>OZ023265.1:172077942-172747942 GCA_964006375.1 Tillus elongatus | reverse complement strand
TCCGGTGATCTAGGGGGCCACTCAATAGCACCTCTACGACCAATCTATTGTCCTGGAAACTCTCTATTCAAAAACTCCCTAACACGTTGTGAAAAATGCGGAGGAGCTCGATCTTGTTGAAACACTAATTGATTTTCTTGATAGTCAATTAGTAGAGGGTAAACGATATCTTCTAGTAACTACAAATATGTTTCGCCACTCAAATTGCCATCAAGAAAAATTGGTCCGATTAAACGGTCTACAAAAATGCCAGTCCAGACATTCAATTTCTGTGGAGTTTGAGTGTGGACTTCGTGAAAATTTCTTGGATTATTATCTGCCCAATAACGACAATTATGACGATTGACTGTAGAGTTTAATAAAAACGTACACTCTTCTGAATACAGATAATAAACAGAATGTTCCCGTTATCAGCTATTCGTGCAGTCAAAACTTCACAAAACTCCAGCCGCCGATCAAAATCATCTTCATTCAGTTGTTGTACAAGATGAATTTTATACGGGTGAAATTTATGATGCTTCAATATTCGCTGAATAGTTCTTCTTTTGAAGTTTGAAACAGTGGCCAATTTTCTCGTGCTCAAAGTTGGGCCTGCAGCAATTTGTCCTAAAACTTCAATCTCAGTAGTTTCATTTTTAATCGCAAATTCACGTTCAGGATCCCGTTTTTTGTTGGCTACTGAACCACTTTGTCAAAACTTTGCAACTAACTCCAAAATGTATTTTCTGTTAACATGTCTGTTCGGATGTCGTTCATTAAACAAATTTGCGGTGCGGTTGACACAGACATCGTTTTTGAAAAAAGAGTAATTATTTCAACTCTTTCTTCTACAGAATACACCATTGTGAAATTAATTTTCGGTAGTACTATCAAGTATCAAACCGACCGATAAACTGAAATAATAAACCGCATTTCTCTCATTCCGATAAGAAATGTTCTGATAGTCAATTTTTTGTTTACAAACCAACAAGACATTGACTATCACTACATTTCTTATCGGAATGAGTTAAATGCGTTTTTGCATCTTCAACTGTGAATAATTTTTAAACGAGTTGGTAAAACTTCCAACAAAATTAGTGTGCTGAATTCAGAAAAGAATGAGCTTTTAAATGATGTAACACTCGACTTGTGTTCCTTATTTAAAATATAAGGGTTGTTATCACCACCCTTACGGGGTTGATGTGACAAAGTTGAGTTTTATGTCAAAGCATGCCCCCTTCAATATTAAAATTGATGTGTTTCAGCGTTTCTTAAAAAAAAAATTTCTCTGGACGCAAATTGGTCTGTTTCGTTTTCAATGCGCCACCCTATATATATATATATATATATATATATATATATATATATATATATATATATATATATATATATATATATATATATATATATATATATATATATATATATATATATATATATATATATATATATATCCTATGCCCAAATTCTATGGTTACGCAGATATCGGCACTTTAATTATTGCATTACATGTATTGATAAAACTATTAGTAACGCATAAATATCTTATGCATGGAAAACAACAAATAAAAATCTTTTCACAGGTACTATAGGGTTGCCACTGCAAGATAAGATACACGGGATGGTTATGAAAAGCGTATCCAGTAAGCCTCAAAATGTTTATTCTAGTATTACCACTTGAATCCTATTAATCAAAAATAATCCACATTTAAAGAAATAAAGAAAATAACCAATCAAATTCTAAAGTTAATGTTCAAAGTGCAAACCATTTACGATTTGACAGTATCCAAGTCTTTTACAAAATTGTCCAATTAAATCACATAAATATGTTTGCGGTATCAGATTTATCTCTTCCAAAATAGGATCTTGTAAAGTTTGTACATCAACTGGTCTATTTTTGGAAACTTTATTTTTAAGGTATCCCACAAGAAAAACCTCCGGTAACCGGGCGGCCATTATATCGCTCCTCGACGTCCTATCCATCTCTGTGGAAACACTGTATCTATATATGTACAGCCCAGGTGTAATGAGAGGAAGCACCATCTTGTTGATACCATATGTCATCAGAAGGTAACATGGGATTGTTTGGATTAGGAAATATGGCTGCTATAGCTGGAACAATATTATTTCCTTCTTAACAGGTCCAGATATCTGTCACCATTTAAATTACCTTTTATAAAAAAGGGTCCGATTATGTGATTATTAATAATCCCCGCCCAAACATTTATTTTCTGCGGTCACTGCGTGTGTCTCTCCCTTATCCAACGGCGATTACGTCTAGACCAAATCCGCAATTATGTCTATTTACTTCTCCGTTAAGGCAAAACCTTGCCTCATCAGAAAATACTTTTTTTTTCAAATTAACATCAAAATTCCTTTTTTCTTTTACAAAACTGCACTCTCCGGCCTGGGTCATCTTCTGTAAGTTTTTGATTGCAGTGAATTTTATAAGGTTTCATTTTTTCTGACTTACGAATTCTTATCACGGACGTCTGAGCGATACTTGGTTTGAAGATATTTGAGGATATTCCTCAACTTTTGGAGTTGCCCATTTAGTTTTGTTTCATCATCTGTAGCAGTTTTCGCCCTGCAAGGTTTGGGACAATGTTTTACGTTTCCAGTCTTTCTATATCTCTTGATAGTTTTAAAAACGGTTGATCTGTTAATAACGTTTCGAGGATTCAATTCATTAAATATGCGTGTAACTTCTTCATACGTTCTCTCCTTGTCGCCAAAGCCTGGTAAAATTAGGATCTGTATGCGTTCTGTATCGCTAAGATATGCCATTTTATAAAGTGTATTTGTCGGTGGTAGTGGACTTTTCCTTTATGTGAGAGTAAAGGATTTTTTTCACGCCCGAGGAGGTACCACCCCTTACATCAAGGTGTCAGTGAAGTCCCAACGGACGTTTCCGGTTCTGGTGTATGAGTCGGTTTCCCTTATAAACAAAAATGGTGATGGCTCCTCCTTGTACAAAAGATTCCGGAGATAAAATACCCCTCCATTCGGATCTCCCGAAGAGAGGTGTGCAGGGGGCGCCGGCATCCAGATTTAAGGTTTCTTTCTCGAATATTTGTGGCCTAAATTCTAACCTGAACTCCGTCCACCACTTCCTCCAGGCTAGTAGGTCCCAACTCCTCTTCTTCACCAAAACTCAAATCAGTGCCAAAACAGCCACTAATCACCTTAATTTCCCGGGGTATGAGCTCCTTACTTCCTTTGAATTGCATGGAGGTGTGTGCGCATACGTCCATAGCAATCTACCCTGCACCAGACTCCCAAATTTAGAAGCTGGACGAAAACCCTCTCTCTCAGGGCTGCAACTAAATTCATCTGTTGCATTTACCGGTCACCTTCTGACAACAACTTTGTCCAGCTCTTCCACTACCTTTCTGAAACACCCACGTATCGTTTGGCACTACAACTCCGCGAACTGGGACTAAATGCGGGATTACTTTTCCTCATTTCCATGGGCGTCTGTCTTCTTCTCTCATCCTGACCCCCCTGATATCTCGTCACCGAATTTATCCAATCTGGCATGGAATTATATATTCCACGTACACAGAAAACCTCTTCAGCCCCTCAAGAACCCTGGTCTCTAAATCCTGTAACAAGGCCAGACTTGAAAAGGTGAAAGCTCACAAAACGCTTCTACACAATCCCAGTCAAGAAAATTGTCAAGCATTTTACGACGCAAGAAACCGCTATGTCCGCATTCTTTCTGAGGCAAAAAACTCGTTCAATAACCACATCAAAAACAAAGTCCTCTCAAGCTCCAACGGCAGCAAACCCTTCTGGCCTCTTGCTCAATCTATAGGGAATAATTTCATCAAGAGCACGTTCCCACCTCTTGTTACAGGGGATGAAATTGTTTCTACCATCCTGGGCAAGGCTGAACTTTTTGCCTCGTTGTTCTCCGGCAATTCTACTATCAACCCACCTCCAAATGTTCAACCACCACAGTCCCCAATGTCGCGCATAAAATGACGGATATCATTTTGAAAACTAAAAAGGTACGAAAGATGCTCTCTTCTCTTAATACCAGCAAAGCCTCTGGCCTTGACAAGATCCCAGCAATTGTTCTAAAAAAATGCGCACCAAAACTTGCTCCTGTCCTGACTCGTCTGTTTCAGACATCTTACAATAGACATCTTACAATAGAGGCATATTCCCCAGTAACTGGAAAACTGCTCGAGTACAACCCGTCCCCGAGAAAAGATCCAAAGCGCTTCCTAGCAACTACAGGCCTATTTCTCTCCTTTCAGTCGTCTCTAAAGTAATGAAAAAGTATATAAACACCGAATTACTAAAATTTCTTGAAAAACAGTCTAATCCACGACAGGCAGTATGGATTCCTTCAGCACAGATCAACTGCCGACCTCCTTTCCTTTGTCACCCATTCTTGGAACAAGTCTATGGAACTACACGGTGAATCCCATATTGTCGCTCTAGACATATCCACAGCATTCTACCAGGTCTGGCACGCAGCGCTGCTTAATAAACTTCCGGCCTATGGCCTACCACCAAAACTCTGTACCTGGACAGCAAATTTCCTCTCCAACCGGAGCATTTCTGTTGTCGTGGATGGCCATTCCTCTAAACTGTATCCAATTAATGCAGGAGTCCCTTAAGGTTCAGCTTTAGCCCCTGCTTTGTTTCTTCTACACATCAATGACCTCCTATCTAGCACATCCAACCCAGTTAACAGTTACGCAGATGACAGCACCCTCCACTCAAATATACAATATTCTAATCCTGTCTCTTGAGTCCAATTAGATGATGATCGCAGACTCATGGAGGGTTCTGTCTCTGTGGATCTCCAAAAATATTAGACAGGGGAAGTAGAAATTTTGTACAATTCATCTCCACCAAATCTCAGTATTGCTTTCTATCTCATAAGAGATACACCAGCCCTAGACCCATCACAATGAACAACCAAGTTATTCACAGTAATGAGTCCTTTTCACTTGTTAGCATTTCTGTGGATCGAAACCTCAATTGGTACCAACATGTCACATCAATTGCAGAAGTGGCTGCTACGAAATTAGGTTTCCTCTTTCAAACATGCATCATATTTAGATAAAAAATGCAAAAATGCAATGAAAAAAACCAATTGTGGGGATCACCAACGACTTATGGGCCACCTGTGATTTTTAAAATATTTTTATAAAATGCAGCTTAAGATACCCTATAATTAACGTACACATTTTTTCCCGTATCTTATATAACAGTTATATTGAGCTTTACCGATGAAATGTGCCAGCCTGTATATATGTAGACAGATAAAAACTGAAAGTAAACCCAGATATGGATTCTAGCGAACCTAGTTTGCACTTATTTTAAGAAATCTTTTTAAAATTCAAGTTGCGGTCTCCACAATAACGATTTTTTTGCACGGAAAGTAGCTAAAAATTTTAGACCGTTATACCATAAACTTAACTAAACCTACAGCGAAAGCATCAGAGAAACGGTCTATTTGAAATCAATTTTCTGTAAATATTTTATCAAAATGAAGGACAATAACGTTTGAAGTTGGAACTTAGGGGTTTGCAGAACACTCTTCTTGCGACATTTTCTTTACATAATCCGTATTTGTTTCAGGTTATTTGCGTAAATGTTGCGAATTTTGACGTTTCTAATCGCGACTTTAATGTTTTGAGGAAAACTCCTTTTTTTTTAAGTGCCCATAAATTTTTTGGCTCTTAACTTACAAAGCTAAATTTTGGTGCATGATTCACCCTTTATAATATAAACACGCGCACCTAATTTGGTTGCCCTTACTTTGTTATTTCCGGAGATATAAATTTTGTTCGAAAGAAAACACAATACCAAACTATAATTCTCTAGCTCAATAGAAAATTGAAACTTATTCAAATAATCGGTAACTGGAACCTCTAAAACCGGTTTCCCAGGTCTTTTTAAATTTAGAGAATTAGTTTTAATAATATACCTTACTAATAGTGTACAATTCTTATGAAAACTCACTACTATAATGCACTTGCTGCGTCCCGAACATTTTTTGTATTAGTCTTTGAATTTTTTTAAACCGTCTATTTGAAATGAATTTTCTGGAAATGTTTTAGTAAAATGAAGGACAATGATGGTTGAAGCTAAGATTTCAGGGTTTGTAAAACATTCTTCTTAAGACATTTTCTTTTCATAGCCCGTATTAGTTTCAAGTTCTTTGCCTAAATGTTGCCAATTTTGACGTTTTAAATCGCGACTATGACGTTTTGAGCAAAACCCCAATTTTTTTTTCTTTAAATGCCTATAACTTTTTTCTCTTTTAACTTACAGAGCTAAATTTTGGTTGGTAATTTACCTATAATGATATAAACCTGCGTACCTAATTTGGCTGCCCTTACTTTGTTATTTACGGAGATATCCTTTTTTTTTCGAAAGAAAACATAACATTTTCCGGAAAACCTGTGCCGATTTTCCTGACTAACGAGCTTATCCAAGCCACTTGCAAAAGGAAGATATTCACCCAATTTAATCAAAATGGGCCTATTATTTTTTGAGTTATCGGAGATATATATATATATATATATATATATATATATATATATATATATATATATATATATACATACATATATATATATATATATATATATATATATATATATATATATATATATATATAAACATATATGTATATAAACATATGAAAACTGAAACTGACCCCAGATATGTGTTCTAGGCGGCCTAATTAGCGCTCATTTGAAGAATTTTCTTTACATAATCCGTATTTGTTTTAGGTTATTTGCGTAAATGTTGCGAATTTTGACGTTTGTAATCGCGACTTTGATGTTTTGAGGAAAACTCCATTTTTTTTAAGTGCCCATACATTTTTTGGCTCTTAACTTACAGAGCTAAATTTTGGTGCATGATTCACCCTTTATAATATAAACAGGCGCACCAAATTTGGTTGCCCTTACTTTGTTATTTCCGGAGATATAATATATATAATTAGTCTTTGAATTTTTTTAAACCGTTGGAAAATATCAGAAATTTTGACCTTTAATATATCTTTTTATAAATTATAACACTCAGAGTGCCCCCACGCGTGCCACTGCTTCACATAATAAATCAGATTTTGCGTTTCTCTTTATATGTTTTGGATACTTACTTGTCAACAAATTTTGAAAATCTTATCTTTAGCCGTTTTAAAAACAATGAAGGAAAATCGCTTTAAGCGTAACAACTTTAACAACACACACTTTTATCTCAGTATTTTAAGCTAAGGTTTTTGCAGTTGGCTTCTTATGGCTTGGTTCTAGTTAGGTTAAAGACATCAAATATACATGTATTAGCATTCAGCAACGCTGAATGCAATGGCATTTTTAAAAAGAATAATTACCTTCCATCACATACAAAGTCCCAGAAATTATGTAAACCCAAGACCAAATTGAAACGTTTTGATATTTACCGACTTTTGGCGAAACCTGAAGTAACGATTGAATTTTAGAACAACAAACAGGACACACACTAATTGGAAAAATGTTTTTAAATCATTCAAAATGTTCATTTCTTGTCTAGGTATTGTCAGTCTGATGTGGACTTGGCTTTAGACATCGCAATATTTAATTAACACGGTAACACTTCACTAACATCAACATGGGTTGTCTCTACTGATCCACAGATGTTTTATATTATTGACAGCTCGTTCTCATCACAGTGTGTGTGTAGCCACCTATGATTTTGCACTTATTAAACGAGACTAATAATGTTTTTGCTGTGCATGGCAACGTATGATTAAATAAAATTGTAGATACAAATTAGAGAGCAAACATGTATGATGTTTTCTTAAATAATGTTTTCGGACTTTTCTCATGGCCTTCAGACGATAGTATATGAACTTAATGATGTAATTTTTCTGTATGACACTGTGAAATTACCACATTTAATATTCATTACCGTACGGTTTGCCATAATTTGACAAGACTAGGATCCTTCTCGCTTCCTTGTTCGGAGATAATGGAACCATTTGTTGGGTTTATAAATCTTGTCTCCCTCACAATGAAAAAGTTGGACGCAGCAAGTACGTTATGGTAGTGAATTTTCATTTAAATGATTTTAATAGCAAATATGTGTGTTTTTTTAAGAAAGCGGGCATCAATTTTGGTTACCAGTATAACCTACATAGTAGAAACAATGTGCCATGTTTCATCAAAATAACTTTCGAAAGTAAACTTAAAGTGTTCCCGAAAAAACTGATTTCTTGGTCAACCTTATAGGTTAATAGCTATTCAAATTTGAAGAATTTAATGAAAATTCGCTACCATAACGCACTTGCTGCGTTCCGAATTTCCTTTCTTACACACATGCATTATATTTCGATGGAAAATGCAAAAATTCAATAACATAAGGCGTGTTCGATTAAAAAAAAAGAAAGTTTGTATCACCAACGACTTATGGGCCATCTGTGATTGTAGAAATAATTTTTTGAGATGTACCTCAAGGCACCCTAGAATTAATGTATATATTTTTTTCGTGTCTTGTATAATAACGGATATATTGAGCTTTATTGATTTTTTACGAAAATTGGATTATATACCATTAAACGATAAACTATAGCTAAGACTACTGCCAAAGCATCAGAGAAACGGTCTATTTGAAATGAATTTTCTGGAAATGTTTTAGTAAAATGAAGGACAATGATGGTTGAAGCTAAGACTTCAGGGTTTGTAAAACATTCTTCTTGAGACATTTTCTTTTCATAGCCCGTATTAGTTTCAAGTTCTTTGCCTAAATGTTGCCAATTTTGACGTTTTAAATCGCGACTATGACGTTTTGAGCAAAACCCCAATTTATTTTTCTTTAAATGCCTATAACTTTTTTCTCTTTCAACTTACAGAGCTAAATTTTGGTTAGTAATTTACCTACAATGATATAAACCCGCGTACCTAATTTGGCTGCCTTTACTTTGTTATTTACGGAGATGTACTTTTTTTTCGAAAGAAAACAACATTTTCCGGGAAAACCTGTGCCGATTTTCCTGACTAAGAGCTTATCCAAGCCACTTGCAAAAGGAAGGTATTCACCCAATTTAATCAAAATGGGCCCATTATTTTTTGAGTTATTGGTGATATATATATATATATATATATATATATATATATATATATATATATATATATATATATATATATATATATATATATATATATATATATATACAGGGTCGCTGATAAGTCTGGAAACGGTCGATTATCCGGGAAAATATACAAGGTGTCGAAAAAAGTTTTATACAAAAGTTTTTGGGTTCTTCAATGTCTACTAGGCGGTGATAATTTCATTTATACAGGGTTGGTCATACAGGCGTGGCACACCAATATTAATTTTTTTTTAATGGAACACCCTATATATTATTCGATATTTCAATCCTTCTCTTAATTTTGAGCAACATTTATCAGAAGCATGATGTACATAAACTCAATCGTTTCCGGGTAAAAAAATAAATAAAAATAAACGCTATTGTTTTTAAAATCTATTGGATGAAGAACAAAAATAAATGAAAAGTAGAATATCTCTTGAAAACAATCTGTGAGTGTGAAAAGAACCGGTTGCGATGTTTTTAACATTGTTTGAAATCCTATTTTATAAGATGTTCAAAGTGTTCTCCATTGACCTCCTGACAATAATGAATTCGCTTAACAAAACATTGCACTGCATTTACAAGAGCGTTTTGAGGAATGTTATTAATTTCATGCACAATCCTTGCTTGCAACTCTTCAATATTCTGCGGTCTATTTTGGTAAATTAAATTTTTTACATGACCCCACAAAAAAAAGTCAAGCGGCGTCATGTCGGGAGACCTCGCTGGCCATTCAATAGTTCCCCTGCGCCCTATCCATCTGCCAGGAAAGGTTTGATTCAGATATTCCCGTACCTCAATTCCAAAATGAGGGGGTGCCCCATCCTACTGAAACCATATTTCTTCCGCTGGTAGATTTGGGTCGTTATTGTTCGGAAATAATCGACTTACGTCTGGAACAATTGATTCTTGCAAAAGTGTCAAATATCGAGCAGAGTTCAAATTACCGTGTATAAAATAAGGTCCTATGATATGTCCACCAATAATAGCACACCAAACATTTACTTTTTGCGGTCTTTGGGTGTGAATTTGTTCCATCCAATGTGGGTTTTCGTCTGACCAGTACCTACAGTTGTGTCGGTTGACTTGTCCATTCAAACAAAATGTAGATTCGTCGGAAAACAAAATGTGGTTGGCAAAGTTAAAATTTTGGCGTAACTTCTCCATAATAAGTTCACAGAACTCGATTCTGCGATCAAAATCGTCTTCACTCAGTTCTTGCAATAAATGAATTTTATATGGACGGAACTTTTCCCGCTTCGTAATCTTTTGAATTGAATATCGACTCATATTGTGATTTAAAGCCAATTGCTGTGCCGAAGTTTTCGGATTTTCCACCACATCCAATATTACATTCAAAGAATTTTCTTCATTTGTAACGGTTACTGGCCTTCCAGTTCTAGGTTTATCCTTGATACCGCCAGTTTCGTGAAAACGATGCAAAGTTTTCGAAACTGTGGATTTGGAGATCGATTCCCGCTTAGGATGCAACTCATTGAACATAATCACCACTTGAGCAAAACTTCGTGTTCTATCACCGTACCCTATCATCATTAAAATTTCGATACGTTCGGTTTCACTTAAACTTGCCATTTTGCACAAAAACTGTTGACACTAAATTACTAATGTTTCAAAACTGTTGACACTGAATGAATGTTTGACATTCGTTGTCCTGGAAACATTTTAAAACAAAAGAATAATACTGCGTTTCTTATGGGCATCTTATCTTATCTTGGGATTCCAAACAATGTTAAAAACATCGCAACCGGTTCTTTTCACACTCACATATTGTTTTCAAGAGATATTCTACTTTTCATTTATTTTTGTTCTTCATCCAATAGATTTTAAAAACAGTAGCGTTTATTTTTATTTATTTTTTTACCCGGAAACGATTAAGTTTAGGTACATTATGCTTCTCATAAATGTTGCTCAAAATTAAGAGAAGGATAATATATAGGGTGTTCCATTAAAAAAAAATTAATATTGGTGTGCCACGCCTGTATGACCAACCCTGTATAAATAAAATTATCACCGCCTAGTAGACATTGAAGAACCCAAAAACTTTTGTATAAAACTTTTTTCGACACCTTGTATATTTTCCCGGATAATCGACCGTTTCCAGACTTATCAGCGACCCTGTATATATATATATATATATATATATATATATATATATATATATATATATATATATATAATTTCAATAACTCAATTTGCTATTAACCTAAGGTTCGTTGGCTAGGAAACCAGTTTTCTCACAAACATTTTAAGTTTATTTTCCGAAAATTTGTATACATTTTCAAACAATAAGTTATTTTATTTTGATTAAACATGGTACATTGTTTCTACTATATAGGTTATACCGGTAACCAAATTGATGCCTGCTTGCATTAAAGAGACTTATTTGCTATTAAAAACATTTTAATGAAAATTTACTACCATAACGCACTTGCTGCGTCCAGCCCTTTTTTAGTGAATTTTCTTAAAAAAATTAACTAATGAGGAGATCCCGACTTTTGAATTTTGAAAAAAATTCTTCAAATGAGCGCTAATTAGGCCGTCTAGAACACATATCTGGGGTCAGTTTCAGTTTTCATATGTTTATATATATATATATATATATATATATATATATATATATATATATATATATATATATATATATATATATATATGAATCACACCGATAACTCGAAAAAGAATGGGCCGATTTTGATAAAATTTGGCATGTACCTTTCTTTTGTAAGTGGCTTGGATAAGTTCGTTAGTCAGGAAGATCGGACGAGGTTTTCAGGGGAAATTTTGAGTTTTCATTCTAAAAAAAATGTTTATCTTAAAAAAGGCTATGCAATCGCGGCGTAAAGGGGTGGCGGTGGTGGCGGACCGCCCCGGGTGCTAAGCACCAAGGGGTGACAACGTGGTCACAACTCCCGCGTAGCTTAGTAGCCAGCCACTGGTGCACTGCCCGACGAGGACTGCGCGGGCAGAAGGGGCAAATATTTTGGCCCCCTCCCTCCACCCGCGCCGTAACCTCCGCGCCGCGCCACCTGTCAATTAAAACAAATAATCACAGTCAGTGTTATTGTTTACAACCGTCGCGTCCCGCGACGGTAGTCGAAAGTCAATAATCAATAGCTACTAAATATGTAACAAAGGAGTGAGTGAGTGTATTGGCGGATAGTAGATAGAGCCTAGAGGTCAAGAGGTGAGTTTGATTTGAAAGACATACCTACTTTATCACAAAAGTCAGTCAAGTTAAATTATCGGTTTGGGCGATCTGAATTTAACTTGCAGTCGATATTATAAATTGTATAATCACGGTACAAGTAAAACAAGTCGTATAACGTCTTCATACATACAAACGGCCGAAACGCGCCTTGAATTCTCGGTATACTTCACATCAGTCGCGAGTGGCGTATTCGCTCAGTGCCTCAGTCTTATTAGGGCGAAATATGGGAAAATGGATTGATGCTGCAAAAAACTAATGACCATGAACATCACATCCTTTCAGACCAAGAAAAAAGAAGTGGCGTGACATTTTGAGTGGCCTTTTATCTTATTATTTTCCTGGCACGCCAAAATCTTCCTCTTAGAGGGCGTAGAGAGGGGGTTCCATCAGACATTAGAGGGATTTTTTTAGAATTAGTTAATCTAATGTCGAAATATGACCCAGTGCTAAAAAAGCATATGCTAAGAATTGAACATGCTTACAAAAAGAAAACGGGTAGATTCTTATCTATTCAAAGACATTCGAAATGAGTTATTCAGCCTTTTGGGGAAAGAGGTGAAAAATAACATTGTGAACGACATAAGAAAAGCAAAATATTTTGGAATTCTTTTCGATAGCACTCCAGACATATCACATGTTGATCAGATGAGTTATGTAATCAGATATGTTCATATTGAAGGCGATCGTTACAAGGCAATGGAGGACATTCTCATAACATATGCTGTTGGTCAACCACCGCCGTTTTCAAGCACGCAAGGGACCTTTTGCATGCCTAACATGGCAGGGTACACGAGAGGGAAGTAAAAATCTTGTATAATTCAACTCCACCAAATCTCAGTCTTGCTTTCTATCTCATAAGAGATACATCAGCCCTAGACCCGTCACAATGAACAACCAAGTTATTCAAAGTAATGAATCCTTTTCACTTGTTGGCATTTATGTGGATCGAAATCTCAATTGGCACCAACATGTCACATGAATTGCAGAATCTGCTGCTAAGAAATTAGGTTTCCTCTTCCGGGCTCGCAAATACTTTTCACCAGCTAATCTCTATACCTTATATACTTCACAAATAAGGCCAAAGTTCGAATACTGCTCCCACATCTGGGGTGCCGCTGCGGCTTCTACACTCGCTATTCTGGACTCCATACGTCTCATCAGTGACCCTACCCTCACCCAAAGCCTGCCGTCCTTTGCCCACCGACGTGCCGTTGGTGACCTCTCTGTCTCTTTTTTATAGATATCTGCACAGGCACTGCTCAGAGGAGCTTTCTTCCATAGTTCCTCCACCTGCTGCCCCCAACAGACCTACCAGGGGAACAGAGCGAATGCTCCCTTTTATTGTCCAGGTCACCAGACATAGAACATCTTGTTATGCCCGCTCTTTTGTCCCGAGAACTTCCAAGTTGTGGAATTCCTTGCCGGCACGTGTTTTTTCTTCTCCTCCGAACCTCCAAACCTTCAAGTCCAGAATTAACAAGTTGCCTCTTTCCTCCTTGTCGACACCCACGGTACTATAGTATTTAGGCTGTAAGCCCTCGTGATGAAATAAAAGATAAATAAAAAACGGACGTCTCAGAGGCCTCTTTGAAGACACAGATTTTGCACCTCAAATATATATATATATATATATATATATATATATATATATATATATATATATATATATATATATATATATATATATATATATATATGTATATGTATATGTATGTATGTATGTATGGAGCGCACCGATAACTCGAAAAATAATGGGCCGATTTTGATAAAATTTTGCGTGTACCTTTCTTTTGTAAGTGGCTTGGACAAGTTCGTTAGTCAGGAAAATCGGACGAGGTTTTCAGGGAAATTTTTGAGTTTTCATTCTAAAAAAAATTTTATCTTAAAAAATAAAAAGGCTGTGCAGTGGCGGCGTAAAGGGGGGGCGGTGGGGGCGGAACGCCCTGGGTGCTAAGCACCAAGGGATGACAACGTGGTGACAACTCCCTCGCGTAGCTTAGTAGCCAGCCACTGGTGCACTGCCCGACGAGGACGGCGCGGGCGGAAGGGGCAAATATTTCGGCCCCCTCTCTCCACCCGCGCCGTAACCTCCGAGCCGCGCCATCTTTCAATTAAAACAAATAATCACAGTCAGTGTTATAGTTTACAACCGTCGCGTCCCGCGACGGTAGTCGAAAGTCAATAATCAATAGCTACTAAATATGTAAAAAAGGAGTGAGTGAGTGTATTGGCGGATAGTAGATAGAGCCTAGAGGTCAAGAGGTGAGTTTGATTTGAAATACATACCTACTTTATCACAAAAGTCAGTCAAGTTAAATTATCGGTTTGGGCCGATCTGAATTTAACTTGCAGTCGATATTATAAATTGTATAATCCTGGTACAAGTAAAACAAGTCGTATAACGTCTTCATACATACAAACGGCCGAAACGCGCCTTGAATTCTCGGTATACTTCACATCAGTCGCGAGTGGCGTATTCGCTCAGTGCCTCAGTCTTATTAGGGCGAAATATGGGAAAATGGATTGATGCTGCAAAAAACTAATGACCATGAACATCACATCCTTTCAGACCAAGAAAAAAGAAGTGGCGTGACATTTTGAGTGGCCTTTTATCTTATTATTTTCCTGGCACGCCAAAATCTTCCTCTTAGAGGGCGTAGAGAGGGGGTTCCATCAGACATTAGAGGGATTTTTTTAGAATTAGTTAATCTAATGTCGAAATATGACCCAGTGCTAAAAAAGCATATGCTAAGAATTGAACATGCTTACAAAAAGAAAACGGGTAGATTCTTATCTATTCAAAGACATTCGAAATGAGTTATTCAGCCTTTTGGGGAAAGAGGTGAAAAGTAACATTGTGAACGACATAAGAAAAGCAAAATATTTTGGAATTCTTTTCGATAGCACTCCAGACATATCACATGTTGATCAGATGAGTTATGTAATCAGATATGTTCATATTGAAGGCGATCAAGTTGAAGTAAAGGAATCATTTCTAGGTTTCTTCCCAATAGCTGAAAAGACTCCAGTCGAACTTTCTGAAAATATCCTTACGCAGCTGGAGAGTGATAACATGGGCATATATCTATGTCGGGCTCAATGATATGATAAGGCTGCAACCATGGCAGGAGCTCATGGTGGTGTACAAGCAAAAATCAAAGAACACAATCCTAAAGCGTTGTTTAAGCCTTATGCTAATCATTCACTAAATCTATGTGGAGTGCACTCTTTCGGGGGTGTTAATTCAGGTGTAATTTTTTTTCCGAACAGTATAAAGAGTTTACACGTTCTTTTCGTTATCCACACATCGGCGTATCGGTCAAAAGACTAATAGAGACAAGATGGAGTTCTCATCACGACGCTGTTAAACCACTGAAGAATAATTTTGAGAAACTTGTATCAACACTCGAAGACATGTGTGATCCCCGCAGCAGCAGGGAAAACGCCGATACAAGAAAAGCAGCATCCACACTCTTACCAGCTTTGTATGACTTCAGTTTTTTATACTACCTTTCTTTTTAGTGTGAAGTCCTAGAAGAAGTTAACCAGACACAAAAGTATATACAAACATCTGGGCTATCGCTGGAAAAGTGTGTCATAAAAATCAAAGCCCTCAAAACTTTTCTTCGAAGCCAACGTATCCAAATAGTGAAAAGAGCTATTTCCTACGCAACTGAACAATGTGAGGACTTGGATTGAAAGAAGAGGAAGGACGAGATTTCAAAAAGTTATGCCAGGAAAAATGGCTCAAGACGCTGGACTAACATTGCCAGAAGAGCTGCAGAGAGCTATCTTAGAAGGTCTTGATAGATTTTACGGAGAACTAGACCATCGTTACAAGGCAATGGAGGACATTCTCATAACATATGGTGTTGGTCAGCCTAAAACTTTGCTTTCGTCAACAGAAGAACAACATCGTAGTACAGTCCCAACGACCCTGAGGAAGAAAAAAAGGATGTTTAGTATTTGATTTGTGGTTTTCTTTTGGGGGTGCTCAATAGAAAACCGCCCCGGGTGCCAACCTATGCTACTCCGCCACTGAGGCTATGATAACCAAATTTGGTAGGTAGGTTTACGATATAAAAAGTAAACTATACACCAAAATTTATATTTCTATGTTACAAGAAAAAAAGTTATAATAAAATATTTGTGCCAGATTATTTCTATGAAAATTCACTACCATAACGCACTTGCTGCGTCCAGGCTTTTTTATAATACTGACAACACTGCTTCTTTCCAAGGTAATAAATATAAGTCAATGAGCTGCTGGCACCATCTCGTATTCAATGCCTAAAGTTATCATCCGACAGCTAAGTACACTTGAAGAACCCAAATCACCAGGAGAAGCTACATGCTGCTCAACGTACGGTAGTTCAGGTATTATCCGAGTGGTGTCTCTTGGTTCACCCCGCTAATTTTGAGCTTGGGACCAAACAAAAACAAAGTTAGAAAGCTAGTGGTTTAGGTGTCCGACCACTATTAAATCTAGTTTATATATTACATTGGATTTACTTACAGTATGATCAAAAAATGAACGAAATATCAGTCAAATGCAGTATAATCACTGATGGTACTATTTTGTGTCAGGCTCGACTATTTAAGGAAAAGAGGTATAATAATAATTGATAAGATAATCAAGAAACAGTTAACGTTTCATTCCACAAAGAAGACGTCCTTTTATTAACAAGTGAGACGCAGATCATGATTATGTGTGAAATGAGTGAAGTTTCGAACCTGTGATGAGCACTGACAATTTAGAGAACCCAATTCATCACAATACAGTTTTTAGACCTGATTATCGTTTCGCTAATAAAGTTAGCAACATCAGAGGGATGAATAAAGTTTATTCGTCCCTTCAAATTGTTCCAATAGACCTAATGTTTCTTGAGATAATTACAATTTAAGGAGACCGCGATTTCCTATACCAAAGTGATACCTAAATACCACCTTTAATCTAAATTTGACGTGTTTCGTGACTTTTTACAAGAGATATTGAATCTATTCCATTTGGCTGTTTCACACTGGCAAAAAGAGCCCAATGTGGCTTACCTATGCCTAGCGTTATTAGCCTCCCCATCATTACTGCTACTACTTGCGTACGAAATTCGGGTACAATAATAACTGTATTTCCGAAGATATAAACATTTTCCGAATTCAAGCCAAAAATCTTCGCCGACTTGGTCATATTTTCCTGTCTAACAAACCTATCCAGGCCACTTACTCAAGGAAGACGCGTGTCAGGTTTCATAAAAGTCTGTCCATTATTTTTTCATAAGTATCTTGCGCTGAGCGCAAACTAGCCCACCCAATGACATTACTATGTCATTGAGCCCACCTGAAACACATAATCGAGTTGAGTTTTACACACGTTAGTTTTTTTTTATTCAAAATCACGATCTCCTTAGAAGCGAATTTTCTCTACTAGAATATAAACAAGAATTTATAATTCACGTTATAAACAACATAAATAGATTTTATTAAATACAAAAAAAAAACAAATTACCTAGATTGATTTGAAGTATTATAATAAATCCACCTACCAAATGTAGTATTTTATACACTTGATTGTAAAACCAAGAAAAAAACTATGAAATCTGAATCCACAACATTGTTCTTGCGCGACATCTTGGGTTCAGAAGTCAAAATAATAATGAATAAGATCATTGACAATGTGCATCTTTCAGAAATACAGCATTCATTGCTCAATAGTTAAGCGTAGATCTTGACCAAAAATTAGCGTGTTCTGTGTAGTCAATGGCTAAGAAGCGTTTTCACAATGAATATACAGAATTAGTCCTTTTCAATGACAAACATATTACAGTGGCGGCTCGTGACTTTGAGAGTGGGCGAAGCAGAATCCCCGCGGCACCAAAGGGTGGTCAGGGGCGGTCAGGGGGGCGAAGACCCCCCTCTGAGCCGCAGACGAAAATTTTAAAAATTTTCCAGGTCACGCGTTCTCCTGACACTGCAGTATTTAAATGAAAAATCCATTTGTACAAAAATATAGACTTTCACAAGGAATAATGACTACGAATACTCGATGAGAGGTCATAAATAAATACATTTATTATTATTTTTGTCACACTGCACACCCACGCGCACGGTAACATAATACGGCGGGTATTATGAAAATATGTTTATAGTGGGAAGAGCTACAAGCATTTTTTTCAAATTCTAGTCCCTTCTCTTTTTTTATAACTTGAAATTTTGTATCCAATATTTTATTATTTTGAAATTAGTCTTTTAGAGGTGATAATAAACAAATCAATTCCACTTACCAAAGAGAAACATGAAAAATCCAGCTCTTCAAAGTCTGTAAATGTGACATACCATATCATTTAACGGCAACATAGTAAAAATAAAAATAGTGCCTGACGATTCGACTAAATCTAAATAAACGACGGAAACTAAGATTTGAAGCAGGCTCAGAACTCTGCATCATTTGCGTGGCCATAATAAACACCAACTCAACAGCGCGCATAACAACCGTCGCATGTAAGCGATAAGAAATCGACGCAGTATTTGTATATATATATATATATATATATATATATATATATATATATATATATATATATATATATATATATATATATATATATATATATATACGATTCTGGCTCAGTTGAATTCTCAGTTGCTCGTTGCTCTGCAATAGTCTGTGCTCTGCAACATGTAATAGGCTACGTACCATAAAATACATTCTCAGCTGCGGCGCAATGTAACCAGACATTTTATGTGGTTGTACCAAATGAATTTGAGAGAATGAAAAAATTTTAGATTATGATGGATATTGAACAAAAAAGCTTAACCGGACAATATAGGTGAAGCAGCGCTTCACCTGAGTCATCTGACGAGCCGCCACTGACATATTATCGAATACAGAAGATGCTAAATGCTGCTCAACGCACGGTAGTTCACGTAATGCCCGAATGGAGTCTCTAGGTCTCTAGTCATTACAGAAATATTTTAGCGGGCCGATTTTAACAAAAACAAGGTTAGCCTCATGCTCAGTCTTCGACTGCTGAATCTAGTTTATTATATTCAATTAAGATTTGCTTACTGTTATATTATATTAGCATGATATTAAAATGTTTATTATGGCGTAATTATATTATTCGATTCATAAATTGAATAGGGCGTGCAGTGCAAAATGCATAGATATATCAGTATAATTTAATATAAATGATAAAGCTCTACAGAATGTTCATAACATAATTGTTCTGCGAGAATAATAATAATAATAAATACACCTACCTCAATGATCTTATAATTAATATATCATTGACTTACTTACTGTCCTCTAAACTTCAACACTGATAGCAAAATGCATGCAAGTGTTCACACTACCATATGGTGCGAAATTAAAATTCAGCGGTTGGCTTGGCAAGCACGGAATATTTCTAATCAGTGTTTTCATCAAGTAGAACATTTTCAAATTAAAATATTTGTTAGCGTTATGCCATGATTTGTTGTATAGCTCATTCTTCTGGTAGTATAATGTTTGATCTTAAAGACGAAATAATGTTTTAGGGAATTTTCGTAGAAAAAATTAACTAATTAGGAGATCGCGACTTTTGAAATTTGAAAATATTTCTTCAACTTAGTGCGAACTGTTAAAAATATCGATATCATTGCGATCCAAGATCCGATGAACCACAATATCGGTGACACCGATGTGTTGATGAGATCATCAGGTGGCAGCGCAGGGCCTCAGTTGTGTAATAGTTCAATGGCGTTTGGATAGCAGGTTTTATTTGCAGCCAGGCAGTCAATAGTAGGCTTCGCTTTTCCAAGAATTAAAGTTTTCAAATAAATAAATTTTGCATTGTCGTCTAGCGTAGAATTGTCATGAACGGCTTTGAATTGTTCCCAGAATTGCGGCCAGCTCTTGATGTCACCATAAAATTTACACAAATCAAGATAAGGTAATCTCACCGACATTTTTTTGCAGATCCCTCGTTGCTCGTCTTGATCCTGGCCCAGGGCACCGTGGATGGTGATGTTCTCTGGAGCTGTTACGTTTCTTTGTTGCGTTGAAGTAGCTGACTGCTCCTGAACACTTTCACTGACTTTCTTTAATTACAAGTCATTGTTTATTTTACACTCTAACAAAGTAATGACTACTAATGCACTGTTTTCGTAATCATAAAGTCGTTCAAATTCCTTTTCGAGACATTCTTGTGTGGGTTCTACAAGTGCCTTTATCGATTTTTCCGTTACATCGCGTAATTCGGTTTTAAGGTTTTTTAGTTTATTTAAACACACGTTAGTTCATTACCACTTACGTTTTCGTTATTTAATGTTTCGTTGGCGTTATTAATTTGTTTCGTTAAATGTGCGCGAAGCACCGTTCGTTGGGCTATTTCCATTATCGTTTTTCTCTCTCTTTTGTTTTAAAGGAACCTGTCACCGCGTTCCCGGGTTTCGGCACCATGTGGAAAACTTATTGTTTCGTCGTTAATTTCGTTTAAGATGAATGACGCGGTTATAATAAATAACTAATTTATTTAAACTGAAAATACACTCTGAACAAAAACGTATACTCTAAAATGGTAGAAAAATATGTAACGTTATATTATATAATATATGGTCCTTTTATTGTGTCGTTAATCGTTAGTAGGGTAGCTTCTTGCGCCACACACTCCGTCTCTGATCGCGGTCGTACTTCAACTTTTTTCTTTTTTGAACTTGTAACTTGTTCGCTGCCCTTGAGGCCCTGCGCTGCCACCTGATGATCTCATCAACACATCGGTGTCACCGATATTGTGGTTCATCGGATCTTGGATCGCAATGATATCGATATTTTTAACACGAACTACGCCCCCTAGAACACATATCCGGTCAGTTTCAATTTATATATATATATATATATATATATATATATATATATATATATATATATATATATATATACATATACGTGGAACTCAAAAGTGGCTCACCCCCTCTAGAATCTTTATTTATCAAGATAATTTAACGAAATTTGGGAGTTAGCTATTAGACATATAACTGCATTTTTATCACATCCGGTTAGACCGGAAGTGACCTCAACTTTGGAATTTCAGATAGAACATCTTGTATGTTTTTATACC
Organism: Tillus elongatus; assembly: GCA_964006375.1. Taxonomy (NCBI): domain Eukaryota; kingdom Metazoa; phylum Arthropoda; class Insecta; order Coleoptera; family Cleridae; genus Tillus; species Tillus elongatus. Next base: position 172,726,539 of record OZ023265.1, on the reverse strand, counting down.
TTCCTATTTGCAAGTGGCTTGGATAAGTTCGTTAGCCATAGGAAAATGGGCCCAGTTTTTCCGGGAATATTTTATTTTCTTCCGAAAATTTTTATATCTCTGGAAATAACAAAGCTATGGTAACCAAATTTCGTACGCAGCTTTATACAGAATAGTTAAAAAAGATTATACCACTTAAATGGGTTTGAGGGTGGTTCAAGAAGATGTTATACTACTTAAATGAGATTGACTTTTATTTTAATATGAACACATACTATGTACACAACTACAAATACAGTTTTCAGACCTGACGATCATTTCGCTAACAAAGTTAGCGTCATCAGAGGGATGAATAAAGAATTCAGTTTTTAGACCTGACGATGAATAAACCTTATTCATCCCTCTGATGACGCTAACTGTGTTAGCGAAGCGATAGTCAGGTCTACAAACTGTATTGCGATGAATTGGGTTCTCCAAATTGTCAGTGCTTATCAAATGTTCGAAACTACACTTATTTCACACATAATCATGATCTTCGTCTCTTTTGTCAATAAAAGGACGTTTATGTAATAAATTATCTATAATTTCATTTTCTCCACTATCTGGTTTTGTTATAGTAAACTTTTTGCTGTGATGCGTTTCTTCTTTGTGGAATGAAACGTTAACTGTTTCTTGATTCTCATATTGAAAGGTTCAGTGTTCTATTTAGAAATAAAAGGGTACAGCTTTCTGACATATCAATTATACGACTTCCTTTTGTTAAATAGTCGAGCACCTGACACAAAATAGTACCATCGGTGATTATACTGCATTTGGCTGTATTTCGTTCATTTTTTCATCATACTGTAAGTAAATCTCAATGCAATATATAAACTGGATTTATTAGTGGTCGGAGACCTGAACCACTAGCTTTCTAACTTTGTTTTTGGTGGCTCCAAGCTCAAAATTATCGGGGTTACAGTGACTTGATAGAGACAGTGTGGACATGGGCGATTCGGCCGCCATGTTTTCTCCACATTTAACATTGCGCTTATGGAAGAATAGTCAAAAATTGCAAATAATAATGAATTGGTGCATTTTAGAAGAAAACTGTATAGAACCTTTTCTGCAGAGAATTATTTTTTGCTCATAACAGACTATTCGTAATGTTTCCTGGTCAGATAGAAGACATTACAATTTGCTTTAAAATAATTTTCCTAGTCAATGGATCTGTAGAAACTGTTTATGTTATGAGTTTGGCTACATTGTCGACAGACCGATTTGATGAAGCGATGTTGACGGATTGTCATCATTTGTAAACAAATTTGTATTTAAATAACAACAATTTGGTAATGAATAATTATATGAATCATTCAACATTACAAAATCATAGTTTATGATCTTTATACAAATAATAATCATTAACAAATTCAAGGAAGAGTAAGAAAATGCAAAAATAATTATAAAACTTTATTCGATGGTCATAAAGGAGTACTCATTAGTTTTGCTAGCATGTAATTTTTTTGAAATTAGCCTTTTACTTACTATTTTAGCCTGAACACAACAAACCTGTTCACATTTTTTTTCAGGTTATGACACGGTAAAATAAAAATATGCATTACATCTGAACAGTCACTTAACATTTTCTCAACAAAGAATAATTTCAACCTTATATTTTGTGTTTGGACAAAAGAAAACAACTGCCGGAAAATAATTTCCAGTCTTGAAAAAAGTTGAACGTCTTTAACTAAAGTGCTAATTGATTACTGAACAAGCTAAAATAACTTAAAAACTCATGTACCCACCACTTCGTACAGGTAAATAATGAATGTAATCAAAATCAAACACTTTGTGTTTGGAGAAGTCGGCGGATTTTTTATCACATCAGATCGGTCAGTCGGCAATGCAGCCAACCTTATAACATAAACAGTTTCTATAGATCCATTGACTAGGAAATTTATTTTATAACAATTTTAATGATTCGTATCTAAATAGGAAACATTGCGACTAGTCTATTAGGAGCGAAAAATAATTCTCTACCGAAAATCTTCTATACAGTTTTCTTCTAAAATGCACCAATTCATTATTATTTGCAATTTTTTACTATTCTTCCATAAGCGCAATGTTAAATGTGGAGAAAACATGGCGGCCGAATCGCCCAAAATGATACCACCTAATGGCCACACTGTCTCTATCAAGTCACTGTAATCGGGGTGAACCAAGAGAGACACCACTCGGATAATACGTGAACTATCGTACGTTGAGCAGCATTTAGCCTCTCCTATCAAATACTACATGTATATAGACAATACAGGCCACTTCTATGCTTTAGCATTGGTAATATTTGTTACAGGCACAGTAACGCCACCTTGCATGAAGTACTGTTAACTGGGCGGGTAATTTGAATTTTATATTTACCTGAATATTCTTAATTTAGATAATTGGTTTATTATAGATGAATATAAAAACTTGTACATGACAAAACTGAAAGTTTTCTGATTATATAGATATAAATAGAATTTGTATCAGCAATCAGCTTGAAGCTAAATGAATTCAGCATGAATAACTGCAAATTTCTTTCACATAATCTTATTTCATCATAACTTAAAGTTCTACCTTGAAACCGTCGTTAAACTGCTATTTCAAGGGTAGATATAGGAATATACTCAAGAGCTGTTTGACGATATTAAGTTACAATCTATACGTACCTTCAAATAATTGTTCTAGCTACAAAGCTTAGCACAGTACTCAATTTGCTATATCTAATCCCAGTCAAGAAAACCGTCAATCATTTAAAGACGCAAGAAACCGCTATGTCCACATTCTTTCGGAGGCAAAAAATTTGTTTAATAACCACATCAAAAACAAGGTCCTCTCAAGCTCCAACGGCAGCAAACTCTTCTGGACTCTTGCTGAATCTAATTGGAGTAATTTCTGCAAGAGCACGTTCCCACCTCTTGTTTCAGGGGATGAAATTGCTTCTACCGCCCTGGGCAAGGCTGAACTTTTTGTTTCGGTGTTCGCCGGCAATTCTTCTCTCAACCCACCTCCAAATGTTCAACCACCAACAGTCCCCAATGTCGCGCCTAAAATTACAGATATCATTTTCAAAACTAAAAAGGTACGAAAGATGCTCTCTTCTCTTAATACCAGGAAAGCCTCTGGCCTTGACGAGATCCCAGCAAGTGTTCTCAAAAAATGTGCACAGAAAACTGCTAGAGTACAACCTGTCCCCGCGCTTCGTAGCAACTACAGGCCTATTTCCCTCCTTTCAGTCGTCTCTAAAGTGATGGAAAAGTATATAAACACTGAATTACTAAAATTTCTTGAAAAACACAGTCTAATCCATGACAGGCAGTATGGATTCCGTTAGCGCAGATCAACTACCGACCTCCTTTCCTTTGTCACCCATTCTTGGAGCGTCTATGGAACTACACGGTGAATCCCAGATTGTCGCTCTAGACATATCCAAAGCATTCGACCAGGTCTGGCACGCAGCGCTGCTTAATAAGCTTCCGGCCTATGGCCTACCACCAAAACTGTACCTGGACAGCAAATTTCCTCTCCAACCGGAGCATTTCTGTTGTCGTGGATTCCTCTAAACTGTATCCAATTAATGCAGGAGTCCCTCAAGGTTCAGCTTTAGCCCCTACTTTGTTTCTTCTCCACATCAATGACCTCCTCTCTAGCACATCCAACCCAGTTCAGTTACGGGGACGACAGCACCCTCCACTCAAATATACAACATTCTAAGCCTGTTTTTTTAGCCTAATTAGATGAGGATCGCAGACTCATGGAGGGTTCTGTCTCTGTGAATCTCCAGAAAATATTAGACTGGGGAAGTATAAATCTTGTACAATTCAACTCCGCCAAATCTCAGTCTTGCTTTCTATCTCATAAGAGATACACCAGCCCTAAACCCATCACAATGAACAACCAAGTTATACAAAGTAACGAGTCCTTTCCAATTGTTGACATTTCTGTGGATCGAAATCTCAATTGGCACCAACATGTCACATCAATTGCAGAAGCGGCTACTACGAAATTAGGTTTCCTCTTCCGGGCCCGCAAATACTTTTCACCAGCTAATCTCTAAACCTTATATAATTCACAAATAAGGCCAAACCTCGAATACAGCTCCCACATCTGGGGTGCCGCTGCCGCTTCTACACTCGCTCTTCTGGACTCCCTTCAGAAGAGAGCTATATGTCTCATCGGTGACCCTACCCTCACACAAAGGCTGCCATCCCTTGCCCACCGACGTGCTGTTGGTGATCTCTCTCTCTTTTATAGATATCTGCACGGGCACTGCTGATGAGCTTTCGTCCATAGTTCCTCCACCTGCTGCCTCTAACAGATCTACCAGGGGAACAAAGCGTATGCACCCTTTTACTCTCCAGGTCATCAGACATAGAACATCTTGTTATGCCCGCTTTTTTGTCCCGAAGACTTCAAAGTTGTGGAATTCCTTGCCGGCGCATGTTTTTCCTGCTCCGAACCTCCAAGTCCAGAATTAACAAGTTGCCTCTTTCCTCCTTGTCTACACCCGCGGTACGATTTAAGCTGTAAGCTCTTGTGGTGTGTTGTTGAAATATTTTTAAAAAATCATTCAGAAGAAATTTAAACACTTTTGAAAAATTATTCATGCTTTGTTTATGGTTTTCAACCAGTCTTATCACCCTTCTTAGTGACTGGAATAGAACCAACTGTTTTCCACAAACCGTAGAAACTTTGATGTTTTGAGAGAGATGTTAAAAACCTACTTCTATACAAGCTACTTCCCCCTTGTTCACCTGTTCAAACAAAAAAGTCCACACTGGGGAAATTAATATGTATACAAGGTTTAATTAAAACAATCATTTCAGAACAGATTTTTATTTCTCATTTTATAATCCTTTTTATGCAAAAAAAAGTACAGATATACAAAACAACTTAAAAGTATTATTATTATTATTATGAGTTACATCTGTGAACAGCCTCGAAAAGTACACAATCTAATACACATAATATAATAGAACAAGTTCCAATAGCAACCTGACTAGCACCCAAAATATTATTAACCTGATCACGAAAAGTCCTGTCACAAATGCAAACCAGAATGAAACCCCAACAAACATAGATTACAAAATGTTTTAAGAGAAACAACCTGTTCGTTTTTTCATTTTACGAATTTTTTTGTATTTTTTTCAAACTTGTATGATCTTTCCTGGTTGGCTCGCAAAACTGGAAAGTCTGAAGTTAAGTATGTTGCAATCATATTTTTTTTTGGCACAACATCCACCATAAGTTGTAGTGCTGTTGGACATTGTATTTTAACTGGTTTTTATTGTTATGAAGGAAAATCATTGCAGCAAGACATAAGGTCTTAAGACATTTCATAAACGAGATGACCAAAACAAAAAAGACAGTTTGTCGCTGCTTTCAATTGAGTTTCTTAAAAGGTAAACACGTCACAAATTATTTACTTTTTTATATATAAACATCAATGCAAAATATATCAAAAGTATCAAAAATGTTTTTTTTTCCAGTTTTATTAATATTATTTAATTCAAACTCGCTTGAAAGTGCCAGCGCCAAACGATTATACTGATGAGATAAACGCAGAACAAATTCAACTTTACTTTATCAATTACAATACTTTTCACAAGCTATAACCGTGATGAAATGCCTTTTGTCTGCTTTATTTTTCTTAAACGCACGCTCTAATTGTTGTTATATATGATTATCTTATTATTATTATTAGAATGTTGGGACTTGAGCGCAAAAACGCTTAAGCCGTGCTTTCTGTAGTAGTGTTTTGCACTGGCTGGCTTTCCTGCAAAAAGAAGAAAAATAATTAATGATACAAATTTAATATATGTTGTTAAAACTTTAGTAGATGCAAGTGGATATGGACTGGAAAAAAATCTATATTTATATCGGCGCATAAAGTGACATGCCCTGCATTAATTAGCGACTGCAATTGATATATTATTAGGTAGATTTCCCGGAGTAAAACTATTTACGTGAAAAAATTCATATAATATATTGTTTGAGGAAGCGTAGGATAATTTTAGGGATAAAATCGTCGAACTAAGCACATATGTAGACATAGATAACAGTATATTGGTAACGAGGTTAATTCACAAACTTAATATTTAAAAATTATTATATAACAAAAAAAAAACAATGAAAGAACTTACGTAGATACTGACATGTTGACTATTGATGTTAACAGTGTTTGTTTACATAATTAAATTATAAGTATCGCTACATACAGACTTGGAGACTACTTCTCTGGCTTCACAGTGAAGCCAGAGAAGTAGTCTCCAAGTCTGTATGTAGTATGGACAAGTTTCACCAAGTAAGGGCAACAACAATCAATGAATATAAGTATCGCGGCGTTATATTTTGAAGCAATCTAATATTTACAGACTACATTGCAGAAGCTTATTTAATGAACTATATTTTCTCACTAAAAGTAATCTCATTTATAAGACTAGATGCATTCTCGCAACAATTAGAACCGTAGACCGGTTTCGCTCTCATTAGAGCTCTTCAGTACGGCATACTAATTGTTGCAAAAATGCACCAAAAATAACACGGCTATCGTATAGCCAGTCTTAAAACACTAAGTGAGTGGTGAACGTGTCGCTACAGAGTTCGGAACCAAGTACTATGTTGTCACGCCCGCTCCAAATAACACAGAGTGTTAAAAATAGAGACAGTATACTGTATTAAAAATAGAGACAGTATACTGTATACTGTCTCTATTTTTAACACTCTGTGTTATTTGGAGCGGGCGTAACATAGTACTTGGTTCCGAACTAGGTGGCGACACGTTCACCACTCACTTAGTGTTTTAAGACTGGCTATACGATAGCCGTGTTATTTTTGGTGCATTTTTGCTACAATTAGTATACCGTACTGAAGACCTCTAATGAGAGCGAAACCGGTCTACGGTTCTAATTGTTGCGAGAATGCATCTAGTCTTACATACTTTGTCCCTATATTGGGGTAGAAATGGGCCAGGGCTAACAATTTTTTAAATTGTTAGTTAGTTGTATACACTCTATTTTTTATCACTTTGTGTTATTTGGAGCGGGCGTGACAACATAGTACTTGGTTCCGAACTAGGTAGCTACACGTTCACCACTCACTTAGTGAATCTCATTTATATTTACCAAACAATAACACATTTCTGATTCTTAGCCTTCTGATCTGCTGACTATAACATTCCTGTCTATGTTGCGAATTTGCTTGTTATTGTTTATATACTGAATGTGATAATTTCAATGTCAATCCATACAATGCTGACCTCTAATTAATTGAAATGTTTACATACCTTCCTTTTTTTTTTTTTTTTTTTTTTTTTTGTTCCCTCAGGGCTCGTCCGCGGCCTTGCCGCCCCGATAGCACCGCAACCCTTGGTTGATTGTGCATACATACCTTCCTTACTAATTTTAATAATTATTTTAGTGTTTTTACCAATTATGTTTCTAAGGCTATTAGGGTCGTTATGAGACATCATGTGTTCTCTGAACATATATTATTTTGCTACATCCTTTTCTATGACATTAAATTTATCAACTCTGTAGAGCATATTATTTGTATGGTCATGATCAGCTTGTAGGGTGTTGGTAGCAGCGAACCCTCTGGAGTTATATATTTCTGAGGGGTGTGCCAAAATCACTGGACACATTCGAAAAACGATGAAAGTAAACATATATCCCGAAGTTGATAAAATGGTTCTACAGGAAGGATCAAGAGGTAAAAAGATGACTGACCATATGCACATGTTTATTTTTTTTATACATCAAATGATTCTAGATGTGCAAATATCAATGAAATTTCACGTGAAGAAACTCAACTCTTTTATGACCAAACTCATAACGATGATGCCTTCAAAGCCAGTTCTGGATGACTTAATATAGTTTAAAATAGGTACGGAGTTCGACAATTGTCCATTACAGGAGAAAAATTATCTAGCAATGAGGCAGCTGGTGAACCATTTAATAACTTGTTGCGAAATAAAATCGAGGAAATACAGTTGTGTTAAATGCAGACGAGAGCGGACTATTCTGGAAATGACTTCCTTGAAAAATACTTGCTCACCGAGCAGAGCAATCAGCTCCAGGTAGAAAAATGAACAAGGAACGAGTTATATTTATGCCTTGCTTCTGGGACGCAGATTGTTGTGTTGGGCGATCTCAAAAGCCACGGGCCTCAGAGGTAAACCGCTGTCGGTCATGTGCCAGGGACAGAAAAAGTCTGGGTTACCAGAGAAATTTTTAGAAACTGGTTTTAGACGGAGTTTCTTCCTGTAGTTAGTACGGGAACGCGACAACTGAATTTTGACACCAAAGCACTTTTTATTTGAGAAGACACTTCAGGGTACCCAGAAGACTTGTGTTTAGATGATAAGAAATTATGGTAATTTTTTTGCCCTGAAATGTAACCCCCTTAGTGCCACCTATGGATCAAAACGTGAACCAAGCGGGCAAGTTGCATTACAAAAAAGGTCTCTTAAAACGAATTGTTGCTTCTATAGGTGCAGATATTTCTGCAGAACTAAAAAAAGTTAATCTAAAAGAGGTTGTGATCGGAATAGCAGAAGCAGAGGAAAATGTCTGGCCAGAAGTTATTCAAAGGTATTGAAGTAAACTTGTAACACAAGTTAATGAAGGTTGGAGTGAAGACGATAACCTTCTATATCACAATGGAGAGAAAAAATGGAGTTAGAAGGTATAGACAAACAAATAAACGAAGTTACTGTATTGATACATCGCATTTCTGGAAACGTAACAAGAACATAAGTTATTGAATGGGCTGCCAGGAAAACAATGCCATGGAAATCCTCAAACAATGAGGATATTTTAGAGCATATTGAAAATGAGTTCAGCTCAAACGAAGAAATAGACGTGCTACGAGGTGTAAAGCACGTAGAGGCAGTCAAAATTTTCGAAACATGTTTGAAATGGGCTGAGGAAAATTGTAAGCAGGGTGCCGCTTACATATATAAATTTTTGTGAAATTTCTCCACACATAAACGTTTGGGCAGACGTAAATGAATTACATCAGAAGGACCTCCAAAATTTCATGAAAATTTGCCGCAAACTCAATGTTATATGCAATCTTTTAATGAATCGCGACAGCATAAAATATGTAGGCTGTGGGTAGGTTCAAATTATGTTGCATTTAATTCGACTCATATAAATAAAACACATTAGCAAACTAAAATGTACTGTTTAACGGTCAAGCTGGTACATTGTGGGAAGTAACTTTAAACTTGCAAAGTTGGTGATATTACACAGTAGGCAAACTTTAAAGAGGTCAGGTTAGTTCCAACAGAAAAAGACAAAAACAGCAAACTCAAGGGTTTTGATGTGTCGACTGTGGAAAATACGGTGACTTAGACGGTATCTCCTATTGGTTAGAATAATGGCTGGATCTTGTAAGATGTCTGAAACAGACGAGTCAGGACAGGAGCAAGTTCTGGTGTGCATTTTTTGAGAACAATTGCTGGGATCTCGTCAAGGCCAGAGGCTTTCCTGGTATTAAGAGAACAACTTTCGTACCTTTTTGGTTTTGAAAATGATATCAGTCATTTTATGTGCGACATTGCGGACTGTTGGTGGTTGCACATTTGGAGGTGGGTTGAGAGTAGAATTGCCGGCGAACGAGGCAAAAAGTTCAGCCTTGTCCAGGGTTACAATTTCATCCCCTAAAACAAGAGGTGGGAACATGCTCTTGCAGAAATTATTCCCCATAGATGTAGCAAGAGTCCAGAAGGGTTTGCTGCCGTTGGAGCTTGAGATCACTTTATTTTTGATGTGGTTATTAAACGAGTTTTTTCCCTCAGAAAGAATGTGGACATAGCGGCTTCTTACGTCGTAAAGTAGAAGCGTTTTGTGAGCTTTGACCTTTTCAAGTCTGGCCTTGTCACAGGATTTACAGAACCAGGGCTTTTTGTGTGGCTGAAGAGGTTTTCTGTGTATGTGGAATAAATAATTCCATGCCAGCTTGGATAATTTCAGTGACGTTTTGTGAGATATCACAGGGGTCAGGATGAGAGAAGCAGACAGACGCCCATGGAAATGAGGAAAAGTAATCCCGCATTTCGTCCCAGTTCGGGGAGTTGTTGTGCCAAACGATACATGGGTGTGATGATTGTGTGACCTCTGGTTGCATTGCGCAGGAAGCAGTAACCATGCCGTGGTCTGAGCGACCGGGAGGGGGGAGGGGGGGTGTCGGTGACTGATGTCATAGCATTCAGGTTTGGTAAGAAGGAGATCCAGGGGATTTGAGCTGTGTGTTGGGATGTGAGGAAAGTATGTAGGTTGCTGAACCATATTGGCTAAAGAATTGCTGACTGCAAAGGCCTCCGCTGCTCTCCCTTGTGGATCGGTTTTTGAAGATCCTAGCCATTCCTTATTATGGACATTGAAGTCACCAAGAATAGTGATCTCGGAGGAAGGATATTCAGAAATCAGATGGTCGGTTTTTTCAGTAAGGTAGTCGGAAGTGCTGGACAAAGTTATTGTCAGAAGGTGACCGGTAAACGCAACAGATGAATTTATTTGCAGCCCTGAGAAAGAGTTTCTTCCAAAGTATGTCTTTTCTTCCAGCTTCTAAATTGGGGAGTCTGGTGCAGGGTAGATTACTACGGACGTATGTGCACACACCTCCATGCAATCTAAAGGAAGTAAGAAGCTCATACCCTGTGAAATTAAGGTGATTAGTGGCTGTTTTGGTACTGATTTGGGTTTCGGTGAGGAAGAGTTGTGGTTTATTAGCCTGGAGGAAATGGTGGACGGAGTTCAGGTTAGAATTTAGGTCACATATATTCGAGAAGGATGTTAAATCTTGATGCTGGCGCCCCCTGTACTCCCCTCTCCCGGAGATCCGAATGGAGGGGTATTTTATCGCTGGAATCTTTTGTACAAGGAGGAGCCATCATCATTATTGTTTATAAGGGAAACCAACTCATACACCAGAACCGGAAACGTGCGTTGGTACTTAACCGGCCACTTGATGTAAGAGGTGGTACCTCCTTGGGCGTAAAAAAAAAATTGTATCTGAAATGAAGAAACATGTGCAAAAGGCAGCAGTTGCAAACAATAAACAGATCAAAATTACTGATTTCTTCACTGCAGCTTAGATTTACTTAGATATGTCGTATTTAACAGAAAAAAAAGACATGACGTGTAGCAAAATTTTCATTTCCCTTTTTTCTTCCTGTAATCTGCAAATTTCGAAAATCCGGATCAACTAGTGCAACTATTTGTTCAGATTAAGGTTTTACTGTATGTTGCAGAGCGTGGTGAATTAAAATTACAGGAAAACTGGTAACAAAGAATCCCTATGATAATAAACTAGTGGGTAGCCCAAGAAGATGATCAGAGCAGGGTACCCAGCCGAAATCAAAAATCAAATTCCCTGACATTTCCAGGCCTCTCGAGTACATTTTTCATAATACTCGAAATAAAAAACACACATACCTGAATACTTTTTTTTATGAACAAAGTAAAAAAAATACAAACAAAAAACTTACATAATCAAAAACATAAGTATGCTTAACTCCATCAAATTTATAACATATAGCATTTTCGAAAAGAAAATGTGAAATTTTTTCATAGAAAAACTTATGACTGGCCAACGAAAGAATTTTCGAGTGAGAGAACAAACCATGTTGTTCGTATATATAAATTTGAATAAGCCTGGGAAATGGGTTCCAAAAGCTATGATTCGCGCCTATTAAATATTTTTTTGAAAATTCAAAAGTCGTTACCTTTCTAAAAGCAAAGTTTTATTTATGAAAATTCGCTGAAAAAATGAAACAAAGATACTGTTTACACGCACCATATACAAATGCCAAATATTTTGCACTTTCAACATGATCATAAGGGTTAAAATAGAATAAACACATTCGCAGCAGAGCTGTACTCAGCCAATACATAAAACGCATTTTGCATTTTATGCATTCAATGAAGAACAGTCCAAGTGAGATGTACATATGGGACATGTTTGAGATAGAAGACGCTATTTATGATGTGGCATACGCTGCGTTCATTGGCAGATTTAATTTATATTGCTACCAAGGGTAAGCTGCATTGTTATCAGATATATTTCCCTAGGTATGAGAAAACTATTTACGTGAGAAAATTCATATAATATATATGAAATAAGAATAAAAAAAGCATCTGCTAGTGACGATATTTTACAAATATATAATTTCCAGGTCTACTGAATGATTTCCATGACATTTAAGTAAAATCACAGATTTCCCTGACATTTTAGGGGGCACTTCACAGTCCCTGATTTTTCCAGGTTTTCCCGGTCGCTGGGTACCCTGTCAGAGTGATTTGCAGAGCTGTGGTTTTAACTGTATGTTTAACTAAGCATTGTGTGATCAAGTTAAACGTCTATGATTAGTTTATTAGGCAAAATGACCTAATGTTATTTGTAAGCACCTAATATTATTTCCACTTACAAATTCTACTTGTTAATTAGCATGTTATAGAATAAAATGTAACTCACACTTGGCTCAACTTTAACGTCAGTTGCAGGTGGTGCAGTAGTAGAAGTAGTATCTTGAGCCTAAAGAGATAAAGAGAAAAGAATAAACTATAGAGTGCTACAAACTACATAGACAAAGCAAAATCAAAGTATTCAAATTAGTGTTAAAAATAAAACTGGAAAATTAAACTTTTCGTGCGAGTCATGACTAGTACAGTATGATATTTGTTGAAACAGAATTCCAAGACCCTGGCTTCACTTTCTTAGAATTAACCGCATTCGACACCCCGAGGTTGTACAAAATCACTGGCAACATGACCTTCAATGTAGCAGCTTGCATAATGTGTTTGCAGTTACAAAGGCGTGATTCTTTGCAAGTGTATCATCCCGTGCATTTTCAGTGTTATTTCTTATTAAAATAAAAGAAAGAAATCTAATTTCCAGTCGAAAAGTATCGTGTTTCAATGTGAATCATTATTTTAAGACAATTTTTACAAATGAAAATTTCAAGGAATGCCCCCTGCCAAAGTAACAGAACTTTATTGGCTTATTCTTTTCTTGGAATTCTGTGTCGACAAAGACCCTACCGACTTTAGATGTAATTATTTTATTGGATGGATTTTTTCAAAAATTCACATCTGAAAAATAAAACCGCTTGTGACATCTTTTTTTTTTTAGGTAAATAAAAAGGCTGCACAATAAAAAAAAAAGAGTAAGTTTCACCATAAGTTTCAGTCTTAAGGCGAATTTCAATGCTTGATAACAATTGCAACATAACATCAGAACTGCATGTTTGAGTTTACTACCCAGAATTAAAGATTTACTAGATGTTTTCATGATTATTTTCAACATTTTTAAACAATGCAATTTATTTCGAATCCAAGAAGTATGAAACTTTTAAGCAGCGAAATTCCGTCTTTTTATATTTACACTGGCAAAAGAAATTAACGCATCACCATAAATTTATCATAATATTGAGGTTAAGTACTTTCCGAACCAATCATCCAATTTTAATTATCTTTTTTGTATTATACAATTACTCTTCTAGAATTTTACGTCATTGATTCTTTTACAAGTTCATGTTTCTCTTACATACGGGGTGTTATTCTGATATTGGATTTTTCAAATATTTTCAAAAGACCATGTGAATAACAGTTGCATTACTAACAAATCCCAATTAGACTCAAACTATAGCCTAATTAGTTCTTAAGATTCCCTTTTTTGATTCACCTTCTCATCTCTTTTGATTTTCTTTTTTTTTTCCAACAAACCACGAGGGCTCACAGTCTAAATACTATCGTACTGTGGGTGTCGACAAGGAGGAAAGAGGCAACTTGTTAATTTTGGACTTGAAGGTTTGGAGGTCCGGAGGAGAAGGAGAAACATGTGCCGGCAAGGAATTCCACAACTTGGAAGTCATCGGGACAAAAGAGCGGGCATAACAAAATGTTTTAGGTCTGGTGACCTGGACAGTAAAAGGGTGCATTCGCTCTGTTCCCCTGGTAGATCTGTTGGGGGCAGCAGGTGGAGGAACTATGGAAAAAAGCTCCTCTGAGCAGTGCCCGTGCAGATATCTATAAAAGAGAGAGAGATCAACAACGGCACGTTGGTAGGCAAGGGATGGCAGCCTTTGTGTGAGGGTAGGATGACTGATGAGAAGTATAGCTCTCTTCTGAATGGAGTCCAGGATAGTGAGTGTAGAAGCGGCAGCGGCACCCCAGATGTGGGAGCAGTATTCGAGGTTTTGCCTTATTTGTAAAGTATATAAGGTATAGAGATTAGCTGGTGAAAGTATTTGCCAGCCCGGAAGAGGAAACCTAATTTCTTAGCAGCCACTTCTACAATTGATGTGACATGTTGGTGCCAATTGAGATTTCGATCCACAGAAATGCCATTAGGGGAAAAGGACTCATTACTTTGAATAACTTGGTTGTTCATTGTGATGGGTCCAAGGCTGGTGTATCTCTTATGAGATAGAAAGCAAGACGGATTTGGTGGAGTTGAATTGTACGAGATGTCTACTTCCCCAGTCTAATATTTTTTGGAGATCCACAGAGGCAGAACCCTCCATGAGTCTCGATCCTCATCTAATTGGGCTAAAGAGACAGGCTTAGAATATTGTATATTTGAGTGGAGGGTGCTGTCATCCGCGTAACTGTGAACTGGGTTGGATGTGCTAGAGAGGAGGTCATTGATGTAGAGAAGAAACAAAGTAGGGACTAAAGCTGAACCTTCAGGGACTCCTGCATTAATTGGATACAGTTTTAGAGGAATGGCCAAACGTGACAACAGAAATGCTCCGGTTGGAGAGGAAATTTGCTGTCCAGGTACAGTTTTGGTGGTAGGCCATAGGCTCGGAAGCACTTTGGATCCTTTCTTGGGAACGGGTTGTACTCGAGCAGTTTTCCAGTTACTAGGGAATATGCCTCTATTGTAAGATGTCTGAAACAGACGAGTCAGGACAGGAGCAAGCTCTGGTGCGCATTTTTTGAGAACAATTGCTGGGATCTCGTCAAGGCCAGAGGCCTTCCTGGTATTAAGAGAAGAGAGCATCTTTCGTACCTTTTTAGTTTTGAAAATGATATCAGTCATTTTATGTGCGACATTGGGGACTGTTGGTGGTTGAACATTTGGAGGTGGGTTGAGAGTAGAATTGCCGGCGAACGAGGCAAAAAGTTCAGCCTTGCCCAGGGCGGTAGAAACAATTTCATCTCCTGAAACAAGAGGTGGGAACGTGCTCTTGCAGAAATTATTCCCAATAGATTTAGCAAGAGTCCAGAAGGGTTTGCTGCTGTTGGAGCTTGAGAGGACTTTGTTTTTGATGTGGTTAAACTAGTTTTTTGCTTCAGAAAGAATGTGGACATAGCGATTTCTTGCGTCGTTAAATGCTTGACGGTTTTCGTGACTGGGGTTGTGTAGAAGCGTTTTGTGAACTTTGACCTTTTCAAGTCTGGCCTTGTCACATGTGTATTTTTAAGACTTTTTTTTTATAGAATAACTGGATCAGTTTCAACGTCAAACGATACATTTGCCTAAACAAACTAATGAAACGTTAAATGAGACGAAGTTATGCGAGAACTTGCTGTATTTCATATCCATTCCGGGAGGAATGAGGCACCTTGGGAAACCACTGATATCCGATACATGTTAGGTTAGGTTTAGGTTTAATTGTGAGTGGGCCATACCGGTGCCTCCACTGCGACCATAAGGTCTATTGTGGCTCCCGCCTAATAGTCTATATTTCGCCCAACAAAGCCAGCCTCCTGCAGAGGTTGATAATCTTTGTGGGCGAAAGTTGATCCAGATCCTCCGGAGCAAGCTTTGTCTTGCCAAAGAGCAAGTATCTAGTCCTGTCCGCCGCCAGACAGCAACACAGTACTTGCTCTGCTGACTTGTCACTCTCCATACACTCAGTCTCCTGACCGACTCCAATATGGTGCATGTGGTGACGCAAGCAGCAGTGTCTTGTATACAGGCCGACTAGAGTACTCAGTTGTTGTCTGTTTAACTCTAGAAGTTTTTTAGCCCTTAACTCAGACAGGCCATTTATGAAGGCCTTAGAGTGAGCTAATCCTGGAAGATTTTGCCAATACTGGATTGTCATTCTTTCTGTCCAGGTCTTTAAGGTGCGTTTTGCTGTGCATGATGTTATCCCCAGCACCGGTTCTGGTCCGACAAAGTCTCTCTGGGCACCACTCCTGGCAAGCGCGTCGGCGGCAACATTGCCATCATGGTCCGAGTGACCCGGTATCCAGACCAGCGACACCTCGTTACAGCTGCCCAGTTCGTTAAGGGCACAGATACATGTTACAAGCTACGCTATAAAATAACGAAGATTGTGTCAACTTCCGGCTTAACCGGAAGTGGCAGAACTGTCAAAATATTTTGCTTGAATAGATTGCATTCTAATTGTTACATGTGCAAAGTTTCAAAAAAAAACGTGGTTCCTGAAATATGTATTGTGTAAGTTCCCGATTGGACACCTGTATATAAAATTATTCATAAAAAATTGTGCAGGCTTCTAACTTTTCAAATTTGTAGAAAGAATGAATCGTGACTTTAAAATAAACATTCCTTTACTTGAATGATGTCTTATATTCCTTATAATGGGGAATTTAGTATACTGTAGTATTATTTCATTTTAGAGCTTGAAAGAAAGCCAGGAAAGTGAACAGACATGCTAGTTATTTAGTAAAGTCTGCACAAAAAAATTAAATTTATAAATTAAAATAAAGTTGAACATGCAGTAACGATTACATGCCCTAAAATATTTTTTTTTCACTGACAATTAATTAATGTTCCTAATATTTCACTTTATTATAAAAGTTAATGTAAAAATATTTATAGTAGCAAAAGAAAATTCTCCATAGAGATGTTCGACATAAAATATGTATATTATGAAGAATGAAGAAGTGTACTAACCTTGGCGTTTCCAGATTCAGACGGGGAGCTTGCGTTGCGTGGACGCTGTGGTCCGCGTCTACGATAACGGTTGCGCTGTGGTCCACGTGACGGTCCACTATCTTGACGATCCATTTGATCTCCACCCTGACTGTCCTGAGACCTGTGGCGTGCACCACCGCCTCTTCCACCACGGAAGTTTCTGTCACCAGAGAAAAACCTTTAATTAATACAGATATCATAAAAAAATAACTGCCAGAAAAGAATGTTTTAACTTAAAAAAAAAAGAAAAAAAAAAAGAACAAATATAATTCCTAACTTTGAGCTTCCGCAAATACAATTTTATTTATTTATACACCATCCAACAGCTTAAAAGCCAAATTAAGGATAGGCTGATACACAAAACATAGTGACAAACAATAATCAAACAAACTACACAAAAGAGAGATTCACAAATTACATCGCTTTGAAAAACATTTTTATCTCTGATATATTACATGAGAAGATATCTAGGCGGTCTTGCAGTACAGAATAATCATTGCACATCTGGTAAATTGGAGACGATCACCGCAATCACGTACAAACAGTCTGGAGATAGAATGTACCTGGAAAATCTGCTGCAACACGAGGCACATTGAAATTAGGCTGCTGAAGCAGATTAGGGCAATCAAACACAGAATTAATCAGTTTGTATAAAAATATAACGAAATTGCACTGCCTGCGCATCGGAAAACTCTACAGACTAAAGCGAAGAAGTAAACTTTCTTGAGAAAAACCAATAGACGGATATCGACCATCCTCACGAAAGCTAAGAAATTTTAGAAATTTCCTTTGCACTGATTCTAGACTTGCCACATGTATCTCATAAGTAGGAGCTCACACAACTGAGCCATCTTCAAGTCGGGACCTAACCACACAACGAAAGAGCAGGGAGAGGGTGTCACAGTCAGTGAGACATTTTTGCTGTTTCTTATCAGAAACCCAAGAGTTTTGTAAGTAGAACGGACTGTCTGCTCATAGTGTGGTTTAAAAGATAAGAGTACCATCAAAAACAATTCCAAGGTCCCTAACTGTCCTGTGGCGATCAAGCGAAAGCCTCCTTATATGGTATCTGAAAGTAATTGAGTGCTTATTTCGAGTAAAGGACATCACACAACACTTAGAAACATTCATAGAAAGACCACTCCGACAATACCATTCATCAAGGATCTGAAGACATTCTACATCTACACTCGAAATATTTGCAAAAATCATCATCTGCATACATTAAAAAAGGAACATGTAAAACATGTTTAACTGGGTCGATAAATATATTAAATAGTAGTGGATCAAGTATGGAACCCTGCGGCACTCCCGAAGTTATCTGATAGGTGTTATATTTGAGGCCGCCAACCTCAACAAATTGCCTACTTCCATCCAGGTACGATCTGAATAGGCCAAGCAAGCCCTCGGAGAATCCGATAGCCCTCATCCTGTCAATTAGAACAGAATGATTTGGACAATCAAATGCCTTAGATAGATCAGTATACACAACATCAACCTGTGAAGAGTGGTCGAGAGCAGACGCAATGAACTGTGTAAAATCAACTAAATTCACCACAGTCGATCTCCCTGGAATGAAACCATGCTGAGAATAGAAAAAGGCAGGCCTCGAAAATCTTACAGAAGACACATAGTATGGCTATTGGTCGATAATTTGATGGATCACCACTATCCCCCGCCTTGAAGACAGGGAAAACTAGTGACAGCTTTCAAATCGCGGGGAATGTTCCAGATCTAAGAATCAATTTAAACATTTTCTGAAGTGAAGTCGAGAAAGCATATAAGCAGTCGCGCACCAAGAAGCCAGGAACTTGATCAGGTCCACAATTGATATCATGTATGGAAAAAAAATATCTGCGATTTATGTCCAAAACAATTTTCATCACCTGTTGGCTAAGGAGACTTTTATAGTAACTGGTGTCCAGTGACTTAAATTCTGTTTTGGTGATAAAAAAGTTTAGTGTAATAAACAAAATTACCAAATATATATTAATTTACAAAATTTATTCATTGTTTGAATTGTAAATTAATTTATAGGCCAATAGACCACACAGAAAATGTCTTTGTGAAGGACAATTTATTCTTTGGAAACAAAGTGAACAATTTTATATAATTCTGATGTGGACTTCTCCGCTGTATTGAGCATTGAGCGTTTTACTGATGAGATTATTGCACCTGCTAAGAAAATTCAGCCAAATCTGTCCTCCGAACCAGACCCCCTGCCGAGATTTCATGTTAAGGATTGTTTATACGCTTTTTTAACTCGATTTAAACGATCTGATTCTTACAAGGGGCACGTTTCCCAACAAATGGAAGATTTCTCGTGTAATCGCTGTGTTCAAATGGGGGGTCAGCCCCGAGCCTTGTGACTATAGACCAATCACTATATTGTGTAATTTTTGTAAGATGTTCGAAGCATGCCTGTATGACTATTTTTTATATGTAATCTAAATTCTCATTGCATCAGCATGGCTTTATTTCTGGTAGATCTACACTCACAAATTTGGCAAACTTTACAGTTTTTTGCTGATCGACTTGAGAGCTCTTCGCAAGTAAATGTTATATACACAGACCTGTCAAAGGTCTTTGATAGAGTCAATAACTCTATTCTTATAAATAGACTGCACTACTTCGGTTTCAGTAACCAATGGATAAAAACCTTGGGGTCTTATTTGAGGGATCGGAAACAATTAGTTCAGATTCGAGGCTTTAAATCTGAACCTTATCACACACCATCTGGAGTCCCTCAGGGGTCTACTTTGGGTCCTCTTCTCTTTCATATTTTTATTGACCAAACGTCACAGATATTAGGTATGTCTTACCTAATTTACGCTGATGAGATCAAAATGTATTTAGAAGTTAGGGGTGTTGACAGCTGCCTACACCTACAGAGCAATCTTTTTAGGTTTTCTGTGTAGTGTTATAAGAATGCTCTTACTTTAAATGTTGCTAAGTGCTGTATAATGTTCGTTAGGCGGAACAAACAGTCAATTTTATTTCATTACCAATTGCAGTATTACCAAATGCATGTAGTGTATAGGTAATTTATTTTTCATAGTTTGTTTTTGATGGTGTTGTAACAAATACAGTGATATTTATTTGACAACTGTAGCTAACCCTCCTTAGACTATGGTTTTTAAAGTATACAAGTACTTAAGAAACAAAATATAATTGTTAACAATTTTTTCAAATCATATCGTTTTACAGATACAACCCTTTGTTAATCTTAGTTTAATATTCATTATCCATGTTATTGGACAAAATGTATTGTATAGTTTTTAATTTCTCTTAGTTTATTAGTTCTTATATAAATCCACGTAACTGAGGTCCTGTCTGTTTGGGTTGTTTAAATAAATAAATAAATAAATGAATGAATAAATAAATAAAAATGCCTATTTGGGTGTATTTTCGTAAATAAACAGATAAATGTTTGAACTAACCTGCGGAAGAATCTCCTGGGTGCGCCACGTCCTCTGGGTGCGTCACCGTTCTGGTCTATGTCACCTCCAGGTGGTCCGCCCCTGTATGGGCCCCTGTAGTATCCGCCACCTCCTCCGTAGCCGCCACGGCCTCTCCTAGGCCTGTACCGTCTTGGCGGTCCACCACCCTCGCCTCCGGACAGTGCACCGTCTTTGTCACCTTCGCTCGTGTTGCGTGGTCTCCTGCCTACGCCGGGTGGTCCTCTTGGACCGCCCCCACGTCCGCCGCGAGGATAGTACCAGGCTGCGCGGTAGCCGCGCCTCCTGTCTGCTGCATACGGACTTCCGCGCACCGCTTCGCCATTGGGGCCTGTCACATTGGCAGCCTCGTTGCCTTTCTCGCCTACGACGACGCTGAACTCCACTAGCTCACCGTCGCCCACTGATCTCACCGCCTTTTTGGGGTTGTTCTTAATGATGGCTGACTAAAACGAAAAATAAAATTATGTTTACTAAATATAACAACTTATTACACCAGGAGACTAAGATCCTCCCCAACTTACACTCTATTTTGACAAACAAAACACTAAACATCTTTGAAAGCTAAGTAAAATTATATTTTATGGTAAGCAGTTTTGGCATACCACAAGGCAATGTTGTAGGTTTGATTTTATTTGTTTTTTATAATGATCGGCAGGGTCATGTCTCTTGTGGTTATTCGACCACAGAAAAAAGACTTCCTTCACACGAACAAGCAGAAGCTGTTATGGGCCAGAAAATGTGTTGGACTGGAAAAAAGTTGTTATTTACAGAGGTCACCAACGGCACATCGGTGGGCAGGGGATGGCAGCCTTCGGTTGAGGGTAGGGTCACCGATGAGACTTATAGCTCTCTTCTAAATGGAGTCCAGGATAGCGAGTGTAGAAGCGGCAGCGGCACCCCAGATGTGGGAGCAGTATTCGAGGTTTGGCCTTATTTGTGAAGTATATAAGGTATAGAGATTAGCTGGTGAAAAGTATTTGCAAGCCCGGAAGAGGAAACCTAATTTCTTAGCAGCCGCTTCTGCAATTGATATGACATGTTGGTGCCAATTGAGATTTCGATCCACAGAAATGCCAACAAGTGAAAAGGACTCACTACTTTGAATAACTTGGTTGTTCATTGTGATGGGTCTAGGGCTGGTGTATCTCTTATAGAAAGCAAGACAGATTTGGTGGAGTTGAATTGTACAAGATTTCTACTTCCCCAGTCTAATATTTTTTGGAGATCCACAGAGACAGAACCCTCCATGAGTCTGTGATCCTCATCTAATTGGGCTAAAGAGACAGCTTTAGAATATTGTATATTTGAGTGGAGGATGCTGTCATCCGCGTAACTGTGAACTGGCTTGGATTTGCTAGAGAGGAGGTCACTGATGTAGAGAAGAAACGAAGTAGGGGCTAAAGCTGAACCTTGAGGGACTCCTGCATTAATTGGATACAGTTTAGAGGAATGGCCATCCACGACACCAGAAATGCTCCAGTTGGATAGATAGATCAGTATACACAACATCAACCTGTGAAGAGCAGTCAAGAGCGGACGCAATGAACTGTGTAACGTCAACTAAATTCGTCACAGTCGATCTACCTGGAATGAAACCATGCTGAGAACTAGAGAGTCTGTTTTTGATGTGAAACAGTATTCGCTGAAAAAGGCAGGCCTCGAAAATCTTACAGAAGACACATAGTATGGCTATTGGTCGATAGTTTGATGGATCACCACTATCCCCCGCCTTGAAGACAGATCTAAGAATCAGTTTAAAAATTTTCTTAAGTGGAGTCAGGAGAGCATATAAGCAGTCGCACACCAAGAAACCAGGAACCAGATCAGATCCACAGGACATGTTAGCCTTAATTCTCTTAGCGGCTGTAATAATTTCGTCATTTGTAAAGTCATCGACAAAGAACATTGTGATGTCACCCAAAGCCAGGCTGGCGGCTGTAGGTGATGAGGTGGGGGTGGAACCAGAACATCCCGTAAAATAAGAAGCAAAACTGTCAGCTGCCTGTTGCTGGTTAGATGAATTCCCAATAGAAAAGTTTTGACAGCGTCGAGAAGAGCAGTTCCAGAATTTTTTAGGATTAGACTTAACCCCTCTTTCAACCCTCTGAAAGTAATTTACTCGAGAAAGATAAATGTCTCTCTTAAGTTTTTGTCTCAGCTCCCTAAATCTATCCAGAAACTCCACATTTCCACTTCTTAAACTTACACCATAATAAATATTTATGTTTGATACTAACCTTAATTTCTTTAGAAAACCACATTTATTTTTACAAACTTATATTTGCAATTTTGTGTTTATCATATACCTTGCTTACTTGTTTTGTTATTGAGTGTTAATGTGACTTTTGTATCGACGTGATCCACACATTTATATGTATTTATGGAACGAAATATATATTACTATATTGTTATTTTTATTATTATTCTGTGTCAGCCTAACGATTGTGGTTTTTATCGCTAACAAAGTACGCCAGTGACAAAACTGTCACCTGAAGCTTAGACAAGCATTCTTACTTCAGAGGTTCTTCAGGCTATGACTCTTGGAGAGGAGGTTGTTGGTGTTTTCGCGGATCTGTCCAAGGCTTTTGACAGCATAGACTGGCAGATACTTTCTGAAAAGTTGGAGATGATTGGTGTAAGGAGAACGGTGTTGGAGTTGATGAAATCATATCTGACCCACAGAAAACAGTGTATCCGTAGTATACACACAACTACAGGTAAAAACATCTATTCTTCAGTAGACAGTTAAGAAAGGGGTACCACAGGGGTCAGTGCTGGGCCCACTGCTGTTTATAATTTACATTAATAACTTGCCTACACTTCTCAACCACAAAACAATCTTATATGCAGATGACACTTCGATCATCCTACGCATGCGACAGATAGATGAACTAGAACATAAGATGGTTTCTGTCATGAGAGACCTTGACGCTTGGTTTAGTGCAAACCAAATGAAGATGAATGCTGAAAAAACACAGCTAATTAAATTTTCTGCTGTTGGAGGAGAAGCAATGACACACTACAGGTAAAAACATCTATTCTTCAGTAGATACAGTTAAGAAAGGGGTACCACAGGGGTCAGTGCTGGGCCCACTGCTGTTTATAATTTACATTAATAACTTGCCTACACTTCTCAACCACAAAACAATCTTATATGCAGATGACACTTCGATCATCCTACGCATGCGACAGAGAGATGAACTAGAACATAAGATGATTTCTGTCATGAGAGACCTTGACGCTTGGTTTAGTGCAAACCAAATGAAGATGAATGCTGAAAAATCACAGCTAATTAAATTTTCTGCTGTTGGAGGAGAAGCAATGGCGATGAATTGTGGTAACACTCAGTTGCAGACTTCACAAAGCTGCAAGTTTCTTGGCCTAATTATAGACAATAATGTGAACTGGAGGAAACACAGAGTATATTGTTCCCAAGATCTCTAGTTCTTCATATGCTTTAAGAGTGCTGCAGAGAAGTGTGGATGAGGGCACATGTCTTATGGTCTATTATGCCTATGTGTATGCAATACTTAAGTATGGCATAGTGTTCTGGGGAAACTCTGTGGATGTGGACCGCATATTCATACTGCAGAAGTCTTGTGTCAGGTCCATGTTTGGGCTGAAACCTCGAGAATCCTGCAGGCGGTATTTTATAGAGAAGAAGATACTGACCCTACATTGTGTATACATATTGGAATGCGTCCTGTTTGTCAAGCAAAATATGTCGTTTTTCTCAAAATACCTGCTTGAGCATGAGCCTCATACAAGGTTCAGATTGAATCAGAAACTCCTACTTCCAAAAACACCATTAACAAAGGTGCAGAGAAATGCAGAATATCAGATGATAAAAATATTCAATCACCTACCTCTCTGTTGGAAAAATATGGACATAAAAACATTGAAAAAAAACTAAAGGATATTCTACTGAGAAAGTGTTACTATTCCTGCAATGAATTCTTCAGAGACGGAGACATATGTCCACCACTCTAAGATCAAGATTAATAGCTGTCACTTTGGCATGGCAACATTCACCATTGCATGCTTTCTCTGAGGGGGTTAATACAATATTTGTGGGGTGTATATGCGGGTCTGTGGTTGCTTTGTTAGGTCTGTAAGTTTTATATTCTCGAGTTAATACTGCTGCATTGACTGTATTTTATTTTATGTTTAAATTTGTGTATACATTTGTTATTGTATATTATGTTATTATATATGTGTGTATATATGTTTGTATTTAGATTTATATTTTATTTTATATTTACAAATGACGTGTTCTACACCCAATAGGGTATTTATGGAACGAATAAAGTATTATTATTATTACTCTATAAAAATATTTTTAGCAAGGAGTTTGATCCATATAATAACTAGAAAAACAAATTACATAATATAATATAATAAGGATTAATAATTTTAAATGTTCCCCACCATTAATTCAATGTATTTATTTATAAACAAATACAAGCTGAACAATGATGGAGGTATTATAATCTTGCACACTTATGACTCAAGCATCTCCTAGGAGGAACAGAGATGGATCTAAGGAGCGTGCGTTAAATATTTATAAAGTTTCCTGGAGTATCCATACCTGCATTTATCTCTTATGCAATCTTTTTTAATGTAGTTTTTATACTTTTTATATTCCAGCAATAATATTAAAAAAAAAGAGACTGGGACGTGTGTAATTTTGTCTTGTTCTTTTAGAATTTTTGGAAATATTTTTTTCTTACCCAGTCTCTTTTGTTAATTAAATGAATAACAAGATGTCAGGTGACAAGATTCACAAAGAAACTTCACAAAACACAATTAAATTAGATAATAAAAAGTCTGGACGCAGCAAGTGCATTATGGTAGGGGATTTTCCTAAAAATGTTTTTAATGACAAATAAGTCTTGTTTTTAAAGGACATTTGGGTAGCAGTATCAACTATACAGTGTGTCCCAAACTGGATGGGAATGTATTGCTATCTCCGTTATTATTTGAGATAGGGAGACTGTTAAATTAGCAATGTTTTGTAAAATTTCATGCTTGTTCCAAATATGATTTGTATTTTGCCCTGCCTCTTTTCGTTTTCGAGTTATTTTGAAAAAACAAAATTTGTCGATTTCTTTTTTCTTCAATATCTAAGTAGGCGTTGATCTCACATGTCTAAGACTTCCACATTATCAGGACACTTTTTACAGAGTAATCTTTTTGTGTTATTCTCAACTTTGGATTGTCATTTCTTTTTGAGCTACATGTATCAACAATTGTTTTTATTATGGCAGCCATATTGGATTTTTTGCTCAAGTGATAACCTGTGAAAAGAGCTTGCCAATGATGTACAACATGCTTGAGAAATCTTGTAATTGCAATGACAATTTAGAGAAAAACCGTTTTGAGGATAGTAGGCTATGAAATCCAACACCAGAAAACAAATGACAAAAAAAGTGTTCAAAAAGCAGTAAGCCATGGAGTCTTAACAATAGACTTCTACTTTTAACATAATTTTCCTTAATGACTCATGATAAAAAAATATGAACTTTGAACACACAATTATTACAAATTCTATTTTACATTAAAACATTATCCTAAAAAATTGTTATAATTTAATGAAATAGGTAAACCTAGTAAGTAACTAAATTTACTAACAAAACTCAATAAAAAGCAGATGATTTACGAAGACGCCTTTGAAAATTGTGTAATTTTTAAACGTAAGTCAACTGAAAAACAACAGAAAAAGGTTTTTTCCCCCTCTCCCTCAGGGCTCGTCCGCGGCCTCGCCGACCCGTTAGCAGTGCAACCTTTGGTGAAGAAAAGTTGCTATGAATATAACACTATCGCGACAATTAAGAATACTGTGATTCTTAATTATCTGAACAATTTGAGGTGTATTTAACAAGTTGCTTAAAATTTTGTACTGAATAGTTTGTTTCCTGTTTATTTTAAATATTAGTTAACAATATGTTCAGTAATGAAAAATATTGACATGTTGGAATGATATATTCGTTCTAACCGAAATACTGAGGCAGCTGCAAATTCATATCAAAACAACTACCAAGAAAGACGAAAACCAAACATCAAAATATTTCGCAGGATAGTGACCAATCTATTGAGCACGGTAGCTTCCACGCAAAGAAACTACCAATGTCTAGAAATGAAGAAATAAAGGTTTCAAACAAAAACCCTCCGCAATCTGTTCGGTTGTATGGTGAACAAATTGACGTTCCAAAAAGTACAGTACACCATGTATTAAAACGAAGCCATTACCATCCATACAAACCTACAATCATACAAGCTTAAATGTTGACAATTACCCTAAGCGACTTCAATTCTGCAAATGGTATCAAGGACAATGTCAGCAAGATGAAAATTTTCATTTGAAAACAATATGGACTGATGAATCCAGATTTGCAAATTGTGGTGTGTATAATCGCCATAATAGGCATTATTGGGCAAATGAAAATCCCCATCTAAAGGAAGAAAGACGATTGCAAGACAGATTTGGTATTAATGTTTGGTGCGGCTTATTAGGTAAAAAACTGTTATTTTTATTTGTAGATTACAGTTAATTTTAAAAAAATTCAGGTAACTTCATTGTTGGTCCGTTCTTTTTTGAAAATAATTTAACTGGGTAAAGGTATCTTAATCTATTGAGAAATTATATCTTACCAACAATTAGAAGAGTTCATGATAATTTAGACGAGATTTGGTACCAACAAGATGGTAGTCCAGCTCACAATGCTAGGATCGTCAAAGAATTTTTGTACCAAAGTTTTAATAATCGTGTCATTTGTAACAATGGACCGGTTCATTGGTGTGCTCGAAGTCCTGATATAACACCCATGGATTTTTATTTTTGGGGTACTCTGAAGAATGATGTGTATAAATTCGATCCACCACAAAATATCAATGAATTACGAAACAGAATCACGGAAGCTATAATTCATATTAACCAAAACACCCTCAGTGTTTTGGTTAATATGATTTATAGCTTAAACACCCCCACCAGAGTTTGCAGACATGTTTCAAAAAGGTGTATAAAGTGAATTGAACAAAACGGTGACCATATTGAACAAAACTGTGACCATATTGAACAATTTTCTATTTAGTGTATTTTTAAGTTTCTATTTTATTATTTGTTGAGTTCCATTTCTAATTGTGTTGTTTGGGGAGTTTAAGTTTCTACTTGGTATTGCCGGGTTTCGTTATTAAACTGTTTCACATAATATTACCTACCACTATTACCTAATTAGGTATTGTATATTAAATCACAAATTTTTTTAATCGTGAATCATTATGGAAAATTATGTTAAAAGTAGAAGTCTATTGTTAGACTCCATGCATTATAATTGGATGGAACATACAAAAATGCAATACCATCAGGGGTGTTCTATAAACAAGAAAGTATGTATCACCAACGACTTATGAGCCGCCTGTGATTGTCAAAATAGGGTTATAAGATGCAGCTCAAGACACTCTATAATTAACGTATATAATTTTTTCTCATATATTGTATAATAACGGATATATTGAGCTTTACCGTCGAAATGTGTCGCCCTGTACATGTTTGAACAGACAAAAACTGAAACTGACCCCGTATATGGGTTTTAGGGGTTCTGGTGCACGCTCATTTGAAGAATCTTTTTAAAATTCGTAAGTTGCGGTCTTCTCAGTAAAGATTTTTTCTACAAAAATTTTCTGTGGACGTGTTGACAATTTATTGTCACAGGGGATGAAACTATGGTTCTCTACTATGATCCTTTGTGCAAAAGGGAGTTAATCGAATGGAGGCGTAAAGGAGAAGCACCGGCAAGGTCTGATGGTTGCGAAGCAAAAAAATGATGGCTACAATTTTTTGTAATTGTGAGGGTATTAATTGCTTGAAATGAAAGTTAGCTTTGGAAAAGTAAGAAAGTAAAAGCTGTAATGAATGTCAACAAACAGAAGTGCCATTGTTAGTTGTCAGATTAAATTGGAGTTCAACGTTGAGTAGTTTTGAATTTATTGTGTTGTAAACTGTTCAACTTAACGTTTGACTTGATGTTGAAGCGCCTTTTTAAAAGAGCTCTTGCTTCGTTACGAAGCATTTTTTAATAACAGAATTTACAAATCATCTCTGGAATCTGTTATTTTCGTTTACTTTCTGGTCAGCCTCTATAAATGTTATACAAAGTGATAACACACATACCTTGCAAATAATAAATAATGCAAAAATTGCAACACAGGTACCCAATTATTTAAATGACCAGATAACAATACAACTCATTATTGAAGAATTCTAAATACAATAATACAGGAACTGCATAAATATGTAGCAAATGCAAATGTGAAAATACATGTGTTTAAAACTTACTTGATGAACAAATACATCCTCCTTTGTATCATTCCTGTTGATAAACCCATATCCGCTCTTCACATTGAACCATTTTACAGTTCCAGTTACTTTGCTGGCTGCAAAAACAAAACAAAAACATTAATGTTATAGTAAATTAAATTGAAAATTGTAAGCAAAAACAGTAACTTCCACTGTGACAACCGGCAAGGGCCTCTCGCACACGAATTTCTGCATTCAATTTTACATGCTATTGTCACTTCCTAACTTAAAAGAATATATACTGGCGCAGCAGGTGCGATATGGTAACGAATAAGGTATGGTCTTAATTGAGTAACCCAGGTGCGTTGTGGTAACCAATAAGGTATGGACTTAAATTAAAAGATAGGTAAATTTGCAGATGAGCATGGAGGGTTTTTGGAAAAAAAATTCAGAAACATGCTTAGAACCCCTTGAAAACAAACTCCAGAAACATTTCTTGCAAACAACCCCCAAGAGAGTTATAGGACCATGAATGAACAGGGGTGGCTGGGCAGGGAAGAAGATAGAAAGGAAGTATAAATAAAAAATGCTAAAAAGTAACAGCTTAGCCGGACCTATATAAGCTGCCTTTATCCCATTTTGCAGCTATACCCCCATAAAATCCTGTTTACCCTGCACAGAACCCTATTCGCCCCTAAATTTTAAACCCAAGAAATTTTTCTTGCGGTTTTGCATCGAGGGTGGGTGTAAGGGGAAGGAAGCTGACAGTCTCAAAGTAATGAGTCCTTTTCAGTTGTTGGCATTTCTGTGGATTGAAATCTCAATTGGCACCAACATGTCACATCAATTGCAGAAGCAACTGCTAAGAAATTAGGTTTCCTCTTCCGGGCTCGCAAATACTTTTCGCCAGCTAATCTCTATACCTTATATATACTTCACAAATAAGGCCAAACCTCAAATACTGCTCCCACATCTGGGGTACCGCTACCGCTTCTACACTCGCTATCCTGGACTCCGTTCAGAAGAGAGCTATACGTCTCAACGGTGACCCTACCCTCACCCAAAGGCTACCATCCCTTGCCCACCGGCGTGCCGTTGGTGACCTCTCTCTCTTTTATAGGTATCTGCACGGGCACTGCTCAGAGGAGCTTTCTTCCATAGTTCCTCCACCTGCTGTCCCCAACAGATCTACCAGGGGAACAGAGCGAATGCACCCTTTTACTGTCCAGATCACCAGACATACACATTGTTATGCTATTTATGCTCTTTTGTCCCAAGGACTTCCAAGTTGTGGAATTCCGTGCCGGCGCATGTTTTTCCTTCTCCAAACCCCTAAACCTTCAAGTCCAGAATTAACAAGTTGCCTCTTTCCTCCTTGTCGACAACCACGGTACGATAGTATTTAGGCTGGGAACCCTCGTGGTGTGTTGTTGAAATAAAAAATTATAAAATTTTTTAAAAAATACGGAGAAAAAAAAACGGTTACCAATAAGGTATGGACTTAATTGCAAAATTAAATGATAGGTAAATTTGCAGATGAGCATTGGGGCTTTATGGAAAAAAAATCAGAAACATGCTTAGAACCCCTTGGAAACAAACTACAAGAAACATTTCTTGCAAACAACCGCCAGGAAAGTTATAGGACCATGAATGAACAGGGGTGGCTGGGCAGGGAAGAAGATAAAAAGGAAGTATAAACAAAAAATGCTAAAAAAGAACAGTTTAGCCGCACCTACATAAGCTGCTTTATCCCATTTTGCAGCTATACCCCCATAAAATCCTGTATACCCCGTACAGAACCCTATTCACCCCAGGTCCCTTTAATTTTTAAGGGTAGGTGTAAGGGGAAGGAAAAGCCTCAGAAGAAAAGGCCTCAGAACAGAGCACCCTCCTCCCACCCAAAAACAGGGTGAGTTCTACTCCCCTTTTTCATGTCTACAACTACCCACAATGGATAAACCACAAAAGAAATTTATTAATCAATTTATGGGAACAACCTCCAAGAAAGTTACGGAACTTGTGGAAGGGATTCTGTGCGGCGTAACAGGATTTTAAGGAGGTATAGCTGCTAAATGGGATACAGGCAGCTTCTATAGCTCAGACTAAGGTGGGTTTTTTTTGGCACTTTTAGTTTCTACTTCCTTTATTCACTCCTGGTCGAGTAACTTTCTTGGAGATTGTTTGCAAGAAATTTTTCTTGTGAAAGAAACATGCTTAGAACCCCCTTTGGATGTAGATATACCAAGGGGGGTTCTAAGCATGACGCTGAAAAAAAAATGTCTAAAAGTCCTGTGCGAGAAATTTTTCTTGTGGAAGAAACATGCTTAGAACCCCCCTTATGCATCCATGTTCTAAGCATGTTTCTGAAAAAAAATTCTCAAAGCCCTGTGTGAGCTCATTGCAAATTTGCCAAAAAATACTGACAAAGCAAGTGTGTTATGCTAAAGAACAATAGGTAATCCTACAGTTTATGGATTTTCCTCATCCTAAATTTTTAATGAGGCCGACCCAGGTTTAATGAAAAATGTTGGGGGGAAAGTATTGAGCAATGGATAGTTGGAAATCAGAATGCACCTGCGGCATCTATATATTTTTTCAAGTTACCATAAAACATTATGGTAATAAAAAACACAATGTTCTAGGAGGTTGGCTACCATAGCCGTATTATTTTTAAAATGTCAAATTATATGTATGCTGGACCCCAGTTGTGATTTTACCCTTGGAAGAGTGTTTGGGAAATTCGAATGCAGCTTGAGAAGATATGCAGAAAAATTCGAAAGATTCTTGAAGGCATTTTGGACAAGTGATTTCAAAAGCTTAAAAAACAAGTCAACATTCAACTGCAAATTACTTGAAAACTGTCAACTTTCAAACATTTTAACAAGGATACCTTTTTTATGTAAAATAAATGAAGCTCTAAGATTTTCGATAAATGTTTTAGATAAGACCACACACAAAAAAGATATGGTAATTGAAACATTACAGCACCCTTGTAAGTTGCTTTTGAATGAAATAAGAAGATTCTAACAAATTAGTAATATTTCTCATAAAAAACTACGTCCCTGTGTCAAATCTCATTAAGTTACTTATAGTTTTGAAGAAAATGCCCAACAACCATTTTTAAGAGCCTTCTTCAAGGGGCTGTAGCTCCTTAGGGGTGCATTTTCGGAAATAGAGTAAACTACACTTATTTTTTGTTGTACTATACGTCCTAGAAATTTTGGGAGACATTTTTGAAACACCTGTATAATGTCTGGTACATGCAGCTAATGCTGGGGAAAAATTTAGCTAAGTATATACTCACACCAAAATAATGTTTAATTAAATGTTCTAAAAATACTCGGTAATCCTGTGTTGAAGACACCTCTCTAGTAAACAAACAATTCGGGTGAAAAACTGAAATATAAACAAACATTTCAAAGGGAAGCCCATTTTGAGCCATTTTCTCGGTTATGTTTATCATCGACAGTTGTCAGTAGAAATTGCTTAATTACCGTGAAACATTCAGACTTTTCGAAACAATATATTGGATACCGTCTGCTATTAGCATACAGAGTTGTATTTATCATCGGCAATTCGCAACAGAAATTGCTTTATTGACTTTACTAAAGTGTGATTCATTCACCTCATTGTCCGGCAAATTTGGGTCTTTAACGTGCCCAACATCGCATGGGCACGGGACCGACAGCTTTACGCTCCCTGGGAGGGGCGGAACGTGCAGATGACCTTGCTCAATCAGAATGGCACAACCTCTGTTGATGTTACTGATGTACTTAAAAAGGGAGGAGAGGGGAAATCTGGGATTGAACCCATTACCCAGGGGCCCACGTTTTTTCCCCTGGACCACCATGACTGAAAAATATCTTTTTACATGTTTTCCTACTGCTTTCCGCAAAATATGTCAAATATCGATTTATGTATATTGATTTCCTTCTATATTTAAAATGACCCTTGCTAATACTCATCTGGCAACAGTGCACATCGTCCAGCGTCCATTTCACGTTCCGATTTCACCCGAATTGTTTGTTTACTAGTGAGGTGTCTACAACACAGGATTACCAAATACTCATTTAATGCATTGTAGACCTGGAAGATTGATAATCTGGATTCAAAAATATGCTGTCATATAAGGAAGCTATATGGGATTGAAAAGATAGGGGCATTAATATCAATATACAGAGTGGCCCGTATGAACGGGCCATACAG
The DNA here is from genome assembly GCA_964006375.1 of Tillus elongatus. Lineage (NCBI taxonomy): Eukaryota > Metazoa > Arthropoda > Insecta > Coleoptera > Cleridae > Tillus > Tillus elongatus. The sequence continues at coordinate 172,693,677 of OZ023265.1, read as the reverse complement.
TTAGTGTAGATTCTAGTCTACAAAATAATGATTCCGCCAAATATACCTTAGTAAAATGTTGTTCGTTTAATATTGATTTTAAGTTTGAGATTTATTCCATAATTTGGACAGTTTTTAAGAAAACGTCGTGAAAACTCAGAATATGGGGTTCTGGATGGTGGCAAATACGAATCGAAACTTATTTTTTGGGTTGGTTGTAGAGGGCGCTAGTTACACACTGTCGAATACAAAATGTTTATCATGACTTTTTTTTTGCAAAACTCTTTGAATGAAAATGCAGATAAACTGATTATTTTAAGGAACAAAGGTATGCTTGTTGATAAAAACATGCCAGTGTCGAGATACCAGCACTTTAATCATGCAAGGTTTCATGCAGGAGTTTCTGATCGCTGTCAATATTATTTCCTTACTAACCCAGCAGGGCTCCTACTAAAAACAGCATATCAATTTCCCTGACTTCCCTGATATGCCAAAACCTATTCCCTGATATGCCAAAATCCATTTCCCTGACTTGAAACTTCTACAATCTACCCCCAAAATCTGTAACACACTACTACCAAATACAGTCGTCGCCTCATAGAGGAAAACACTTCGCCATAATTACATTTATGAAACACACATTTTTCTTAAAAATAAACAAAAAAGCTACTTTATACAAATATGCACCTATAATTGTGTTTCAATTATTTATCATAAAACGGAAACAAATAATTTCTCCCAGACACAGACAAAAATTCCCTGACTTATTCAATATTCACAATTGTCCCTGACAAAATTTTTCCTTCTACAAATTCCTGCCATTTCCCGGTGTTCCAGGCAAGTGGGAACCCTGCCCAAGTATGTTTTGACAAAAAACAGACGATAACTCAGATAAAATAAAGAATCAACATTTTCTTAATAACTGTGCAAATTATGAAACAAATCTCAAACTTAAAACTAATATTCAACACGCTGTAACTCTTAAATGAGCAACTTTTAAAGTCTAGAATCTACAGTTACGCTATGGCCCATTCATTATCGACCATCCTGTATACAAAAATCAAAGTGCTATACCTAAAAATGAAACTGAAGCTAAAATAAGACAATGTACGCAGCACGGATGCAGATTTGTTAAAGTTCTTTATAGGAGACAAAATAGGCTTAAAGACAGTACGAATCAAAATAAATATACAATATTTACATTGCACAAAGTACACAGGCGACAGTCTCAATAGGAGAAACAGAAAATATAATAGGTATGATGATACGCTATTCATTACCATAACGCATTTACTGTGTCAATGTTTGTTTTATGAAGAAGAGTAATGAAGCAACCATTACACAGTAAGCTAAATATACACCCTTCACGGTAAATTTGCAGATTAGCTCCCAGACGTGTTTCAAAAAACTGTTTTTAGAAACCTAAACCCCCCCCCCCCCCCCCGCTCTATATGCAAACTACAAAAAAATTCTTGTTCACACCCCTCAAGGAAGTTACGGGACCAGGAGTGAGTAGGCGTGCTGGACGGGGTAGGTAGTAAAAAGGAAATATGAGCAGAAAATGTGAAGAAAACTGCTTAAAAGCTGTCTATTTGAAGCCATCTCCCCATTAAACCCTGCCTACCCTGCACAACACCCCTATTCCCCAGGTGCAGTAACTTCCTTGGCGGGTATTGAAAAGACATTTTTCTTGTCGTTTATGAAACGAGGGGGTTTGTATGCCCGTGAGAGGGGAAGGAAAATGCCCACAACAAGGCACCCCTCCACCCCCCAAACACAAGTTGAACTGTGGGGGGGGTCCCTGCTTCCTTGTAGGAATTTTGCTTCCCCTCTCGTGGGCATACAGCCGCCCTCGTTGCATAAACCACAAGTAAAATGTCTTTTTCATACCCGCCAAGGAAGTTACAGCACCTGGGGGAATAGGGATGCTGTGCTGGGTAGGCAAGGTTTAATAGGGAGATGGCTTCAAATAGACAGTTTTCAAGCAGTTTTCTTCACATTTTCTGCTCATATTTCCATATTTATTTTTCTTGTGGTTTATGCAACGAGGGTGGTTGTATGCCCGCGAGATGGGAAGGAAAATGCCCACGATGAGGCACCCACCACCCCCAACCCCCACGACACAAGTTGAACCGGTAAGGGATCTGCTTTGTTGTAGGAATTTTCCTTCCCCTCTCGTGTGCATATAACCACCCTCGTTGCATAAACCACAAGAAAAATTTCTTGTCCACACCCCCCAAGGAAGTTACGGGACCTGGAGTGAATAGAGGTGCTGTCCAGGGTAGGCAGGGTTTAATGGGGAGATGGCTTCAAATAGACAGTTTTCAAGCAGTTTTCTTCACATTTTCTGCTCATATTTCCATATTTATTTTTCTTGTGGTTTATGCAACGAGGGCGGCTGTATGCCCGCGAGATGGGAGGGAAAATGCCCACAATGAGGCACCCACCACCCCCAACGACACAAGTTGAACCGGTGGGGGATCTGCTTTGTTGTAGGAATTTTCCTTCCCCTCTCGTGTGCATATAAGCACCCTCGTTGCATAAACCACAAGAAAAATTTCTTGTTTATATCCCCCAAGGAAGTTACGTGACCTGCTTGCGGCACCACATGCACAGTATTGGGGTCGGTCGGGAGACCGAGTGCCGGCTGTGTATGGAGAGTGAAGAAACAACAGAGCACGTGCTGTGTTACTGTCCGGCAGCGGACAGGACTAGATACCTGCTCTTTGGCAAGATAAAGCTTGCTCCGGAGGATCTGGATCAACTTTCGCCCACAAAGATTATCGACCTCTGCAGGAGGCTGGATTTGTTGGGCGAAATATAGACTTTAGGCCTGAGCCACAATAGACCTTATGGTCACGGTGGAGGGACTGATATGGCCCACTCACATACAAACCTAACCTAACCTAACCTACGTGACCTGGAGGCGAATAAGGGTGCTGTGTGGGGTAGGCAGGGTTAAATGGGGATATGGCTTCAAATAGACAGCTTTCAAACAGTTTTCTTCGCATTTTCTGCTCATATTTCCTTTTTACTACCTGCCCCGCCCAGCACACCTATTCACTCCTAGTCCCGCAACTTCCTTGTGGGGTGTGAACAAGAAATTTTTCTTGTGGTTTGTGCATCCAGGAAGGGTGGGAGGTGCTAGTAATGTTTATAAAAACAATTTTTCGAAAAACATTCGGGAGCTAATCTGTAAATTTACCGAAACAGAAAATATAATAGGTATGATGATACGCTATCCGTTACCATAACGCATTTGTTGCGTCAATGGTTTTTTTTTTTGTGAAGAAGAGTAATGAAGTAACCATTACACAATACGCTAGATAGAGTTCACTTTTAAAAAAATAACAATTTAATAATAATACATCTTATAACTAAGTTGATAAAGAAAAGGAAGTGGCAATACCATGTAAATTAATTACTAAACACTAATTCGTGTGCATAAGAATCTGGCCGGAAAAAGGGGGGCTAAACTGTAGGTTTACCAAAAAGTACAAATGATGCTGTGTACTGAAGAATGTGTTAGGTAGAATTAAACTAAAAGTCGACTAGACCTGAGCTATAATTAAAAGCAAAATTCTTTGAAAAAATGCTGAGAGAAAATTAGTGTTGAAAATAAATTTAAAATAAATTTAAAAAAAGCATGAATAAGCAACTCTAGCAAACATCTTGGAAATAAAAATGGAATTGCAACACTACCCATATTTGAAGAAAAAAGCAAACATTACATTAAAGGTGTCAATTTAAAACTATACAAACAAAAACAAAGCAAGCAGAACAAATATTTTGCATTTCAAATGATATAAATTTTAAAATATTTCATTTTTATGAACCAGTAATTGCAGCGTAGCTATAAAATTCAAAATAATCATGCATTTATGTCATGAGCACACTATATAAACCATGTGCTGTGATAACAAACTTCATTACATGCACAATAAATCGATTAGTATATGTTTTAAATACCATGTTTGTTAATTTTACACTTCTTTATCAGCAAGCTACTTTTTCGACTGTTATCTGTAATTACTTTTTTGTTTACAATTTCTCTCGAGAAAAAAAATGCTTATCACAAACAAAAATTCTTATCAACACTAAAATTAAAACAGCGTTTCCAGCAGAAATTATGATAAATTAAGTATAAAATAAATACGGAAGAACAATAATACTATAGACATAGGAAATAAGAATTAAAGAATTTAATTAAACCACAGGCACCTACTATGCAAAAGAAGAGTCAGTTTCATTTATAGAACATGAAGAAATATGTATAAATAGAAACGTGATATTTTCACAACAAAAGCCAAAGAAAATGCTTTACCCGAAAGTATTAAGAGTAGTATTTAGATGTAAGAATGCATTAGATGGCAGGATATCAACAATTTGCTTTAATTTCAGTCAAATCATCTTAGACTCGTTCCGCACTATAAAATAGCGGGTATAATAGGCAAATGGCGGCCTCAAAACTATGATCTATAAACAGTTACCTTTGATACAAAAACAAAAATTCACTTGGAAAATAAATAAACGTCAATAATACCATAAATCTTTAGAGATCCATCTTAATTAAATATGCAAAATACTAAAATTAAGGATGATGATGCCATGTGCTCTTTAGGACAACATGGATGCCGACTACCGGCCCACGCCATCCAAAACTAATTAATTATTTTATGGAAAACTAAAATAAACATACCAATTACTTCCTTTTCTTTTCTGGCCGGCGCCTTAGGTTGCTCGGCCGCAGGTTGTTGCTGTTGTTCCGCCGTTTCAGCCATGGTGTTAAGGGCCGGTGGAAAGATGTTATAACTCCGCGTTACCTCACCGAGATGTTAGCTTCGTTCCTCTCCCTACTGTTGTTGAAGATCTTGCCGATTTTCAATTTGTTCAACATTAAATAAACTTTGTGGAATAAGCACAGACAAGCGCCGTGGCGGTTAAGCGTGTTTTCTAGTATTAAAATTACTTTGAGGTTTGTCGTTTCTAAATGGTGTGAATTTTCTCCTAGTTACGCATGACATGCAGTTGTGCTGACATCTGTAAGAGATGCTTTAAATTTGGTAAAAAATTTTCAAAACAGAAAACTACAAATGATTCACAGAAAATTATTTACCATTGACTAACAATATTAGCATTTAAGTGGGTTCGAAAGACATAGCCGAATGTGATCCCAGTTATCTCATAGAGTTTACGTTTTGCTACTTACCGCGAGGTGGTACGAAACATGTGGAAATGTAGGTACGTCCTGTCATGGAATCGCTAACTTTCTCAAATTTTTTGATTATTTAAGCTACACTCAGCTGTACCCGTATTAATATTCTCACCACGAAAATAACATATTTTCTGTAAAATACTGAAAGTTGATAAACCAGAATAAACAAATGCGGGAGAGGGTAGAGGGTATAAAATAGCACACCTCACATTGCGTGCGTCCATACTACGTAAAGTTTAGGCTTCAGAGTTGTTTTTCGTTAATATTTTAAACACCGAACTTATGCCGATAATTGCAAATATGTAAGGCATATAGGTATTTCAAATTTAGAACTTATGATTATATTCTAAATTCAAAGACGAATTCGGCAAGCTGAAATACATATTATATCTAGAAGGCCAATATATTTTAGAAGTTTTCATTATCCGAGTTTAATAGTTATATAAGCAAAAACGATATTCCTTCAAGTAAGCAACTCTTATATTTCACTTTTATTTTCACAAGCTATCTTTCTTTGAGCACAAAACAGGTTTTTATTTTAAATCTATAAAAAAAAAAATACCATATATAATAATGCTTGAGTTCACCATGCGCCATCAGCGGTTGGAATGTGATGAACGGACTGTTACTGTTGGCTTCAAGCACTATTTTTTACGTTTGTCTGTCATTCCGTTTTGGAACATTGTGAGATGTACGACAGGGTCGCCATCTCGGTGTGGAACCAGGTAGTGTGTTTTCACGACAGCTCCAAATAACACAAAATGTTATAAAATAGAGACTGTGTACAACCAACTAACAATTTTGTAAATTGTCAGCCCTGGCCCATTTGTTCCCTAAGATAGGGACAATGTATGTAAGGCTAGATTCCGTTTTGTCAAATCGGCAACAGTCAAGTTCTAGCAGATACACAGTGGGACCGGTGAACGCATATGTTGACACAACTATTCAACTGTTGGCAACTGATGGTGCCTGATGAACCTGGCTAAAAGTTTCGTTTGGGTTAAGAAATGTGATTCTAGAGAAACATTTATCTATAAATGTAGTAGTCAATTATAGAGGACTTCGTTTGGTCAATCAATTGTAAATGTAGACATTTTTTACTGGTGCCTATATTTGTCTATTGGGGAGCTCATTCTTAAGCTTTAATTAAACAGGGTCATTTTTCTACAACGGCAGATAGTAGATGGCAAAGTTCGTTACTCTGATTCTTGAGTAAAGTGAAGCTAGGGCCCGTCGACTAAAATGGAGTTTTTTTCTTCCATTTTGAGAGCTGTGTGACGCAAATAATAAATAATTTGTGCGTTTACATATAAAAACTAATATGTTTCGGATACCAAACAGAAGATGGTGCCGCTTATATATTATTCAAATTACAGTAACTATTGTAATTTAAATCTGACATTTCATCCGTAAACCACATATAATTTATTATTTCGATACTATACTCTCCAAATCCAAAACACTATAGACAAAGAACAGAACAAGACTTTATTGTATCATAGGAATACGTTTATTTAACATCCTTGACTAGATGAAAGACAAAAGTTCGGGACGCAGCAAGTGCGTTATGGTAGCGAATTTTTTTTATTTTATATTTTTAATGGCAAATGTATTTCTTTGATGAAAGCAGGCATGAAACTTGGTTGCCTATATAGTAGAAACAATGTACCATATTTCATCGAAATAACTTTATTGTTTGAAAATATAAACGTTTTTCAAAAGTCTGGATGCAGCAAGTGTGTTATGGAAGTGAATTTCCATTAAAATGTTTTTAATAGCAAATGTGAGCAGGTTTCAATATGATTACCGGTATAGCCTATGTGGTAGAAACAAAGTACTATATTTTATCAAAATTACTTATGGTTTAAAAATATACACAAATTTTCCGAAAATAAACTTAAATGTTGGTTTCCTAACTAACAAAGCTTACGTTAATACCAAATTGAGTTATTGAAATTTGAAGGATTTAATGAAAATTCCGTAAATTTGCTGATTAACTCCCGAACGCTTAAAAAAAATTGTTTTCAGAAACATTACTAGGACCCCACCTGGATGTACAAACCACAAGAAAAATGTCTTGTTCACACCCCCCAAAGGAAGGTACGGGACTGGGAGTGAATAGGGGTGCTGGGCGGGGTAGGTATTAAAAAGGAAATATGAGCAGAAAATGCGAAGAAAACTGCTTGAAAGCTGTCTATTTGAAGCCATATCCCCATTGAACCCTGCCTACCCCGCACAGCACCCCTATTTGCCCAAGGTCACGTAACTTTCTTGGGGGGTTTATGCAACGAGCGTGGTTGTATGTCTATACGGGGGGGGGGGTATACATACCACGAAGCAGCCCCTCCGTTCGACTTGTGGCAGGTGTTTTTCTTGGGGTTTGTGGATCCGGGGGGGGGGTCTAGGCAGGTTTCTGAAAACAATTTTTTGTAAAGTGTTCGGGAGCTAAACTGCAAATTTTACCGAAAATTCGCTACCAAACCGCACTTACTGCGTCCATATTTTTTCTTACAAACGCATCATATTTCGATAAAAATGCAGAAATGCATTAACGAATTTGTTCTACGACAATTAGCAAAAAAAAATTATACACCCCTAATCACTCCTGGTCCCGTAACTTCCTTAGGGGGTGTGAACAAGAAATTTTTCTTGGGGTTTGTGGATCTGGGGGGGGGGGGGCAGGTTTCTGAAAACAGTTTTTTGAAAAGCATTCGGGAGCTAAACTGCAAATTTACCGAAAATTCGCTACCAAAACGCACTTACTGCGTCCAGATTTTTTTCTTACAAATGCATATCGCATCATATTACGATAAAAAAAAATGCAAAAACGCATTTACGAATTTGTTCTACGAAAATTAGTTAAAAAATAGATAAATTGTTAAACCACAAACTTCACTAAACCTACAGCGAAAGCATCAACATAATTAAACCGACAGCCAAAGCATCAGAGAAAGGGTCTCTTTGAAATGAATTTTCTGTAAATATTTTAGTAAAATGAAGGGCAATGACGGTTGAAGCCTAAACTTAGGGGTTTGCAGAACACTCTTCTTGCAACATTTTCTTTTCAAAATTCGTATTTGTTTCACGTTCTTTGCCTAAACATTGCCAATTTTGACGTTTAAAATTGCGAGTTTGACGTTTTGAGGAAAACTCCAAAATCTATTTCTTTAACTGCCCATAACTTCTTTGTCTTTAAAGCTAGAGACATAAGTTTTGGTACACAGTTCACTCTTTACAATACAAACATGTGTACCAAATTGGTCGCCCTTACTTTGTTATTTCCCGAGATATGAATTTTTTTAGAAAGAGAACACAAAAATTTCCGGGTAAACCTGGTCCGATTTTCTTGGCTAACGAAGTTATCCAAGCCACTTATAAAAGGAAGGTACATGCTAAGTGTGATCAAAAACGTTCTGTGATTTTTTGTGTTATCGGTGTGATACATACATGCATATATATATATATATATATATATATATATATATATATATATATATATATATATATATATATATATATATATACACAGATTTTCTCATTAGCGAATTTTTTTTTAATTCGCCAACAAGAACACGCAGCAGCACAGCAGATTATTCTGCCTCAAAAAGGAATGAGCGTCATCTAATAATAATTTTTTCCAACCATGACCTACCTATATATACGTGATCACTGAAGGCATTGCAGTTGAATCAAATTTAATGCTTTGATAAACCTTTTTTTTTTCACGAACCAAATAAACATTAAGTTTTGATTTATTTTTTAGTCCTTAGCTACAAATTTGCAGTTCTAAGTTTATAAGGAGACTCGAAAGTGTTATGTGCTCTATAATACTTTCTCGATCAAAAAAGAAATGCGAGACTGAAAAGTTTGCAGTATAGAGATTATTTCTTTGTAGTTTTCAGTGTAAATGTAAACTAAGATACTTACAGAATGCATCTGTGGTGAGAATACATTTAGCCTTACATACATTGTCATATTAAGGAATGAATGGGCCAGGGCTGACAATTTACAAAATTATCAGTTGGTTGTACATAGTCTCTATTTTATAATATTTTGTGTTATTTGGAACTGTCGTGACAACATACTACTTGGTTCCGCAACGAGATCGCGACTCCTGTCTTACATCTCACTTTGTGCTGTGGGGCTGGCTACCATAGCCAGATTACTTTATAGGTGTGTTCTCACTGCAATTAGCATACCGTACTGATGAGCTCTAATTAGAGCGAAACCGGTCTACAGTTCCGATTGTGGTGAGAATACATCTAGCCATAATTTTCAATAATGTTTTATTTTAAATGTTACTATCCTTATTCATTTCGGCAGTATAGTTTACAGTGATGGATGCAGCTCGATATTTTATCTAGGAAAATTCAAGATATTGTCACATTTGTCTATGAGAATTAAGTTTATGGACTTTGTTACATCTATGGTCAGTTGTAGTATGTTGGTAACAGCGAACACTCTGGAATGATATTTCTAGAAGGGACCAGAAGTGACAGGTGTAGAACGGTGTAGAAGGTCTAGAATCACTACGGACAGTATAAATAGGCGAGTGGTACGCAGAGTAAGTTAGTTCAGTATTGAATTAGTGTGGTACGAAGTGATCATAGAGTATTAAGCGATTCAGCAGTAAGTGTTGGTGTATAAGAAGCGATCATAGAAGGCGGATAGTGGAATACAGTTCTATGAACATTTAGTAATAGAGAGAAATATTTTAGTTGATGTGCTTATGGTGTTGAAAAATAGTTGGTTATAATAAATAGTAGTTTGAAAAGCTGTGTTTTGTTAGTCAATGAATTCAGAACCCCGCAGAACGTAACTACTGGTGTCGGAAGTGGGAGTTTCAAGCTGCTAGCGGAAATATTTGCCAGAATATTCGTTGAATAACGTCGACATTTCTAGAATCTCTGGAAGATCATTGTCAGCAGCAAGTCATAACTGGGTGTGTTCTTGAAACAGAATAAACTGTGTACCAGCTATAAGTACGTATATACCTAAGACACGTAGCGCAACAGCTAATATGGACGCCCAGCTATTGGAATTGGTTAAAGAAATTAAAGAAGAAGCGAAAACAGCGATGAAGAAGCCAGAAAAAGAGATGAAGAGGCTAAAGGGGAGCTGAGAAAAAGAGATGAAGAAGCCAGAAAAGAGATGAAGAGGATAAAGAAGAACTGAGAAAAAGAGACAAAGAAGCTAGAGAAGAAATGAGAAAAAAAGGAAGAGGCCAAAGAAGAAATGAGAAAAAGAAATGAAAAGGTCAGAAAAAGAGATGAAGAAGCCAAAGACAAAATGATAAGAAGAGATGAAGAAACAAAGAAAATTCTGCAAGAACAAGCCTGTAGAATTGAGGATATTACTTCGTGTGTAGACGAACGTATGAAGCAGGTAAAAGACGACATCTTCCAACAAGTAGAAAGTCGAGTAAGGCGTATCAGCGACGATGTACATGACATGCTGACGAGTATGCAGGAAGTACAAGCGTAGGTACAGGAGAAAATGCAATCACTGGAAAAGAAGTATGATACCCTAGTCAAGGGAAACATCAGACTCTGTCCCATGGGGTATTTATCTACGCCAGTTTGAAGCCGCTGCCACAGTAAATGGTTGGGGCGGGAGAGAGAAAGCGACTTCGTTAATAGTAGCTCTCAGAGGAGATGCTCTAGATGTCCTTCAGGGTACTCCCAGGGAAGAACCGCTGAGTTTTGAGAGCATTAGACATAAATTAGAAATGAGATTTGGCGACCAGCATTTACAACAGTTGTATCGATTGCAATTGAAAAATCGTTGTCAGAAACCGGGCGAAAGTTTCCAACATCTCCACGCCAACGTTGTCAAACTGACGCGATTAGCCTACCCCATAGCTCCGATGGAGTTTTTAAACCAGCTATCGGTGCAAACCTTCATTGACGGCATCAGAGATACCGACACGCAGCAGGCGCTGAGGATAGCGAGACACAAAAACGTGAACGATGCTTTGGCACATTCCTTAGAGTTTGAAGCGGAAAGTCATGTGAAAGTTCGCAGTCTCCAAGTCCAACAAGAAAATAAAACATATTCATCCAAGATCATGCAGATACTGGAGAAAATAGCAGAACAACTAAGGCCGACGTCTGATGGACACCCAATAAGAGCTCACCGTGTAAATACCTTGTGTTGCTGGAACTGCGGCAAGGTGGGACATATAAGGGGCGAATGCTGGGCTCTAAGATCACGCGCAAGGGAGAAAGTGAAGCTAAGGCCGGTAACCATTTCTCAGGTTAGCGATTCTGGCAGCGCTCTCGTCGTAGACGGATACGTAAGCGGTAATAAGGCTCAGATGGTCGTCGACACAGGCGCACCTAGGACGATTATTCGCCGCGACATGGTTCCAAGATGGCGAGTAAGAGATCCAGACAGAGTGTACAGAGTAAATGCAGCCGGTGGTGATCGGATCCATATTTGGCGAAACTGAGGTCGAGCTGCAAATTGGGACATGGAAGGCAAAGCAGAGATCCATAGTCGCGGCTATATCAGACTAGGGCTGCCAGATTTTTAAAAATAAAAAGCGGGAGGCAAAATTAGGTGCGCCGGTAGACGCGCAGCTATAGCGCCGCAGGCGAAAATTTTTAAAATTTTCAAGCTCACGCGTTTTCCTGGCACTTCAGAATTTTAATGATAAATTCACTTCTACAAAAATATTGACTTTCACAATAATACATTTTTGAAATTTGTTATCTCTGTAATAATAATAACAAAAGAATAAAATTATCTTGGGCAGTCAAAAACTAGTTGGTCAAAAGTGTAAAAGAGAGAACTCTTTGCTATTGTCAAGCTTTCGGAAGTATTTTATTACTTCTTAAAGACATCTACAAGATGATAAATTTTACATAATGTAAAAAATAATTATAATCCTAACTTGAGGTAAAAAAGTAAAGTAAAAAAGCAGAATGTTCGATTTATATTTCTATTTATAGATCACTATGCTTATACATATTATTCTATGTGTATGTTTAAAAAAATAAAACGGACCAAAGCTCTACTCTGGGCGATTCTATAAATATTGTGAACTTTCTCCTACTCTACTCAAAAGACTTTTTCCATCTTTCTTCAAAAATTTAACAAATTCTTGGCAAGTTTCGGTAAAGTTATATTTAATTATTAACTCTGACTCAAAAGTTTCCATGGAAAGAGAATTTCGTTCTTTTCTCCATGCTACAGACATCAAACTAAAAATTATCTCACTCATAGCATTGGAACGGGGAAGAGAAATAGCGTCAGAACAAATTTGTAAATAATTTGAAATAATTAACCCATTGTTGATCAATTTTATAAACTGCAAAATTTTTAGGGGGGTTCTCTAAAAAACAGCCAAATTTACAAATTCTTCAAATAATAGGTCAACATTAACAGCAATATTAAATTCTTCCGCAATTTTTAGAAAATCATCCAATTTTGGGTTGCACCTTAAATCCATTGCTCTCAAATATTTAAATTTATTGCTGTCAGTGAAGTCATACCTGAAATAATGAGTTTCATTACAGAAAATCATTCCGAGATTAAATTGAAACTGAAACAAGTCTCGAATTTCAATATCTACTCACCATTTTTCTAGGTACTCTATGATTCTCTCGATCAAAGAATTAGTGGCGATTGGTACCATATTTTATATAGGATGGGCAAGATGACCGACGACAGCAGCGAGACCGACACGTATCATTCGCGTTCGTACTGGTATGTTACCTTACCGGTACCGCTCGGTACCCACATTTTTTATACCTACCAGAATAATTTGTATATATAAATTTTATGAATTCGGAAGTATTCGGGAGAATCGGGAGCTTTAAATGGAAATCGGGGGTATCTTGGCTCAGTTTAAAAAGCGGAAAGGACAGTAAAAAATCGGGAGGCTCCCGCCTAAATCGGGAGGTCTGGCAGCCCTATATCAGACCCGATTATAATTGGCTTGGACATACTTCATGGTCAACGCGCTAAACTTGATCTTGGCACTAACATCCTGACTTTCGGCGATGAAGAAATAATAATGTCACTTGGCAGTAACCTGGTAGTGCGAAAAATCACCATAGAGGAAAATAGCAACGTCTGCCGTGAAAGTGTCATTTCAGTGAGGAGAGCTGTGAGAGGAAGAGACGACCCAGTTACTCAGCCAGCAGCCAGCAGGGAAGAAATTATGAGAGAAGTACAAGATGAAAGGTGTAAATACCATGTAAATGTGAAGCGAACCCAGAAAAAGGTCAGTGAACACATTTGTTGGAACAAAGTCGATGTCAACAGGATGAATAGGGCCCGTCGAGATATTTGTGCAAGTAGAAACAACAGAACAAGAGCAACTACACGGAAGAACCAGTACCACGTAAGAACTTCGCTTGAAGAAAGCTCCGACATATTGACCGGAAGGAAAACCATCCACTCTGCTGTCGGAATGCATATACGAGTAGAAAGCGACCGCATCAAGACCCGTTATGACGTGCGAGCTAATTCAGATGGTTTTAAAGAAGGAGATCGTGTTTGGTTCTACAATCCAGTACGGCGCAAGGGACGGTCTCCGAAACTATAGAAATTATGGGAAGGTCCTTATAAGGTGGTCAAAAGGATCAATGACGTCTATCGCATTCAGAGGAGCCCGAAGAGCAAGATGAAGGTGGTCCATATGCACAAACTTACGCCATACCAAGAAATGTGAGAATTCGAGCGAGACGATCGAATATAAAAGGGGGGCAATGTCACATTTGTCTATGAGAATTAAGTTTATGGATTTTGTTACGTCTATGGTCAGTTGTAGTATGTTCGTAACAGCGAACACTCTGGAATGATATTTCTATTTCTAGAAGGGACCAGAAGTGACAGGTGTAGAAGGTCTAGAATCACTATGGACAGTATAAATAAGCGAGCGGTACGCAGAGTAAATTATAGTTCAGTATTGAATTAGTGTGGTGCAGAATAAGTGATCATAGAGTATTAAGCGAGTCAGCAGTAAGTGTTGGTGTATAAGAAGCGATCATAGAAGGCAGATAATGGAATATAGTTCTATGAACATTTAGTAATAGAGAGAAATATTTTAGTTGATGTGCTTATGGTGTTGGAAAATAATTGGTTATATTAAATAAGTAGTTTGAAAAGCTGTGTTTTGTGTCAACGAATTCAGAATCCCCTAGAACGTAACAATGTGTTTTTCTAGTAGGTGGAGCTTTATATTGATTTTTTATAGAGGCGGGTTTAACACCGTTGAGTAGGTGTGTCTCGCCTACTAACAACCAACTGAAAGGGAACGAGATGTATCTATGCACATCTATCATGCTACTAATAGTGGCGTGCGGTCCATGGAAGCAAGGGAAGCATTGCTCCCCTTAAAATAACAACTACATACCTAAACCGCATTATTTAAAATCCCTTTTGTATTTTAAATATTAAATTTCAAACTCTGAAACTAATTTAATTATTACAATTTTAACTTCGCAAGCTCACACACATAATTATTTATTATGCATCATACTGTATTTGTATATACGCTCCTAGCAAGGACGTCGTCGCAGTAAATGCGCCAGCGAACAGCACGAGTTGCAATGACTTCGGTTAAATACACGTAGTCAGCAGGCAACTTTATAAACTTTATAAGAAACCCTAGCTCGACGGATGTACGCGTATTTTTAGAACGTGTTGTACTAGGAAGACCCGGTGCACGTACAAAGTGAATGTATCTGATTATTTCGTAGATATAAGCAGTTTACTATGTTAAATACATGGGCATTTTATGAGTATTAATATGGCTGCAAGTAGATCAGCTTTTAACAGCGGCGTCGGTGGGGGTGGGGATTTACAAACTTTACAAACAAGTGGTAATAATAACTGTGAATGTATTGTGTGTTTTTGATAACCAAAGGATTTTCAGGTTTACCGTTTGCTTAAAAACTTTTTATTATTAATAAAGGTAGGCCGAAACCTGCTGTAAAAAACTTAAACCCAAAAATTAAAACATGTACTCGACATTTCAACGCGGAAAAAACTTATAAACAATATGAATGGTTAACGGGTTGTGAAAACAGGAATAAACTGGTTTGTTGGTCTGGTAGTCTATTTGTGACTGAAAAGGGGGTGTGGAATAAAAGTGGGTTTTCCGACTTGAATACTCTACGTAAAGTAGTAAAAAGACATGTTATGTCTAAAGCGCGTTTACAGACCATTTTAAAATTAAGTGTCTTCGGAAAAAAACGAATTGAATACGCCGTTGACAAGCAGATAGAAATTAGTCATCGCCAACACAATGAACTGGTTGATAAAAACAGAAACATATTAAAATGACTTATTGATGTTGTGTGTTTGCTTGGTCAGCATGAATTGGGCTTCCGGGGTCATGACGAAACAACTACATCTGCAAATAGAGGAAACTTACAAGACCTAGTTTCTTTAATAGCCAAATACGACATTTATTTAAAAAATCACTTGGAACAGTCTAACGTTTTTCGCGGGACATAAAATCGCATTCAGAATGACTTAACTTTGGCTGCTGTGACTATTATTTTGAACAGAATTAAATCTGAAATTAAACAGACTCGTTTCATTGCTATTGATCTAGATGAAACAACCGATGTATCTAATTTAAGTCAATTATCTGTAGTAATACGTTACGTAAAAATGGATGGGAGTGTACAAGAAAGATTTTTAGGCTTTAAAAATGTGACAGAAGATCGTACCGCAAACGCTCTATATAAAATTGTGCTTAATATTATGAAAGATATTGAGGAGGCTGATAATAAATTAATTGCCCAAAGCTATGATGGGGCTACTGTTATAGCCGGACATTTAGGAGGTCTTCAAGCTAAAGTGCGGGAAACGTTCTCCAGTGCTATATTTGTACACTGTTGTGCTCATAAATTTAATTTAATTTTATCCCAATCTATATATCATATTAAAGAATGTTAAGTGTTTTTTGCTACCTTAAGTAGAATGAATTGGATAAGTTCTGGGAAAAAACAATTGAATTAGGAGAATTGGAGCCACGAAGAAAGCGTCTGCGCACTGATAATGTGGGATACCTTCAAAATTCTTACCGCCGCCTTTTCTACGAAATCATAGATCAAATTCAGCAGCAAATTAACTGCAGATTTGATCATCTTAGTGACCTGAAATTTCTTGAATTGTGTAATTTTGGAGGATTTAAAGGGATACCTTTCCCAGAAGATTCATTCAAATCATTATTTCACCACCATGGACATTCTTTTGACAAAGCCTTATTACGATCAGAACTTTCAGTCATTTATGAAACCGATGTTATAGGCACAAAAACTAACGCGAGTGAACTTTTAACTTTCTTAAAACATTCAAAATTGGAAAATTCATATTCTGAAGTGTTCAAATTATGTGAATTAGTATTAACAATTCCTGCTACTAGTGCATCTTTAGAACGAAATTTTTTTACATTCAAACGTATCAAGAGTTTTGTTAGGAATTCAACAGGACAGGAAAGACTTTCCCAAATTTCAATTTTGTCAGTTGAAAATAAACTCGTCCAGTAAATGTCCCAGAATCCACAGTTTTATGACGACATTATTAAAATTTGCCAAAAAACGACAGAAGAATTGAGTTACACTACAAATAGGTAAGTTTCTGAGAATTGCTTCACTTATTTGAAATGTCACCGCACGCCCCTGGCTACTAAATATAATATTATGATGTTAAAGGGATTTTTTGTTGTTGGGAGTTATGAGCTGACGAAACAAAGGTGTACCGAAAATAAAAGAAAAGGAAACAAATGTATAAATCTATATTAAAATTACTTTGCACAGCAACATGTTTCTTAATGTATTTACATAAATCTTACATCTTAATATTATGTACAATTAAACATTCAATTAGAAAAACTTAAAGAAAATATTACAGTTTACTTCTTAACTAATATATGTGTACAGTATCTCACTTTAAATATGATACAATGCTGATAACCAACGTCTATCACTGTATAATTGGAAATTAGTTATTATTTGAGACAAGGCCAGATTTTTTTATTTACATGAAAAACTTATATAAATCTGTGACGTGTCTACAACACGTATTTAATATTTTGTGTTACAAGAACAACCAGTATCACAGAGTACCATTTTCAAAGAGACCTACTATACATTTGTGAAATCAAGATTCTTTTGCGTAGGTGCAATTTTTGACCACGTTTACAGATAATGGGCCAAAGTAGACGTTTCCTTATGTTTCTGCCAGAGATAGAAAGAGATTGACCCCTGTCACCCGGGCTCAAATTTTATGAGAAACTCAATGGCCCAAACAAAATTTTTCTGTTTTGCTGCCAGATGGCGTTTCTCGAATGTAGTCGATTTTTATAAGTCCTATAACTTTTTTACTTTTAAGGATAATTGATTGATGAAATTTTTTTCTCAACAGTTTTTAATGTAAAATAAGCCGGTGTGGTTTGTTTCAATACAGGGTGATTGAAACGTTTGCTATAGCAAAAAAATTGCTTATGGGACACCCAGTATATTTTTTATTTCCTTGTAGTTCTTAAAGTCCTCTTTTCAAAGATATAAGTACTATATATTCAAATCCAGCACTTTACGATATATAAAGCTTTAAAATAAATTGACTGTAAAATCAAGTAGTCATTACAGCTCATAGCGCTAATTGACAATTACTAATAAAAGAAACAAAGTAGGCAGCTGTCAAATTGGTCTGAGGGATTTTGAATTTGGGCAGAATCTGTTTTAATATCTGTGTTCCAAGATTGTAAATGTATCAAAACTATAAAAATACGATATGTTAAAATGTTTTATCGAGTGTAATGAGAATGTGGAAGCTGACAGTCAACTTTATGGACATTGATACACAGAACGAACACAGCCATTTGATACACTGTTTGAAAGACTGAAAAGAAACCCAACAAATCTTGGTGTGTTTTCTAAACAGCGACAGAACAACAATAGTGACATTGATCAAATGCACAATAAGCCAAAGGCTGCGGTGCTATCGGACCGGCAAAGCCGCGCACGAGCTCTGAAAACAAACTACTGTAGAGCGTCAAGCAACTGCGGACTGACTGAGCGAGATTCGTTCGTATACAAATGCTGCGTCTGCTTCGGGACACTTTGATGAGACGGTTGCCATGGCAACGGCACGCGCACTGGTAGGTTGGTGCTTATTAGTGCCACAAAAGTGATGCAGCCTTATGAGCCTGCTTCCAAGCTCAGTTTCCGTCATTTGTTTATATTGAGTCGGATCGTCAGAGGCGTATTTTTGTTGTTACTATGTTGCCGTTAAATAATCTGGTATGTGTCACATTTACAGACTTTGAAAAGCTGGATTTTTTATGTTTCTTTTTGGTAAGTGGAATTGATTTTATTATTATCACCTTTAAAATAATAATTTCCAAATAATAAAACATTAGATATAAAATTTCAAGTTTTAAAAAAGAGAAGGGCCTTGAATTTGAAAAAAATATGCTTTTAGCTCTTCCCTCTATAAGCAGATTTTCATAGGTAATACGCTCCGTATTATATTACCGTATGCGTGCGTGTACAGTTTGTGTACAGTGTCCTCTCATCGATTATTTCTGGTCCTTATTCCGAAAATTATTCCTTGTGAAAGTCTATATTTTTGTACAAACAGATTGTTCATTTAAAAAGTGCGAAGAGAACGCGTGACCCTGAAAATTTAAAAAATTTCGTCTACGATGCAGAGGGGTCTCCGTTACCCTTGACCCCCACTTTGCGGCCGCGCGGATTCTACTTCACCCACTCCCAAAGTCACGAGCCGCAACTGATAACATGTAAATTTAATGAAACGAACGGCCTACGACCTAGTACCCGTCATAGAAAACTGAATACAGTATTACTTACATGACAGTGGCATTATATGATAAGATAGTCTATTGAGTTTCATCAAAGTGTGTGTGTATGAGAAAGAGAGAGAGAGAGAGAGAGAGAGAGAGAGAGAGAGATAGCTTGAAGTTTTTGAATACTGAATCCTTTCTAGCGCAGTTAGACGGTATCCGTCCTATCGTTATTCAAATGCGGAAATTGCTGGCGTTTTCAGTCAAACGAATTTGGTGAAGACGAAGCTGCGCAATTGTTTTACAATAAAAACATTGGCTGTCATTCTATATACATCAGATTTTGTCTGAAAAGAGCAAAAAAACTGCTATATACAGTGCCAGAGGAGGTGTTACGTGCCATCTGCACAAAAAGTATGTATGATGCTGCACAACATTCTAGATCATTGGCCTCAGAGGAAAGAGACAATGATGAAGACAATGTAGGGATGTACCCAGCAATAACGATACGTGAAAACCCATATGAAAGATCGGAGTGTAAACCATCGCACACCAATTACTAGCTGGTAGACGCGAGCAATCGCGAACATGTAGGAGTTATCGTAAATGTGCTAACCGTAAGAAATCTGGGTCGTTTCAATTTTAATGTACGGGCAGGTATTTTTCCTGGAAGAATTATTGGCCCCTATATTTATGATTGCATACTGAATTCAGAACTATATCCTTCAAACGGATGTTGAACACTTTTTAGACGACTTACCATTAGTCCAACGGCAGGGATCTATATTTTTTCAACAAGGTGGTGCGCCGCCCCCTAATTCAGGCGTTATAACTCAGTACTGTGAGCTGTTTGGTCGAGAATGGTTAGGAAACCAATGCCCAATAGCTTGGCCAGCAAGGTCACCAGACCGGACACCACTTGATTATTATCTTTGGAGAAGAAAGAAAAATTTGGTATATAAACAACGTATTACCGCAAGAGATATGCTAGAGCAAGGAGCACAAAGTTACAAAATGCATAAGCCACAATAACCAAAATTGAGTTATGAAATGGGGCGAATGCTGTCAAGAAACGTTGCCGCTTGTGTATGGATGACAACGGTGCCCAATTTGAACACAGGTTATAAAGTGAATATTATTACGTAACATGTTTTTTCAATTTTGTTTATTGTTGTGATTGTTAATATTAATATTTTCTGAATGTTTAATATGGTTTTCATAATTTATAAATAACTATATATTTAGTTTTATTCACTTAATTTTTATGGGTCTAGCGAGAGTTAATAACTGTTACAATAAAATATTGTTAAGTTTAGAAATACATACTCACATTCAAGCAAATTAGGAAGTTATTGTCGAATCCACTATAAAACAATTAATTGTCATCCAGCATTATACCATACCTACTTGATTTATTTCGTCGATTTATTTTAAAGCCTTACATATCGTAAAGTGCTAGATTTAAATATATACTATTTTATACATTTCTAATGTTGGATCACGGATATCATAACAAATTCCAAATCTCTAAGACCAATTGGACAGCCGCCAACTTTGTTTCCTTTACAGTAATTGTCAATTAGCTCCATGAGCTGTAATGACTACTTGATTTACAGTTAATTTATTTTAAAGCCTTATCTATCGTAAAGTACTAAATCTGGATATAGAGTATTATATACTTTTGAAAAAAGTAATTTTACGAACTACAGGAAAATGTAAAAATATACCGGGTGTCTCATAACCAAATTTTTTTACTATAGCAAATGTCTCAATCACCTTGTATTAAAACAAACCACGCCAGCTTATTTTACATCAAGAACTGCTGTGAGAAAGTTTTTTCAGAAATCAATTATCTTTAAAAATTAAAAGTTATAGGACATCAAAAAATAGGCTAAATTCAAGAAACGCCATCTAGCGGCAAAACGAGAAAACACTTTTGTTTACGCCGGTGAATTTCTCATAAAGCTTGAGTCTGGGTCAATTTTTTTCTATCTCTGACAGAAACATAAGTTTCCATAAGAAAGCGTCTACTTTGGCCCATCCTGTATATGCGTCTACTTAAGATCTCTACAAATGGGAATGTTCCATATTATTAATTTTAATAACACAAGTTACTATTTCTAAAACCTACTTCCTCAGAAAATAATATCTGACTAATACAATTTGAAGCAGCAAGTACAGGATGGTCGATAACCACCCCAAAGGGAAGAACAATTTCAGAGCAAGCTTTGATCACAAACACCATGAATATACAATTAAGCAGGTATACTGACGGCCAATGATTGCAATGTATAGTATAATGCATGTGAGTGTAGCGCGCGTCCAAGAAAGATGGCAGCGTTACAATGAGGCAAATAGGTTGGTGAGACATTGACGGCCATAAGCATTCTTTGACGACCAGTTGGCTGTTAACGTTTGTACTAATGTTGTAGAGTAGAATGGATTTTGAAAGAATTTGAAATATCTGATGAGGCAAAAACTACATTCAGAAGACTAAAAAAAGAATCAAGTTTCCTTGCTTTCACCTAAAGATGTCCGTACTAGAAAATCTTAAGTACTTCCTTTGAAAAGGCCATCAATATTTCCAATTAATGCCGGTAAATATGCAGTTGCAACAATATCACAAGAAATCAATTTTCGCTCTTACAAACCAAAATTTATTCATTCGTTGAAACCAAGAGATTTTGAGCGACGGTTAGAATTTTGTACTCTAATTCGAGGAAATGTTGAAGTGGGTCATTTTATGCAAGACATACAATTTTTTACGGCGAAGCAACAGTCTGACAATCAGTTCTGAGAACTGTCTTTAGTGAAGTGACTCTAATACTAATTTCATTATAGACTCGTAATCGGTACCTACTCCTTCAAGACTATATGATGAACCATTTACTTTTTTTGGCATAATTCTACTATTTTCCTTCCGAAAAATTATGAACAGCAACCATTATTTACAATTTTGTATAATCCATTGCATGAACTGATCATAAATAAAAGGTTACAGATTTGATATCAAGATGATGAGGTATCTTGCTACAGTACGAGGAATGGTAGACAATACCTCCGAAATATCTTCAATGGAAGAGTAGTAGAGAGACTCTGAAATCTCTTGACCTACTACGGTTCCAGACACCACCCCTGTGGACTATTTCTTGTGGGGATTCTTAAAAAAGAAAGCCAAAGAAAAAGTCTCTACATCTATATTCAGTATAGAACGGGTTCGCAACAGATACCTTTATCGAAAGGGAAGGTGGTGTGTCGACCAAAATGTGCATCGAGAAAAGGGTCAATACTATTGTTTTAATAATTCACTTGCGAACATTTTATTTTTCTTTTATTTATGCAAATATCAGTTTACGAAAATAATTAAATAAATATAATTTTGATAATTAGTATCTTAGAATCTGGTTTCGCATTTGGTTTTAAAATAGAAGTTAGTGGTACTTCTCTCTCTGTTTACAACCCTGTACATGTTGCCCCCTCTCTATTTAAATAGTTAGATATTATTGTCTCAGAAAGCAGAACTTATTTGATAATTTTTTTCCGTAAAATCAGTAATACAATCATTTTCCATGTGTAGAGGACTTAGGTACGCACATTGTATTTACACCCAACATAATAAGGCTTTCACTAAAGGATTTACTATCATTTCGGAAAATAATTTAAAAAGTAAACATGCAAAAGAACATCTTTGATCCCATTATGTAGGCTGCAGGGGCTTTTCAATGTTAATTCACGTTTTAATTTCAACAAATAATTTCCTCTTGGCTAAAAATCGAATGATATAGCTGGTTTAGGGTAAAAGTAGCCATCCTGATCCGAAGGTTGGGGTTTTATAGGAGGGAATGGTTTGGGAGTGGTTCTTACAGTTGGAGGGGCAGTTCTAATTGTTGGACGTGGAGTCGTTCTAAATGTTGGTGGAACAGTTCTAATTGTTGGAGGTTGTGTTCTACGCGTTGTCTGAGGAGGTAAGTATGTTGTAGGGGGTCTAGTGGGAGGCCTTGGAGTGGTTCTTACAATTGGAGGAATTGTCCTAATTGTTGGAGGTTGTGTTCTACGCGTTGTCTGAGGAGGTAAATATGTTGTAGGAGGTCTTGTGGGAGGTCTCGGAGTTGTTCTTGTCGTGGAAGGTAACGTTCTAAATGTTGGAGGTTGCGTTCTTCGCGTTGTTGGAGGTGTAGTAAATGGAGGTAAATAAGTAGCTGGTGGCCTGGTGGTTGGAAGTTGCCTCGGAGTGGTTCTAAAGGTTGGAGGAATAGTCCTTATTGTTGGAGGTTGGGTACGACGCGTTGTCTGTGGTGGCAAATAGGTTATAGGTGGTCTTGAGGGAGGCCTCGGCGTAGTTCTTGTCGTTGGATGTAACGTTCTAAAGGTTGGAGGTTGTGTTCTTCGCGTTGTTGGGGGTGTAGATGCTGGAGGTAAATAAGTTGCTGGTGGTCTAGTGATTGGTGGTGGTCTTGGAGTGGTTCTAAATGTTGGAGGAATAGTTCTTATTGTTGGAGGTTGGGTTCTTCGCGTTGTCTGAGGAGGCAAATAGGTTGTAGGAGGTCGCGTGGGAGGTCTAGGAGTAGTTCTTGTCGTAGGAGGCAACGTTCTAAATGTTGAAGGTGGAATTCTTTGCGTTGTTGGGGGTAAGTAAGTTGCTGGTGGCCTAGTGGCTGGGGGTGGCCTTGTAGTGGTTCTAAATGTTGGAGGAATAGTTCTTATTGTTGGAGGTTGTGTTCTTCGCGTTGTCTGCGGAGGCAAATATGTTGTAGGAGGTCTTGTGGGAGGTCTCGGAGTTGTTATTTTAGTTGGAGGGAACGTTCTAATTGTTGGAGGTTGTGTTCTTCGCGATGTTGGAGGGGTAGATATTGGGGGTAAATACGTTGCTGGTGGCCTTGTGATTGGAGGTGGTCTAGAAGTGGTTCTAAAGGTTGGAGGATAAGTCCTTATTGTTGGAGGTTGGGTCTTTTGCGTTGTGTGAGGAGGCAAGTATGTTGTAGGAGGTCTTGTGGGAGGTCTCTGGGTAGTTCCTTTAGTTGGGGGGAATGTTCTTATTGTTGGAGGTTGCGTCCTCCGCGTTGTTGGAGGGGTAGATATTGGAGGTAAATACGTTGCTGGTGGTCTAGTCCTTGGGGGTGGTCTTGGGGTCGTTCTAGAAGAAGGAGGAACAGTTCGTATTGTTGGAGGCTGAGTTTTTCTTGTTGTTTGGGGAGGTAGATAAGTTGTTGTGGGTCTTGTGGGAGGTCGTGTGGTAGTTCTTATGGTTGGTGGGAAGGTCCTAATTGTAGGAGGCTGAGTTCTCCTTGTTGTTGGGGGTGTAGATATTGGAGGCAAATAAGTTGCTGGTGGTCTGGTGATTGGAGGTGGTCTAGGCGTAGTTTTAAAAGTGGGCGGAACTGTTCTTTTTGTTGGAGGCTGGGTACTTCGTGTCGTCCGAGGAGGCAAATAGGTTGTAGGAGGTCTGGTTGGAAGTCTTGTGGTAGTTCTTACCGTAGGGGGGATCCTTCTAGTTGTTGGAGGTTGAGTTCGACGCGTTGTTAGAGGTGTAGATGGTGGGGGTAAATAAGTTGCTGGTGGTCTAGTGGATGGGGGTGGTCGAGTAGTTCTAAAAGTTGGTGGTGCTGTCCTAATTATAGGGGGTTGTGTTCTACGCGTTGTTTGAGGTGGCAAATACGTAGTAGGAGGTCTTGTGGGCGGTCTAGGGGTTGTTCGTATAGTAGGGGGAGCAGTTCTGATTGGCGGTAAATATGTTGCAGGTGGCTTGGGTGTTTGAGGTGGTCTAGAAGTTGTTCTGAACGTAGGAGGGATTGTTCTTATTGTTGGAGGTTGTCTTCTGCGTGTTGTTTGCGGTGGTAAATATGTTGTAGGGGGCCTTACAGCTGGTCTTGGAGTGGTTTTTATGGTTGGTGGAAAGGTTTTGAATGTTGGTGGTTGAGTCCTTCTTGTTGTTGATATAGTTATGGGAGGTAAATAGGTTGCTGGTGGCCTTGTGGGTGGAGGTGGTCTGGAAGTCGTTCTAATTGTCGGTGGAGGTGCCCTTCGAGTGGTTGAAGGAGGTGGGTATGTTGTGGAAGGTTTGGAAATTAACCTCGGAGTCGTTTTTATAGTTGGTGGCACAGTTCTAATTGTTTGGGGCTGAGATCTTCTAGTGATCGGAGGTAAATACGTTGAAGGTGGTTTAGTTGTTGAAAGTGGTCTCGGAGTTGTCCTAAAAGTTGGTGGTTGGGTCCTTCTCGTTGTAGGTTTTGGAGGTAAATATGTTGTGGGCGGTTTTGCTGGGGGTGGCTTGGGAGTAGTTCTAAATGTAGGTGGGGGCACTTTAACTGTAGATGAAAATGTCGGCCTTGCAGTTTGAATAGGTGGCAAATAAGGTGGACCTGGCGTGGATATAGATATTCTTGGTGGTGGTGTACGAACGGTTGGTGGAGGGGTACGGATAGTCGGTGGAGGGGTACGAATAGTCGGTGGAGTTGTCCGAATTGTAGATGGTCGTGTCCGGACTGTAGTAGGTGGGGTACGAATTCGAGAAACCCTTACCGATTGCACAGGTGGTAGGTATAGAGGTAATGTTGACTTACTTACTGTGGGTGGTGGACGGGTAGGTTTGTAAGTGGAACTAAAAAAAGAATTTTTGGGAGATTGGTAAGTGTAGCCGCTAGTCGGTGGAAGTCGAGTAATTTCATTAAACTCATTTGACGGCGTTGCATATTGATATCCTTTGGTAGGTCGTGATGGTGGAACTGTCTTTCTAGTAGTGGGTGGTTGTGGTGGTCGCGCTTTTATTTCAACAAATGGATTAGATGGTACAGGATATTGATATCCCTGTGTAGGTGGTGGAGGTGGTAGGGGCCTTCTAGTAGTGGTAGGCGGAGGTGGCGGCCTTTTAGTAGTAGATGGTGGTGGTGGCCGTGTTTTTATTTCAACGAACGGATTAGATGGTAGTGGATACTGATATCCCTTTGTAGGTGGTGGAGGTGGAGGAGGCCTTCTAGTAGTGGTAGTCAGAGGCGGAGGAGGAGGAAGCCTTCTAGTAGTAGTAGGCGGTGGCGGGGGTGGAATAGGCCTTCTAGTAGTAGGTGGTGGTGGTGGCCGCGTTTTTATTTCAACAAAAGGATTGGATGGTACCGGATACTGATATCCTTGTGTAGGTGATGGAGGTGGTGGAGGTGGTGGAGGCCTTCTAGTAGTAGTAGGAGGTGGTGGAGGTGGAGGAGGCCTTCTAGTAGTAGGTGGTGGAGGTGGAGGAGGCCTTCTAGTAGTAGGTGGTGGTGGTGGTGGCCGTGTTTTTGTTTCAACAAAAGGATTAGATGGCACCGGATACTGATATCCCTGTGTAGGTGGTGGAGGTGGTGGAGGCCTTCTAGAAGTAGTAGGCGGTGGCAGAGGTGGAGAAGGCCTTCTAGTAGTAGGTGGTGGTGGTGGCCTTGTTTTTATTTCAACGAACGGATTAGATGGTACCGGATACTGATACCCCTGTGTAGGAGGTGGAGGTGGTGGAGGCCTTCTAGTAGTAGTAGTAGGAGGAGGTGGTGGAGGTATAGGAGGCCTTCGAGTAGTAGGTGGTGGTGGTGGTGGTGGCCGTGTTTTTATTTCAACAAAAGGGTTAGATGGTACCGGATACTGATATCCCTCTGTAGGTGGTGGAGGTGGTGGAGGCCTTCTAGTACTAGTAGGAGTTGGTGGAAGTGGAGGAGGCCTTCGAGTAGTAGGTGGTGGTGGTGGTGGTGGCCGTGTTTTTATTTCAACAAAAGGATTAGAGGGTACCGGGTACTGGTATCCCTGTGTAGGTGGTGGAGGTGGTGGGGGCCTTCTAGTAGTAGGTGGTGGTGGGCGTGTTTGAATTTCAACAAAAGGATTAGATGGTACTGGATACTGATATCCCTGTGTAGGTGGTGGAGGCTTTCTAGTGGTAGTAGGCGGTGGAGGAGGAGGCCTTCTAGTAGTAGGCCTTCTAGTAGTAGGCGGTGGCGGTGGCCGAGTTCTTATTTCAACAAACGGATTAGATGGTATCGGATACTGATATCCCTGTGTAGGTTGTGGAGGTGGTGAAGGCTTTCTAGTAGTGGTGGGAGGTGGTGGGGGTGAAGGAGGAGGCCTTCTAGTAGTATTAGGTGGTGGTGGCAGTGTTTTTATTTCAACAAAAGGATTGGATGGTACCGGGTACTGATATCCCTGTGTAGGTGGTGGGGACCTTCTAGTTGTAGAAGGCGGTGGCGGAGGTGGAGGAGGAGGGCTTTTTGTAGTAGGTGGCGGTGGTGGTGGCCGTGTTTTTATTTCAACAAAAGGATTAGAGGGTACCGGGTACTGGTATCCCTGTGTAGGTGGTGGAGGTGGTGGGGGCCTTTTAGTTGTAGAAGGCGGTGGCGGAGGAGGAGGGCGTCTAGTAGTAGGTGGTGGTGGTGGCGGCCGTGTTTTTATTTCAACCAACGGATTAGATGGTACCGGGTACTGGTATCCCTGTGTAGGTGGTGGGGGCCTTCTAGTAGTATAAGGAGGTGGCGAAGGTGGAGGAGCAGGCTTTTTAGTAGTAGGTGGTGGTGGACGTGTCGTCCTTATCTCAACAAACGGATTAGAAGGCACTGGATACTGATATCCTTGTGTAGGTGATGTAGGTGGGGGAGGAGGTCTCCTAGTAGTGGGTGGTGGTGGCGGTCTTGTCTTAACCTCAACAAATGGATTAGATGGTACTGGGTACTGATATCCTGGTGTAGGTGGTGGAAGTGGTGGTCGTGTCTTTACTTCAACAAACGGGTTAGATGGTTCAGGATACCGATATCCCTGTGTAGGTGGGGGAGGTGGTGGAGGACCTCTTGTTGTAGGCGTCGGCGGTGGTGGTGGCGGTCTAGTCTTTACTTCAACGAACTGGTTAGATGGTACCGGATACTGATACCCCTGTGCAGGTGGGGGAGGTGGCGGAGGATTTCTTGTTGTAGGCGCTGGCGGTGGTGGTGGCGGTCGAGTTTTTACTTCAACAAACCGATTAGATGGTATAGGATACTGATATCCCTCTGTAGGTGGTGGGGAAGGCGGCGGGCCTCTTGTTGTAGGCGGCGACGGCGGGGGTGGTGGTGGCTGTGTCCTTACTTCAACAAACTGATTAGATGGTACCGGATATTGATATCCCTGTACAGGTGGTGGAAGAGGAGGTGTACGCACATCTTCAAATGGTATATTTGGAACTGGATATTCATATCCTTGTCTTACTATCCGCTGTACTGGAGACAGGAAGGGCTGATTTTCTAACCCCAAACATAATATTATGTTTTCTGGTTGCGCACATGGGTTTGTTGAATAACTATACTGAAATTGTGCTCCGGTTAAACCTAATACTGTCAGTATTAGTATTACGTACTGGAAACGCTGAAAAGAATCAAATATGTAAATTAGTATACGGGAAATTTCTACTTTTGTAAATGAAAAATTATTTTAAGTTTCAAAAATTATGTTCTCAATCAATTCAATAATTTAAATTATGTTATCAATCGAAAACTAACGAAGCATAACTGGTTACGCAGTCAAATTTCTTTTGGTCTCCTGAAGGAATAAAGTTCGGGACGCAGCAAGTGCGTTATGGTAGTGAATTTTTATTAAATGCTTCAATTTTGAATAACTCAATTTTCTATAAACTTAGACAGTTTAATTTTGGTATGTAGTAAGGTCTTTCCTAGGGTTGCGGTGCTATCGGGGCGGCAAGGCCGCGGACGAGCCCTGAGGGAACAAAAAAAAAAAAGGTCTTTCCTAAGACAACATATACACCAAATTTTATTTAAATACCTTTGTAATTTTTGGAAAAAAAACTTTTTCTGAAAGAAAAATCAAATTTTGAATAACTCAATTTCTTATAAACTTAGAAAGTTGAATTTTGATACGTAGTAAGGTCTCTCCCAGGGCAACATACCCTTTAAATTTCATTAAAACAGCTTTGTAATTTTCGGGGAAAAATATTTCCTGGAAAAGCGTTTCCGATTTTCCTGGCTAACGAACTCATTCAAGCCATTAATAAAAGAAAGGCACTTGCCGAGTTTCATCGAAATCGGTTAATTATTTTTTGAGTTATCGGATATATATATATATATATATATATATATATATATATATATATATATATATATATATGTATATATATATATATATAAATATATAAATATATATATATATATATATATATATATATATATATATATATATATATATATATATATATATATATATATATATATATATATATATACGGGTCCTAATTCGCGCTCATTTGAAAAAAATTGTGCAGTCTCCCCATCGATACCTCTCTATTACCGAATTTTTTTCAATAAAAATGCACTAATATTTTGTTTAAAGGATAAGCAATTTTTTTTGGCAATGCATTTTTAATCCTATAGTGTTGGAACGGGACCTGCTGAACTTCTTATAAGTGTTGCTCTATGTAATCGCAGTTTGGACGTCAGTTTACAATGCAAGAAATCTTAAAATAGTACATGTAAAGGATTTTAGCCATAGATAAAGCTTTTAAGGGTCAAAGTCGCAGGTAACCAAATATAAACAAGATATCCACCCAATTTTATTAAAATAGCTTTGTAATTTTCGGAGAAAAAAATTTTTTTTGAAAGAAAATTTAAAATGTGAATAACTCAATTTTCTAAAAACTTAGAAAGTTGAATTTTGGTATGTAGTAAGGCCTTTCCCAAGGCAACATATGTAGTAAATTTAATTAAAACAGCTTTGTTATTTTCGGAGAAAAAAATTTTTTTTAAAGAAATTTTAAAATTTTCCCGGAAAACCCCGTCCGATTTTCCTGGCTAACGAACTCATCCAAGCCATTAATAAAAGAAAGGCACTTGCCTAGTTTCATTTAAATCGGTTAATTATTTTTTGAGTTATCAGACGGATATATATATATATATATATATATATATATATATATATATATATATATATATATATATATATATATATATATATATATATATATATATATATATATATATATATATATATATTGATGCGTCCAGACTTTTTAGTGAATTTTTATTTAAAAAAATTCACTAATAGAGAGGTTTCGATGGTGAGACTTTGCAAAAATTTTTTCAAATGAGCGTGAATTAGGACCCCTAGAGCCCATATCCGTTTACTTTGAATAACTTGGTTGTTTATTGTGATGGGTCTAGGGCTGGTGTATCTCTTCTGAGAAAGAAAGCAAGACTGTGATTTGGTGGGGTTGAATTGTACAAGATTTCTACTTCCCCAGTCTAATATTTTTTGGAGATCCGCGGAGATAGAACCCTCCATGAGTCTGCGATCCTCATCTAGTTGGGCTAAAAGCAAGCAGGCATCAATCTGGTTACCGGTATAATCTATATAGTAGAAACAATGTTCTATATGTTATCAAACTAATTTATTGTTTAAATCAAAGTAAATAATGAAATAATTTAAGCTCGTCGATATGTCACACCATCAGAGAGACTTGTATTGTCAAATGTGTGCCCTATACTGTCCCCTGCGAAATCCTTATTAAAGAATTAGAACACATGGGACTTAAGTTGCTCTCACCAATGATATTTCTGAAAATTAATTCATCACTACCTCAATTTAGTCACATATTTGGTTTCCGAAGGCAAAAATTTATCATCCCGACACAAGCAGCTATTCCAGAATCATTTCTCATAAATTATGACAACGCATCCTACAGAATCTTCCTATCCAGAGATAACTTAGCATGCTATAGGTACAAACAAACAGGGCATTTAGCTGAAAATTGCATATCCACAGATAACAGTAGCCACAACCTCACACCTAAAACAAATACAACAAAGTTCTCTACAATATCAACGTCAAAAGCAAATATTACAACACCTGCAGCAAGCGCCACACCTTTGTTACAAATTACAGTCATGGCAATTCAACCATCACCTAAACAGTTACATCTACCAAATACCGAATTACATCAATTGCAAACAAAAGAAACAAATAAAGAGCAAATGGAAGTTAAATGACCTCAAACAAATCAAAAAAGAAACATAGATGACACCTTAACCCCATCAACACCAAGAGAAAAAACCCCTTTTCTTTGAGCCTATCGCTACAACACCCAATCCCAAGAAAAAGAAGAATAAAGGCAAGGATTTCACTAGAATGAGTTTAGAAACTTTTGTAAGACAAAACGACTCAACCTTTATCTTAAACTTTGACCAACTACTGGATCTTTTTGAGGATACTAAGGGTTTACCAGATCCACTTAGCGTCATCCAAAACTAGAATATTTGTTGCGCGGGTTTATATCATAAAAATAAAACCATGTACCAAAATTTTGGTCTATACGTTAAAAGAAAGCAAAGTTATAAGCATTATAGTTTTTGTTCTTAAAACGTCAATGTCGCGATTCGAAACGTCATAATTGGCATGTTCTAGATAAATAACCTGAAACTAATACGGCTTATGTACAAGAAATGCAGGGCCCGATCTAGGGGGGGGCCGGCCGGGCAAATGCCCAGGGCGGCAAAAATGAGGGGCGGCAAAATTGAGGGCGGTTGTATGGAGAAAAATCTTATAAAAAATACACTGCTCAACACTGTAGATAAATGAAGAGCGAAAGTCGAATGTAGTGAATTTTATACGGCAAAAATAGCAAAATTAAAATTCTTACTAAAAAATTTAGAGCAAAAAATATATTTTTTTTAAAACACAATTCACAAAATATTGTAAAACAGCACAGTAAAAAGTTCCATTCTCGACAAAAAAAATGTTTTTAGCCCCTGTAAATTCGTAGAGGGACCAATATGTATTACTGTGCTGAGTATAAATTTCTTAACGCTGTCTTAAATAATACACTGGGAATGAAGGAAACAGGGAACAAGGGAAGGTCAGTAGCACCACAAATATTCAATAATAAGCTAGGCAGACAAGTTTAACCCATTTTTTATTACTTCTTGGAATTACTTTTGCTTTCTTTATATTTGGACATGCCTATGAAGGCAAGTGTTAATAAGATGAATGATGAATGGAATGAGAAGATAGTATGTCATAATAAGTTTACAGTACAATTCAATATTCAATATTACAGAAACTCAAATAGCGCCAATAGTGCACCATAAAGAATAAAGAAGTGTTAAAGTGTTTATCTATTTTATATTTCATAAGGTTCATATAATAGTTATATGCCAAGTGTGTAAGTTGTGTTCTGTAGTAGAATAGTGGTTGCTGGTGAGTTGGTGATAAATAAATCGTACATATATTAAAGTGCCTGTGTGAATTGTGAATTTAAGTAAGTATCTACCTACCTATTTATTAATTAATTATTGGTTCTTAGTTTGATCTAGAAACAAAAAGTCTGGACGCAGCAAGTGCGTTATGGTAGTGAATTTTCATAGAAATGGTCTAGCACCAAATATTTTTTTTACTTTTTTCTTTTAACATAGAAATATAAATTTCGGTGGTGAATTTGCAGATTAGCTCCCGAACAATTATTGACAAATCGACTGCTGATACATAAACTTTGGTATCATACATACACAGTAACACTATTCTTACCTTTTGTTCTCCTTCCTTTGCGTAGTTATTTACATTCAAACTTCTTCTGAAAAGTCAACAATTTTACCTTACTGCCTTAGTGCGGCTCTGTTCTACTTCGCAGTGCAGAGCACTACACGGTGTGGCTGTCTCTGTCAGTCGCAATGTCCCGCACACTAGCGCTGTCGCAGTTCACGGTCACTATTACCCTGGTCGTTTCGTTCGACATATTCACCAGTGGCGATCATCAAACTTGGGAGGGGGGGTGTTGTTGGGGGCCGGCGGTTTTCGCCGCCCCCGGGAATTTTCCTTACCTCGCGTTACTTTGGAGTTTGCAGCATTTCAAAGGAATCGCGGACGCGAACGCGAACGTCGCGAATGTGGATCCCGCGTAAGTTTTCTGTTCCGCGACAAAGGGATCGCAGAGCGCGAACGCGAACGTGAATTCGCGCCGCGAATGTAGTTCGCGCCGCGAAAGTAGTTCGCGCCGCTAATGTAGTTCGCGCCGCGAATGTGGTTCGCGCCGCGAATGTGAGTGTGGAGGTTTTCGCGTAGTTTTCGTGCTTCAGGTTCGCGCGTCCCGGTGTACCCCGTTCGGTGTCGGTTTTCTGTCTCGCGACAAAGGAATCGCGGACGCGAATAATAACCTTTCTATACGATTAAGACAACAGCTGAAAATGTCACACACTTCGTTCCAACACTTTGCGATCTCCCGCTTGCGACAATATCTCATAAAGCGGGCTCCACATTCGCGATGTTCGTGTTCGCGTCCGCGATTCCTTTGTCGCGGGACAGAAAACCGACACCGGACGGGGAACACCGCGACGTGCGAACGTGAACCACGAAAACGTTCATCACGAAAACTACGCGAATACCATAATACTCACATCCGCGACCTTCGCGCTGCGGATGTGGAGCATGTTTTACCGCCATTTACGACTTCTTTAACTATTTGCACGCAATTTTTTTCAATTGCTAGGCGAGGATCGAATTTACATTATTTGTTCTTTGTTCTCGATGGACGCGCTTTTTCTGCGTTCCCATTGGTCGGAGGTTCTACTTTTTGTTATTCTCGATGTTTCGACGCGGTTGTTTTGCTTCCCCATTGGTCGGGGGTGCAGATTCCTACGCTTCTTTGTTACATCCTTTCTGCCGCTTGCTACTTCTTCAGTTGCGTCTTATACGTTGCGTTCGGTGCGTCTTTTATTTTTTAACTGCTTTCCTTTGTTTCTAATATTCTGCTCCTAAATAATTATGGCTGCACAAACTGTTCCGGTATTGCCCACCGTTTCACAGTGCGGTTACAACGTATGTGACTTTTGTTATATGAAAAACTTAAACTTTAGCGCGCTGCTGCTGGACAACGTTGCCCTAACAGAATATCTTAGGGCTCACGGCGTGCTTCTTTGCCACACCTGCTGCCCAAAGTGCTCGCGAAAGGTGACGGTTACATATCGCCGCGGATTGCCGGTGTTCAATTGCGATAGGCGATATACCGCAAGGCATCGTGGTACCTGTAGGTTCCGGGTCTCCGCGCTGACCGACACCTTCTTCTCCGGTGCCCGCATTGATGTGCAACAGGTATGTCACCTTGTTATGATATACCTGTCCCGGAACCCACCGCGGGTGAAATTTGCTATGGACGAGACCGATTTAGCGGCGCACACGGTTGTTGACTGGTTCAACTTCATCCGGGAGGTGCTAGTCGATCACTTCACCGGTATTATCTCTCCGATTGGGGGCCCTGATATCGTTGTTGAGATCGACGAGGCTAAGTTCTCCAAACGCAAGTACAACCGTGGTCGGCGCCTAAGAGGTCAATGGGTCGTTGGCGGTGTTGTACGTGGTTCGCGTGGTGTGTGCGGCCAGGCATTCATGGTTCCGGTTGCCGATCGAAGTGCGCGCACTTTAATGAGGGTTATACGGGATCATGTGTCGCCTGGCAGCATCATAATGACTGACTGCTGGAAGGGTTACAGCGACTTGGAGGCGGCGGGATTCAGGCATTTTACTGTGAATCACAGCCTCCACTTCGTTGATCCTGAAACTGGTGCGCACACACAGAACATTGAACGCTTGTGGCTGGAGGCAAGGCGTCACGTACCCAGGGCCGGCCTCAGGGCGGCCCATTTTGATGGTTACCTCGCGGATGGTATGTTCCGGAGGATGTACCCCAACACCACGATGCGCCTCCACCACTTCTGGCAGGCTGTGGCATCGCTGTACCCGGGGCTGGAGCACCCGCTCCGGTAGTTCGCCAATTGTTCCACCATCACGTCCGCCCAAGGCTTCTCACCTGGCTGAGGTAAGTTTTTTTTTAACTTTTCCTATTCGCTTCACTGTTTTCTGCTGCCTACCTTGCCCGTTCCTCGCCTCGGGGGGAATACTGGCCTCTCATACGTCTCCCTCGCACACCGTTTTTGGGGCGGTGGCCGCCGCCCCCGGAATTTTCCTTCCTCCGCTGCACGCGTCAGCTCTCTGCTCATATCCTTGGGCATACTGTCCGGTAGCGTTACGCCACCTTCGGCATGGGGGCGGTGTTGGGGGCGGCGATATGTGCCGTCCCCGGTAAATTGCACCCACCCCCTACTTGCATGAGTTACCAGCTCGTTTCCCTTAGCACAGTCCCAGGTGACATTCCGCGACCTTGGCCTGCTGATTTTTTGTGGGGGATTGGCCACAGGGACGGCGGAGGTGGAGGGTGAGGGGGGGTAGAATTGTTGAAAAGGGCGACTTCTTATCGGGGCGCTAAGCTCTTTTTCGTATTTTCAGGCTTGTATTTCCTTTTCCCGCCCAGCACCCCTATTCGCTCCTTGCCCCGTAACTCCCCTTGGGGGGCAGAACAAGAAATTTTTCTTGTTGCACCTTGCTCTAAGGGGGGTTTTAAGGATGTATGTCAAAAAATTTTTCACAAAAGCGTTCGGGAGCTAATCTGCAAATTTACCATATATATATATATATATATATATATATATATATATATATATATATATATATATATATATATATATATATATATATATATATATATATATAACATATAAAAATTGAAACTGACCCTGGATATGGGTTCTAGGGGTCCTAGTTCGCGTTCATTTGCAACAATTTTTTCAAGATTCAAAAGTCGGGATCTCCCCAATGAGGTACACATCACATCTATTTAAAAATTTCGGAGTTGCAGGTGTAGGTGTGAAGTTTTCACGTTGCAGGATGAAATTTGTAATAAAAAAATGACGTGTTTTGGGATTCCTTATAAATATGCACAATAATTGAGATACTGAATTTATTCCATTTGGCTTTTCCACACTGTGTGTGTGTCTGTAATATGTAAAATGTTGTGTAAATGCATTTTGTCAGGCATTTTGAGTTTATATATTAGCTATCTTTCTCTCTGGTAATTAACATCTCATCATAAGCGAATCTTTTCTCCTAAAATTCGCTACTAATGCTATTTTCTGTTACATTTTACAATCAAGATTTAATGTGTTCAGATAACATGACCTGCCTTTAAAAAAAATTGGTTACTGGTATAACCTATATAGTAGAACCAATGTACCATATTTTATTAAAATAACCTATTGTTTGAATATTTATAAAAAAAATTCTAAAATAAACTTTAAATGTTTCCTGGTTTCCTAGCCAACAAACCTTAGGCAAGTAGCAAATTAAGCTATTGAAATTTGACGCATTTAATGAAAATTCGCTACCAAAGCGCACTTACTGCGTCTTTTCTTACAAACATGCGTCATATTTCGATAGAAAATGCAATAATATAAGGGTGTGCGAAAAAAAATTTAGGTGTCACCAACGACTTATCGATCCCCTGTGATTACCAAAATAATTTGATAAGATGCTGCTCAAGACACCCTATAATTAACGTCTACAATTTTTCTCGTATCTTGTATACAGATAAACAAATAAAAACTGAAACTAAACCCGGATATTGATTCTACGAGGGCCTAGTTTGCACTCATTTGCAGAAATCTTTTTAAAATTCAATAACTACCGTAAACGCACTTGCTGTGTCCAGACTTTTATTGTAAACATGATTTGGATGTAACAAATACGATACCTGCAGCAGGGATCATTGACTAATAGCTATTTACAAAGACGAAATCTGCTCGTTATGATAATTAAAGAAACTATTGACTTTTAATAATAATTACAATAGACTAAAACGATGTGTAAGGAAAATATTTTATTATAACTTTTTTTTCTTGTAACATCGAAATCTTAATTTTGGTGTATAGCTTACTTTTTATATCGTAAACCTACCTACCAAGTTTGGTTATCATAGCTTTATTATTTTTTGAGATAAAATTTTTTTTAGAATGAAAACTCAAAATTTTCCCGGAAAACCTCGTCCGATTTTCCTGGCTAACGAACTTATCCAAGCCATTTACAAAAGGAAGCTACGTGCCAAATTTTATGAAAATTCGGCCTATTATTTTTTGAGTTATCGGTGTGATACATACATACATATATATATATATATATATATATATATATATATATATATATATATATATATATATATATATATATATATATATATATATATATATATATATATATAAATTGAAACTGACCCCGGATATGGGTTCTAGGGGTCCTAGTTCGCGCTCATTTTCAAAAAATTTTTCAAAATTCAAAAGTCGGGATCTCCTCATTAGTGAATTTTTTCTACGAAAATTCACTAATACGAAACAGGGTAATCTTGTTGATTACTACCTATAGATGTAGATCACGTTAATTTCAGCTGCGAAACGTTACCGGGTTGCCGCAGGGGAGCGCAACTTTAGGTCTCAAACAAGTTACCCGAAATAATAGAGAATATAAAAGTAAGGTACCTACTCATTTTTTTGAATAATAAATAATGTTGTGGTTCAAATGATGATCAGGAAGACAGCTATCAGTTATTACAATACAACCTAAGCAAAAATCCTGTTTGATTTATATAGCCGATTATTCATAATTCAATTCAATTTTATTAAAGCTCAAGTAGATGAGTAGGTGCCTAACCAATGTGGTATTTATAGGCTTATATTACATCTATTTGAATTTAATATATAGTTTTAATTTTATAGTACAAAATGGCTGGCGGTAGATCACGCTTGTCGGGATACCAATATAAAAAACGAAGGCTCGAAAAAGATGCAGAGCGACAAAAGCAAGCAGGGTCATTAGAATCCTTCTTGAAGAAAGGTGAGCTTAACAAACCATCGTCACCCATACACCTATTACGAGAAACCGATCTAGCAGCTGCGGCCCCGAGTAATCCACATGACGAAGGTACACCAAAAATTATCTGCTGTGAACTTGCTGCTTCTGGGTCAAGCGCTATTACAGGTGAAGGTGCTATTGCAACTACAAGTGTTTCAATAGGTCCAACGTTCTCTTTGGATGCCGATCCAGCAATGTGGCCCGATAGAATGACAGATGCAGAAAGAATATATTTAGTAAATAGAGGTTGTCCTAACCCATTTTATGAATATGAATTTCCACGAGATAACAATGGTCGAAGGTTTACTTCGACATATTATAAGAGAAAGCTTAATAACGGTGAAGAAATTTTGAGAGATTGGCTTGTGTATTCTGTGGCACGAAATTCACTGTATTGTTTTTGCTGCAAAATATTTAATACAACTACAACTTCCGGTCTATCTGAAGGTGGCTACAAAAATTGGAAGCATGTATGTAAGGTGATACGCTTAAATGTCATGAGACATCAAAAAATCACCTAGAAGCTGTGAAATCTTGGTTCGAACTTTCACGTAGGCTCAAATCGTCGCATACGATAGATGCCGAATCACAGAGAATAATTAGATCAGAAATAGAACACTGGAATGGAGTTTTGTTGCGTATTGCCTCAATCATTAAAATGTTGGCAAAAGGTGGCTTGGCTTTTCAAGGTACTACTGATAATCTGTATCAATCTAACAATGGTAACTTCTTAAAACTAGTAGAGCTGTTAGCCGAATTTGATCCTGTTATGCAGGAACATGTACGCAGAGTTTTGCAGAAAGAGGAAAAACAAGCAATCTACTTAAGTAAAACCATTCAGAATGAGTTCATTAATACAATGGAAGACAGTATAAAAAGCCATATTTTGAGAGCTATTATAAAATCGAAATACTATTCTATAATTTTAGATTGTACCCCGGACGCTAGTAAAACAGAGCAGATGACCCTGATAATTAGGTATATTTCTATTAATGAAACCGAATGCCACCCAAGAACATCAGAAATTGTGATGAACGAAAGTTTTTTAGGATTTATACCAATCGAAAAAGCTACAGGTTTCGAACTAACAGAAGTTATCTTACAACAATTATCAGCACTTGGATTGCCTTTAGAAAACATAAGAGGGCAAGGGTACGATAATGGATCCAATATGAAAGGTATTCGAAGTGGGGTCCAATCCAGGATAAAAAACATCAATCCACGGGCATTTTATGTCCCTTGCAGTAGCCATTCCTTGAACTTAGTAGTAAACGATATGGCAAAGTCTTCACTGGAAGCTACAAACTTTTTTAATATTGTGCAAAAGATATACGTTTTCTTTGCCTCTTCAACGTTGAGATGGTCAATTCTTTTGATGAATGTAAAAGGTATTACTCTGAAACCACTTAGTGACACGAGATGGGAAAGTCGAATCGAGGCAATAAAACCACTAAGACATCAAATAGGGCAAGTTTACGATGCACTGTTCAGTGTTTACCAAAACACAGATATGGATACCTCTACACGAGACGAAGCTTCAGGTTTGTTAAATCAAATTAAACAGTTTAAATTTTTGTGCTCTGTAATAATTTGGTATGAAACTTTGAATCGGATAAATCCTGTGAGTAAGTTAATGCAAAGTAAAGATTTTGAGTTAGTTTCCGTCATTAAATTACTAAAAAACACCAAAGTTTTCTTTGAAAACTCACGTTCAGATGAGTATTTTATTCAAGTTATTGAAGACGCCAAAACCTTGGCTACTGAATTGGACAGTGAGGTGTTAGATTTTGAAAATGTGCCTAAACATCGTGTTCGATCTAAAAAGAAGCAATTTGGTTACGAGTGTAATGATGAACCAATCACTGATCCTCGTCAAAAATATAAAATCGAAGTATTTTTTCACATTATAGATACAGCTATAAACTCCTTGGAGTTAAGGTTTTCCCAGATTTCTGAGCATAGTAAACATTTTGCTTTTTTATATAACATATATGCCTTAAGAGAACTACCAAAAGATGAATTGTTAGAACAATGTAAGAACCTCGAAACTATTTTAACCCACGAGGCCTCATCTGACATAAATGGATTAGAACTTTCAGAGGAGTTATCAGTTCTTTCTATGATTTTAGATACTAATTTGTCTCCCCAAGATGTTTTAAAATTTATAACAGATTTAAGATTTGGTCCAAATATCAGTATCGCTCTCAGAATTCTTTTGACTTTACCAGTAACAGTTGCAAGTGGTGAAAGAAGTTTTTCTAAATTAAAAATAATAAAAAATTATCTGCGGTCCACCATGACACAAAAAAGATTATCTGGATTGGCTATGATTTCAATAGAACATAAGATTTGTGACAGTATAAACTTATCACAAATTATTAAAGATTTTGCAGAACAAAAAGTGCGAAGAAAATTATTTTAGTTACTTGACAGAGTTTAATATTCTCCGAAACAAAGTGCTTTAATTTAATTTGTTTATCTTTTAAGAATGACGAATTCGTTTTGTGGCTCTACATAACTGAGTTTTTTACTTGTATTAAATTTTAAAAAATCATTTTTTTTTGTTTTTTTTCATTCATCCAAACTGCATAGTCGATGTAACAAAAGTTACATAAACATAAACCGACTTCATATAACATTTGGTCCACATCTTTGAACTTCTAAACCGATTTTGATGAAAAATATTCACTGTTATCTAAGTTAAAAGATACATAAATCGATAAAAAATAATTGTTTTAGTCCAGTCCGGACTTTCTTAAAAAACAGCTACATACATACATATACTCATGAAATTTAGTATACTCTTCAAAAACATATGTGAATATTATTCAATTCCAACAACATTGGATACATACGGGTCAAAATAATAACCTCTTTTTTTAAGTCGCAATTTGCACCATCCCACCTCTGGAATAAAATGTTTATGACTTATAAAGTATCATTGTAAAGGGCGGCAAATATTATTTTTGCCCGGGGCGGCGAAAAAGCTAGATCGGGCCCTGAAGAAATGTCGTAAGAAGTGTGTTCTATAAAGCCTTAAGTTTTAGGTTCAGCCATCATTGTCCTTCATTTTACTTAAATGTTTGCAGAAAATGATTTTCGAATAGACCATTCCTCTGGTGCTTTGACAGTAGTTTAAATTATAGGGTTATAATACATGAAGAAAAAACATTGTACCCCTTTTTAAGCACATTGTGCGCACGGATCAGTGTGAGATTTGGCATGGTTAAAGTTCATATAAAGAAGGAAAGCAGAATGATAAAATGTTTCTTTAATATGTGTTACAAATAGATTAAACAATGAGTTGTTCTAATTAGACAGTATGATTTCCAGTGCCAGGTTTGAGCTGAACACTATTAATATGCCAATGTAAAACACATATTACTCTATGGTCGAACAGATGTATATGGATGCGTTCATACGTTCATACTGAATATTAAACTTCAGTTTTTCAGTTGAGTAACTACAAATTTAATAAAGTACTTGAATGTTACGTTAGAATATTTTATCTTTGTGATTCACCAATACAAGGAGATCGCGACTTTTGCATTTGGAAAAAAATATCTTAAAATAAGCGCGAACTGAGCCCCCTATATTATATATATATATATATATATATATATATATATATATATATATATATATATATATATATATATATATATATATATATATATATATATATATATATATATATATATATATTCGTGGTGAAAAATAATTGTTTAGCAAATTTTCGTAAAAAACATAATTTTCGTGTAACATTACTTTAACCAATTTTTGTAAAGAAAATGGCAATTTTCGTTGAAGAAATTTTTTGCAAATTTTCAAGCAAACATTTTTTAAATTTTTGTCAAAAAGCTTTTTGTGTATAATTATATTTTAGCAGGTGTGTAAATACCTTGAAGAGGTTCGTTGCCCAGGAAAATCGGATCAGTTTTTTCGGGAACATTTTAAGTTTATTTTCGGAATACTATTTTGCTTTTTCAAACAATGAAGTTATTTTGATAAAATAAGGCACATTGTTTCTACTATACGTAGGTTACGCCAAAATCCATGCCTCTTATTTAAAAAAGACATGTTTGCCATTAAAAATATTTTGATGAAAATTCACTAGCATGACGCACTTGCTGCGTCCAAACTTTTTGGAAAAAACAGATGTTTTTAATAATTTTGAACACTGCTACTGACCTTAGGAAGTCCGCAGGAATAATATATTTAATTTTTTCTAGATTTTTCAAAATACAAATTATTTGGGCGATAACGGGTGAATGAAAATTCACTAAAACTAGACCGTCTAAATTCTAAAGATATTTTCTAAGGCATTTGTTACATAAGGTGCAGGTCACTCGATGTCCAGATCGACTAGTTGACATTTTACCAGATCAAACTTTAACCTTTCACAATATGTAGGCATCCACTTAACGATGTTTACACCTTTTATAAAGCAATAAAATATGACATGTCACTCACTGATTGTCACCTCTGCAGCCTTGTTAGGTTTCTTTTATCTTGTTAGCTAATTGCTGAAGACATTAAATAATATTATGTTTAAAATAAACTATTACATAAAATTTTACAATGTGTTTGGCGATTCTGCTCGAATGTGATGTGGAAAAATTTCGGGACGCAGCAAGTGCGTTATATTAGTGAATTT
This sequence comes from Tillus elongatus, assembly GCA_964006375.1. Taxonomy (NCBI): domain Eukaryota; kingdom Metazoa; phylum Arthropoda; class Insecta; order Coleoptera; family Cleridae; genus Tillus; species Tillus elongatus. The sequence goes on along the minus strand of OZ023265.1, from coordinate 172,651,350 downwards.
TCATAAGAGTTGTACACTACTATTATACGGCGTATTACTAAAATTAATATTTTAAACTTACACAGACCTTGAAGATCGATTTTCGAGGTCCTAGTACGCACACATTTGAAGAATTCTTTCGAAAGTGTTACCATCGATATCTCTTTATTAACAAAAAATATATTTCTAGAAAATTCATTTCAAATAGACCCTTTCTCTGATGCTTGGCAGTATTTTTAGTTAAGAGTTTATGGTTTACTATTCTATAATTTTTAGCGAATTGTAGAAAAAAGCTCAATATATCCGTTACAAGATAAAAGAAAAAAATGATGTGTTAATTATAGGTTGTCTTGAGCTGCATCTTATAAAATTAATTGTACAATCACAGCGTGGTCCATAAGTCGTTGCTGATACAAATTTTCTTTCAGTGAATTTTCTTTTAAAAAAATCACTAATGGGGAGATCCCGATTTTTGAATTTTGATTTTTTTTTCAAATGAGCGCTAACTAGGACCCCTAGAGCCCGTATCCGGGGTCAGTTTCAATTTTTATATGTTTATGTTTATATATATATATATATATATATATATATATATATATATATATATATATATATATATATATATATATATATATATATATATATATATCCCTGTTTCACACCGATAACTCAAAACAGAATGGGCCCATTTTCATAAAATTTGGCGCGTACCTTCCTTTTGTAAGTGGCTTGGATAAGTTCGTTAGCCAGGAAAATCGAGCCAAGTTTTCCGGGAAACTTTTGGGTTTCTTTAGAAAAAAAAAAATTCTCCGAAAATTATAAATCTGTTTTAATGAAATTTAGTAAATACGTTGCCCTGGAAAAGGCTCTACCGCATACCAAAATTCAACTTTCTAAGTTTATAGAAAATTGAGTTTTTCAAGTTTTGAGTTTTCTTTCGAAAACAATTTTTTCTGTGAAAATTACAAAGCCATTTTCGGAAAAAATGTTTACCTCCAAAAATAAAAAAGTTATGGTATACAAATTTGGTACACCAGTTTAGGACATTAAAAGGAAACTACACACCAAAATCTGGATTTCTATCTTACAGGAAAAAAAAGTTATAAAAAGATATTTAGTGCCACCTCATTTCTATGAAAATTCATTACCGTAACGCACTTGCTGCGTCCAGACTTTTTTAAATTGAACACCTCTTATGCATTTTTGTATTTTTCACGAAATATAATACATGTTTGTGAGAAAAGAAATTCTGGACGCGGCAAGTGCGTTTTGGTAGCGAATTTTTATTAAATGCTTTAAATTTCAATAACTCAATATGCTATCAACTTAAGGTTTTTTCGGGAACATTTTAAGTTTATGTTCGCAAACTTTTTGTGCGTTTTCAAGTTATTTTAATGAAACATCGTACATTGTTTCTACTATAATATAGGTTACACTGGTAACCAAATTTGATATATTAATACCAGAAAAGCCTCTGGCCTTGACGAGATCCCAGCAATTGTTCTCAAAAAATGCGCACCAGAACTTGCTCCTGTCCTGACTCGTCTCCTTCAAACATCTTACAATAGTGGCATATTCCCTAGTAACTTGAAAACTGCTCGAGTACAACCCGTCCCCAAGAAAGGATCCAAAGCGGTTCCTAGCAACTATAGGCCTATTTATCTCCTTTCAGTCGTCTCTAAAGTGATGGAAAAGTATATAAACACCGAATTGCTAAAATTTCTTGCAAAACACAGTCTAATCCATTACATGGATTCCGTCAGCGCAGATCAACTGTCGACCTCCTTTCCTTTGTCACCCATTCTTGGAACAAGTATATGGAACTACACGGTGAATCCCAGATTGTCCCTCTGCACATACCCAAAACATTCGACCAGGTCTGGCACGCAGCGCTGCTTAATAAACTTCCGGTATATGGCCTATCACCAAAACTATGTACCTGGACAGCAAATTTCCTCTACAACCGGAGCATTTCTGTTGTCATGGATGGCCGTTCCTCTAAATTATATCCAATTAATGCAGGAGTCCCTCAAAGTTAAACTTTAGCCCCTACTTTGTTTCTTCTCCACATCAATGACCTCCTCCCTAGCACATCCAACCCAGTTCACAGTTAACGCGGACGACAGCACCCTCCACTCCAATATACAATATTCTAAGCCTGTCTCTTGAGCCTAATTAGATGAGGATCGCAGACTCATGGAGGGTTCTGTCTCTCTGGATCTCCAAAAAATATTAGACTCGGGAAGTAGAAATCTTGTACAATTCAACTCCACCAAATCTCAGTCTTGCCTTCTATCTCATAAGAGATACACCAGCCCTAGACCCATCACAATGAACAACCAAGTTATTCAAAGTAAGGAGTACTTTTCACTTGTTGGCATTTCTGTAGATCTAAATCTCAATTGGCACCAACATGTCACATCAATTGCAGAAGCAGCTGCTAAGAAATTAGGTTTCCTCTTCTGGGCTCGCAAATAATTTTCACCAGCTAATCTCTATACCTTATATACTTCACAAATAAGGCAAAATCTCGAATAATGCTCGGACATCTGGGGTGCCGCTGCCGGTTCTACACTCGCTATCTTGGACTCCATTCAGAAGAGAGCTACACCTCTCATCGGTGACCCTACCCTCACCCAAAGTCTGACATTTCTTGCCCACCGACGTGCCGTTGGTGACCTCTCTCTCTCTCTCTTTTATAGATATCTGCACTGACACTGCTCAGATGAACTTTATAGTTCTTCCACCTGCTGCCCCCACCAGATCTACCAGGGGAACAGAGCGAATGCACCCTTTTACTGTCCAGGTCACTAGACATAGAACATATTGTTATGCCCGCTCTTTTGTCCCGAGGACTTCCAAGTTGCCGGCACATGTTTTTCCTTCTCCTCCGAACCTCCAAACCTTCAAGTCCAGAATTAACAAGTTGCCTCCTTCCTCCTTGTCGACACCCACGGTACGATAGAATTTCGGCTGTAAGCCCTCGTGGTGTGTTGTTGAAATATAAAAAAATCTGCTTTCAATAGAAAAAGACATATTTGCTTTTAAAAAGATTTTTATGAAGATTCACTTCTATAACGCATTTGCTGCGTCCAGAATTATTCTTTTTAACAAGATCAATGTCGCGCAATTTGAATGGTTTTATAACGGAGATCAGTAGCCTTATACCGTGAATACTTCAGAATGCATACCGCACTCATACTCATATGTATTTATGCACATACACATAAGCAAGAATTCCAACGAGATTCATTGATCGGTAGCTAAAATAAATGTACTCGTACTCCATGATATGCGTCCAAATGAAAACATAATGTCATTCCTAAGAGTATCATGTATTATGTAAAATTAAATCACTTTATACATATTTCAGCTATAATGAAGGACACCAGAGAGTTAGCGTTGAAATATGTCAGGTATGTTTGCTTCCTTGTGAAAGTAACAGTTAATACAGTCCGTGCGATATCTGTTGAGATAGGATTCCAAGAAAAGAATAAGCCAATAAAGTTCTGTTATCAGTGCTTCTTGAAATTTTCCGCGTTATTTTCAGAATATTAAAAAAAGTTCGGGACGCAGCAAGTGCGTTATGGTAGTGCATTTTTATTAAACGCTTCAAATTTGAATAACTCAATTTTCTATAAGCTTAAAAAGTTTTTTTTGGCATGTAGTAAGGCTTTTCGTAAGAAAACATATTCGCCAAACTTCATTTAAATAACTTTTTTTATTTTCGGAGAAAAAAAATTTTTTCGAAAGAAAACTCAAAATTTGAATAACTTTATTTTCTATAAGCTTAAAAAGTTGAATTTTAGAACGTAGTAAGGCCTTTCTCAAGGCAACCTACTCGTCATTCATTAAAATATCTTTGTAATTTTCGGAGAAAAAATTTTTTTTCGAAAGAAATCTTAATTTTTTTCCGGAAATCCTTGTCCTATTTTCCTAGCTAACAAACCCATCCAAGCCATTAAAAAAAGAAGGTCACTTGCTGAGTTTAATCGAAATGGGTTAATTATTTTTTGAGTTATTGGTTGATATATATATATATATATATATATATATATATATATATATATATATATATATATATATATATATATATATATATATATATATATATATATATATATATATATATATATATGTATATATATATAAAAATTGAAACTGACCCCGGATATGGGTTCTAGGGGTCCTAGTTCACGCTCATTTGAAAAAATTTTTGCAAAGTCTCACCATCGCCATAACATTATAGGCATCCATTTAGATGTAATTTCAGGTTATATCGTAGATTATTGATTTTTTATTTAGCTATAACTCAAGATCTACTGAACTAATTGAGTTCGAATTTGGTATGTATCACCACTTGTACAATGTGTACGTGCTTGTCGAGTTTTAGTTTGATATTTTAGTAATTAAAAAGATATTGCGTTGTCAAGCAGTTTTTTGCATTTTTTTCTAAAAGTATTAGATTGTCAATACTGTCTAACACACTCATCCAAGCTAATAACAAAATGAATGGAATCTAGCTTTAAAACATTGAATTTAACTCCTTTTGTCTACCCCACTGTGATTACACCTGTGAATTCGTGGTCCGTAGCCATGACACACCGCTTGGTCCAGCTCACAAAATTTACAAAGTAAAAAATACCAAAATATAAATCAACGCCTGTTATATTTAAAACAAACAAAAACGCATAGAATTATTGCATGTAAATGTATAGAAATATCACAAAATGTAAGCGATATCTCTATTATATTAAAAAAAAAAAGTATTGGGATGGGATCCAAACCAAGAAGCGGGAAAAAATGTGCGAATGATCTGACGACCGCAGCTATATCAGACAATACACACACACGCGCGCGCGCGCACCTATCCACACACACACACAATAACCTTAGAATTAACTTTCACCATTTTTAAGCACTGGTAACGGAAACCTGCGCAAATGTTTTGCCCAAAACTGGCTCACCAAACATGATCTTTTACACTGCATTCAAAACCACTGAAGAAAAGCTCACAGATTGTAGCCTCCGTAACAAAAATCGCTATTTTACGCGATTTAACCTTTAGGGCATTTTGTGTCACATCGCCAACGAAAGGGGAGTGGACTGATGATACAGTTAACTGGCAAGCACTATGCTCTAAACCCACTATGGGACATGATGTGACTGTCACCCTTAGATTTGCCAAAAATAGGTTGCCAGATCCAGTTTTCTTAAGCAGTGCAGCAATAATCTTGTCCGCTATTTGTCCGTGGTGTGGTATTACCAGGACATCCTGGCACATGATAGTAGAATGTTCGGAGGTTTCTGCTCTGTGGAGATTTGTTGGGTCGCTTGTCTATAAATTAACTGCAAAGCCACTTCGTATGGCCGACATATATGCGGGATTTGTACTACTCACTAGTGAGAAAGCAGCTCTTGTTAACTTTTTGTGCAACAAAGCAAAAAGCACAATATATAACCACATATTTTCATATTTTAAAGACCACGCTCAACACCAGCCATATGAAACCATATATAAAAACAGACTAAAGTGTCGCTTAATGAAAGAATATTCATGGTATTCAAGCAGAAATGATGTCGTTTCTTTTGAAAATAGATGGTGTACTGGGGAGGTTCTCTGCGGAACTCAGGAAGTGTCTCTAGTTTTTACTTTCTAGTATTGTCCTAAAACATAGCCCTTGGCTTTTATGTTATATGTTTTTCCCCTCGTTAATTGTAATAATAATAATGATAATAACACACCCACACACCTCATGCCATCTAATATACTACCTGAGACACTGAGCAATATATCTAATCCTTGGGTTAATTAATTGCGGCATATACACTTTTAGAAATATATGTGTGGGTACTGGCTTGATAAATTTTGAGGATCTGCCTCTACACCGACTTGATGAGGAGTTGAGGAACGCCCTGCGAAGAGACTATCTAAATATACATGATTATGTCATAAACCAACAGGATAGTTTCAGCACCAATGCACAAACGGTCGAAGCAGAAAACAAATTTCACTACACTAGCCTAAATGATCAAAGAATGGTACTGGCAAAAAACAACAAGAGAGCGATTCTTATGGATATGGTACTTGGACATTATAAACAAGTTAATGTTTTGAAAGGCGAATGGACTGATGACCCAATCTTCTGGAGTTCGTTCTGGGTTCAACCTACCCATGGATATGAAGCCTCAGTGTCGCTGCGTTTTGCAAAAAAACCGTCTAGCAGATATGGTTTTCCTTCACCGAATAAACAAAACACCATCTAACCTGTGTAGGAGATGTCAACCACTTGGGACTGCGTGACATATATTCATTGAGTGTCATGAGGTGAAAGACTTGTGGAACTTTATCAGTCGTGACAAAATGAAGTTAACCAATCCTTCATTAACAGTATCCGATATACATTCAGGTTTTGAAAATATTCAAAATAGTTTTTATGCAATATGTAGCTACTTGTGTAACCAACCAAAAAGTGTTATATATAATCATTTTATATCAGAGCATAAGAATGGTCTCCAACACCAAGCCCTAATGCCCATTTTTAAAGCCAGACTGAAGTCCCGTGTCTTTAGAGAATGTATCTGGTATAAAAGAAAAAAACGATATAGATCCCTTCAGGAAAAAATGGTGGAATAACAACCAATTGTTTACAATCGGGAAAGAGACCATACATTTTGCCTTTTATCAATAGTAACATTCTTTCTTTTCTTAATGTCTTTTCTTGTATATACTATTTAGTTGTAGATATGTAGATTTTATGTGTGTGTATATATATATATATATATATATATATATATATATATATATATATATATATATATATATATATATATATATATGTATATATATATATATATATATATATATATATATATATATATATATATATATATATATATATATATATATATATATATATATATATATATATATATATATATATATATATATATATATATATATATATATATATATATATATATCCGTCTGATAACTCAAAAAATAATTAACCTATTTAGATGAAACTCGGCAAGTGCCTTTCATTTATTAATGGCTTGGATGAGTTCGTTGGCCAGGAAAATCGGACGGGGTTTTCCGGGAAAATTTTTAGTTTTCTTTCAAAAAAATTTTTTTTCCGAAAATTTCGATAAAATTTGGTCTACATATTGCTTTGGGAAATACCTAACTATGTGCCAAAATTCAGCTTTCTAGGGTTACAGAAAATTGAGCTATTCAAATTTGAAACATTTATGTTTAAATCATAAGTATGTGGTTGCTGTTGGTTAGTCAATGCTTTTCTTATTGACTCATGAAATTCATTTGTAAGTTTCCGAGAAATGTCAATAATACTGAATTCACTGATTGTTAATCATTGGAAGCATTTACGATTATATATAACCCCATTGTAATTTATTATCATTTATCACCTCTGTAGTATAATTATTTTTGCCTTACAACTCGCAGCGTTTTTAGTCAATTGTTGTTATTAATAGTCAATAGTTTCTTTCCGAATACACACACCTTCCATTGACTTCTGCTTCTGCCGCTGTTACAGTCCTTTTATTTAGAGGTAGAGTTGTAACCACTCATACAAACAGTGTTTTTTAACCACGTGGCTGGGCGACTGACCGAATTCATTCCCAGTTGCTGTTGATTTACTCATATTCTCTTAATATGTTTGAAGATGTGGTGTCTACTTCATTCCAAGTCACTATTAACCGACTATTTATGAAATCAAATGAGTAAATTAAATATGTAGTGTATTAAGACAAGGGAAAAAGAAATAAAACATATATAACTGTGCACATTTTGATTATATTTTAGGGTGCTTGAGAGAGGTATTGTCACAGCATAATATCTTATTAAAGTTCATTTGTAAATAGGTTTAATTTTTATATGTTATATATATATATATATATATATATATATATATATATATATATATATATATATATATATATATATATATATATATATATATATATATATATATATATATATATATATATATATATATATATATATATATATATATGTGATAACTCAAAAAATAATTAACCGATTTCGATGAAACTTGGCAAGTGCCTGTCTTTTATTAATGGCTTGGATGAGTTCGTTATCCAGAAAATTCAGACGGGGTTTTCCGGAAAATTTTGAGTTTTCTTTCGAAAAAATTTTTTTCTCCGAAAGTAACAAAGCTGTTTCAATGAAATTTACTATATATGTTGCCTCAACCTTACTACGTACCAAAATTCAACTTTCTAAGTTTAGAGAAAATTGAGTTATTCAAATTTTAAATTTTCTTTCGAAAAAAATTTTTTTCTCCGAAAATTACAAAGTTATTTTAATGAAATTTAGTGGATATCTTGCCTTAGGAAAAACCTTACTACGTATTGAAATTAAACTCTCTAAGTTTATATAAAATTGAGTTATTTAAATTTGAAGCATTTAATAAAAATTCACTACCATAACGCACTTGCTGCGTCCCGAGTTTTTTTTAAATAGAATGTAATAATTGATGTATATATCCTTTCGTTAATATACATAAATAAATAAATAAATAAATAAACACACACAAAATTTGATTGTCATGGCAAAAACCCAAATCATAGTCTGTGATCGGTCATCTGAAGCCTTAATTAACTAACCGACCGTTAAATATTTCATAGAGCTTTGTGAAACTGGACATGAAAGTTTTTATTAATGAAATTGAAATGGATATTACCATAATCGGATTCTAACATATTAAATTGTTACGTTATTTAATAGCATTCACTGCACGTACAAAGAAAAAACAAATATGACGAATACATTAGAAGAAAAACACTAACGTTATTGACACACATCTATGGATGCTATATTCCAATATTTTATAACTCCATAATAAATATGTCATTCTGATACCCACAATATGTGTCGCAAGACAATTCCATAATCGGAGTGCTCGATGTTATAGTAATAGTGAAATACCTTATTCGAACAGGTGAATTCTGATACAATCAGGAAAAGTTTTGGTCAAGTTCAATACGAACTGGATCATTAAACTAGTTCAATAAACTATAAATACACTAGTTGACTATGTCTAGTCGCCATTTAGACACCTAATATGCAATTATGCAATTTACATCTCACAGCCTGTCAATTTTAGCAGCCACTAATAATAAAGACAAATATACAAGGTCTATTCAGAAAGTATTTAAATATTGTAAGAGAAAAATTTAAACAGAATCAAAAGAAAGAGAGTTATTAAAATTCCATTTTAAATAGATATAACAGAATATTAAAAAAACAGGACGCAGCAAGTGAGTTATGGTAGTGAATTTTCATAAAAATGTTATTAATAGCAAATATGTCTTTTTTTTAAAGAAACTAGTCATCAAATTTGGTTACCAGTATAACCTAGTTAGTAAAAACAATGTACTGTATTTCATCAAAAGAATTTTATTGTTTGAAAATGTACAAAATTTTTCCGAAAATAAACTTTAAATGTTCCCGAAAAAACTGGTTTCGTGGCCAACGAACCTTAGGTTAATAACAAATTGAGCTATTGAAATTTAAAGCATTTAATGAAAGTTTGCTACCATATCGCACTCGTTGCGCCCCGAATTTCTTTTCTTACAAACATGCATTATATTTCGATGGCAAATGCAAAATTGCAATAATATAAAGGGTGTTCGATTAAAAAAAAAAGGAAATTTGTAACTTCAACGACTTATGGGCCACTCTGTGATTATAAAAATAATTTTATAAGATGCAGCTTAACGCACCCTATAATTCACTAATACAATTTTTTCTCGTATCTTGTATAATAACGGATATATTGAGCTTTACCGTATAAATGCGTCACCCTGTATATATGAAAGCAGATAAAAACTAAAACTAACCCTGGATTTGGGTTCTAGGGAGCATAGATCGCGCTCATTTCAAGAAATCTTTCTCCTCAATAGCGAATTTTTCCTACAGAAATTCGTTAAAAATTATAGACCATTAAACGATAAACTATATAACTAAAACTACTCCTAAAGCATCAGAGAAATTGTCTATTTGAAATCAATGTTCTGGAAGTATTTTAGTAAAATGACAGACAATGACGGTTGAAGCTAAAACTTAAGGATTTGTAAAACACTTTTTTGCTACTTTTTTCTCCGTAACCCGTATTTGTTACATGTTCTTTGCCTAACTGTTGCCAATTTTGATGTTTCAAATCCCGACTTTGACGTTTTAAGAGGCATATCCCAATATTTTTTTCTTTAAATCGCTATAACTTTTTGCCTCTTAACTTACAGATCTAGATTTTGGTACATAGTTTACTTTTGATGACACAAACTTGCATACCCACTTTGGTTGCCATAACTTTGTTATTTCCGAAAATATAAAAATTTTCCGAAAGAAAACACACAATTTTCCGGGAAAAACCAGGCCGATATTCCTAGCTAACTTATTTAAGATACTTGCAAAAGTACTCACCAAATTTGACTAAAATCGGCCCATTATTTTTTGAGTTTTCGGGGTGATACACACACACACAGAGAGACATACACAAATATATATATATATATATATATATATATATATATATATATATATATATATATATATATATATATATATATATATATATATATATATATGATCTATAATTTTCTTTGAAAAAATTATATATTAGTCAGGAAAACATAATATTTCTCTGTAATATCTAATAGATTTTGTTTAACACAAATATTTTAGCCTTGTGTCCTCCGGTAACCCCCAGTGGCACCAAATTGTTTTTCATTAAATATTTATATTTTTTTATCCTTTTAACTTAAGGTGTCAAATTTGGTTATCATAGCTTTGTTATTTCGGTGATACGAAAATGTACCGAAAGAAAACCCAAAATTTCCTCGGAAAAACTGGTCTGATTACCGTAGTTAACACTTATGCAATCCACTTAGAAAAGGAAGGTACCTCCTAAATTTCATCAAAATTAGCTCATTCTTGTTCGAGTTATCCGTGTGATACACATATTTACTTATCTATTTATTAATTAGTATATCCATTTATTAGAGAATTTTCGTAGAAAAAATTCACTGATGGGAAGACCCCGACTAACTGGATACTAAATTTGAAGATGATATTTCAATTCGTTCGAAAGTTATTGCGCCTTTTAACAGACAGACGTACATGCCGACAGACCGACAGACCGATCGATAGACAAAGCATTTTTCGTTCCAGAATCAAGTTTTCTATATGTTTTGAGACTTTTTACGCCGTTTTAGCAAAAAAAAATTTGTCGACAATATTCCACCCCCACACATTTAACCCCTAATGTAATTTCAGCACAGAATACCAGTTCTTTGATTAAATTAAAAGTTTTATAATAAATAAACCCTAAAACGTTATATTTTCGGGTTTTAACGAAAATATGGCAATTTTCGCCACATCACCCTCCATTCATCCCCTACCCCCTAAGCGATTTTACCTAAAAACAATCCGAACCCTTCGCTTGTCGAGTGCTAATTGTATACCAAATTTGTAGACGATATCTCAGTTCGTTCTAAAGTTGTCGTGGCTACAAACAGACAGACATACAGACCGACTGACCAGCAGACATACAGACCGACAGACCGGCTGACCAAGAAAAAATCCCAAATCATGTTTTCTATATGTTTTGATACTTTTTACGTTTAAGCGAGAAACAATTTTTGAAATTTTTGTAGCCGATGCGACACTTCCACACGTTTTGACTATGTGGAAGTAAAGGTTGTACGAAAATCTTTTTACAGAAATGCGCTAGAAAGTTTTTTGACTTGAAAATTTGTAAAACGAATTTTCTTCACAAAAATTCTCAAACAATTTTTTTACGTGAATATTACAAAAATTTCACAAAAAGGTGACAAAAAGTGATTTATACGAAAACACTAAAAGAAATCTATGCAAAAACTGACTAAATATCTTTTACACGAAAATTAGCTAAAAAATAGATAAAATTCAAATCATATAATCTGTAATTAAAATTGAAAACATGAAAATATAAAAAATAGGGAGGAGGTTCATCAAGTATGGAGATTTATTTTCCTTTTATATAACGTCGCCCTATTTCGGCGACTATGGCCAATCACCGACGCAAGGAAGCAGTTTCTCCTCACTATCCTGGAAATTTTGCCGAACCCCTGCCTTTCTGTAAGGTGGGTAGAGATCTATAACGTGCGCAACATCGCTGGGACACGGAACCAACGGCTTTACGCCCCCTCCGAAGAGCGGAACGTGCAGCCATTCAACTTCCTTACTTGATGTTAATTTATTACAATTTGTACTGAAAAAGTGGAAGGGGAACCATTGGGAATCGAATCCAGTAGCAGTGTCCATGCAGATATCTATAAATGAGAGAGAGAGAGAGAGAGAGGTCACCAATGGCAAGTCGGTGCGCAAGGGATGGCAAGGGTGAGGGTAGGGTCACCGATGAGACGTATAGTTCTCTTCTGAATGGAGTCCAGGATAGCGAGTGTAGAAGCGGCAGCGGCACCCCAGATGTGGGAGCAGTATTCGAGGTTTGGCTTTATTTGTGAAGTATATAAGGTATAGAGTTTAGCTGGTAAAAAGTATTTGCAAGCCCGGAAGACAAAACCTAATTTCTTAGCAGCTGCTTCTGCATTTGATGTGACATGTTGGTGCCAATTGAGATTTCGATCCACAGAAATGTCAACAAGTGAAAAGGACTCATTACTTTGAATAACTTGGTTGTTCATTGTGATGGGTCTAGGGCTGGTGTATCTCTTATGATATAGAAAGCAAGACTGAGATTTGATGGGGTTGAATTGTACAAGATTTCTACTTCCCCAGTCTAATATTTTTTGGAGATCCACAGAGACAGAACTCTCCATGAGTCTGCGATCCTCATCTAATTGGGCTAAAGAGACAGGCTTAGAATATTGTATATTTGAGTGGAGGGTGCCGTCATCCGCGTAACTGTGAACTGGGTTGGATGTCCTAGAGAGGAAGTGATTGATGTGGAGAAGAAACAAAGTAGGGGCTAAAGCTGAACCTTAAGGGACTCCTGCACTAATTGGATACAGATTAGAGGAATGGCCATCCACGACAACAGAAATGCTCCGGTTGGAGAGGAAATTTGCTGTCCAGGTACAAAGTTTTGGTGGTAGGCCACAGGCCGGAAGTTTATTAAGCAGCGCTGCGTGCCAGACCTGGTCGAATGCTTTGGATATGTCTAGAGCGACAATCTGGGATTCACCGTGTAGTTCCATAGACTTGCTCCAAGAATGGGTGACAAATGAAAGGAGGTCGGCAGTTGATCTGCGCTGACGGAATCCATACTGCCTGTCGTGGATTAGACTGTGTTTTTCAAGAAATTTTACTAATTCGGTGTTTATATACTTTTCCATCACTTTAGAGACGACTGAAAGCATAGAAATAGGCCTGTAGTTGCTAGGAAGCGCTTTGGATACTTTCTTGGGACGGGTTGTACTCGAGCAGTTTTCCAGTTACTAGGGAATATGCCTCTATTGTAAGATGTCTGAAACAGACGAGTCAGGACAGAAGCAAGTTCTGGTGCACATTTTTGGAGAACAATTGCTGGGATATATATATATATATATATATATATATATATATATATATATATATATATATATATATATATATATATATAAACATGTAAAATTTGAAATTAACCCCGGATATGGGTTCTAGGGGTCCTAGTTAGCGCTCATTTGAAAAAAAAATTTACAAAGTCTCACCATCGAAAACTCTCTATTCGTGATTTTTTTCTTAATACAAGAGCTACTCGAGATAAAGTGTCATGGTTGTGTCAACAGGGCGCTTCGACTTTAGACTGTGATGATATTATGTAACGTACTTTTCAGAAAGAAAAGTCAGCATATCTCTTTCGGGTGTTATAAATTCATTGAGAATCAGCATAGTTTCATCAAGTTAAGAACAGCTTATTAATATTCTGCGATCGCCACTAAAACATCTGCTCAACTGACATTATACAAATATTAAGCCTGAAATATGATGGAATATGAATGTTGCAAAAGGTAATAGTATTTTGATGCTTAAAATTGCCACATTCTGAATACACAGAAGTCGAAAAATCTCGTTAAAAATATCTGACGCCTTTTTCAATTAATTTATTCTTAATTATTAAATATAAAAGAGGTGGCGTTTATGACATTTATTAAAATTCACCAAGAGTACGTATGTATTAAGCGGATTGAAGGTGGCCTTTTATATTAGTGAATTTTCTTAAAAAAATTCACTAATGAGGAGATCCAGACTTTTGAATTTTGAAAAAATTTCTTCAAATGAGCGCTAATTAGGCCCTCTAGAACACATATCCGGGGTCAGTTTCGATTTTTATATGTTTATATGTTTATATATATATATATATATATATATATATATATATATATATATATATATATATATATATATATATATATATATATATATATATATGTATCACACCGATAAATCAAAAAATAATGGGCCGATTTTGATTAAATTTGGTGAATAAATTCCTTTTGCAAATGGCTTGGATAAGTTCGTTATCCAAAAAAATCTGCCCAGGTTTTCCCGGAAAATTTTGTGTTTTCTTTCAAAAAAAATTATGTCTCCGGAATTAACAAAGTAAGAGCAACCAAATTTGGTACGCCAGTTTATATTCTTATAGGTAAGTTACCTACCAAAATTTAGAAATTTAGGTCAAAAGACAAAAAAGTTATAGGCATTTAAAGAAAAATAAATTGGGGTTTTCCTCAAACCGTCAAGTTGCGATTTAAAACGTCAAAATCGGCAACATTTAGGCAAATAGCTTGAATCTAATACGGGCTATGGAAATCAAATGTCTCAAGAAGGATGTTTTACAAACCCTGAAGTCTTAGTTTCAACCGTCATTGTCCTTCATTTTACTAAAATGTTTCCAGAAAATTCATTTAAAATAGACCCTTTCTCTGATGCTTGGCAGTAGCCTTAGCTATAGAGTTTATCGTTTAATGGTATATAATTTTTGTCGAATTTTCGTAAAAAATCAATAAAGCTCAATATATCCGTTATTATACAAGATATGAAAAAAATTTGTATATATAAATTATAGGGTGTCTTGAGCTACATATTAAAAAAATATTTCTACAATCACAGAATGGCCCATAAGTCGTTGGTGATACAAATTTTCTTTTTTTTAACTAAACACGCTTTATGTTATTGCATTTTTGCATTTTCCATCGAAATATAATGCATGTTTATAAGAAAAGAAATTCTGTATGCAGCAAGTGCGTTATGGTAGCGAATTTTGATCAAATGCTTCATATTTGAATAGCCCAATTTGCTATTAACCTATAAGGTTGACCAAGAAACGAGTTTTTCCGGGAACACTTTAAGTTTACTTTTGGAAATTTTTGTACATTTTCACACAATAAAGTTATTTTTATGAAACATGGCACATTGTTTTTACTATATAGGTTATACTGGTAACCAAAATTGATGCCTGCTTTCTTAAAAAGAAAACACACATATTTGCAATAAAAATATTTTAATGAAAATTCACTACCATAACGCACTTGCTGCGTCCAGAGTTTTTAAATTTTTAATTCGCTATTGATATTACCAAAATAAACAATCTTATTATATGTATAATAATTATTTATGTCGACGGTGTTCTGGGATGGTTTTAAATGCAATTTATCATCCACATACTTTTATCAACATTTATTATGTACATGTGCACACATTGTGCATTTTTAGCTGTTTTTAAATTTGTGGATTTTCACTAAGTGAAGATTTTAGCCTGTGATAAGCACTGATAAGTACACTTGAACCCAAATCACCACAACACATAAAAAACTCATGATCGTTTCACTAACCAAGTTAGCGTCACCAGAATATGAAAATCTATAAACGTTTGATGACTACAGTAGTTCTCTTAATGAAAATTCACTACTAGAGAGGTATCGATGGTGAGACTTTTGGAAATTTTCTTCAAATGAGCGCGAATTAGGACCTCTGAAACCCATTTCTAAGGTCAGTTAAAATGTTTATACATACATACATACATACATATATATATATATATATATATATATATATATATATATATATATATATATATATATATATATATATATATATATATATATATATATATATATATATATATATATATATATATATATTGAAATGGTATTCTACCCCTTATAATTGTTTTATAATAAATATGGCCAAAATTAATTCTTTAGTTTTAAGTTTGACACAGCATGTGCCCTCTGTAAGATTGTTTATAAACACTATCTTAAGTTGTTTTAAATTTTCGCTATATATTGATGAAATCTGTTTTTACGTTCGAAACATTTATTTCTCAATAATAATAAACCGTCATTGTCCTTCATTTTACTAAAATATTTCCAGGAAATTCTTTCAAATAGACACTTTCTCTGATGCCATGGCAGTAGTTTTAGTTAAGTTTATAGTTTAATGGTCTATAATTTTTAGCTAACTTTCGTAGAAAAAATTCGTTAATCAGGAGACCGCGACTTTTGAATTTTAAAAAGATTTCTTCAAATCGGTGCAAACTAGGCCCCATAGAATCCATATTTAGTTTCAGTTTTTATCTGTACATATATACAGGGTGGCGCATTTCTACGGTAGAATCATTTTGAGAATCACAGGATGGCTCATAAGTCGTTGGTGATACCTACATTTTTTTCGAACATCCCTTATATTATTATATATAAATCTTTAATATTATATATATATATATATATATATATATATATATATATCTTATATTATTATATATATATATATATATATATATATATATATATATATATATATATATATATATATATATATAAATCTTGATGTGAAATACACTATTACCTATTACCTGTTACCTATTGCATTTTCCTTCGAAATATGATGCAGGTTTGTAAGAAAAAAATAGAGACGCAGTAAGTGCGTTTTGGTAGAGAATTTTCATTAAATGCTTCAAATTTCAACAAGTCAATTTGCTATTAACCTAAGGTTCGTTGGCCAGGAAACCAGGTTTCTCAGAAACATTTTAAGTTTATTTTCGGAAATTTTTTGTACATTTTCAAACATTAATTTATTTTGATAAAATATGGTACATTGTTTCTCCTATACAGGTTATACTGGTAACCAAATTGATGCCTGATTGCATCAAAGATACATATTTTCTATTAAAAACATTTGAATGAAAATTCACCAGCATACCGCACTCGCTGCGTCCAGACTTTTTCTTATGGAACCCTATTAAAATTTTACAGTGCCGTATCAAGAGAGAGGCGTTATTTCCTTAAAGACAAAAAAATCATATTTCACCATTTAACAAAATTTTAGTTGCATATCCACTTTGTTGTTCGCGCTATCTCTAACGAATATCTCAGGAAATACAAGTGCCTTTCCATACTTTTAAAATACCCTGTAGGAACATATAAAAATGAGGGTGTCTCCGGATTTGGGGAGCCAGTTCACGCTTATTTGAAGAAATTTTGTCTAAATTCAGAGTCTCCATCTGTTCTGTAGTGATTTTTACTATCAAAATTCGCTACAAATCAGTCTCGAAATGACATAGTCAGTGGCGGATTTGCTCTAAGGCCCAGTAGGCCCGTGACTAGGGCGGCCAGATATTAGGGGCGGCCAATCGTGATAAAAAACACATATGGCGTATGACGGCCGCACTGCACGGTGCAGTCTGCACCGCATCGTATAACAATAATTTTCCTAAATCACTTTCGCACATTTTATGTATAAAATATAGATATGATACATATGTATATAATGTTGGCAATAAAGTAAATTCATTATGTAGTCTATATGATTGGTGCTGAGAAAGGGGCGGCTGGTACTGACTACATGGCCTAGGGCCTAGGGCGGCCAAGACTGCAAATCCGCCACTGGACATAGTGGGTGGTAGAAAGTATAATATACATTATTACTAGGTAGGTACCTATTTATTAGGTGAATATTTATATTTATAAGTTACTTTCAATTGGTTACATGGATTGTGTGTTATATTTTTAACTCCTTTGTGATGATAATAGTTTTGGAACATTTGTTATCTTATAGTTCCAGTGTTAAATAACTGTCAGCGTCGTTACACATTTGCCATTTTAGTGAATCTTTATTTTAAAAAAATCACTTATAGAGAGGTATCGATGGTGAGACTTTGCAAACATTTCTTCAAATGAGCGCGAATTTGGGCCCCTAGACCCTAGAACCCATATCCGCGGTAAATTTCGATTTTTATATGTTTATATATATATATATATATATATATATATATATATATATATATATATATATATATATATATATATATATATATATATATATATCCAACCGATAACTCAAAAAATAATTAACCGATTTTGATGAAACTCGGCAAGTTCCTTTCTTTTATTAATAGCTTGGATAAGTTTGTTAGCCAGGAAAATCGGATAAGGTTTTCTGGGAAAATTTTGAGTTTTCTTTCAATCAAAAATTTTTTCTCCGAAAATTACAAAGATATTTCGATGTAATTTGGTGTACATATTTCTTTGGGAAAGACCTAACTATGCGCCAAAATTTAGCTTTCTAGGTTTACAGAAAATGGAGCTATTCAAATTTGAAACATTTATTTTTAATATCGCCGCGTTTGACTGTCAATCGTAAACCTGGCTTATATGAGATCTAGTATGTTGTTGCTAGGCGACGGAACATTTGATATTATTGCGCAGGTCTGTTAGACACTGTAACCTGTAACTGACGTTTGGTATGACATTGTTTTATATGTTTTTATCTGTTTGAGTCGACAAATTATTTGTTATTTGGAAATGTTTATATACAAGTGCAAATTATTCCTTTATTAATGTTAGTGGGTGAACTAAGCAGTGTTGGTTATGTTTTATCAATACATCCAGCTTTTACAAAAGGAGCTGATATGCAACAGGTTAGTGATTTTCTCTGATTCTTTGGTGGTAGTTTTAGTTAAGTTTATGGCTTAACGGTCTATAATTTTTAGCTAAGTTTCGTACAAAAAATTCGTCTATGAGGAGACCGCGACTTTAGAATTTTAAAAAGACTTCTTCAAATGAGCGCAAACTAGGCCCGCTGGAATCCATATCCGGGTTTACGTTCAGTTTTGATCTGCTTACATATATACAGGGTGACGCGTTTCTACGGTAAAGCTCAATATAATTATTAATATACAAAAGACGAGAAAAAATTGTATAGGTTAATTATAGGGAATCTTGAGCTGCATCTTATAAAATTATTTTGACAATCACCGGCTGGCCCATAAGTCGTTGGTGATCCCTACAATTTTTTTTTCGAACAGCCTTATTTTATTGCACTTTTTACCGAAATATGTTTGTAAGAAAAAAAAATCAAGACGCAGTAAGTGCGTTTTGGTAGCAAATTTTCATTAGATGCTTTAAATTTCAATAATTCAATTTGCTATTAACCTAAGGTTTGTTGGCTAGGAAACCAACGTTTAAAGTTTATTGTCGGAAAAGTTTTGTACATTTTCAAACAATAAGTTATTTTGATGAAATATGGCACATTGTTTCTACTACTATAGGTTATACCGGTAACCAAATTGATGATTGCTTGCATTAAAAAAAGCATATTTGATATTCAAAGCATTTTTATAAAAATTCACTGCCATAACGCACTTGCTGCGTCCAGAGTTTTTTTCAATTTGATTTGTGTTTACTTTCAGTGAGATGAATCCGAAATTAATTTAATTTTTTCTTATTAGATTAAATGCCAAGGTTGTGAGGAGCGAGAATGTTATAACATAAATTTATCGTTGAATCCCTTCATCTTATTTATATGCAACTAAAATTATTCAAAATTATGCTAATACTTGTGGTTATTGACTTATGCATACATTATCGTCGGTATCAAACGAAAATATGTCCTTAAACTTATTATCTTAGATTTTGAACTGGTTTGTATTAATTAGTAGCGTCTAGGCCTCGATTAACTGTTCAAATTAGATAATTTTCTAAAAATACATTATTTATGTGATAGACAGACAAAATAATATTCAAAAGTTAATACACAACTTTTTAGAATGCACTTCACACTATAAGGTACGGCTGATCCATATAACGGTTTAGCTCCTTAATTTTATTTTTAGGTTTAGAAAAAAAGCGTTTAGAAGAAGTTATGAGAAATTTGGTTTTGAGTTTAATCTATATTAAAAAAAATCTGGACGCAGCAAGTGCGTTATGGTAGTGAATTTTCATTAGAATGTTTTTAATAGCAAATATGTTTTTTTTAAAGAAAGCAGGCATCAAATTTGGTTACCAGTATAACCTATATAGTATAAACAATGTGCCATGTTTCATCAAAATAACTTTATTGTTTAAAAACGTACAAAAATTTCCGAAAGTAAACTTAAGGTGTTCCGGAAAAAAAACCATTTCTTGGTCAACCTTATAGGTTAATAGCAAATTGAGCTATTCAAATATTAAGCATTTGATCAAAATTCGCTACCATAACGCACTTGCTGCATCCATAATTTCTTTTCCTACAAACATGCATTATATTTCGATGGAAAATTCAAAAATGCACTAACATAAGGCGTGTTCGACTAAAAAAAAAGAAAAATTGTATCACCAACGACTTATGGGCCAGCCTGTGATTGTAGTAATAATTTTTTAAGATGTATCTCAAGACACCCTATAATTAATGTATACAATTTTTTTCATATCTTGTATAATAACGGATATATTGAGCTTTATTGATTTTTTAGGCAAATTCGACAAAAATTATATACCATTAAACGATACACTCTATAACTAAGACTACTGCCAAGTATCAGAGAAAGGGTCTATTTGAAATGGAATTTTCTGGAAACATTCTAGTAAAATGAAGGACAATGATGATTGAAACTAAGACTTCAGGGTTTGTAAAACATTCTTCTTGAGACATTTTCTTTCCATAGCTCGTATTAGATTCAAGTTCTTGCCTAAATGTTGCCGATTTTGACGTTTTAAATCGCAACTTTGACGTTTTGAGGAAAACCCCAAATTATTTTTCTTTAAATACCTATAACTTCTTTGTCTTTTGATCTAGATAGCTAAGTTTTGGTAGGTGACTTGTCTATAAGGATATAAACCCGCGTACCAAATTTGGTTGCCCTTACTTTGTTAATTCCGGAGATATAAAATTTTTCGAAAGAAAACACAAAATTTTCCGGGAAAACCTGGGCAGATTTTCCTGTATAACAAACTTATCCAAGCCATTTGCAAAAGGAATTTATTCACCAAATTTAATCAAAATCGGCCCATTATTTTTTGAGTTATCGGTGTGATACATACATATATATATATATATATATATATATATATATATATATATATATATATATATATATATATATATATATATATATATATATATATATATAAACATATAAAAATCGAAACTGACCCCAGATATGTGTTCTAGGGGGCCTAATTAGCGCTCATTTGAAGAAATTTGTTCGAAATTCAAAAGTCGAGATCTCTTCATTAGTGAATTTTTTTTAAGAAAATTCACTAAAAATCCTATCACAAGTGTAACTTACTTTAACTACTATTAACGACTGGCTATTAAAAAAAAATCATTGCCATTTATAGTCATTAAAATAAATAAATAAATAGGTTAAATATAAGTAACTTGAGCATGAGATATTAATTAAAGAGTTTGGATGCAGCAAGTGCGTTATGGAAGTGAATTTTCATTAAAATGTTTTTAATAGCAAATATGTCTCTCTAATGCAAGCAGGCATCAATCAGGTTACGGTTATAACCTATATAATAGAAACAATGTACCATATTATATCAAAATAACTTATGGTTTAAAAAATTTTGTTGTTGCCCAGAAAAATGTTTTCCTAGCCAACAAACCTTAGGTTAATAGCAAATTGGGTTATTGAAATTTGAAGCATTTAATGAGAATTCGCTACCAAAACGCACTTACTGCGTCTCGATTTTTTCTTACAACCTGCATCACATTTCGTTGAAAAATGCAATAATATAAGGGTGTTCGAAAAAAATTTGTAGGTATCACCAAAGACTTATTGGCCACACTGTGATTGTCAAAATATTTTTATAAGATGCATCTTAAGACACCCTATAATTAACGTACACAAGTTTTTCTCGTGTCTCGTGTAATAACAATTATATTGAGCTTTACCGTAGAAATGCGTCAGCCTTTATATATGAAAACAGATAAAAACTGAAACTAAACCCGGATATGGATTCTAGGGGACCTACTTTGCTCATTTGAAGAAATCTATTTAATATTCAAAAGTCGCGGTCTCCTCATTAACAAATTTTTAATTTAATTTTTAATTTAAAAATTATAGACCGGTACCACAAAATTAAATAAAACTACCGCCAAAGCATCAGAGAAAGGGTCTATTTGAAATGAGATTCCTGAAAACATTTTAGTAAAACGAAGGACAATGACCTTTGAAGCAGAAAGTTAAGAGTTTGCAGAACACTCTTCTTGCGACATTTTCTTTACATAATCCGTATTTGTTTCAGGTTCTTTGCCTAAATGTTGCCAATTTTGACGTTTCAAAACGCGACTTTGACGTTTTGAATAAAACCCAAATTGTTTTTAAATGCCCATAACTTTATTATATTTAAACTTACTGGCCTAAATTTTGGGCCATTATTCACTCTTTATAATGCAACCACGTGTATAAAATTTGGCTGCCCTTCGTTTATTATTTCCGGAGATATAGATTTTTTCCGAAAGAAAACATAAAATTTGCCAGTAAAACTTGGGCCGATTTTCCTGGCTAACGAACTTATCGAGGGAACTTGATATAATTTTAGTTTTGAAGTTGTCAGACCGAGTCTATTGTTTTGGATTTGTCAAAGTCTATTTTGTGTGTGTTTTGTTTCTTTAACGTCGGCCTATTTCCGCGACCATGGCCAATCACCGACGCCAGGGAGCAGTTTCTCCTCACTATCCTGGAATTTTTTCTGAACCCCTGTCTTTCTGTAAGACGGGTAGGGATCTTTAACGTGCACAACATCGCATGGACACGGGACCGATGGTCTTACGCCACCTCCGAAGGGCGGAACGTGCAGACATTCAACTTGCTCAAATACAATGCCAGAACCTCGGTTGATGTTAATTTTATCTTATTGTCAGCGCAGTATATATAGGCAGAGAGAGAGAGAGGGGGGGGCGGGCGGTTTATTGCCTTTTTCGATACGAACTAAACATTTGTTTGTTTTTTTAATATAAAACCAAGTGTATTATTATTATTTTTGTAGTCTGTTCCTTTTAGTGAATTTTCTTTAAAAATATTCACTAATGAGGAGATCCCGACTTTTGAAGTTTGAAAAAATGTCTTCAAATAAGCGCTAATTAGGCCCCCCAGAACACATATCCGGGGTCAGTTTCAATTTTTATATGTTTATATATATATATATATATATATATATATATATATATATATATATATATATATATATATATATATATATATATATATATATATATATATATATATATATATATATATATATATATATATATCAAAATCGGCCCATTATTTTTTGAGTTATCGGTATGATACATATATATATATATATATATATATATATATATATATATATATATATATATATATATATATATATATATATATATATATATATATATATATATATATATATATATATATATGTGTGTGTATCATACCGATAACTCAAAAAATAATGGGCCGATTTTGATTCAATTTGGTGAATACCTTCCTTTTGCTAGTGTCTTGGATAAGTTTGTTAGCCAGGAAAATCGGCCCAGGTTTTCCCGAAAAATTATGTGTTTTCTTTCACACAAAAAAATATATATCCGGAAATTACAAAGTAAGGGCAACGAAATTCTGTACGTGGGTTTATATCGTTATAGGAGAGTTACCTACCAAAATGTAGCTCTGTAGGCCGAAAGACAAAAAAGTTATAGGCATTTAAAAAAATAATTGGAGTTTTCCTCAAAACGTCAAAGTTGCGATTTAGAATGTCAAAATTGGCAACATTTAGGCAAAGAACTTGAATCTAATACGGGCTATGGAAATAAAATGTCTCAAGAGGAATGTTTTACAAACCCTGAAATCTTAGTTTCAACCGTCATTGTCCTTCATTTTACTAAAATCTTTCCAGAAAATTCATTTCAAATAGACCCTTTCTCTGATGCTTAGTAGTAGCCTTAGCTAGAGATTTTGTCGTTTAATGGTATATAATTTTTGTCGAATTTTTGTAAAAAATCAATAATGCTTAATATATCCGTTATTACACAAGATATAAAAAAATATACATTAATTATAGGGTGTCTTGAGCTACGTCTTAAAAAATTATTTCTACAATCTCAGGGTTGCCCATAAGTCGTTAGTGATACAAATTTTCTTTTTTTTAATCAAACACGCCTTATGTTATTGCATTTTAGCATTTTCCATCGAAATATAATGCATGTTTGTAAGAAAAGAAATTCTGGACGCGACAAGTGCGTTATGGTAGCGAATTTTGATCAAATGCTTCATATTTGAATGCTCAATTTGCTATTAACCTATAAGGTTGATGTGTTGTTTATTTAAAAAAAATGCCCTGAAGGACACCTGGGCGAGAAGCGAGTATCCTATGTTTCTATCCTTAATAATAAGTAAGAACACAAACATTTATATTTTGCCAAAATCGATATGTTAGAAGATAAATATTGCTTATGCTATAGCCATTTAGAAATAGTCATACTCTGTAAGAGCTTACACATAAAGGTACGTCTATCGCTTTAACCCTCTCTATTGCTGTAAGTATTGATATCCATGCTGCAAATTATAAATATATTTGAAGGAGAATCGCTTTTTATAACAATGTATAGATATAACAAAGACGCCCTCGTGGCGCAGGTGGCTAGGTGCCAGGTCCCGGGTTGGATTCCCGGGCGAGCCAAGTTGACTTTGTCTGGAAAATTTGTAAATAATATTAAAATGATGGGAAAGAATGTGCTAATGGCCTGAGATGCCGCAGCCAATAATATTTTTAAAAAAATAAAAAAAATAGATATAACAATGGTACAAATTTACTGCAGAGTTTTGTGGCCAATGGACGTAATGTCCGAAGCCAATTTCTTCCACACACACTATAAGGTTGACCAAGATACGAGTTTTTTCTGGAACACTTTAAGTTTACTTTCGGAAATTTGTGTCAATTTTCAAACAATAAAGTTATTTTGATGAAACATGGCACATTGTTTTTACTATATAGGTTATACTGGTAACCAAATTTGATGGCTGCTTTCTTAAAAAAAAACAACCAATATTTGCTATTAAAAACATTTTAATGAAAATTCACTACCATAACGCACTTGCTGCGTCCCGAGCTTTTCATAATTGCGCTTATATGTATTATTATTATTCTCCTTTATTGTCTTGAATTTTACAGAATGTCTGATACAATAAGTCTAGTACGACTTGAACTGAATAAAAATGTTCGTGGCGCAGCTAGTGCGTTATGGTAGTGAATTTGCATAAGAATAATATATTATAGTGATTTAGCCTCACATTAAACGTTATAAAACATTACTCTATTTAATTAGGAACAGCAAAAAATTAGGTAAAGAAGGGTAACCAAAAGCATGATCTCTAACATAAATATTTATAAAGTCATTTGGATACAAAACTCAAACAAAACAACTGATAAACAGGAAATATACTCCACAAAAAATACACCAGAAAGCTGAACATAAAGAAAAAATTCCCGTGGTTCATCCATTAAGGGTGATTCTATGCATGTAGAAGGGGAACAAGAACCCCCAGTCGGAAGTGGGTTTCTGGCCTCTCACCCAAAAACACGGCGGGTTCTCGTTCCCCTTGTGCATGCATAAAGCACAGGAACAATTTTTTCGGAGCAACCCCCAAGAAAGTTACACGACCTGGGTGAATATGGGTGTTGTGCGGGGTAGGCGGGTTTAAAAGGAGGTATTGCTGCAAAATGTGAAAAACGCATCTTTTCAAAGTTCGACTAATTGGTTTTTTAGCATATTTCGCTCATACTACCTCCCCTCCCAGCACCCCTATTAATTCTTGGTCTCTTAACTTTTTTGGGGGTTGTTGGCAACAATTTTGCCTTGTAAATTGTGCATCCAAGGAGGGTTCTAAGCATGTTTCTGAAACACAATTTCTAAAAACCCTTTGTACAGTAAACTGTTTAGCTTCCGAAATTACATTCCACCTCGACGCACATAATGTCTTTTTCAGATAATATCTAATACCGCACTAAAATAAATAAATTCACTTGCTGGTTCACTAATTTTTTATTTTTATATTACATATATATATGCAAAAGCTGAGTAAGTATAATAAAGTAGAACCGTAATTAGCATTGAGGCTACAAAAAACGTAAAAGTAGAGAAGACATTTAGATCGTGTCAAACTTTGTGCACACAAAAATTTGTAAAATACATTTATAAATTCTAATAAAAAACAACAGTTTCACGATCTTATTTTATATAAACCAATAGGGATACGTCGGGGAGCGTGGGACGGGGGCAGGTGTTTACTCGGAAGGACCGAGGGTAAGTCATAGTATTTCCCTCGGAGCCCATGCAACGGTGTTTCAGGCCGAGATGTACGCCATCCTGCACTGTGTGCGGGAGAACA
The DNA here is from genome assembly GCA_964006375.1 of Tillus elongatus. NCBI lineage: Eukaryota > Metazoa > Arthropoda > Insecta > Coleoptera > Cleridae > Tillus > Tillus elongatus. The sequence continues at coordinate 172,624,711 of OZ023265.1, read as the reverse complement.
AGAGGAGGGGCTACACCAACAAGCGGATCCTCATAGCCACAGACAGCCAGGCAGCCCTTAAGGCACTAAGTAGCCCACGGGTAAATTCCTGGCTGGTGAGTGAGTGCCGAGACGAGACGAGCGACCTGGCTGGGCAGAATGAGGTGACCCTCATCTGGGTGCCGGGTCACTCGGGGGTTAGAGGCAATGAAGAAGCTGACAGTCTCGCAAAGAGAGGGTCAGCAGAACCATTTATGGGACCAGAACCGGCTCTGGGCGTGTCAAAGAGCACTGCCAGGGGAGCCATTAAGTCCTGGGTCAGAAACCAACACAAGGTGTACTGGGCGGACTGTCCAGGGCTCAGACATGGGAAGTCAATAGTTGACGGACCCAGTTCAAAGAGAGCTGTGGAGCTGCTAAACCTTAGCAGAGGACAGCTCAGAAACACAACAGGTCTCTTGACGGGACACATGGCCGTCAAGAAACACCTGCATAAAATGGGGCGGTTCGAAGGGGACCTCGCATGCAGACTCTGCGGCGAGGGGGAGGAATCAGCCCAGCACATCTTGTGTGAGTGTATAGCTCTGGACCGGAAAAGACAACTGATCTACGGTCACTCTATACCGGAGACAGAGCATTATAAAACTTCACCCTACCAATCGCTGTGCAGACTAGTTCAAGGCACAGTGATCTTGGAATGGGTGGAGTAAGACTAAGGGTATGCACAATCAACCAAGGGTTGCGGTGTTATCGGGACGGCAAGGCCGCGGACGAGCCCTGAGGGAAAAAAAATAATAAAAAAATAGAGATACGTTTCACGGCGATTTCGCAATTCGCGAGTGTATGAATCTAGCTTTTGTCCAAGACCACCGAAATCCAGTCGACGCCGCAAGCAATCAGCTTGTAAATTAAGCTCGATAGGCTTGGACGGTTAACAAACGTAGGTATGTCTAATATTAAGTGGGAGACTGTACATATTTGAAACATACAATATGATAAATACAGAAATACGCTTTAAAGTGCCCATACTGTTACTATAATTACATAATGCATTAGTTATTTACGCAGGTTATACAATAATAATAATGGCTATGGGGTCCCGTTTTTGTATGTTTTATAATTTATTTTCAATATTTTTAAATATGTTAGCTTAGTTAAAAGTCAGTTGTAAAATGTCAACAAGGCTACATAACAAGCGCAAGCGACGAAGAGTAGAAATAATGCGCTTGTCAAGCTTGCATGCAACTTGCTGCTGTTAAAGATCAGCGGTGTCGTCTAACGTCAGCCAGCTATCAGGCCGCTTGCAGTCGCATGCTAAAATTAAGCGCTTTTGGAAGCAAACATTGTCCCGGTATTAGGAAAGAAATTGGCCAGGGCTGACAATTTACAAAATTGTTAGCTGATTGTACACAGTCTCCACAAGGGCGTAGATAGGTTTTTTCTTGGGGAGGGTATTCCAAAAAATACAAAGGTAATCAAAATTACAAAGACTAAAAAATGTATTGAATTAAAATAATTGAACAAAAAATTGCGAAAATATTTCCCACATTAGAAAACAAAAGCCTGGACGCAGCAAGTGTGTTATGGTAGTGAATTTTCGTGGAAATGATCTACACCAAACATTTTTTATTAAATAGTTATAACTTTTTTCTTGTAACATATAGATCTGTTTTGTATATAATTTAATTTTTATAACGTAACCCGACATTAAAAATTTGATTACCATAGGTCTGTTATATTCGGAAATAAAAAAAAAATGTTCTGGGAAAACCTGATCCAATTTTTCTGGATAACGAACTTATCCAACCCACTTATAAAAGGAAGGTACCTGTCAAATTTCATCCAAATCGAACCATTATTTTTTGAACTATCGTGTGAATTTTTACTATGAAAATACACTAAAAAAATTAAAAAGTCTGGACGCAGCAAGTGCGTTATTGTAGTGAATTTTAATAGAAATAATCTGCAACCAAATTTTTTTTTATAACATTTTTTCTTGTAACATAGAAATCTAGATTTTGGTGTATCGTTTACTTTTATATTGTAAATCTACCTACCAAATTATATATATATATATATATATATATATATATATATATATATATATATATATATATATATATATATAAACATGTAAAAATTGAAACTGACCTCGAATATGGGTTCTAGGAGTCCTAGTTCGCGCTGGTTGGCAAAAATTTTTTCAAAATTCAAAAGTCCCGATCTTTCCATTAGTGAATTTTTTCTACGAAAATTCATTAAAAATCAAACTCGAAATCAGAGTAATGCCAAGGTTCTGTTGTTCTTTTGTTTTGCAAGTCGCTCCAAAACCTTTTTGTCATTTATAGGAACGCTCTGATCCTCATGCATGAAGGCTAGTTCACCTAACCTGTGTTGCCCTATTCTTAAGCTGAATCAAATCTTAAACGTTGTTAACGTCGAAAAACACTTTTCTGCAGATCCCACACTGGCAGGCAAACCTGCAAAAAATCTTAGTGCGAGATGTACCTATATCACAAAATACTTCTTTATCAGATAATTTGAGAGTTTCAACAACTTCAACAAGCACTAAGTGAAAACTGGAACCTGTGATGAGCACTAATAAGTACACTTGGAGAACACCCAAATCACCACAACACATATTTCAGAGACCTTACGATCGTTTTGTTGACCAAGTCAACATCTTCAGAGGAAGAAAAATTCTAACATAAAAAACTAGATCCCGTATATTTATATCGCGTCAAAGAAAACGAAATCTTGGACGACAACTTTCCTTCGGACTAGTTCGTTTTCTTTGACGCGATATAAATATACGGGATCTAGTTTTTTATGTTAGAATTTTTCTTCCTCTGAAGATGTTGACTTGGTCAACGAAACGATCGTAAGGTCTCTGAAATATGTGTTGTGGTGATTTGGGTGTTCTCCAAGTGTACTTATTCAACAAGCACCTGGAGAACTGTTCTTCTATTTTCTAACACAAAAATTCAGCTGTACCTAAATCTGGACTCTTATTTATTATTATTTTCCTATTCTAGCAAATATTTTGATGCATTTTCTTCTGATGATGAAATGTGGTCATTTTTTGTATTATAACTACAGGAATGGTATTTTCATTTTTAGGAAATAAAATGTTTAGAATTGAAGTGAAACTTGAGATCTTCCATGATGTTCTTCAATAAAGAAACGAAAATTCCGGTGTCATAATATCTTTGAGGGATTTCCTTTTGAACGTTAGTATGTAACGTCTCTGTCTATAGTGTTTATGCAAGGAAACCTTATAGTAATATTTAACTAATTGCACAGTTTGTCAATTTCTTCATACAATCTCGTGAATCATCTATCTGCGCTCATATTTCTTTCTTCTAGCAGATCTAAAAGACAACAAACTGGTTTCTCAGCATATTTCCTTTTAAAGGTTTAAAAAATTTGCTAAAATTCAGGTCCAGGAAGCATATTCACAAAAAAAAATTACGAGTTTTACTTATTTCGAGATTTTCTCGTTTTTTTAACAAAAAAATTCCGACCTAGTAATTGTTGTCTCCTTGGGTCTTAGGGGGGGTAACTACCCCCATTACCCCTCCCTTATCTACGCCTTTGAGTCTCCATGTATAACATTTTGTGTTAACTAGAGCTGTCGTGACGACATACTGCCTGGTTCCGCACCGAGATGGCGTCCTTGTCGTACATTGCACAATGTTCTACATTCTGTAATCTTGCAATGATACTTGTAACTTTCATTGTTTAGATTTTTATCCACCATGTATTTATATAGCATAACAGTACAGGTAACGTCATCTGTCTTTGTTCAACATTGTAGATATTGCATTACAGAATATGAAGTGATGTCGAGGATTATTTTAATTTTAATTTCGAATAACTTTATTTTTCTTTGATCAAAAGACTTGAAAATTGGTATACGACCACGTCTGTTTATGTTCTTGTAAATCGTAGATTTTCGTTTCAATCACTTAAATAATTTGAGAGATATTGCGTTTTAAACAATATTTTTTAATTGTTTGTGAATAAAAATTGGGAGTTAAGATTTGATGAACGAACTCATCCAAGCCATTAACAAAATAAGGGCAATACTTCCATCTAAAATTTCCAACCATTGCCTTTATTTCTTGATTATCTCAAGATCTTTTTCATTATTTTTCAACTCATGTTCTCTATTAAACTTCCATATTTATTCAAAAATTCTAATATTTTTGCAGAAACAAAATGAATTTGTTCTGACAGTCTCTACTTTTAAACATATAAAAACTCTGGACGTAGCAAGTGCGTTATGGTAGTGAATTTTCATTAAAATGTTTTAATTGCAAATATGTGTGTTTTCTTTTTAAGAAAGTAGGCATCAATTTTGGTTACCAGTATAACCTATATAGTAGAAACAATGTGCCATGTTTCATAAAAATAATTTTATTGTGTGAAAATGTACAAAACTTTCCAAAAGTAAACTTAAATTCCCGAAAAAACTCGTTCCTTGGTCAACCTTATAGGTTAATAGCAAATTGGGCTATTCAAATATGAAGCATTTGATCAAAATTCGCTACCATAACGCACTTGCTGCATCCAGAATTTCTTTTCTTACGAACATGCATTATATTTCCATGGAAAATGCAAAAATGCAATAACATACGGCGTGTTTGATTAAAAAAGAAAAAAAAATTTGTATCACCAACGACTTATGGGCCACCCTGTGATTGTAGAAATATTTCTTTAAGATGTAGCTTAAGACAGCCTATAATTAATATATACAAATTTTTTTCATATCTTGTATAATAACGGATATATTGAGCTTTATTGATTTTTTACGAAAATTCGACAAAAATTATATACCATTAAACGATAAACTCTATAGCTAAGACTACTGCCAAGAATCAGAGAAAGGGTCTATTTGAAATTAATTTTCTGGAAACATTTTAGTAAAATGAAGGACAATGACGGTTGAAACTAAGACTTCAGGGTTTGTAAAACATCCTTCTTGAGACATTTGATTTCCATAGCCCGTATTAGATTTAAGTTATTTGCATAAATGTTGCCGATTTTGACGTTTTAAATCGCAACTTTGACGTTTTGAGGAAAACCCAAATTTATTTTTCTTTAAATGCCTATAACTTTTTTGTCTTTTGACCTACATAGCTAGGTAACTTACCTATAAGGTTATAAACCCGCGTACCAAATTTGGTTTCCCTTACTTTGTTAATTCCGGAGATATAAATTTTTTTCGAAAGATAACACAAAATTTTCCGGGAAAACCTAGGAAGATTTTCCTGGCTAACGAACTTATCCAAGCCATTTGCAAAAGGAATTTATTTGCCAAATTTAATCAAAATCGGCCCATTATTTGAGTTATCGGTGTGAGGAAAACTCCAAAATTTGTTTCTTCAGCTGCCCGTAACTTTTTTGTCCTTAAACCTAGAGACCTAAATTTTGGTACATGCTTCACTCTTTATAATACAAATAGGCGTACCAAATTTGGTTACCCTCACTTAGTTATTTCCGGAGATATGCATTTTTTTAAAGGAAACCCAAAATTTTCCTGGCTAACGAACACATCCAAGCCACTTGCAAAAGGAAGGTACTCACCAAATTTAATTAAAATCGGTCTATTATTTTTTGAGTTATCGGTACGATATATATATATATATATATATATATATATATATATATATATATATATATATATATATATATAAATAAACAAATAAAAATTGAAACTGACCCTGGGGGGCCTAATTAGTGCTCATTTGAAGAAATTTTTTCAAAATTCAAAAGTCGGGATCTCCTCATTAGTGAATTTTTTTTAAGGAAAATTCACTAAAAATTGTAACGGACACTAATTCGCGCTCATTTGAAGAAATTTTCCGTATCTCACAATTACGACCCCTTTATTAGTGAATTTTCTTAATGGTAATTCATTAAAAATGGGTCAAATGGAACTTGAGTCAAATAGCAATTCAGCATTCAACAACACTGAATGTCACCCGGATCTTTCTCTTAATTTTGTTTTGATAGAAAATTTAGAACACGAACAACAAATAGCTCGTTGACCTGGGGTTATCAAGGACACAAAGGCATTCATAAATGTGGCATCTTTTGTTATTCTGATTAATTTTTAAGTAATAACCAAGAAGTCGTGTAGCTGCATTGTTTGATAATATTCAAGTATTGGTGAATTAACATTAGAATCCAATTAATTTTTTGCATTTCTCTTGCTGCAACGATGTTGGGTCAATTCAAATATGTCGCTAGCACTGTAAATTTGAAGACATTTGTGGCTTAATTAATGTAATATCCAGGATTACTTACGTAATATAAATATAAGGAAACTACATTAATGTCAAATATTATTAAAAAATTTATCAAATAAGTTTACTTTGGTTAAAACTAAATATCATAAATAAGATAAAAAGCTATTTATTAATAAATATCAAACTTCCGCGTTGTGTCTGCGAATTGTGCAATAGTTTTTTTAATTTGTTTTCCAAATGCGCATGATTATTCATGAACATTTCATAATTCATGTGTTCAGCGTAAGTTTTCAACGTAGAATATGTTAATTCGTTACAAATTTGGATTTGCTGTAAATTATAATAAAATCAAATATACAGAAGAAAAATTACCAAATTTATTTGCATATGCATACTTATGAAATTCATACATTCACTTGTCAGATTGATCCTTTTAGTGAATTTTCTTAAAAAGAAATCACCAATGAGGAGATCGCGACTTTTGAAAAAATTTCTTCATGTGAGCGCAAACTAGAACCCCTAGAACCATATCCGGGATCAGTTTCAATTTATATAGACATATATATATATATATATATATATATATATATATATATATATATATATATATATATATATATACTTTATTTGTTTGCTGTACTTTGGTTTACGTGGACTGCAGTTTCGAACAGTCCTGGTTCTTCATCAGCACGCTACTGGCTATGATCGTTTCTGTATGGTCTATGTCTGAGATTGTACGTGACACCTGCGTGTTGAGCTTCTATTGGTAGCTTTACTGTTCTCTGATTGGTTGTGTTTTCGGACTGTGTCGTGTGTATCGGTCTCCTGTCTTGATCACCGTGGTTTGATAATTTGTTTGTTTGTTTGGCTTTTATTAGGCTTTGTTTAAATGTCATCACAGTGATCAAGACAGGAAACCGATCCACACGACAGTCCGAAAATACAACCAATCAGAGAACAGTAAACCTACCAATAGAATCTCAACACGCAGGCGTTACGTACAATCTCAGTCATAGACCACGCAGGAACGATCATAGTCAGTAGCGTGCTGATGATAAACCAGGACGGTACTAAACTGCCGTCCACGTAAACCAATAAAAAATCACAAAGAGTGTAGCAAACAAATAAAGTGTGTATTTAAAAGTGATTACAGTGTAACATTCCAATATGTATATATATATATATATATATATATATATATATATATATATATATATATATATATATATATATATATAGGGTGGCCCAACAAATAATGGGCCGATTTTGATCAAATTTTGCAAGTGGCTTGGATCAATTCGTTAGCCAGGAAAGTCAGCCCGATTTTTCCCGGAAAATTTTGTGTTTTCTTTCGGAATATTTTTAAATCTCCGGAAACAACAAAATAAGGGCAACCAATTTGGTACGCGGATTTATATCATTAAAAGTAAATTAGGTACCAAAATTTAGCTCCGTGACTTAAAAAACAAAAAAGTTATAGACATTTAAAGAAAAAAAATTGTGGGTTTCCTTAAAACGTCAAAGACGTGATTTAAAACGTCAAAGATGGCAACATTTAAGCAAAGAACCTGAAATTAATACGGGTTATGTAACGAATCCCTCGAAGTTTACGAAATTCCTTGTTCCGACTGTTCCCGGACTCATGTAGGACAAACAAATAGACGCATCGACAATAGAATATATGAACACACCCTCGCAGTTAGAAAATCCGACCCCTCATCGGCGCTGGCCATGCATCGTATTCATACAGGATATAAAATAGACTTCGACAATGCCAAAACAATAGCCCCGGTTACAACTTCCAAACCAGAATTATCCGCGAAGCAATCGAGATCGAAAAACGTCCCGATTGTTTGAATGAGAAATATGATGGTTTCGTCTTCCGATTACTTGGAAACCTACTATATCTTCATTACAAACACAGAAAAGGACAATAAATTCAATAGACAATTTTATTTCCCCATTATCTAACTCAACAAATACCGGCAATCCTCTTAATCCATTAAGTACCGTGACAAAAGCCCTTGATTCAATTGACCGTGACCCGACTCATTACACTGATAACGAAGCAGGTAGACAAAACGATACATACCATACAAGACTTGCAACGAACCGCCAGGTCTCTCTTAGGCCTAGGGTTGAACACACTCAGACCTTAGAGACGATCTCTGGCGAGATTTGGAGAGTAGGCAGATTGAGGCCCCGTAATCGAACTACAACAACCCAACCCACCTTTGTCCACCGCTCTGAGGAGTAAGCGGATTGAAGCCTTGGAATTCCTGTCCATACATATTTCCTTTACCTCTTGAAATTGTCTCGAAAACAGGAGCCGAAACGTCGAGTTTTAATCAATTCTGGACGCGGTTCAACCCGAGAACCAAGTATGCCTCACATTAAAGACCGCAGAAATCCTTTCGAACTATATATATATATATATATATATATATATATATATATATATATATATATATATATATATATATATATATATATATATATATATATATATATATATATATATATATATATATATATATATATATATATATATATATATATATATATATATATATATATATAATTTTTAAATTTTAAGCGGACCCAGGATGTGTGTTCTAGGAGGCCTAGTTCGCGCTGATTTGAAGTAATTTTTTCAAAATTCGAAAGTCACGATCTCCTCATTAGTGAATTTTTTTTTAAAGAATATGCACTAAAAAAAGGATAAACGGAGAACGCAAACACCATTCTGTAGCTTGCCCTATTCAACATGTTTTTAGTTTAAATTTAAGAAATATTTTTTTTCGAACGGTAGCTTCTTGACTGTTTAATAAATTTTCGTTTAATTCAGGACCCTGCATAAATATTATGTAAATTACCTCAAGTTTTACAGCAGGCTAATAGTGAAAGAATCGAGCTTGCAGACGCTTTTGGCAGAGTTCAGTTTGATCGCGGCAATTGAATGTTACAACAAATTTAAAAGGGGAAAAATTTTCGCCAGCGACGCTTTGAGTGTTGTGTCTATGTTAGATTTTTAGGATTTTTTTATATAAAGAAAATTTCGCTTTTGATAGGTAACGACTTTTCGATTTTCGAAAATTGTTTTCAAATGACGGTGAAATAGAGCTTTTGGAATCCATTTCCTCAAATTTTTATATCGCTATGTATATACAACATCGTATGTGAAGCTACTACCCTACGTAAAGAGAGAGAGAAAGAGAGAGAGACACCGCGGACAATCAACTAAGGCCACTGGCGGATAGTTAATATATTTGATATATTATATTTTGAGTTGAAATTGTAACGTCAAAAATACTTTATCAAGCGGTGGGATTTGAACTCGCGGAACCTTTTGTCTAAATTGGTAATTATTCGGAGGGGGCGTAAAGCCGTCGGTCCCGTGTACCATGCGATGTTGAGCACGTTAAAGATCCTTACGCTCCTTACAGAAAGGCAGGGATTCGGCAAAATTTCCAGGATAGTGAGATGAAACTGCCCCCTGGCATCGGTAATCGGTTATAGTCACGGAGTTACTCCGATATTAAAGAAAAAATTCGGGACGCAGCAAGTGCGTTATAACAGTGAATTTTCACAAGAATTACTATTAGTACGGCATATTACTAAAAGTCATAATTCTAATTTGAAGAGACGTCAAAGATCGTGTTTAGAAGTCTGAATACAAGCTCATTTGAAGAACTTCTCTCTTTCTAATATCATAAAAAATATTCAAATCTTGTGTTCTACCTCTTTCTAAGAAAAGGAACTTTGAGTGAAAACTCATTTTTTTATGATGTTGGAAAATTACAATTTTGCGAATCTAGGTAGTGTAACTCTGTTTAAAAAAACTTGTATTACAAATTTCATTAAAGTTACAAAAGCTTATCAGAAGGAAACTTAATTCATACCCAAGAAGTAGAACCTCGGTGGTTCAGGGGTAAGAACGTGTGCCTCTGAACCGAAGGGTACTGGGTTCGATCCCGGGGTACTCCTTTCACTTTTTCAGTACAAACTGTAAAATTAACATTAACCGAGGTTCTGGCATTGTATTTGAGCAAGTTGTCCCGTGTCCATGTGATGTGATGTTGGGCACGCTAAAGATCCCTACCCTCCTTACAGAAAGGCAGGGGTTCGGCAAAATTTCCAGGATAGTGAGGTGAAACTGCTCCCTGGCGTCGGTGATTGGCCATAGTCGTTAAAGAAACAAAACACACAAACACACACATACCCAAGAAGTCAATTCATTATTCAAATAACTTACCTACTTGAACAATTAATTAACAAATATTAACATTAATATTCTTATTCTTTGATTTCCATACAACAATTTACTATTTAACCTCAAAACAGAACTGTCAAACCACGGTCAATAAACAAAACACGTTAATATTCTTTAGTTTCCAATTTTAAAAGCATAATATAGGTACAAGTTGCGATATCTATTTCAATGACAATCATTTACTACTTAACCTCAAAACAGAACTGTCAAAGCATAATAAATAAACAAAACAAGTTTTTATTCTTTAGTTTCCAAGTTTGAGAGCTATATACAATCATTTACTCAACATCTAAACAACTGTCAAACCATAATTAATAAACAAGATACACTATCCCATCTGGTTTTTACTTCAAGTAGCTGATATAAAACTTCCTTATTTTCCCCTACAAATCCACTCATCCGAATCAACCCAAAGGCGGTCATTAGGATGGGATCGCCACAGTTCGGGTATGAACATTATCGTTGCATTGTAATGTATGCCTGTGGTATATGTATCAATCTACGCGTGGCAGATGACTACTCTGTCTTTGTCTGACATCATACTTTAACCACTTAAGTTGTTTTAATTCATGTCTTTGAGAGTTTATTTTTAATTTGGGAAAAACTCAAAATTTTGAAGTTCCTCAAAATTCATAACAGAGGTTTATTGACTTCATTTCTAGCTACATGTAAAGTCTTATTCCAGTTGCTTTAATACTTTCAAAAATATAGCGTATACAAAAATATTTTTGGGGCAAAAATATGTCCGTTATAGCAGATTGACGAACTTGTCCGCGAATGTAACAAAATGAAGGGTTTTGCCAAGTTTCGTTCAAATCAGTTGAGTATTTTTCTGGGTTATCGCTCAGACACACCCACAAATATATATATATATATATATATATATATATATATATATATATATATATATATATATATATATATATATATATATATATATATAGGCTGTTCAAAGTTAAGTCGGCACTATTGCTAACTTAGTTATTATTGAAGCTACGTGATCGGTTAAATTAGCAGACTTGTGTATTTTTTGCGCTGATTACGATGAGCTAAACAAAAAAACAATCGTGCACCGCGTTTCCGGGATATCGACAGAAACATGGTTTTTTTTTCTAATAGAACTCCCCATATATCTTATCAGCATTAGATAGAAAATCTAATTATGAACAAATTACTTTCAATGCCCAAAGGGCCTAAATTCGAAAATAATGGAGATATCGTCAAATTTATGAACTCAAATCAGGTAGCTATGAATTCGAAACAAAACGATTATTTGACAGAGCAAAATATTATTAGTATTGAATAATTTAAAATAAATATCGAAATGAAGACAACATTAGAATGAGAACAATAATAACTATAAATTAAAATCACAGGAAGGCTCACGGAGCTTAGAGCTCCTTGCACTTCAATGCATTTTTGGCAAAGTTTGTTAACGCTCCTAGTAGCTTTTAAAATGGGTTTTCCATCAGTTTTATGTAGAGCGGTAGTTATCGCATTCTGAAGTGGTTCAACATATATAGGGTGGCGCATTGAAAACGAAACAGACCGATTTGCGCCCAGAGAATTTTTTTTAAGAAACGCTGAAACATGTGAATCTTAATATTGAGGGGGACATGTTTTGACATAAAACTCAACTTTGTCACATCAACCCCTTAAGGGTGGTGATAACAACCCTTATATTCTAAATAGGGAACATGGATCGACTATTACATCATTTAAAAGCTCTTTCTTTTCTGAATTCAGCACACTAATTTTTTTGGAAGTTTTATCAACACGTTTCAAAATTATTCACAGTTGAAGATGCAAAAAGGCATTTAACTCATTCCGATAAGAAATGTGCTGATAGTCAATGTTTTGTTGGTTTGTAAACAGAAAATTGACTATCAGAACATTTCTTATCGGAATGAGAGAAATGCGGTTTATTATTTCAGTTTATCGGTCGGTTTGATACTTGATAGTACTGCCGAAAATTAATTTCACAATGGTGCATTCTGTAGAAGAAAGAGTTGAAATAATTACTCCTTTTTTCAAAAACGATGACTGTGCCATCCGTACCGTAAATTTGTTTAATGAACGACATCCGAACAGACATGTTAACTTTGCAACTAACTCCATTTTGGAGTTAGTTGCAAAGTTTCGACAAAGTGGTTCAGTAGCCAACAAAAAACGGGATCCTGAACGTGAATTTCCGGTTAGAAATGAGACTACTGAGATTGAAGTTTTAGGACAAATTGCTGCAGACCCAACTTTGTGCACGAGAAAATTGACCACTGTTTCAAACATCAATTTCACCCGTATAAAATTCATCTTGTACAACAACTGAATGAAGATGATTTTGATAGGCGGCTGGAGTTTTGTGAAGTTATGACTGCACGAATAGCTGATAACGGGAACTTTCTGTTCAATATCTGTTTTCAGACGAGTGTGCGTTTTTAGTGAACTCTACAGTCAATCGTCATAATTGTCGTTATTGGCCAGATAATAATCCAAGAAATTTTCACGAAGTCCACACTCAAACTCCACAGAAATTGAATGTCTGGACTGGCATTTTTGGAGACCGTTTAATCGGACCATTTTTTCTTGATGGCAATTTGAGTGGGGAAACGTATTTGGAGTTACTAGAAGATATCGTTTACCCTCTACTAATTGACATTGTTGAAAATGATGATCTCTATCAAGAAAATGTGTGTGAAAAAGTGTTTCAACAAGATGGAGTTCCTCCGCATTTTTCACAACGTGTTAGAGAGTTTTTGAACAGAGAGTTTCCAGAGCAATGGATTGGACGTAGAGTTGCTATTGAGTGCCCCCCTAGATCACCGGATTTAACTCCTTTAGACTTCTTTCTATGGGGCCATTTAAAGAGTAGAATTTTCGCAACAGAACCGGAGTCTCTGGAAGAAATACGACGACGCATTGTTGAAGAATGCCGTCTAATAACTCCGCAAATGCTCCAGAATGTCAGAGCTCGTTTTGGACAAAATTTGTACTTTTGTATGGAAGCTGGTGGTCAACAATTTGAACACTTACTTAACTAAATAAACATTTTTGAATGTTTGGTTTTGTTTTTTAGTTTTCTTTAACGAAAAATTAACTAATTAGTGCATTTCTTATCACAATGAATGAAATACGTTCTTGCAATTCCAACTGTGAATAATTTTAAAACCAGTTTATAAAACTTCCAAAAAAATTTGTGTGCTGAATTCAGAAAAGAAAGAGCTTTCAAATGATGTAACACTCGACCCATGTTTCCTATTTAAAATATAAGGGTTGCTATCACCACCCTTAAGAGGTTGATGTGACAAAGTTGAGTTTTATGTCAAAACATGTCCCCCTCAATATTAAAATTGACGTGTTTCGAGGTTTCTTTAAAAAAAATCTCTGGACGCAAATCGGTCTGCTTCGTTTTCAATGCGCCACGCTGTATATCTATATATATATATATATATATATATATATATATATATATATATATATATATATATATATATATATATATATATATATATGGGCTCTAGAGACCCTAATTCGCGCTCATTTCAAAAACATTTTCGAAAGTCTCACCATCGTTACCTTTCTATTTGTCAATTTTCTTAATGAAAATTCACTAAAAAGCTGTGATTATCATTTGCTGTTTGTTTAATTTTTTTAAATTGACTTCGGTGTGACGCCGAATGACTTAGAACTGAAAACCCTTACAACAATTTTTATATATCACCGATCCAGCGTGCAGTTTTCCAGATAGACAAACAAAGTCTCTAATTAATATTCTACATTTCGAAACCCTAAATTCAGGAATGTTGCATCTGTCATTCAGTAACTCTCTTTTTCATCTTTAGTTTAAGCAACACTGTCTTTACATATAATTTGAATTTGTAATTGCAGTTTTTTGCTTATATGTGCTACTTTTTAATGAAGGTTATGCTCAAAACGCATGTGGATGCTATATAATAAGAATTAACAAGTATATATCCATGTTTACTTTTCACTAGTTTTATGATTGATTTTAAAGATCCATTAAATTTCTTATTTCACAATATGCCTCAAAAAATCTATCTGATTAATAAATGTGACGATATCGACTTAAAAGTATTAACGATTTAAAACAATATTTCATTTCCGAGGGCATTCCAAAGCTTAGATGATCTAGAAAATAACGATATTTCTAAAAAAAACTGTTCGACAGGTGTGTAACTTAACACGAAAGGCGTGTGCTTTTCGGTTAAAACGAGTTTGTCGATTGAAGATCGCAAGTGCAGGAACTAGCGAAGAAATTGTGTGTGAGGAGCAAATAATAAAAAGCCTGGACACAGCAAGTGCGTTATGATAGTGAATTTTCATTAAAATGTTTTAAATAGCAAATATGTGTTTTTTTTATTAAGAAAACAGACATCAAATTTGGTTACCAGTATAACATATATAGTAAAAATAATGTACCATATTTCATCAAAATAACTTTATTGTTTGAAAATGTAAAAAAAAATTCGAAAATAAACTTAAAATGTTCCCGAAAAAACTAGTTTCCTGGCCACGAACCTTATAGGTTAATAGCAAATTGAGCTATTCAAATTTGAGACATTCAATAAAACTCGCTACCATAACGCACTTGCTGAGTCCCGAATTTATTTTCTTACAAACATGCATTATAATTTCGTGGTCTAAATTCCATACATTTATGGCTGACTCAGAACTGACACTGATAGGGGGAATCCGTCTGTCTAATTATAAGAAAACATTGTTTAATCTATTTTAACTGAGCAGATTTTCCTAGTTAACGAACTTATCCAAGCCACTTGCAAAAGGAAGGTACTCACCAACAAATTTGATCAAAATCGGCCAATTATTTTTTGAGTTATCGGTGTGATACATATATATATATATATATATATATATATATATATATATATATATATATATATATATATATATATATATATATATATATATATATATATATAAACGTAAAATAATTGAAACCGACCCCGGATATGTGTTCTCGGAGGCATAATTAGTGCTAATTTGAAGGAATTTTTTCAAAATTCAAAGGTCCAGATCTCCTCATTAGTTATTTTTTTTAAAGAAAATTCACTAAAATCTCAATCAATAATAAATTAAGGAAACAGAAAATATCAAATTTAGGTGTGTAGCTAGAGTCTCGGTGGTAAGGACGTGTACATATTTTTTGTGAATTTTCTTTAAAAACATTCACTAATGAGGATATCCCGACTTTTGAAATTTCAGTTTAAATTTTTATATGATTATATATATATATATATATATATATATATATATATATATATATATATATATATATATATATATCTTTAGGAATGTTGCACTACACTGTAGTGCAAAGTAGCGTGCTGATGCTGAACCGGGACGGTTCGAAACTGCAGTCCACGTGAACCAATAAAGAGTACAGCAAGCAAGTAGAGTATATATATATATATATATATATATATATATATATATATATATATATATATATATATATATATATATCACACCGATAACTCAAAAAATAAAGGACCGAGTTTGATAAAAATTGGTAAATACTTTCCTTTTGCAAGTGGCTTGGATAAATTGGTTAGCCAGGAAAATCAGCCCAGGTTTTCCTGGGAAATTTTGCGTTTTCTTTCGAGAAAAAATTATGTCTCCGTAAATAACAAAGTAGGGGCAACCAAATTTGGTAGGCTGGTTTCTGTCATAAAGAGTATCTTATGCACCAAAATTCAGATCTCTATGTTCAAAGATAAAAAAGTTAGAGGTAAATTAATTTTTATTTAATTATATCTAAGAAAGTTAAAACGTCAAAATTGATAATTATGGTGGGCGTACAAATGTGAGTAAAAAATACGACTCGAAATGACTAACAACCTCCTAGATCTATGTATAAGTCGTTATTTTCCTTCATTTCGTTAAAATATGAACAAAAAAAAACCAAAAAAATTGTTTGGTGTAAATAGTAGACGTTAGACCATTACCTACTACCGGAGATCCCGACTTTTGAATTTAGAAAAAATGTCTTCAAATGAGTGCGAACTAGGCCCTCTAGAACCCATATTCAGGGTCAGTTTTATATATATATATATATATATATATATATATATATATATATATATATATATATATATATATATATATATATATATATATATATATCGTACCAAAATTTAGACGACAAAAAAGTTATAGGCATTTTAAGAAAACAAAATTGGGGTTTTCCTCAAAACGTCAAACACGCGATTTGATACGTCAAAATTGGCGACATTTAGGCAAAGAACCTGAAAGAAATACGGATTATGTAAAGTGTGTTCTGCAAACCCCTAAGTTTCAGCTTCAACCATCAATGCCCTTTATTTTAATAAAATATTTGCAGAAAATTCATTTCAAATAGACCCCTTATCTCGTGCTTTCACAGTACTTTTAATTAAATTAATGGTTTAACGGTCTATAATTTGGAGCTAATTTTCGTAGAAAAAATTCGTTAATGAGGAGACCGCGACTTTTGAATTCTAAAAATATTTCTTCAAATGAGCGTAAAATAGGCCCCCTAGAATCCATATGCGGGTTTACTTTCTGTTTACATGTATACAGGGTGAGGCATTTCTACGGTAAAGCCCAATATAATTGTTATTATGCAAGAAAAAATTGAAAACGTTACTTATAGGGCGTGTTAAGTTGCATTTTATAAAATTATTTTGAAAATCACAGGTGGCCCATAAGTCGTTGTTGATACCTACAAAAATTTTGTTTGAACATTCCTTATTGCATTTTTGCATTTTTCATCGAAATATGATGCATGTTTGTAAACAAAATCGAGACGCACTAAGTGCGTTTTGGTAGAGAATTTTCATTAAATGCTTCAAAATTCAACAACTCAATTTTTTTTTTTTTAATTTAATATTATTGGCTGCGGCATCTCAGGCCATTAGCACATTTTTCCCATCATTCTATATTTTTTAAAATTTTCCAGACAGAGTCAAATTGGCTCGCCCGGGAATCGAACCCGGGACCTCTCGCTTAGCAGGCTGGCACCTAGCCACCTGCGCCACGAGGGCATCTACAACTCAATTTGCTATTAACCTAAGTTTCGTCTGCTAGGAAACGAGTTTTCTCGGAAACATTTTAAGTATATTTTCGGAAAATTTTTGTACATTTTGAAGAACCCAACTCATAGTGAATATTTTCAGACCTGACGATCGTTTCGCTAACAAACTTAGCGTTTAGTTTTATTCATCCCTCTGATGACGCTAACTTTCTAGGCGACACCATCATCAGGCGTGAACATGTAGTGGATTGGGTTCTCGCAAGTGTACTTATCAGTACTCACTCTAACATATATTAGACAATTTTGGTTTTTTCAAAACTGCACCTGCTCCAGAATTTTTCTTTAGAAATCTCCAATTTAGACATTTCATTGTGAAAAAATAAGCATTTTCTTGCATCCCCAGTGGTCCGGGGGTAAGACCGTGTGCCACTGGACCGAAGAATCCCGGGTTCAATTCCCAATAGCAACGTCAAATTATTTTTAAGTTCATGTTGCCAACTAACCTCAACGGAGATTGTGGGACTGTATTTGAGCAACTTGAATGCCTAAACGGTCAGACATTCGGAGCGGGCGTTGAACCGCCGGTCCCGTGTATGATGCGATCTTCGGCACGTTGAAGATCCTTAACCTCTTTACAGAAATGAACGAAATATTATTTTTTCCGGAGAAACTTGATTTTTTTGCGAAAAACTGATCTAGTTGGGCTGAGTAACAATTCTTCCAATAAATTTACACAAGAAACATACTAGCCAAATTTGATCAAAATTGTTTGATTAGTTTTTAGGTCATCGCTCAGATACTTACACACACGCAGAAAAACGCAAATATACATACAGGGTGGTCCACTTCGCGGAAAAAGCCCAGTTTTTCATATTAAACTCAGTTTCATCAAAAAAGTTTCAACTGAAAGTTGTTCCTATCAATCCGCTGCATAATTCAAAAATATTTTAATTTACACCGGGTGTTCATCTACTTGATGGCAGACCAAACTTACCTTTTTTAAATAGAACACCCTATATTTTATATCATTTAAAAAATATGGTATCGCGACAAGGAAATTGATACCCCACATTATGGGTATAGGCCCAACCGTTTTAGAGTTATTCATTTGTTTATTAAAAATATTGGTCTAGTTTGGTGCGTAAATACTTCGATTCTGCACAATGTTTTGGCTGCACATTCATTGGAGTTAATTTAATATACTTCACACTATAACAAAATGCAATATGGTAATTCATAATGTAACCTGCCTATACAGAATGTTAAATTTCGCAAAACTTAAATTTTCTCGAAAATTTCAAATAGAACGCCCTGTATATTAGAACGTTATTAGATGCGCATTTCCATAGCCTTTTCAGCAATACCACGTTTCATGACATTATTTTCAACGGTTTCAAAGATATTAAAGCTCAATTACGGAATTAATCATTTTTGTATAAATTCAAGTAAATACTTCACGTTAATATGCAACACCCTGTATTTTATATCATTTTCAAATAGTTTACGTAATATCATTAATTCATACTGCATAAAAAACTAAAGTGTGTGTGATGTAAAAGAGCAAAACATTCAATGCATATATTAACAAGGTTTAAATCAACAAGAACAACACTTTATCGAAATTCACAAAATAAACAACAAAAATTCAACGCAGCAAATGTTCAAGTTGGGAGCCATCATTATCGATACAAATTTGTAATCTCTGTCTTAAATTGTTTTGCACCTTCAACAATGTTGCCTCGCGTGCAGAATTGAAAGCCTCTGAAATCCTTGCGCGCATGTGCTCTTTGGTTGTTGGTGGACTCGCATACACTTTACCTTTAATGTCACTCCACAAAAAGAAATCTACTTTGGAAAGATCAGTAGATCTTGCTGGCCAAACGGTTGGTTTACCTCGACCTATCCATCGTTCTTCAAAATTATGGTTTAAAAATGCTCTAACAGCTCCTGTTTAATGTGGAGGTGCTCTATCGTGTTGTTACCACATTTCACCTCGGAGTTGTAGAGAAATTTCTTCTAACAGCTCTGATAGATCATTACTGAAGCAATTTAGATAACGCTTACCAGTGAGAGAGAAAAGATACGGTCCGATTAAATACGAACCCAAAATTCCAACCCACACATTTATGGACCACCTATGCTGACGATCCACTGGCCACGAAAAATGTGGATTTATATCAGCATAATAATGCACATTGTGCATGTTAATTCCTCTACAGTTTGAAAAATTTGCTTCATCTGTAAATAGCACCTTTGCAAGAAATCCTGGTTCCTGGTTGTCCTTCTGTAGAGCCAAAATACAAAAATTCAATCTTTGCTGCTTATCGCTTACAGACAGCTCTTGAACTTTTCTAACATGGTATGGTTAATATCTGTTTTCTTTAAAACATCTTTGGACAGAAGTTTTACTGATATTTAAATTCGAAGCTAATTGTCGCTGGCTGATATGTGGATTTTCAATGACTGAGGCTATGATGTTTACAGATGTGCCTTCATTTAGAACAGTTTTGTTTCTTACGGGAGTCCGATACTGTACACTGCCGTATGCATCAAAACGAGCTTTCACCAATCTAAATGCTTTCAACCTAGGTTGTTGTCGATAAGGGTATATCTGCCTTTAGATTCTCTTTGCTAAGGCAACGTTTTCATCACTTTCAGCAATCACGTACAGCATTGACCTAAGTTCTTCAGTAAAAAACATACTGATATCAAGAAAAAATCGGGTAACTAAGAAAGCTACCTGTCAATAATTTAGTTAATTTTTCAAATGTCAAGTGGCGTAGTCAAAGCCGCCCCTAGATTTTGAGATAAGTTTCATAAATATTGGAAAATGATAAATTTTGTAATTAATGCTTTATATCTTTGAAACCGTTGAAAATAATTTATCAAATGTGATATTGCTGAAAAGGCCATGAAAATGCGCATCTAATAACGTTCTAATATACAGGGCGTTCTATTTGAAATTTTCAAGAAAATTTAAATTTTGTGAAATTTAACACTCTGTATAGGCAGGTTACATTAAGAATTACTATGTTGCATTTTGTTATAGTAAGGAGTATATTAAATTAACTCCAATGAATATGCAGCCATAACATTGTGCACAATCGGAGTATTTACGCACCAAACTAGACCAATATTTTTAATAAACAAATGAATAACTCTGAAACAGTTAGGCCTAGACCCATCATGTGGGGTATCAATTTACTTGTCGCGATACCGTCTTTTTAAAAATGATATAAAATATAGGGTATTATATTTTAAAAAAGGTAAGTTTGGTCTGCCACGGAGAAAATAAACACCTGTGTAAATTAGAATATTTTTGAATTACGCAGCTGATTGATAGGAACAATTTTCAGTTGAAACTTTTTTGATAAAACTGAGTTTAATATGGAAAACTGGGCTTTTTGCGCAAAGTGGACCACCCTGTATATGTATATATATATATATATATATATATATATATATATATATATATATATATATATATATATATATATATATATATATATATATATATATATATATAAGCCAATTTGAAAAAAATGTCATGAAGCCTAAATATAAATTCCGAAAGCCTCGCTATCGTGACCTATCTGTTAGTGAAATTAGAAAAAAAATCACTAAAAGCACTAAGCATTAAATATTTCCTTATTAAGCACTCAATCCTTTAATCGACACGAAAAGCACAAAGAACACTGAAATATCACTGAAAACCACATCCTGCGGTATCTAGATCCTGAAACATTCACTCGGATCGCAATACCCTGCTGAATATTGTTAACAAATGAAGATCACATGACATGTCGCAGGTGAGATGAATATAGTCGAGTTCGGTGTCGCGGTGACAGGTGAATTAATATGAATGTGAATTGTCCACCTACCATTGTGTTGTGGTCATGCCGGGACTGAAATTCAGAAGAGGCAGATGCGGCACAAGACACTACGATAATAGACGCTCTTTAGTTATGTGGAACTTTTATATTATCGTTGATGAAGGTAATCAAGTCGCAAAACTTTCCTTCTACGGATTTAGACTCATCTTCAATAAATTATCGATGTGAAGATGAGCTTCTGGATAGTGTCAACGCCTAATCTGACAAATCTTAAAACATAAAAGGGAATTTCATGTCAATGTGATAATACATATCTGTTATTCTTAGAATTACGTTTATGTAAATAATTGGTTTCAAATTGTATTTACTTGAATTATTTTTCATTCAAATTCTATACCGTACTTCCGACTAAAATTTTTGTTTGTAAATAGTCAAAAGTTGTTACTAGAAGTGGCTGCAAATTATAGTGGTGGTACATGAAAAAATGCCTCTTGATGCGTAGTACCTGTATACGAAATTTTATTAAAATATCTAAAGTGGTATTACAGATATTATCAAAAAATTACTTGGTTTTTATCACTTTACCACCCTGTATCTCAAATGTTAAGACGTTTAGGACGTATGTTCATATGAAGTTTTCTTCTTAAAATGGACCGAAAAATCACCACCTAAAATATTCACATTCAATTAGAAAACACTTGTATATATATATATATATATATATATATATATATATATATATATATATATATATATATATATATATATATATATATATATATAAGGTGAATTAAGATGATTTTGATGGGCGGCTGGAGTTTTGTGAAGTTATTGCACGAATAGCTGATAACCGTTCGTAATCGGACCAATTTTTCTTGATGGAAATTTGAGTGGCGAAACGTATTTGGAGTTACTAGAAGATATATTTTACCCTCTACTAATTGACATTGTTGAAAATGATGATCGCTATCAAAAAAATCAATTAGTGTTTCAACAAGATGGAGCTCCTCCGCATTTTTCACAACGTGTGTTAAAATTGCCAAAGAAGCATCAATTAAAACATCATCGCAAGAAATAGATATCCCGTTTACTGACTTCTACCCAGAAATTAGACAATATATAAGAGCTTTATGGGAAAAAGAATGGAAACTTTATGTCCAAAAATCAAGCAACAGATATAGCTTGCTCTACCCACAATTGCCATCAGGAAATCAAATAAAAGAACTCAATTTCCCAAGAAAAATCTTAACCACGATAATTAGAATGAGATTTAACCACGGTAGATATAAATCTCATCTACACCGAATTGGCATCGAGAACTCTCCATTTTGCAACTGCGACGGAACGTCTATCTGCGACTTGGATCCCGTAGTATTTTCATGTTGCAGATTTAATTCCCAACGAACTAACCTTATAAATTCTTTAAAAACAACAGTGAATATTAAATTCCCGACAAATGTAACATACCTGCTAAGTTTTCATGATAAAAATGTATTCCTATTGTTGTATAGATTCTGTAGACAAATAGATTTATTATTATAATAGAACATCATGCATATATTTATAATAAAACTGTTAATTAGATTAAGGGTCCTACTGTCTTTCCTTTATGTGGATCCCTCCTCTCCGAGGTCCAGTCTGTCTGTCTGTGATGCCTTGAAGGGCCCCTAGGCGTTAAAGTGTCCCTGTTAATCCTTATATAAATTGAAAAAAAAGAAACAAACAAAAAACATAAAAAAACAAAAAACAAACAAACAAACAAACAAAAAAACAAAAACAAAAAAACAAAAAAAAAACAAAAAACAAACAAAAAAAAACAAACAAAAAACAAAAAAAATCAAAAAACAAATTAAAAAAAACAGCAAAAAAACAAATACAAAAAAAGGAAAAAAATATTTCTTATTTATAATAAATATGTGTATATATGTAAGTATGTATATATGTGTGTATTTACAAACTTAGTGTAAAGGAAAATGTTAAACTTTAATTATTTTAAAATATATACGTGCATTTGTGTGTAGGTATGCGTAATAAAGTGTGTACATGCTGAGATTGTATTTACGTTATTAAAAATAACAGACATAATAAAGGAAAAAATACAAATCTCAAACGAGAAGTTAAAAAATCTGTGGCTAATGACAATTCCGTCGAGGCCATACCATCTTTTTTACCACCACCACCACCACCACAACGTGTTAGGGAGTTTTTGAACAGAGAGTTTCCAGGACAATGGATTGGGCGTAGAGGTGCTATTAAGTGGCCCCCTAGATCACCGAATTTAACTCCTTTAGACTTCTTTCTATGGGGCCATTTAAAGAGTAGAATTTACGCAACAGAACCGGAGTCTCTGGAAGAATTAAGACGACGCATTGTTTAAGAATGCCGTCTAATAATTCCACAAATGCTCCAGAATGTCAGAGCTCGTTTTGAACAACATTTGTACTTTTGTATGGAAGCTGGTGGTCAACAATTTGAACATATACTTAACCGAATAAACATTTTTGAACGTTTGGTTTTTTTTTAACGAAAAATTGACTAATTAGTGCATTTCTAATTACAATGAATGAAATACGTTCTGTCAACTCCAACTGTGAATAATTCTTAAACGAGTTAATAAAACTTCCAAAAAAATTAGTGCTGAATTCAGAAAAGAAAGAGCTTTCAAATGATGTAACACTCGACCCATGGTCCCTATTTAAAATATAAGGGTTGTTATCACCACCCTTAAGGGTGGATGTGACAAAGTTGAGTTTTATGTCAAAACATGTCCCCCTCAATATTAAAATCGACTTGTTTCAGCGTTTCTTAAAAAAAAATTCTCTGGACGCAAATCGGTCTGTTTCGTTTTCAATGTGCCACGCTATATATATATATATATATATATATATATATATATATATATATATATATATATATATCTTTATTTGTTTGCTGTACTTTTTGTCATTTATTGGTTTGCGTGGACTGCAGTTTCATCATCAGCACGCTACTGACTGTGATTGTTCCTGTGCGATTTATGTTTGAGACTGTACGCGGCGCCTGCGTGTTGAGCCTCTACTGGTCGGCTTACTGCTCGAAAATAAGCTTAAAATGTTTTCCCTAAAAATAAAAAATCACTGGGCCGAGCGTTTTTTCGCCACATTCATTTCAAAAAAAGCTGGATGCATACTTCATATATATATATATATATATATATATATATATATATATATATATATATATATATATATATATATATAAACATACAAAAATTAAAACTGACCCCGACTATAGGTTCTAGGGGTCCTAGTTCGCGCTCATTTGAAAAAAAATTTGCAAAGTCTCACCATCGATACCTCTCTATTAGTGATTTTTTTTTTATTCACTAAAAAGGTTAATTTAAATTGGTCCACAATTGACGTAAATATTGGTGAACATACATTAAAAAAACACATTCGGATGAACATAGAACCGCCTCCTTTTTAAAGTCCGTTAAAAATATAATCCGGAAATAAAAAGTCTTACTTTCCACCAAAATTCTGACTCTTTGCGTAATGATTTTGGGCGTATCTTCGAATTTCTTCATGAACAAATGGGATTTTGAGATCTTGATGTAAGGTAAGGTTGGAGACGAACTATGGAGCATTTACTATTGAGCGAAATATTTTGGATTGCTGTCTTTGTATAATTCGGATATTTGTTGGTTTAGCGCATCCCCAAAACTGGATTCCATAGGTCCAGATTAGTTTTAAAAAGGCCTTGTAGGCCCAAATCTTATTGCTGATGGTGAGCTTTGATTTTCTTCCTATGACTCTTTCTTTTGTTACTAGCTTTGATGAGTTAGTTAATCAGCATAAGCAAACCAGTTTTTGGAAAAAATTTGTCAAACATTTCTTGTATCTAAAAAGAGGAAAGGTATTTTGATGACATTTGATACACATAATGCCTGATAGAGACTTTACTATACATCAAAGTTAAAGTTTCCAGGGTATTGGCAATTTTAGTTATTAAAATTTGAAGCATTTGATGAAAATTCGCTACCATAACGCAATTGTTGCGTCCGAACTTTTTTAATATTATTATTATTATTATTATTATTATTATTATTATTATAAGCTATTAACAGCTTGATATATCGTAAATCATAATTACAGTTTGATTTCGCATATTATTATTTAAGATATTATGTAAGAATGCATCTGTAGTACCCATCAGGCACACTTAAATTTTTAAACACACTTATGTCGGGCGGCAAGAGTGAAAATATTTGTTGCAAATAACAAGACAACATTTAAGTAGGTGCCATCCTTTCACAAATATTAACTGCTTCATTTATAGAGTGCTTTGTTACATCTATCAATAAAGTCAAAGAAATGCACAGTAATTAAACAACAAATGCCATGTCATTAATACATGCAAACAGACATTACTTTTTGGACGTCTTAATTTCAAAATGTCATCAAGAAAAGAATATTTGTGTACCTTTATTGAGTACTTTCTCTGGACACATGTTAGAGTAGGCAGCGGTTAAAATATTTTACATGACAATTATAAAAAAAGTATGTACGCAGCAAATGCGTTATGGTAGCAAATATTCATAAAAACCTTTTAATCACAAATATGTCGTTTTGTAATGAAAGCCATCAAATTTGGTTAACAGTATAACCCATAGTAAAAAGTCTGGACGGAGCAAGTGCGTTATGGTAGCAAATATTCATAAAAGCCTTTCAATCACAAATATGTCGTTTTGTAATGAAAGGCATCAAATTTGGTTAACAGTATAACCCATAGTAAAAAGTCTGGACGGAGCAAGTGCGTTATGGTAGCAAATTTTCATAAAAGCCTTTTAATCACAAATATGTCGTTTTGTAATGAAAGGCATCAAATTTGGTTAACAGTATAACCCATAGTAAAAAGTCTGGACGGAGCAAGTGCGTTATGGTAGCAAATATTCATAAAAGCCTTTTAATCACAAATATGTCGTTTTGTAATGAAAGGCATCAAATTTGGTTAACAGTATAACCCATAGTAAAAAGTCTGGACGGAGCAAGTGCGTTATGGTAGCAAATATTCATAAAAGCCTTTTAATCACAAATATATCGTTTTGTAATGAAAGGCATCCAATTTGGTTAACAGTATAACCCATAGTAAAAAGTCTGGACGGAGCAAGTGCGTTATGGTAGCAAATATTCATAAAAACCTTTTAATCACAAATATGTCGTTTTGTAATGAAAGGCATCAAATTTGGTTAACAGTATAACCCATAGTAAAAAGTCTGGACGGAGCAAGTGCGTTATGGTAGCAAATATTCATAAAAGCCTTTTAATCACAAATATGTCGTTTTGTAATGAAAGGCATCAAATTTGGTTAACAGTATAACCCATAGTAAAAAGTCTGGACGGAGCAAGTGCGTTATGGTAGCAAATATTCATAAAAGCCTTTTAATCACAAATATGTCGTTTTGTAATGAAAGGCATCCAATTTGGTTAACAGTATAACCCATAGTAAAAAGTCTGGACGGAGCAAGTGCGTTATGGTAGCAAATATTCATAAAAATCTTTTAATCACAAATGTATCGTTTTGTAATGAAATGCATCAAATTTGGTTAACAGTATAACCCATAGTAAAAAGTCTGGACGGAGCAAGTGCGTTATGGTAGCAAATTCTCATAAAAGCCTTTTAATCACAAATATGTCGTTTTGTAATGAAAGGCATCAAATTTGGTTAACAGTATAACCCATAGTAAAAAGTCTGGACGGAGCAAGTGCGTTATGGTAGCAAATATTCATAAAAGCCTTTTAATCACAAATATGTCGTTTTTATAATGAAAGGCATCAAATTTGGTTAACAGTAAAAATATAGTAAAAATTCTGGACGGAGCAAGTGCGTTATGGTAGCAAATATTCATAAAAGCCTTTTTCACAAATATGTCGTTTTGTAATGAAAGGCATCAAATTTGGTTAACAGTATAACCCATAGTAAAAAGTCTGGACGAAGCAAGTGCGTTATGGTAGCAAATATTCATAAAAGCCTTTTTCACAAATATGTCGTTTTGTAATGAAAGCCATCAAATTTGGTTAACAGTATAACCCATAGTAAAAAGTCTGGACGAAGCAAGTGCGTTATGGTAGCAAATATTCATAAAAGCCTTTTTCACAAATATGTCGTTTTGTAATGAAAGGCATCAAATTTGGTTAACAGTATAACCCATAGTAAAAAGTCTGGACGGAGCAAGTGCGTTATGGTAGCAAATATTCATAAAAGCCTTTTTCACAAATATGTCGTTTTGTAATGAAAGGCATCAAATTTGGTTAACAGTATAACCCATAGTAAAAAGTGTGGACGGAGCAAGTGAGTTATGGTAGCAAATATTCATAAAAGCCTTTCAATCACAAATATGTCGTTTTGTAATGAAAGGCATCAAATTTGGTTAACAGTATAACCCATAGTAAAAAGTCTGGGCGGAGCAAGTGCGTTATGGTAGCAAATTTTCATAAAAGCGTTTTAATCACAAATATGTCGTTTTGTAATGAAAGGCATCAAATTTGGTTAACAGTATAACCCATAGTAAAAAGTCTGGACGGAGCAAGTGCGTTATGGTAGCAAATATTCATAAAAGCCTTTTTTACAAATATGTCGTTTTGTAATGAAAGCCATCAAATTTGGTTAACAGTATAACCCATAGTAAAAAGTCTGGACGAAGCAAGTGCGTTATGGTAGCAAATATTCATAAAAGCCTTTTTCACAAATATGTCGTTTTGTAATGAAAGGCATCAAATTTGGTTAATTATCAATTGGTTTTGTTAATCACACGAAATATTTTGTTCTTGTGCTTTCCTCTTATCACCAGATTGCATACAGTTAGTAGCAACATGTACAATCTCATTCGAGTTACTCTGATACTTACAAAAATATAGCGTTTTCAAAAAGTTTTCGCCGATTTTCCACCAGAAAAACTTGAACATAAAATCTGATTAACGAACTCGACCTCGTTTTTCGCCCAAACAAGATTTTTGCCAAGTTTGATTGAAATCATTTTAGTATTTTTTGAGTTATCTCTCGGATACATACACATACACACACAGATAGATATATAGATATATATATATATATATATATATATATATATATATATATATATATATATATATATATATATATATATATATATATATATATATAGATATATATACACACACACACATATATATATATATATATATATATATATATAAACATATAAAAATTTTAACGGACCTTGGTTTTGGGTTCTAGGGACCCAAATTCGCGCTCATCTGAAGAAAATTTTCCGAAAGCTTTTCATCGTGATCTCTCTTTTTTCTTAATGAAAATTCGCTAAAAAAAAATTAATAGAATAATGTTTACTCCATGAAAAGTTTAAAGATATATAATTCGTCGTGCTTTCCATCACTTGACTCTCTAGGCTAAAAATTTTTTGTTTATGTTGACAAGTTCCCTCAAATTTTTTAACAATATACAGGCTGTTCTACAATATAAAATATAAGTTCGATATATTACTCTAATATTCTGTATTTATAATAATACTCCAAAGTTATGCAGCACATGATTTACTACGATTTTTGTGCAGTATTTCGTATCTCAAGTTATTTTCTAGTCACACCACGCTAGACCACCTGTATGTTAGCAATTAAATTAAATAACAAAGAATGAAGATATATCTGCCAATGATCACTCGTTGTAAGTTAAACAGATAGTTAGATAAACTGATTATGATGATTGCATCTTCAAGTTATTTCCATCTATTTGTGATATCCGTAGGTCGAGCAGTACTAATAATTTTATTCATAATCGTATTCATTTATTGATATTTAATTTAATGGATATAGCAATTTATTAACAAATTCAATGTATTCTTCCAATTATGCATAAATTATAATTAGAAAGATGTTTGTAATTAGGTGTCACCAAGGTAGTCTTATCAGTTTCCTTGTGGCCAACATGGATTCGCACGATAAATAATCAGCCTCCGTGGTCCAGTGATAAGGACGTGTGGTTTTTACAATTTTTAATTGTAAAACCCAAACTAATACACTTGTAACTAATACACTTGTACTAATAGTAGAGTAGATAATAAGATATGTTTATGTAAATAGTTAAATTAAATGTAAAACACAATGATAAGGCCAAAATAGAGATGGAGCATTGTATCAACCATTTTACCCTGTACATTATTGTTCTATTGTTCAATATTTCCTGTGACACAAATAAAGTTTTGTTGAGTTGAGTTGAGTACTTGTGCCTCTGAGGCCAAGAGACGTGGGATCGACTCCCAGCAGGCGATAATTTCACTTTTTCAATACATACTGTAAAATCAATATCGACCAAGATTATCGTCTTGTCTTTCAGCAAGTTAAAAGTCTGTATGTTGTAAAGTTCTCGGTTCCGTGTTGAAAAGCTCGTTTCATCTTTGTACCTAAAGGAAGTACACTTATCAATATTCGCTGGAGAATTTGAATAAAAATTTGCCAAAAATTGGCAAAATTACATTCAGGTTAAACATTCACCATAAAATTAATTAAAATTCGCTACATAAGTAATACTATTTTAGAATAATATTGACTTTATTTTCAAAAAGTCGATACAGGTAAGTTTTGAAGCGTAGAAAATCCCTACACATGGCACAGTGGCACAAAAGGGCCTTTATTCGCATAAATATAATTCCTATAAATACAGACTTCGAAGAATTGGGTTACGCGGTATAGTATAACAGCGTGAACAACTAAAATGACGAAATGTTAAGAGGACCATAAATCACATGCCATTTCTCTCTTTCTTTAAGTAATGAAGAAAGCTTTACGCGAAAAAGAGACAACGTCAAGTAACACGCAGATTTTGTCGAACTATCCGGGAAGAGGGTGAGTGATTATGAACAAAACCGCACTCTCATGATAACGTGCGTCACGGTACAATTAGTATAGGTGCTAGTTAGGGTTGCTAGATCGGAAGTCCAAAATATCTGGAGGAATTTTGAAAATGTCGGGATTTTGGGGTTGTTTTCGGGAGAAATAAATATAAAAAATAAAAACGTAAGTTTATTTTTTAAATTTTTGAATATAAAGACATTGTTGACACATAACTAATTCAGGTACACTTAAAGTTTAGGTTGCCACATGTATTTGGCATTGGACTTTGCAGAGTCCACTAATTTAGTTCCTTTAGTACTATTGAGAAAATATTTGAAATTCAAACAATGTACTTCAAAGTTCAGTCTAATTACTAACTCGCCTTTTATTAAATCAAAAGCGATACGATTCAAATTATTTAGCAAACTAAACACCCTTTCACAGTAGGCATTACTGACAGGAATTGACAACACAAATGATATAATTTTTTTAATTTTTAAGGTCGTTCTGGTTGCATTTAAAAAAATGCCCAAATTTTATCATTTGACATGTCTTTGTCTTTTGTATGATGTTCAAATATTTCTCGAAGGCAACAGTAACCGGTGTGTAACGCATCTTGGTCAATATCGTTTGAAATATTAAGTACGTTGGCCAATGTGGATAACTCTTCCCATGGAAATAAATTTGCACCTTTTAGAGACAATACAGCGAGTTTTTTTATATATGGAGTTCTCAGAAAAATCATAGCGTTTTTGCAAGTATTGAATAGCTCGTTTTAAAAATTGCTCAGCTTCGACGCAAAAAACGGTTTTCTCATTGTTGGAAACATTCCTTAATAGGGTTTTATTTCTACTACCAAAAATTTGTCATTTAACCTGTTTTTGAGAGTATTCATTAATTTCTTCATTACACTGTCTATTTCTAGGACAGTGCATGCATCACTTTCCAATGCTAAAATTGCCGTTTGGAACTCCAACATTACGTTGTGTACAAAGTATAGATACGCTTCTGAAATACCTTCTTATTTGCATTCGTCATCCTCTTCACTATTTTCAAAATGGTTTAGACTTTTGGTTACAAACTTTCATATCTCTTTTCGACATTCGACTTCCCCTTTCAACAAGAAATACTGCTTCACAGCAGGCCAGTTATGCAGCAAACGATCTAAAGCCATCTTGTTGGGACATGCAAAGGTTTTTGTACTCAACACTTGCAAATAAGTAACATTCTTTTAATTTCTAGGTTTTTGTAGAAGATGCGCTGAATTCATTGAATGTTTTTATCACGATGCTTTCAATATCTACTGACAAAGCCTTAAGGGCATATTTGGCGCAATTGTTAATAACATGACAATTACAGTTTGCTTTAATCAGTTTAAATCGTTTGTCTCTTTTAATTTTTGAAACACCGAATTGTTTACGCCGTAATTTACTGAAGCGTTATCCGCACTGTACGCAGTTAACCGAGTCAATTTTAAGCCGTTATCTTCTGTCACTGTTTTATTATTTTTTAATATATCCTTTGAAGATTCAAATGGATCCTCATAAAAATCTAACAGCTTTTTAGTTATCCCTGTCTCTGTATTAAAAAATTGCACAGCGTACGGATAGGTTTTCATGTTTCCAACATTAGAAGCATCGCTTCCTACCGAAAAATACAGCGTTCAATGACGACTTGTTCCTGTGCATATGGGGCGATCACATTTCGTGCTATTGCTGCAGCTTTTGTGCGTCCACAAGATATTTTAGCAGCAATTTTGCAATCTGAATATACAGTAGGAGCTAATTTCATCTGATAGCGGCAATTTCAAATGATAGTTTCCTAGAGAACTTTCGGAGAAGCTGTTTGTCTGGAGATTTTGAGATTTGTCGGGAGTCTGGAGATCACTTAAAATGTCGGAAGAATCCAGACGAATCTCGACCATCTGGCACCCCTAGTGTTAGTGCAGCCACAAGCTACCGCTGTTGTCTTATAGCGAGCCCCTGTAAATTAATAGGTGATTAGATATAATTACTCCTTATGGTACAAATTACTAAAGGAGATTTATTTCAGTTAGGGTTCTCTGAAATGGGTTAAAAAGTTTTGAAACCAAAGCAATCTTCTAAAATCATTACCGTTGACGATTAAAATTTCTGGTTGGAAAAAAAACAATCAATTATCGAAGCTAGTTGCCGCACAGGTATGAACAACAGATTTGTGGATAGCGTGGGCGTCTAGCGAAAATGTTATTTTCGGCACGAAGATCAACTTAACGATTGAGAACAAGCTGTCAGAAGAATGAACTAATTTTCTTTATTGTTAGATTAAAACATTAATCTTTTTAGTAAGCCGAAAAGCTAATTTTTGTGAATCCAAAATTCTTGTAATTTCTTTTTTTAGTTAATTGCTACCTAGTGATCAAAGAAAAAAGATACCAAAATAACAATGTACATAGTCGTGGCCACGAAAGACTATTGGGTATAAATTTAGACCGACATCATTTCTATTGCTTTTAAAAATTTTGAAATCTGCAATTGTTCCTTAAGTTTTGTAAAAATTTATAATGCCTTATTAGTGAATTTTTATTTAAAAAAATTCACTAATAGAGAGGTATCGATGGTGAGACTTTGCAAAAATTCTTTCAAATAAGTGCGAACTAGGACCTCTAGAACCCATATCCGGGGTCAGTTTCAATTTTTATATGTTTATATATATATATATATATATATATATATATATATATATATATATATATATATATATATATATATATATATATATATATATATATATGTATCCGTCTGATAACTCAAACAATAATTAACCGATTTCGATGAAACTTGGCAAGTGGCTTTCTTTTATTAATGGCTTGGATGAGTTTGTTGGCCAGAAAAATCGGACGGGGTTTTCCAGAAAAATTTTGAGTTTTCTTTCGAAAAAAATTTTTTCTCCGAAAGTAACAAAGCTGTTTTATTGAAATTTACTATATATGTTGCCTTGAGAGAGATCTTACTACGTACTGAAATTCAACTTTCTAAGTTTATAAAAACTTGAGTTATTTAAATTTTAAATTTTCTTTCGAACATTTTTTTTTCTCCGAAAATTACAAAGTTATTTTAATGAAATTTGGTAGATATCTTGCGTTAGGACAGACCTTACTACACACCAAAATTAAACTCTCTAAGTTTATAGAAAATTGAGTTATTCAAATTTGAAACATTTAATATTTAACATGAAGTTTTTACCACAGAAATCGTAGAAACGACGAAACGATTTTCACGTCTCTAGTATCAGGATCACATGACAGGATAGGCAGTTTTTAGTATAGTGTATAATGCATGTGGCGTCTGGCGATCGCTTCAGGTCGGTATTGGTATTGGCACATGAATAAGATCTAATATCGCTTGCGTCCAAAAGAAAAATCATGGAAGTTATGCGATTACGTGCCTAATGGACAGTCAGATTTAATCAACAATACCCATCCCTTTCTTTTAAGTTAGAATTTTAGGCTGTTATTGTATTCTTATTTTAAGAATTTAAATAATGAAGGGAAATATTTATATAATTATATAGTGATAAAACAAATTATTACGATATTCACTCTATATAATTATAATATGAACCGTTTCGTTAAATGTGGCTTCTTCAGAAACAAAAGCAAAATGCATGTAGTAATTAACTACAGATGCAAATATTCATTTGTTTTATTATTTACGTTTGAATTGCATTTACATAAGAGATTATTAGTGAATTTTTATTTAAAAAAAATCACTATTAGAGAGGGATCGATGGTGAGACTTTGCAAAAAAATTTTCAAATGAGCGCGAACTAGGACCCCTAGAACCCATATCCGGGGTCAGTTTCAATTTTTATATGTTTATATATATATATATATATATATATATATATATATATATATATATATATATATATATATATATATATATATATATATATATATATATATATATATATATATATATATATATATGTATCCGTCTGATAACTTAAAAAATAATTAACCGATTTCAATGAATAATGGATTGGATGAGTTCGTTATCCAGGAAAATCAGATGTGGTTTTCCGGGAAAATTTTGAGTTTTCTTTCAAAAAAAAATTTGTCTCCGAAAATAACAAAGCTGTTTTAATGTAATTTACTATATATGTTGCCTTGGAGGAGACCTTACTAAGTACCAAAATTTAACTTTCTAAGTTTATCGAAAATTGACTCAAATTTTAAATTTTCTTTCGAAAAAAATTTTTTTCTTCAAAAATTACAAAGTTGTTTTAATGAAATTTGGTAAATATCTTGCCCTCTGAAAGACCTTACTACATACCAAAATTAAACTTTCTAAGTTTATAGAAAATTGAGTTATTCAAATTTGAAGCATTTAATAAAAATTCACTACCATAACGCACTTGCTGCGTCCAGATTTTTTTTTACAGTCAGTACGTCACATATACTTTTTTATTATTTCTGTATTATGTATTTTGTATAAAATATCATAATAACCATCCAACAAAGATTAAATAAAAAATGCATTGTCATTGTTCTGAAGTCATCGTGGCTACAAACAGACAGACATACAGACCGACAGACACAAAAAATTTCGTTCCAAAATCATGTTTTCTATAGATTTTGCAACTTTTTACGACGTTTAAGCGAAAAAAAATTCAAATTTTTGCCTCCGATGCCATACTTCTACACGTATTGACGATGTGGGAGTAAAATAGTGCTGCGAATTGAATCATAACTTCCAGATGTTGTCACAATTCACTCTCTTCAGAAAGACATTCTTACGGAATGAATTTAGGGTCCATGACTTGACCACAAAGAAAATATACGTATTTATATACCCATCAACACCTGAAACGTTATATTACTCGAGTTTTATGGGAAAAATGTCACTTTTCACCAAATCACCCCTTATTCATCCCCTACTCCCTGAAGCGATATTACCCAAAAACAATTCGAAGCTTTTCTTTGTCGGGTGATAACTGGATACCAAATTTGAAGATGATATCTGAATTCGTTCGAACGTTATTGCGCCTACTAACAGACAGACGTACAGGCCGACAGACCGACAGACAAAAAATGTTTGTTCCATAATCATGTTTTCTATATGTTTAGAGCCTTTTACGTCGTTTTAGCACAAAAACATTAAAAATTTTGTCCCCGATATTCTACCCCCACACATTCAACCCCTAATTTAATTTCAGCACAGAATACAAAATGTTTGATGAAATTGAAAGTTGTCTAATAAACAAATCCTAAAACGTTATATTACTCGAGTTTTAACGAAAAAATGTCAATTTTCACAAAATCACCCCAATTCATCCCCTACCCCCTGGAGCAATTTGAACGGTTCGCTTGCCGGGTGCTAACTGCATACCAAATTTGAAGACGAGATCTCAATTCGTTCTAAAGTTATCGTGGCTACAAACAGACAGATGCAGACCGACAGGCCAAAAAATTCCGTTCCCAAATCATGTTTTATAAATGTTTTGACAGTTTTTGTGTCTAAGCGAAAAAAGTTTTGAAATTTTTGTCGCCGATGCCATACTGCTACACGTTGTGACGATCTGCAACTAAATTAAAAAAAGTGTGCACGCAGCAAGTGCGTTATGATATTAAATTTTTAAATGTTTTTATAGCAAATATGTGTGTTTTTTTAAGAAAGCAGGCATCAAATTTGGTTACCAGTATAACCTATATAGTAGAAACAGTGTGCCATGTTTCATCAAAATAACTTTATTGTTTGAAAATGTACACAAATTTCCGAAGTAAACTTAAAATTTTCCCGAAAAAACTGGTTTCTTTTTTTTCCTCAGGGTTCGTCCGCGGCCTTGCCGCCCCGATAGCACTACAACCTTTGGTTGATTGTACATACCCTTAGTCTTACTCCACCCATTCCAAAATCACTGTGCCTTCAACTAGTCTGCACAGCGATTGGTAGGGTGAAGTTTTATATTGCTCTGTCTCCGGTCTAGACTGACCGTAGATCAGTTGTCTTTTGCGGTCCAGAACTCTACACTCGCACAAGATGTGCTAGGCTGATTCCTCCCCCTCGCCGCAGAGTCTGCATGTGAAGTCCTCTTCGAACCCCCCCATTTTATGCAGATCTTTCTTGACGGCCATGTGTCCCGTCAAGAGACCTGTTGTGTTTCTGAGCTGTCCTCTGCTAAGATTTAGCAGCTCCACAGCTCTCTTTGAACTGGGTCAGTCAATTATTGACTTCCCATGTCTGAGCCCTGTACAGTCCGCCCAGTACACCTTGTGTTGGTTTCTGAGTCAATACTTAATGGCTCCCCTGGCAGTGCTGTTTGTCACGCCCAGAGCCGGTTTTGGTCCTATAAATGGTTCTCTTCACGAGACTGTCAGCTTCTTCATTGCCTTTGACCCCCGAGTGACCCGGCACCCAGATGAGGGTCACCTCATTCTGCCAGGCCAGGTCGCTCGTCTCGGCACTCACTCACTCACCAGCCAGGAATTTACCCGTGGGCTACTTAGTGCCTTAAGTGCTGCCTGGCTGTCTGTGGCTATGAGGATCCGCTTTTTGGTGTATCCCCTCATCTTGTTCTCCCGCACACAGGGCAGGATGGCGTACATCTCGGCCTGAAACACCGTTGCATGGGCTCCGAGGGAAATACTATGACTTACCCTCGGTCCTTCCGAGTAAACACCTGCCCCCGTCCCACGCTCCCCGCCGGATCCGTCCGTGAACCAGACGAGCGCGTCCCGTGGTATGCCCGGCGTCTCCTCCCGCCATGCCTCGCGGTCGGAGATTTCCACTGTAAAGTTGTTTTCCCTGCACATTCGCGGGCTCGCGAAGTCTGACCTCATTTCAAGCATGGGCTCCTTCACAATCTCCTGAATTTTGCAGTGGCCCCTGAAGCCTGGGTTGATCTTCAGTCTACCATTGCAGGCTAGTCTGTATAGTCCTAGCCTGGCCTCCCCCATAATAACTAAGTGTAGGGGGGGGCAGATCCAGCAGCACCTCCATGGCGGCTGTTGGGGTTGAAGACATGGCCTTGTGAACCGATCCGAACGAGGTGTTGCTAAAGGCCCCCTCTATGTCTAGGAAGGCCCCCAGCGCCACCTCCCTGTTCTCCAGCGTATTCTCCAGTTTCAGCACCAGTTGGTGCAGTGCTGTTTCTGTTGAGAATCCTGCTCTGTATGCATATTGTCCGCAGTGTAGGGGATATGCTTCCAGTACACCGCCCCTAATGTGCCGGTCGAGCAGTTTTTCCACTGTTTTTAGCAAGAAGAACATGAGACTTATTGGCCTCAGCGACTTTGCCTGGTCTGTTGGACGCCCAGGTTTAGGAATGAATACAACCCTGGCCAGTCTCCATGCCCACGGAATCTACGCCAGAGCCAGGCTGGCCCTCATAATGAGGGTAAGCACCGGCGCCAATATATATATATATATATATATATATATATATATATATATATATATATATACATATATATATATATATATATATATATATATATATATATATATATATATATATATATATATCCCCTGTTGGAGCATGATGGGCATTATTCCATCAAATCCCGGCGATTTGTATGGCTTAAAGCTGTTAATGGCCCACCTGATTGTGCTCCAGGTAACCACCTCTTTAGCGACTGTCCAGTCTACTCTAGATGCCCACCTATAAGGCGCCACAATTGAAATAACTCGAAAACCTTTGAACGCTAACGATTTTTTTTACAAACATGCGTTATAATTCGATGGAAAATGCAAAAATGCAATAATATAAGAGGTGTTTGATTAAAAAAAGATAATTTGTATCAGCAACGACTTACGAGCCACCATGTGATTGTAGAAATATTTTTTAAGATGTAGCTCAAGACACCCTATAATTAATGTATACAATTTTTTCGTATTTGTATAATAACGGATATATTGAGGTTTATTGATTTTTTATGAAAATTCGACAAAAATTATATACCATTAAACGATAAACTCTATAGCTAAGACTACTGCCAAAGCATCAGAGAAAGGGTCTATTTGAAATAAATTTTCTGGGAACATTTTAGTAAAATGAAGGACAATGACGGTTGGAGCTAAGACTTCAGAGTTTGTAAAAGATTATTCTTGAGACATTTTTTCCAGAGCTTTTATTAGTTACAGGTTCTTTGCCTACATGTTGCCAATTTTGACGATTAATCGCGACTTTGACGTTTTGAGGAAAGCCCTAATGTATTTTTCTTTAAATGCCCATAACTTTCTTCTCTTTTAACTTATAGAGCTAAATTTTTGTAGATAATTTACCTATAATGGTATACACCCGCGCACCAAATGAATACAACCCTGGCCAGTCTCCATGCCCTCGGAATCTACGCCAGAGCCAGGCTGGCCCTCATAATGAGGGTAAGCACCGGCGCCAATATATATATATATATATATATATATATATATATATATATATATATATATATATATATATATATATATATATATATATATATATATATATATATATATATATATATATATCCCCTGTTGGAGCATGATGGGCATTATTCCATCAAATCCCGGCGATTTGTATGGCTTAAAGCTGTTAATGGCCCACCTGATTGTGCTCCAGGTAACCACCTCTTTAGCGACTGTCCAGTCTACTCTAGATGCCCACCTATAAGGCGCCACAATTGAAATAACTCGAAAACCTTTGAACGCTAACGATTTTTTTTTACAAACATGCATTATAATTCGATGGAAAATGCAAAAATGCAATAATATAAGAGGTGTTTAATTAAAAAAAAGATAATTTGTATCAGCAACGACTTACGAGCCACCATGTGATTGTAGAAATATTTTTTAAGATGTAGCTCAAGACACCCTATAATTAATGTATACAATTTTTTTCGTATTTGTATAATAACGTTTATATTGAGGTTTATTGATTTTTTATGAAAATTCGACAACAATTATATACCATTAAACGATAAACTCTATAGCTAAGACTGCCAAGCATCAGAGAAAGGGTCTATTTGAAATGAATTTTCTGGAAACATTTTAGTAAAATGAAGGACAATGACGGTTGGAGCTAAGACTTCAGGCTTTGTAAAACATTCTTCTTAAGACATTTTTTTCCAGAGCATTTATTAGTTTCAGGTTCTTTGCCTAAATGTTGGCAATTTTGACGATTTAAATCGCGACTTTGCCGTTTTTAAGGAAAACCCCAATGTATTTTTCTTTAAATGCCCATAACTTTCTTCTCTTTTAACCTACAGAGCTAAATTTTGGCAGATAATTTAACTATAATGGGATACACCCGCGCACCAAATTCGGTCACCCTTACTTTGTTACTTCCGGAGATATGAATTTTTTTCGAAAGTAACAGAAAATTTTCCGGGAAAACCTGGGCCGATTTTCCTGGCTAACGAAGTTGTCCAAGCCACTTGCAAAAGGAAGGTATCCACAAATGTAAACAAAATCGGCTTCTTAGCTTTTGAATTATCGGTGTGATACACACACAGATATATATATATATATATATATATATATATATATATATATATATATATATATATATATATATATATATGATTTGAAGAATTTTTTCAAAATTCAGAAGTCGAGATCTCCTCATTAGTGATTTTTTTTAGGAAAATTTACTAATAAATATCAGATTACAGGGTTTTTCTACGGGCACAGTGACTGGCGCGATGTTTGGCACGTAAAATACCCTAATAGAACCCCCTAATAGAACAACTCTAGAAGCCTAGAATCGTTACAACACCAGAGATGGTGCTTGGCGCTATTCACCATTGGCTAGTAGATCATCTGCTATTCTTTACACACACAAAATAAATAAATACTTCCCAAATTATGGCATTGCATTCTTGTTATCTTCTTTATATCTAGATATATATTTACATTAAATTATCCCTGTGTGTACATACCAGTCAGGGAGTTATATTATTTGGTAGGCATTCTGGCTGATAGCTGTGACAATTAAATACTTAAAAATCCGCTATCAAATGGTTGTACAGAGGTCGCAGATTGCTCATGCATTGAGTAAACCCTAAAATTTTCGTGGTCAAATAAATAAAATGCAAATAACTGTCTGAAAGACCACCAGCGACCTGAAAACAGCAAATTATTGTGACGGGACCAGTAGTTGAAGAAAATCGGTTACCACAGCCTCTATTGCAACACTTTGGGGAAAATGCTTCAGAAGCAGGAGATAGCAAAAGAAGTCGCGAACGAAGAGCCTTTATTAATATCTGTAACTGGGATTAATTGGTTTTACTGGATGGAGGCAGAGATCTGTGTGTGTGTGTTCAAATCCAAGGATAGCAACGGAATGATCCTCCACTAGCCACAGACTTGTACAGTCATCTGTGAATTCAGGGGGCCCCTAAACATGAAGATCCGTCGATAATCATATTTTTTGCGGCTACCACTATTTCCTATTCTCGGATGTGCGTGAGAGAAAAACTAAAAGAAAATGATATTACATATAATTTAAAAATTAGACAGTAATAGAGTTGGTATCTTTATTTGGTAATTAATATGACGGCCACTACATTTTATGTGTGTCTTTT
This sequence comes from Tillus elongatus, assembly GCA_964006375.1. Taxonomy (NCBI): domain Eukaryota; kingdom Metazoa; phylum Arthropoda; class Insecta; order Coleoptera; family Cleridae; genus Tillus; species Tillus elongatus. The sequence goes on along the minus strand of OZ023265.1, from coordinate 172,583,911 downwards.
AATTAATTTATTCAACTGATAATTAGAAACAACAAAATTATATCATTTATTGACATATATGAAATATCAGTTATAAATAATTATAAAATTCGCCTATGTGTTACATAATGAACTGGTATATTGATAATTGATTCAAATGTTTTGATCTGCATGATATTAAAAATATCGTAAATTTACGTACCAAATTTGGTTAACATAGCTTTTCTATTTTTCAAAAGAAAACCCAAAATTTTCCCGGAAAACCTGGTTAGATTTGCCTGGCTAAGGAACTTATCCAAGCCATTTAGAAAAGGAAAGCACGTGCCAAATTTTATCAATATCGAACCGTTATTTTTTCAGTTATATATACAGGGTGTGGCGCCAATACTTTTAGTTAGCCGTTTCTCAATAACTACTCCGATTTGAAATTTTAAAATTTACACACATACGATTTAGACAAATTCCAGTTCAGCTAAACTAGTTTACTTTATGTCAGACTTCTGGCTTAACCGGAAGTGACCATCAACTTGCTTATTTTAAATACAACATGGTAATTTTCATTATATTTTTGAATTTAACATTAAATTTGAGATAAATTATTACTAACATACTATATGTGGAAAATCAACCGTTTTCGAAATTTTTCGGTTTTTTTTTAAATTCTCGCGAAAACCAAGGTGAACGTTGCATGCTATCTCTCTGTGGAAATACAACTGAGAAGACTCAGTTGTTGCACAGATGACCATCAGGTTGATACCTACACGATACGTTTGATAGCGTTTCTTTTAAATATACAGGATGATAAGAATTACCCGTGCCATTTGGTAAAATTCAAGTCACAATTACTCGCTTATATATGTAATATAAACATAAAAAAGAAGTGAAACAGCAAATAAATTTGTTTACTTTAGTGCTGGATTCGATATTATCTGAAAAAGGCATTATAGGCGACGTTGTGGGATGTAATTTCGGTAAATTTACAGTTTACTGCAAGAAGGGTTTTTACAAATTGTTTTCAGAAACATGCTGAGAACCCCCCTTTGATGCAGCAGCCACAAGGCAAATTTGTTGCAAACAACCCCTAAAAAAGTTCCTTAAACCGAGCATCGCCACTGGTTTGCAGTACTCTGTTTGCGCTCTGTCTTTGGATAATAACAAGTTTATTTGCATCCATATTAACTATACATGTAAAATATAAAGTGTTTGCAATAAAATTATAGCAAATAAACCAAACAATATCCAATAAACCACAGCTTGTGTGTGGGTTATGGGTTTCTTCCATCACTTTAAAGTCTTGTATAAAAAATAATTCTCAATTTCTAATTTTCAATCAGCACAACGGATAATCGGGTATCCCATAACATTAAAATCAAATTTTCCACGGCATCAAGATAAATGAAACCCAGCGGTCCCCCCATAAGTTTCATAACACTATGGTCCTCTGCGAAACAAACCGATTCGGTACATCCCACCCCAGCTTTAATCCCCTACTATCACCATCATATACTTTTCGCTCTCCATACACACCAAACATTTCACAACACATACACACTCGTGCCCACACACTCACTCACACGCACTCACATTCATTGTTTCTATATTCAGTCAATCAAGTCTGGTATCCATGCACAAGTCGGTGAATTGGATCCGCAGATGCAAGTACCCATTTTCTTAAATTTCGTTTGAATACATTTCTCGAAGTGATACTCTTTATATCGTCTGGCAGTTTATTATATAAACGAGTAGAATAGTAGCCGTAGATATGTTGTCCCACTGTCTTATTTGGTCTATTAGTTTTGAGACCATAGTGTCCTCTTCGTAAGTCATATGTAATGGCACAAGATTCATTGTCGTTAGTAGATCGTCTCATATGCAGAATAACTTTGTATGCAAATAATTGTTCCAGGTTCATTATATTAGCTTCAGGAAACAGTAATCTAGATGGGTAACTACGTGGTTTCCCAAGTATCATTCTCAGGAACCATTTTTGAACAACGTTCACATGTCTAAGATGACAAGCAGCAGCTCCCTCCATGAAACTATTCCATACCGAAGGTGCGACTCTACAAGGCAGTAATATATTTATTTTAGTTGCTCAAAGGTTAGAAAACTCTTCAGGTATTTCAGGCTATGAATCAAATATCTTAGTTTTCCTGTGATGCGCATGCTTATCCCATCTCAGATTTTGGTCCAATACAACTCCCAAATATTTATGTGAATAAACTGGCTTGATCTCTAATTCCTTGGATATCTTTAGCGATGTATATTGCGGCTGATTATTACCATAATTCGAAAAAGTTATGTAATGTGTTTTATCTACATTTATCATTAAGTTATTGCAATCAAACCACTTTTTGAGTCCATGCAAACCTTGCTCTACTTTTAGTTTCAACGATTCCCATGTGTCATCATCGTAAAATAGTGCGGTGTCATCGGCAAAGCTCACAATGTTTCCTTTTGTTTGCTGTAGAAATAAGGAATCCAAATAAATTATAAAGAGCAACGGGCCCAAAACACTTCTTTGTGGCACACCGCAAGTAACTTCCTCAAAATCACTAAGAACGCTATCAATGTTGACACACTGCATTATCTACTCCAGATAACTTTCCAGCAATTTGTGAGCTTTACCCCTTATTCCTAGATCAAATAACTTATACAACAGTACCTTATGATTCACAGTATCAAATGCCTTTTCCAAGTCAAGGAAAATGCACAGGCTACGTTTATTTGTATCTAGCGCCTTATAGATTAATTTCGTTACAGTGATCAGAGCGTCTTCTGTGCGCCTACCCTCTCTAAAACCATATTGGTTTTCAGCCAATATTTGATACCTCTTCAAATAACCATTTATTCTTTCTTTAATAATATTTTCCAATAATTTAGAAATATTAGATATCAGCGAAATTGGTCGGTAGTTTACAATATCTATTTTTTTCCCTTCTTATATATATATATATATATATATATATATATATATATATATATATATATATATATATATATATATATATATATATAGGTTTTACAACAGCAACCTTAAATATTTTTGGTACCTCACCATATTCCAGGCATTTATTTAATATATAAGTCAAAGGCCCAACAATCAGTTCGGCAATTTCTTTTAGTGTTTCAGACTTCATATTGTCTATTCCTGGGGTTTTTCTAGCCTCTAGTGATATCATCAGTTTTAACACCTCGTCTTCCGTCGCTGCTGTCATATATACAGAGTTTATGCTTCCATTATTTCTAGACGACTGTACATCCTGTCCAAATCTTCCAGCTATTTGTTTTCCCACATTCACATAATGGCAATAAAAGCATCTGCAATTTCTTTCTTGTCAGTTAGTATACGTGATCCCACCCTGACCTTTTCAATCACTTCTCTCTTTCTTAGTCCATCTGTCATTCTATTCACGGTATCCCATAGACTTTTAGCACCATTATTATAACCTGTTACAATTTGCTTTTGATAATAAAGTTTTTGTGCCTCTCTTATAATACAAGTAAGTTTATTCCTGTAAATTTTATACTCATTTTTGAGTTCGTCATTATAAGGAGTGATTAGTGTCTTTTTATACATTTCATTCTTCTTGTTCACTGATTTTATTATTCCCTTTGTTATCCAGTCTTTTCTGGCTCTGTCTTTCTGTCTAATTTTGATTCTTGTCGTGCATAAAGTTGTATAATACTGCAATGTTTCAACGAAGGATTCTGCAACTATATCTAAATTACTTTCGTTATACACCTTATACCACATTTCATTTGCCAAAACATTTTTTAGCTTGTTATAATCTACATACTCCCTATATGTGGCCTTTTCCTTATTTTTTGCTTTTGACAAACCATCAGCAAACTGAGTCACCACTGAAAAATGATCAGTTACCGATGTTTTAACAATTCCAGCAGAAACGTCCACCTTATTACGATACCTGGTAAAAGTGTGATCTATACACGTTCCCGAATTCCCCTGAACTATTGTTTTTCCATTTATTAAAAGCACAAAGCCCTCAGCGTTTAGCACATTTAAAAATTCCTGTTCATAATCAATATGCTTAAGCAAATCTACATTTAAATCACCGGTAAAAATATGAAGGTTTCCATGGACTCGAAGACCCTCAAAGTATTCCGACAAACATTCGAAAAAAGTGTAAGGGCATGTTGATGGCGATCTATATACAGCTGTGACAACTATTGTTTGACCACCAAATAAAATTTGGACTGTTACTGATCGAGAACACCCAATAGTCACAATCTCACAATGAGCTTCTAAGTCACTTCTGGTGTAGAAAGCTATCCCATCGTTTTTATCGTTGCTTCCCCCCATTTTTCATCCTCTGATGACACTAACTTTGTAAGTGAAACGATCGTCAAATCTCTAAAAATTTGGGTTCTCCAAGTGTACTGATCAGTGTTTACCACAGGTTCCAATCTTCACTCAGTAACATTTAAAATAGGTAAGTCAGAATGATTCTAGTAAGTTTCACACGTTTGTATTTATTTATAATCTGCTTATGATCATTTACAATTTTCGTGCATAAGTTTAAGATGGTATTTATGTAAAATAGTATTCTAGATTATACCCTCTCATCTTCGGATAAAACTAGTCAGTAAAGAGACCATGTTAAAAAAGCAGTCCTCGACATTTAGCTGTGATAACGATATAGGTATTAATTTTTATAATGAATAAAATTAAAACATAAACACTATATCAATCTTGGAGGATTCCAATAATCCGTAAACGATTGTCAAGTTTATATAGTCATGAGAACTATTTTATTAGAGCTGTAAAACTGGCAAGCCCACGTAAAGAAATTGTATACCTAGTGTTATTGTATCTAAAAGTGTTTTCCTTAAAAAATATATGTGAATATCGGGATAGATCGAAAAGTCCATTAAAGTAAAGGTTTGGACGCAGCAAGTGCGTCATGGTAGCGAATTTTGATAGAAATGATCTACACCCTTTACAAAAATTATATACCTATACAGGCTGGGGCACCATATACGGTATATCGGTCTCTCTAATGGAACCTGTTCGAACTTCCAAACCATGTTCTTTCCTAGCATATGTTAGGAGCAAGGTATTTTTTTCTTTTTTATATGTCAACAACACACCACGAGGGCTTACAGCCTAAATACTATCGTACCGTGGGTGTCGACAAGTTGTTAATTCTGGACTTGAACGTTTGGAGGTTCGGAGGAGAAGGAAAAACATATGCCGGCAAGGAATTCCACAACTTGGAAGTCCTCGGGACAAAAGAGCGGGCATAACAAGATGTTCTATGTCTGGTGACCTGGACAGTAAAAGGGTGCATTCGCTCTGTTCCCCTGGTAAGTCTGTTGGGGGCAGCAGATGGAGGAACTATGAAAGAAAGCTCCTCTGAGCAGTGCCCGTGCAGATATCTATAAAAGAGAGATAGGTCACCAACAGCACGTCGGTGGGCAAGGGATGGCAGCCTTTGGGTGAGGATTCGGGTCGCCGATGAGACACATAGCTTTCTTCTGAATGGAGTCCAGGATAGCGAGTGTAGAAGCGGCAGCGGCACCCCAGATGTGGGAGCAGTATTCGAGGTTTGGCCTTATTTGTGAAGTATATAATGTATAGAGATTAACTGTTGAGAAGTATTTGCGAGCCCGGAAGAGGAAATCTAATTTGTGTCAGTTGAGATTTCGATCCACAGAAATGCCAAGAAGTGAAAAGGACTCATTACTTTGAATAACTTGGTTGTTCATTGTGATTGGTCTAGGGCTTATGAGATAGAAAGCAAGACTGAGATTTAGTAGAGTTGAATTGTATAAGATTTCTACATCCCAGTTTAACATTTTTTGGAGATCCACAGAGACAGAACCCTCCATGAGTCTGCGATCCTCATCTAATTGGGCTAAAGAGACAGTCTTAGAATATTGTATATTTGAGTGGAGGGTGCTGTCGTCCGCGTAACTGTGAACTGGATTGGATGTGCTAGAGAGGAGGTCATTGATGTGGAGAAGAAACAAAGTAGGGGCTAAAGCTGAACCTTGAGGGACATATACAGGTTGAACCTATACAAGCTGAACCTTGAGGGACCTATACAGCACCATATACGGCATATCGGTCTCTCTAATGGAACCTGTTCGAACTTCCAAACTATGTTCTTTCCTGGCATATTAGTGGCGTATGTGAGTCGGAAAAAAAACCTTAAAATGGTAAATATTTTGCCTAGGTAGAAGAGTACCTCCCTGCTTTCTTTAAGAAACACATATTTGCTATTTAAAACATTTTTATGAAAATTCATTACCATAACGCACTTGCTGCGTCCAGACCCTTTAGTGAATTTTCTTAGAAAAAATTCACTAATGAGGAGACTTCTGAATTTTGAAAAAATGTCTTCAAATGAGCGCGATCTAGGATCCCTAGAACCCATATCTGGGGTCAGTTTCAATTTTTATATGTTTATATGTGTGTGTGTTTTTTTTTTGCTTCTTTAACGTCGGCCTATTTCCGCGACTATGGCCAATCACCGACGCCAGGGAGCAGTTTCACTTCACTATCCTGGAAATTTTGCCGAACCCCTGCCCTTCTGTAAGGAGGGTAGGGAACTTTAACGTTCCCAACATCGTATGGACACGGGACCGACGGCTTTACGCCCCCTCCGAGGGGCGGAACGTGCAGACATTCAACTTGCTTAAATACAATGCCAGAACCTCGGTTGATGTTAATATTACAGTTTGTACTGAAAAAGTGAAAGGAGTACCCTGGGATCGAACCCAGTATCCTTCGGTTCAGAGGCACACGTTCTTACCCCTGAACCACCGAGGTTCTGGTTTATATATATATATATATATATATATATATATATATATATATATATATATATATATATATATATATATATATATATATATATATATATATATATATATATATATATATATATATATATATATATATATATATATATATATATATATATATATATATATATATATATATATATATATATATATATATATATATATATATATATATATATATATATATATATATATATATATGTGTGCATGTATCTATCACACCGATAACTCAAAAAATAACGGAACGTTTTTTGATCAAACTTAGCATGTACCTTCCTTTTATAAGTGGCTTGGATAAGTTCGTTAGCCAGGAAAATCGAACCAGATTTTCTGGGAAAATTTTGGGTTTTCTTTCGGAAAAATATTTTATCGCAAAAAATAGAAAAGCTATGGTAACCAAATTTGGTACGTAAGTTTACGATATTAACAGGTAACTATACACCAAAATTTATAATGCTGTTAAAAGAAATAAAAGTTATAAAAAAAATTTGGTGCCAGATCATTTCTATGAAAATTCACTACTATAACCCACTTGCTGCGTCCAGACTTTTTATATTTCTCCAGAAATCGTGGATGAGTCCCCATTTTATAATGTTTTCCTAATATTTTGGCTACTATACAAGAAGTATGAAATATTTTTGTTCTACTGGTCTTACCGTTAATATAATTTTGTGAAATTATACTGATGTTTTAATGTTTAAAATAATGTTTATTTTAGGGTAGTAGTATCTTAAATGCAGTGGATATAATATAGTCACTGTGATTTAAAATGTATTGTTGCGACATCTCTTGTTCAAAAGACTATGTAACATACAGAAGTCATTGTTTAACAATAATTTGCGGCTTTTATCACTCCCTGAATATGTTCTATTATAGACTAACAAGTGAGTTAGAGTTTTGTAATGTCGAGCAAAATATTTTGTTTGTTTTAGCTCATTAGTGACACTGGTTAATTTTTTACATTAGATTACTAGGCTGTCGTTTTGTATTTCATTGTAGTGTCGTTAAAAAAGGTTTAAATTTATGGTTGCCTCATCTTTTGCTGTAATCTATTCTGGATAAACATTGACTCTGAGTATATGTATTTATTTTTTTCAGTTCATTGACTCAACGAGTTTTACTATACCAGAAGTGGTTTTGTCGCCCTCTCTGTGAGTTTGTTAAGAATACTAAAATACTCTTATCGTGTGTAGCAAAGTATTTTATGTTTTGCTTTTACTTTTAGTAGGGGAACGCATCGACATCTCTGTTCATTATAATTAAATATGAATATGATGATAGATAAGATGATTATCTTTATTTATTGACTCATTGTTTATTCCATACACCAAACTAGCATCTGTATCCGTGTAGTGCAAAGTAAAAAAAATATTTGTTAATGGATGAAAACGGAAAACCCTAATTCTAAACAAATTACTTGAGTGGCGGCAACGTTGCAAGGGTGATATTGTAGATTTGTAGATTGTAGAACTGAAACTCTGAAACTGAAAATGTCAAATCATTACTCCGTCAAGTGATCATCGAATTTTTAAATTATTTATTTAAGTGGATAATACTTTTTTAAGTTTCTTCAATTATAAATTAATATTTAATTGTGTTGTTAACAAGTTTTGGGTTAATAGTATCGTGTTTACCTATTTATAGTAAGTAACATAGACATTACATTTATCTAGGTTTTAGTTGTAATTATGTGTTTACGTTTTCTCGCACTAGTTATTGCGCCTTTGGCCTTTATTGTTTCTACTTAATTTATGCTCTTGTTAAAGAATTATTACAGCCATGAAAGAAGACAACACACACACAAGAATTATTAAGAGGTTACTTTCATTTCAGGTCACAATGGAAGAAAGTGATCATGATGAACTACTCCAGGGCACTGATGATGAGTCAGTATCAGATACGGAAGATCATTGCCTTCCTCTTGATAAAAACGAAGACAATTACAGGCATACGTTGATATATTTTAACCATTCAAAACTAGAATTTCTCACCACCAAATTTATGTTAATCCTGTCCTCTGCTTTCATTGTGATATTGCTTCCCTTGTATCTGGAAACGATAAATGTTGAAAGTGATGCATATGCTTTAATTTTTACCAACAACTTACTGTCAACTTTGCTGTTTTTGATAATAATGATCTCAGCTAAAATCTTTTACAAGAAATATAAGAATGTGAAGATTTTCTCTTTTCCTATTAAATTTTCTAAACTGATACAGCTAGCGATTTTATATATGGTCAGTGGATTCATGATAGTCTATGCTGTTGACAGAAACAGGGTCCTTTGTCATCTACAAGATCCAATTAAAGGTGTTACATTGGTTTTCTCCTTGCTGTATTATTTCTTCTTCTGCAGGAAACGTAAGTTTATGTATTTAAATAATAATTATGTATAATATATCCTTTGGACTGAAATATTTTATATAATTTTCATTTTTATTTTGTTGTGAGTCATACTTGTAAGTAGTGATAGTGTTATATTACAAGATAATAGTATAAATACGTGTTACATTTAAGTATGTCAGAACATTGTGAAATGTACAACAGGGTTGCCATCTTGATGTGGAACCAGGTAGTATGTTGTCACGACGGTGACGGTCGACTTTACCGCAACTTTCAGTGATAAAAGCAATTAAAACGTTTAGATTTACAATAAAAATGTATATTTTTGTACAAGAGGTTATGACTGTTGTTTTGTTGACATATTTCATGCAGATAGGCGTTGTTGTCAGTTTCGAATCTATTTCCTTATTACAGGGTAGTATTTGTCTTCTTTTATCTTTACGGAAATTTTATGTGGTAACTATGGCACAATGACTTATAAAACTTAAAACTTCAGCTTTTATTTTGACAAGGTGGTGTCTTGTCAGGTCCAGAAAGTCAGGTCGGCAGGAGTGTGTGTAAAAAGCATTTAAGATATTTTGTTGCGTTCAAGTGGCAAAACACTTGGAATTTAATATTAAATGTGGCAACGCTGTTGAAAAGTGACAGTTCGAAACTTGAAAATAGTGCATTTTTCATAACTTTCATTATCATTTATTCTGCTATTTATGGTTTTTCCATAAATTTTTTTGCTGATTATCTATCTACGTTACGTACTCTTTCTTGTGGTGTGCGCCGTTTTGCTTGATTCCAGTTGCGGTAAAGTCGACCGTCACCGTCACGACAGCTCCAAATAACACAACATGTTATAAAATAGAGACTGCATACAACCAACAATTTTGTAAATTGTCAGCCCTGGCCTATTTCTTCATTAATCTGGGACAATGTATATAAGGCTAGATGCATTCTCACCAAAATTAGAACTGTACACAGTCTATTTTATAACATTTTGTGTTATTTTACTCTACCAAATTTTTCTCTACCTTATAATCATGAGAGCTACCGTCCCATATATGTTATTCCAATATTTGCACAAATATTAGAACCGGTTATAAAAGCAAGATTAATGTACTTCTTTGAAAAACAGAAAATATTGTATAACCAGCAACATGGCTATAGAAAAAATCATTCTACTATCTAAAAAAAACGTGCAATAATAAAGACATTTCTGTAATTTTTTGTTGTTATAAGTAAAAAAAAATTAAAATTGTATTGCCTGTTTTGCATTTTAAAGTAACAATATTTAGTTAATTTCATTCTTATATATTTTTTTGTCTATCAAAACAATCGTTTTTAGTGATGGGTCTACAGCGAATCTTCTCAGCTACTACTATAATCGTTGGACTATTCATTGCTGTAGATTATGGACTATGTGACGAATTCCGCTGTAGAGGTTACGAACGAGAACGTGAAGTTGATGATGCCGGACCATGGAATTGGCAGATACATTCTGTTTGGACTGCAGTATACATTGGAGGATTGGGCTTGTTCGCTGCATACTTCACCTTGTTAGATAGCTATCTCCTGTTCAATAATGAAATGGTGAGAACTAAAAATTTATGAATGTTTATTTATTTATTTATTTATTGAATACATGCCCAACAGGATAATCCCATTAATAGGGCACCATACAAAAAGAACAATATGTAATAATATGAACAAAAAATACTTCTAAAAAAACTAAACTAAATTAAACTAAACTACAAAACTAAAATACTGTGCAAAACATCACAAGGCAGAATTTCCACAAAACAGTACATATAATGGTTCTAATAACTGACAAAGTAAGATATAGCTCCCTACGAATAGCCGCAGCCTTATCCGAATATAAGTCTCACAAGTTTGCAATGTTATTAAAGTCAGAGCTCATTGTATAAACAGATGATTTCATATACAAGTTAGTCCTTGGTATTGGAGGTTTAAACACTCTCACCACTCTAGATGCAGCCCGTGGAACTGAGAAATGTAATTGCATCAATAAGTCTGGACAATCAACTTTACCATGAAACAAGTTATGCAGGAACATCACAGATGCAACTTTTTTACATGAATACAAACTGGGTATGCCAGCTTGCATCAGCAATTGGCCATGATCACATCCTCTCTGTGGGTAGGTACCAGATGCCCTATATACAAGGTGTTTTAAAAACTTACGCTGAACATCTTCCTGAGCACCAATATAAACACTATAAAAGGGATCAAAAACCAAGGTACAATATTCAAGTCTCGATCTAATATAGGCAAAATAGAGAATTTTCAAGCTATCCAAATTGGAAAATGATCTGCTATTCCTCACAATGAAACCCATCAACTTCAAACAGGATGCTGCAATGTCCAGTGAAACTTAAATGTTCATCATATACAATGCCAAGATCCCTGTGCATTTCAGTCCTAGCCAATGGTATACCACCCACTTTGTAGGGAAAAGCTATACGGCTGGTTTTTCTAGTGTATGTCATCACTTTGCACTTCGAGACATTTAATTCAAGTCTGTTCTCAACAATTATCTTATACATAGGAATAATAAAAGAAATATTGTTGTGTTTGAGGATCGATGGCTGTGGCTCCTTTTTCCACCTTTTTTTTTTTGTTCAATAATAGTTCTAGATCCAATATGGAATTTGCTTGTGTAACGAACATTTCTGCGATCATATGTTATATATTACACCTTTATAAAAATCGCTGACACGTATTCAAATTAATTGAATCTTTCTTCATATTATTGTGGTTAATGTTTTTGTTACCATATTTATTTATTTATTTATTTATTTATTTATTTATTTATTTATTAACTTATTTCTAAGGAATTAACACAAGGGACTCATATCTTCGTTCCATGGGGTCGGTCATAGCAACTTAATAGACACACAAGAAGATCTCTACTAGATTTGGTAAACACATGGACAGACAGTGGGATTCTTAATGTTATCTAATCTTAACAGCTTTTGTTATGTACAAATTCTTATTGGTTATATAATTATTTATTACGTTATTTAAACCCAAGGTGTGTATGTGATGGAACAAGTAAACGGAGAGTGACTGAAAATAAACATAGCAGTCATTTTTCCTTACTAATCGCCAGTATGATTTCGTTTTGGTCAACCAAATCAAACTGGTTTTTTCAATATCAACAATAACAAAATTACAATTTCAGGCTCAAAGGTGACAAACTTGTTCAGGCGTTTTGAACAAAAATGATATCTTGTTCAAAACATATGAAATCTGTGCACTATTGTTTCTCCAAATGTCAAAGTAAAACATAAAAAAAACATACCATCATCCGAGCTGGATTCGATCATGCAACTTTCTACATAGCAGTCCAGCACGCTTTCAATGCGCAATCTGCCGATATGTGAACTAATGTTGTCTACATAATACTTGACACAGGCTTCATGCCCGGCGTAGTATATTTATTTTATTTATTTATTTATTCAAATTTGCACCTACAGAATTAAACAATTCCAAATGGTACTTAAAAATAAAAATAAAAATAATCAAAGTAACAGAATCACTGTCTTAAGACTGTTTTCATCCTAGACATAGCAATATAAAAGCTATCACAATTAGAAAAATTAGCATTATAATTATGCAACAATCTGTCCATGAAACTGTTACATCCATAGTTGGTCCTGTGTGTTCGCTCAAAAAAAAGTTGCTGTTGGCGAGTTGAGCGTGGTGGAACATGGAAAAGGACCAACTCTAGCAGATCATTACAGTCAATGTGACCATTATTTAACTCATATATAAACATCAATGAAAGATACTCATGTCGCGCTTTGAGACTGACCATACCACAAAGAAGCAATCGGACATCATACCCAATAAAAAGTATATGTAACAATTAATTACAGAATTAGTAGAATTACCATTGAAATACATTCAACGATTGCTTCGGTCTTGTATGACGTCTTATATTTAAGTTTAAAGATTAAAGAAACTATTTTAGAATGGTTTTTATAGACTTGACTTCAATTTGCTTACATTTCTATTATATTATGTGACAGCATAATATATCTGCTGCGCTAAAACTGTATTTAGGGCCGTTTATAAAGCTACAAATATAGTGTATTTTAATAATTGATTGAATCCCCCCAGTTAAATAACAATCACTTGGCAAACTTAATTTCATGTCGTCTGTCATTTTCCATAATTGCGGCCGAGATTTCACGATTGTTGGTTGGGGTAGTATGTTTTATGTCTGGTATATATTTAGTTTGGTTACCGTTGATGTATGGTTTATACTCTGTCTATCAGGCATTGGACTTTAACCACTAAGTCATTTCAAGTCCCCTGTGGGTCCGGGGACTAACTAAAAGAATAGGCCCAAGGTAACTCCTGCCTGTCGTAAAAGGCGACTAATTGGAATCAAACACTGGCGGGGGTCTTGTCCATGTGGGCCTAGAGGGAGGCGGATATCTCTGGGGAGTGATGTACACCCGGATTTTGAGGCCTCCACTCTGGGCTTAGAAATGGATGGTTGCCCACGCTTGGTTGTTACTCAGGAGCGGGGTTCCGGATGAGTGCCGCCTTGGGTTGAGTGCTGGCGGGTGTCGTGTGTCTAGACGACCCGGAGGGGGTTGACAACTCTGATGAGTGGTAAACACCCGGAGTTTGGGGCCCCCACTCTGTGCTTCGGAACGGACGGACGGCCTCACTTGTGCGATGCTCGGGAGTGGGGCTCGATGGGATGTCGTCTTGAGTCTAGCACTGGTGGGTGTCGGGTCTAGACGAACCCGGAGGAGAGCTGAGATCTTTAGGGGTGGAATAAAACTAAGGGTTGAGGCCTCTTCTGTGAGCTTTGAAACGGACAAACGACCTCACTTGGATGCTGCTCGGATGCAGGACTTCATGATACTGCACCGAGTCAAACACTGACGGATGTCTGGTCCAGACGAAGTCGGAGAGAGGTTATCTATCTTTGAGCTTTGAGACGGGCAAGAGAATTCGCTCAGATGGCAGTACATCTGTCAAACAAAGTTTCACCTCGCATCGTCTCCTGTCGGAAGCTCGATTTGTTGGGTGAAATTTAAGCTAACGCTGGCAGGTGTTGGACCTGGACGAACTCGGAGGTGGCTGGGGTCTCTAGGGGTGGATTAGACCTGGAGACTTGGGCCTACCCTGGGTTGAGCCCTGGCGTGTCTCGTGTGTCCAGACGTCCCGGGGGGCTCTGATCTCTGATAAGTGGTAAACACCCGGAGTTTGGAGCCCACACTGTGTGCTACGAAACCGACGGACGGCCTCGCTGGGGTGATGTTCGGGAGCGGGACTCGATGGAATATTGCCTTGAGTCTTAACACTGTTAGGTGTCAGGTTTGGAAGAGCCTGAGGGGAGCTGAGATCTCTAGGGGTGGATTACAACTGGAGATTAGATGCTGCTCGAGAGCGGCACTTCATGATATTGCCTCGAGGCAAACACTGACGGATGTCGGGTCCAGACGAACTCGGAGAGAGGTTATCTCTCTTTGAGCTTCGAAACGGGCAAGCGACTTTACTCAGATGGCAGTACACCTGCCAAACAAACTCTCACCCTCAAGAAAATATCGACTCCCTCAGGGAGCTGGAATTGATGGGTGAAACCTAAATAATTAGACGTGGGCTACAATAGACCTAAGGTCGCGATGGAGGGACTGAAATAGCCCACTCACAATAAAATCTCTAAAAAATCTAAGTCATTTTAACGCATGTCTTTAGGATTTTATTTTTAATTTGGAAAAAACTCTAAATATTGTGTACCAAATTACTTAAAATTCAGAACATAGGTTTATTTGTACTATTTCTAGCCACATGTAAAGTCTCATTCCAGTTACTCTGATACTTACAAAAACAGCGTTTTCAAAAAGTTTTCCCCGATTTTCCACCGAAACGAAATCACACTGGCGATTAATAAGGAAAAATGACTGCTATGTTTATAATTTGGCAGATACTTTACTTTTCTAAATATGAATTAAGTTTCCTTCTGGAAATATTTTGCATAACTTTAATGAAATTTGTAATACAAGTTTCTTTTAAACAGACTTATACTATCTACAGATATAGCAAAATTTAGTTCTTGAGCTTCATAGAAAACTGAGTTTTGGACATTTTTCTCGAAAGGAGTTAGAACAAAAGATTTTTTTGATAATAGAGAGATATCGATGGTAACACTGATGATACCCTGGAATTTTCTTTTACCGTAAACAAAGCATAAACAGGAAATTACAATACTTGCACACAATGTGACCCATAACAATCCAATCAAGTTGAAAACTTCTCCGAACAGTGACTCATCTGAGAAAGTACTAGAGTAGAGAGGAAGACAATCGTAACTTGATCTCCTGTGGAAGATATTATCTATGGTGATAAAGTTGCCTAAAACAGTAAAAAATTTGAAGGATGTTGCCTATATCTAAATGTGTTATCAATAGTGAGCCCCTTATTTGCCTCCATTAAGTTCGATACTTGCCATACAACTGTCACAACTAGGTTGGCTACCAAATAAAAGGGCACAAATTTGGTAGGATTTAGATTGAGGTCATGCTGCTTAGCCATAATAAATATGATACTGAAATCCTTATTAAATTTACTCTGCAGAATTAATGTTTTGTGAACTACATGAGATACAAATCTGCATGCCGTCTACATACTTATGTATTTTACAAATCTTTACATATGTTGGAAGATGGTATGTATAAACCGAAAACAGCAGAGGCCCCAGAATGGATCCTTGAGGAACTCCAGATGATATATTGTCTTATTACGAAACATTTTGATTTAGCTTTACTCTCTGCGAAGAGGTTTGTAAAAAATAAATAGGATTTTTTTTTTCTGGAAGCACACGCTGCTCAGCAAGTTAAATTAAAGGATTTTATTCCAGTCAATGCATAAAAAATGGATTGGTTGTGGAAAAAATAACAAAATGAGTGACTTCATTGATAAATTACTCACAGGGTGTGTCTGAATCCTTTAAGCATAAAATTGATTTGTATTATTTTTGCAACAAAAAAAATTTATCTATTGGTCCATCACAATTTCCGAAAAACTACATTTATAATAGTAATAAGAATAATAATTTTTTCAGTATAATTATACTTGAAACATGCAACAGCTAATCTTAAAAACAGAAATGTTTTTAACTTTCTCTACTGTTTGACATATGTGTATGTGTATTTTATTTATTTTTTCTTTGCAGGAATGTCACACAATTAACATTTCCTCTTTGCTGGCAACTGTCTCACGTACTGTTCCATTTCCTAGCACCAATCCAGATGCTTCAGCTGCTAACAATAGGCCAACAGAAAATCCTGCTTTATCTAAGAAACATTCTGTAGTCCATATATCCATGTGGATTCATATTTTTGGATTGCTCATCTCGATCCTGCTTTGCTTCACGGGCATGTATCCTTCAATGGGCAAGGTAAGAAAATAAAAAATCAAAGTCTCTGTAAGCTGTATCGAGAATATGAATGCCTCTACTCAAAACAAAGAAGTAAATCACAAAATGTGACCCCAGTCTTGTCAAAAAATTTAGGTTCTGCTATTTACCACTAGGCGATACAGAAATAAATGTGGTAAATCTATGAGGTAAGCGCAAAAATTTCCCGGTCCGACTATGATAGAAACGGCGTAGACTCACAATTTTATTTTTCAAAATATTAACCCCCCCTAACATCAATGCATCTCTTACATCATTGAGTGCACTTGTGTGAAAATCAAGAAGGTATGAGGTATGAGCGCAGTCTCCTAGCCTCGTCGACTCAATACTCTCCACTATGTCGATCGCTCCTGAAGGCCTTACGAAAGCTTATACGAACGTAATTTTCTGTTTCGGTCGTATTTTCGGCAGATTTTCTGCCGAAACCAAAACTCTAATTTAGCGCCGAAACCGAACCCAAATGTTCGGTCGACACTCTCCATTATGTCGGTCACTCCCGAAGGCCGCCGCAAGCTTATACAACCGTAATTTCTGTTTCGGTCGTACTTTCGGCAGATTTTCTGCCTAAACCGAAACTTCAATTTAGCGCCGAAAATTGCCGAAACCAAACCCGAAAGTTCGGTCGACACCTTCCACTATGTCGGTCGCTCCCGAAGGCCGCACGCAAGCTTATACGACCGTAATTTTGGTTTCGGTCGTACTTTCGGCATATTTTCTGCCGAAACTTGCCGAAGCCGAAAGTTCGGTCGGACACTACTAATTTGTTCTAACATTGTCAGGAATTGCGGCTTGTGCAATTCCTGCAGTGTGCACTGGTGTATTGTCATGGAGCAATCACACGCCTCTAGTCAGTTTTCCACATATTTCCTTCTGAATATTTCGTCCTAATTTATGCAGGAGTGTTGCATAATATGCCCCGTTGACTGTGGTGATGTCTGAGGCAAAAAACCGTTTAATAACCACATCAAAAACAACGTCCTCTCAAGCTCCAACCGCAGCAAACTGGAAAGAATACCCTCAAAACCTTTGTGTATCATAGTGGAGAACCATAGTTTCATCCTCTTTGAAAATTGTCTTCAACACGTCCACAGGGTTTTCTCCACAGATATCCAAAAAGGATTGGGCCCATTCAACATGATGCTGAAAGATGTTTGGGGACCCACATTGCACTAATTATTGATGCCTAAATGTTCGTGGAGGATTCTGGGAACTCTTGTATCTGAAAGCACTGACATTTTTTATCGTTCTTCCACTTTCAACGATCTTATTGTATCTTCCAAGGATTTTTGCTCCATTTGAAACCAGTGTCAGTTATAAGAAAACTAATTGACATAGAATCAATTTTTGTTTTTTCCAAGGATAATAAGACTTGAACCAATGTCTTACCAAATTGTTACACGCTGCGATACCCAGGATCTACGTCAGGTCGGGAGACTTTGACGATTGCCTCGTACGTTTATTTTTTTATTTATTGAATGCATGACCAACAGGATAATCCCATTAATAGGGCACCATACAAAAAGAACAATATGTAACAATATGAACAAAAAATACTTTTAAAAACAAAACTAAAATACTGTGCAAATCATCACAAGGCAGAAATTCCACGAAACAGTACATATAATGGTCCTAATAACCGACAAAGTAAAATAAAGCCACCCTACGAATAACTGCAGCCTTATCTGAAGAGAAGTCGCACAAGTTTGCAATGTCATTAAAGTCAGAGCTCATTGTATACACAGGTGATTTCATATACAAGTTAGTCCTTGGTATTGGAGGCTTAAACACTCTCACCATTCTAGATGCATCCTGTGGAACTGAAAAATTTAATTGCATCAATAAGTCTGGACAATCAACTTTACCATGAAACAAGTTATGCAGGAACATAACAGATGCAACTTTTCTATGTGAATAGAAACTGGGTATGCCAGCTTGCATTAGCAATTGGCCATGATCGCATCCCCTCTGTGGGTAGGTACCAGATGCCCCATATACAAGGTATCTTAAAAACATATGCTGAATATCTTCTAGAGCACCAATCTGAACATTCTAAAAGGGATCAAAAACCAAGCTACAATATTCAAGCCTTGATCGAATGTAAGCAAAATAGAGAATTTTCAAGCTATCCAAATTGGAAAATGATCTGCCGTTCCTTATAAAGAAACCCATCAACTTCAAACAGGATGCCGTAATTGTTTGAATATGTTCAGTGAAACTTAAATGTTCATCATATACAATGCCAAGATCCTTGTGCGTTTCAGTCCTAGCCAATGGTACACCACCCACTTTGTAGAGAAAACCTATACGGCTGGTTTTTCTAGTGTATGTCATCACTTTACACTTCGAGACATTTAATTCAAGTCTGTTCTCAACACACCACAGCTGCAAGTTGTTAAGGTCTACCTGGAGTCTTGAACAGTCACCAATATCGTGAACACTGGAGTATAACTTGAGATCATCAGCAAATAATAGATGATTACCAGAAATTACAGAGCTTATGTCGTTGATAAATATATACTCTAATGGAGGCGTTTTTAATTTTTTCAATGTCTTAACGGTAAAATTTAATTTTGTTTGCAATAGACCAGGCTACACTTTTAACAATTTAACAATTCATGGTACTCAGCGACCTGGAGAACCGGGAAAAATCACGGAATTTGAAATACCCCCTAAAATGTCAGGGAAATTTGTGATTTTACTCAAATGTCATGGAAATCATTCAGCAGACCTGGAAATTATATATTTGCAAAATCCCATCACAAGCAGATTATTTTGGTTTTAAATGAGATAAGTATATTATATGATTTTTTTCACCTATATATTTTTTTTCTACTTAGGGTAATATATGTGACACCATTGCAGCTGCCATTTGGTATATTAATTTTAACCACCAAAAAATGCAGCGAATGTCACATCATGCACCAAAATAAGCCAAAATAAATATAGCTTCTTCCTCTATCTCAAATATATCTCATTTGTTTATCTCACTTGAAATATTCCTCCTTGAATGCATAAAATGCGTTCTAGTCATTGGCGGCGTAGAGCTGTGCTGTCTGTGTTTATTTTATTTTAACCTTTATGATCATTAACATAGAGTTAAAGTTGGGGGGGGGGGTATATTGGGCATTTGTATATGGGTATTTGTATTGTAATCCACAAGAGAAAACCTTAATATCGCAACACATTGTGTACGATAGTGTAAAGAAATTAGGACGAGTGGGAAATAATGAAGTCAATCTAAAATAATATCAAGAATTCATAATATCATCAATATAAGCGAGAGCTCTTAATGAAAATCAGAAGACAACGCTTTAGATGACCGAAGTAGAAATAATGAAATGTAAAACACTTAGAGAACTATCACAACGAAGAACGCGGAAAACACACTGAAGAAAATGCAAAATTTGAGATGGGAGTTTTGAAATCTAAAATTACCACATTGATAAAATATGTATGAATATTATCTTATTTCCACAGTGTGGTAATTTGATTTGGACTTTTTTTATACTAAACATTTTATATTTATTTTCGTTGTTCTTTATTTTATTTTTTATTTTTGAATCAAGACGTGTCTTTATTGAATGCTTGAATAGTGGTTATAATATGGCTCTTGTTGTTTGATCTCATTTAGATTAAAATGAGTAAAGCTTAATTAGTAGTCAATACAAAAACGTGTAATACTCATTCTTTTAAGTAGAAAGCGATCAGTTTTCTTTAGAAGTTTAAAAGAATAAGCATATTTATGTTTTTGATGATGTTTGTGTATTAAACAAGTTTTTTGTTCAGGATTTTTATTTACCTCATGAACGTTTTCAGAGATGCGTGTCTTTCATTTTAAGCATTATAAAAAACTCACTTTCTGAGCTTGGAAATGTGAGGGAATTTGATTTTTGATTTCTGCTGGGTACCCTGACAATTGCTCCAAGATGATTTTTTCTTTTTTTTTTACAATATCCGATATTTATGCATTCATTCTCACATGAAAATCTGTGAAAATTTGCGACTGGACCACTAACCCACTATTGAAAAAAAATTTGCTTGAAGAATTTAATTCAGTTCATTATTTGTCACATTTGTTATTTTTGTTAACTTTTTCCGCAAAGACAGATCTAGTAGTACTAGTGATTGTTCTCGTGGTGATGGTATCTTGATTGCTGTTAGAGAGGAACTTGTGAGCTGAAGGTTAATGGTATAGGATGAGTTTGAGCATGTTTTTGTGTTAATTGGATCAGACAACAACCAAATGATAGTTGCTGCAACATATATACCACCCAGATCCTCAGCTGAAGCATACATTGGCTTTTCTGAAGAACTCGAGAGACTATCTATCACTCATCCTAGTGCAAAAGTTATGGTCTTTGGTGATTTCAATCTTCCCCATGCATATGGTCTCAAGATGGCCTTGGCTCCAGTGCTTCAGTTCAGCCGGGCTCTCCACCAAATGAAATTCTAGCAGCAGAGGTAGTTTCAAATATGTGTTCGTACCTCAATTTGTTCCAGTTGAATAGTCTCCTCTCTATCAACGGTTCACTGTTGGATCTTGTTTTAGACTCTAACAGTGATATTGTCCCTCAGCCTCCAGATATAGTTCTAATTCCTGAAGATTCGCACCATCCACCGTTTCAGTTTCAGCTGCTTCACGATTGGTGCACCATCAATGTTGGATTTGTTCCTGATGGTTATTACAGAGATTTCAAGTCTGCTGACTTTGTCTCAATTTCGTGATTTTTAGACTTAGTTAGATGGGATACTTTGTTTGAAAATAAATCCCTTGATTTGATGGTGAAAATGCTTTATGATATTTTGTCATTGCTATTGATTTACATGTTCCTTTAAAGAAGTTTTCATCTAGAAAGTTTCCACGATGGTTTACACCTGAACTCCAAAACTTAATCTATCTTAAAAAGCAAGCACATCTCAAATATAATGTATCCAAGTCTGCTGATGAGTATGTTGAATTTTCTAAATTAAGGTCTCTATTAAGTAAGATAAAATCTCGTGAAGCTTACATTAACTATGTTTCCAAAACTGAGTCATCTTTATGTAATAATACTAAACCTTTCTGGAGATTTGTTAAATCTAAGTATAAGAATGCTGATTTTCCAAGTACTTTAAAATATAGCGATCAGATATGTTCACCGGGATTAGACATTGTTGACATGTTCGCTGAGTATTTTTCGTCGGTTCACAGTGGTAATAAGTGTTCTGTCCCTACCCATGAATTTTCTTATGCTGAGCTGAATCTGTATGTGCACCACCTAAAAATATCTGACATTTATTCTAAACTTGCAGCACTAGATGTCTGTAAAAGTCCTGGGCCGTGTGGTATCCCCCCCTCTCTTCTTAAGTACTGTAGTTTTAATTTGTCTAGGCCCTTGTGGTTCATCTTTAATTTATCTCTGGAAATGGGTGTTTTCCCTACATGCTGAAAACTTGGTTACATTCTTCCAATTTTTAAATGTGGTCAGGTCAGACAGAGGTCTTGTTGAGAACTACCGACCGATAAGTATTCTCAGCGTTATTCCTAAAATTTTTGAAGATCTTCTATGCGAGACTCTTAGGTCTCTCCTTGGTGGTTCAATCATTGACCAGCAATATGGATTTATATCGGGTCGTTCTGCTGATCTAAACTTGTTGGTGTACACTGCCTACTTGTCGGAGTCCTTGGCGGCGGGTATTCAGATTGACTCGGTTTATACCGACTTTTCCAAGGCCTTTGACAGAGTAAACCAAGACCTCTTAATCCATAAGCTACAGATGTTTGGTGTTGGCTGGATAGATAGTTACCTTTCTGACAGGTATCAGGTGGTGCGGATAGGGAATTTTATGTCCAATGCAATACAAGTTTTGTCGGGAGTGCCACAGGGTTCTCACTTGGGACCTTTGCTATTTACATGTTCATTAATTATATTCATGAGTGTTTCTCTAATTGTAAATTTTTATTGTTTGCTGACGAACTAAAATTATTTTCCAGAATCACAGGTCGCTCAGACTTTTTTAAGATTCAGTATGACATTGACAACTTAATAAGCTGGTGTCTTAACAATGGGATGGAACTCAATCCATCTAAATGCCAATCAATTTCTTTTTATAGAGGAAGGAATAGACCTGAACATACCTATTACATCAAGGGTGTACCATTGAAGTCTGTTGAATTAGTTAGAGATTTGGGTGCTGCATTTGATTCATCTTTTTCATTTATCCCTCATGTTTCTAATGTGATTTCCAAGTCTCTGAAGTTGCTTGGCTTTATTATAAGATGTACCTCTGATTTCACCAACATCAGATCTGTTAAAATTCTGTATTTTTCTCTTGTACGTCCTCATCTTGAATATGCCTCTTGTATATGGTCTCCCTACTATACATGTCATTCTGTCAGGTACAGTGCAAGTTTTTTAGGTATCTTGTTTTCAAAAGTCACCATCGTTATAGTAGTTTCGATGATTTACTAACATATTTTAATATCATTCCTTTTGATATGTTTGACGCAAACAAAGAGATTTAAAACTTTTTTATAATATAATTAACTTCAAGGTATGTTGTCCTGACTTACTTTCTAGGATCAACTTCCTTGTTCCACCAAGAGTAATTCGTTCAAAGAATTCATTTCTTGTCGCTTTTTATCGTACCAACTACAGTCATAACTCTTATTTAATTAGATGCTCAGTGTTGGCCAACAAATTGTCTGACGAACTTGACTTTTTCACAAGAAAATCAGTTTTCTTAAAACAGCTGTCACTTTGTAAGTTAAGTGTCTAACTTGTAACCATTTTGTATGCTTTTATTAACTGCTTTTATTGTATATTTCTTTTTCTTTTTGTACTTATCTAAAATGGGCTCCTGGCCCGTAAATAAATAAATATTTTTTTTCAGGCTGCAAGTGCTTCAGAATTTTTCAACAATACCCTCACTGGATTCGTATGTCACTTTAGGTTGCCTGTGTATGGTAAAACGGAGATACCACCTTGCGGTAACATGTTTCTGTATTCCTGGGTGTTTTTGTGTACATACGCCATTTTTACTGTGATGTCAATTAAATTCCTTATACTGTCACAGTCGGCAGTTTATACTGTTGCCACGATGACAGCCTCACTGCCTTTAGTAGGTATTTGGTGGTCCCTCTTCCATACTGCTTCCATTAGAGATGGTAAGTACAGACTTTTTTTATTGTATGATTACAAATTATTCATTGTAAAGATTTTTGATTGCTAAAAATTCACACAGAAAAAACGTAAGTATGTAAATTAGTTTATTTAGAGAACATAGGAATGACTTTCTTCCTTTAGTTTGTATAAAAATAATAATAGGATATTTGAAAATTTCGGGAAGCAGCAACTGCGTTAGAGTAGCGATTTTTTATAAGAATTGTACACTATTATTATAATACGGCATATTAGTAAAGTTAATACTTTAAACTCACACAAGACCCGTGGGCTACTTAAGGCTGTCTGTGGCTATGAGGATCTGCTTGTTGGTGTAGCTCCTCCTCTTGTTCTCCCGCACACAGTGCAGGATGGCATACATTTCCGCCTGAAAGACCATGGGCTCCAAGGGAAATACTATGACTTACCTTCGGTCCTTCCGAATAAACAACTGCCCACGCTCCACGCCGGATCCGTCTGTGAACCAGACGAGCGTGTCACGTGGTAAGCCCGGCGTCTCCTCCCGCCATGCCTCGTCGGGGATTTCCCCTGTAAAATTGTTTTCCCTGTAGATTCGCGGGCTCGCGAGGTCTGGCCTCATTTCAAGCATGGACTCCTTTCATGATCTCCTGAATTTTGCAGTGGCCCCTGAAGCCTGGGTTGATCTTCAGTCTACCATTGTAGGCTAGTCTGTATAGTCCTAGTGTGGCCTCCCCTATGATAACTAAGTGTAGGAGGGCAGATCCAGCAACACCTCCATGGCGGCTGTTGGGTTTGAAGTTAATGTAATGTAATGCCAGTTTGATCAGGTGGACTAAAATGAAATCATTCAGGCGATGAACTTTACTAATATGCCGTATAATAAGAGTGTACAATTCTTATGAAAATTCGCTACTATAACACACTTGCTGCGTCCCGAAATTTTTGTGTGTGGTTTTATCTAATACATTTATAAAAAATCTCAAAGCTTCGTTTATTTTACATAAAAAAGGTATTCGTGTTTAAATGTTTTAAAGTCGACCGTTTTCAAGTAATTTGCAGTTGACTATTCATGGGTTTTTCAAGCTTTTGAAATCACTTGTCCAAAATGGCTTCGAAAATCTTTTAAAAAGGCCATCACATGAATTAAGCCAATGGGCAGCATACCAGCCTGACATTGTTTGATGTATTTTTAGAACTAATTTTCGAAAAATAAAACTGCATTAGAAGAAAACAGAAATAATAACGTGACATTTACAATCCGTCAAACAGTGTCAAGCTGGTATCCTGCTCATTTGCTTAATTTATCATGGCCTACTTAAAAGATTTTCGACAGCATTTTGGACGAATGATTTCAAAAGCTTGAAAAACACATCAACATTCAATTGAAAATGCCTCGAAATCGGTCAACTTTATAACGTTTTAACAAGAATATCTTTTTTATGTAAAATAAATGAAGCTTTGGGATTTTCGATAAATGTATAAGATAAAACCACGCACAAGAAAGATATGGAAATCGATTCCAGCCTCCTTGTAAGTTACACCTCTGAATGAAATATAATGATTCTAACAAATTAGTAATATTTTTCATAAAAAAACTACGCCCATGTGTCAAATTTGTTACCTGTTGTAGTTTTGAAGAAAATGACAACAAAAAAACATTTTTTTGAGTTTTCTAGGGGCTGTAGCTCCTTAGGGGTGCATTTTAGGAAATAGTTTTACATAATAAACTACATTTATTTTTTGGTGTACTATACATCCTAGAAATTTTGGCAGACATTTTTGAAACACCTTGTATTTTATTTTATTTACTAAGCAGTTGTTAGTTATGTAAAATATCCCATGTATTTCTCTTATAATTTGCAGGTTTGCTAGTTTGGGCGCCATCTGTAACAGGAGAACTCATTTGTTCACTCTTAGGTCTACCAATTGTACTTATAGGTTTGTGCCTATTGTGTAAGTCTCATTTTAAAGATTACCAATGGTCGAGACTTGGATCAGCACAGGTTCTGTCCTCAAACCATTTAGCATGAAGGAAATATTAATGTTTTTGGGTAATTTTTTGAACTGTTTCTAAAATAGAGTAGCTAACAATGGAACTAAAAAATAAATTTTATTTCAAAGGCATGTTATTTTTTAGTTTCATTTTGAAATGGTCATTATTTTTATATATTAAGAATTAGATACTTTAAAGGTTCTCTACTTTCCATAAAAATTACAGGTTGCAGTTTTAATGGCTTCTTTTTATATTTATTTTGGTTTTAATCTTCTTTTTATATCGATTTTGTATTTATTTAAATGTATAAAATACTATTTTCTTCTATATAAAGTTCCTAAAAGAGACCTTAGAAAGGACATTTATTTATTAATAAAACTTTATGGATGATGAAATTATTATAACTGCTAAGAGAATCAAAGCAAGTCTTATCTTGTTCCTGTATTTTTTCAGAAAAGACTGTTTATGTTTTCTTGGCTCCACTTAACAAACTTTTTAAACTCATTCTTAGAGATGGCACATTCCCCACAATTTGGAAGCTTAAATTTAATTTGTTTTCAAGGCAGGAGATAAGGTTTTAACCTTCTTTTTATATCGATTTTGTATTTATTTAAATGTATAAAATACTATTTTCTTCTATATAAAGTTTTTAAAAGAGACCTTAGAAAGGAAATATTTATTTATTAATAAAACTTTATGGATAATGAAATTATTATAGCCGCTAAGAGAATCAAAGCAAGTCTTATCTTGTTCCTGTATTTTTTCAGAAAAGACTGTTTATGTTTTCTTGGCTCCACTTAACAAAATTTTTAAACTCATTCTTAGAGATGGCACATTCCCCACAATTTGGAAGCTTAAATTTAATTTGTTTTCAAGGCAGGAGATAAGGTTTTAACCTTCTTTTTATATCGATTTTGTATTTATTTAAATGTATAAAATACTATTTTCTTCTATATAAAGTTTTTAAAAGAGACCTTAGAAAGGAAATATTTATTTATTAATAAAACTTTATGGATAATGAAATTATTATAGCCGCTAAGAGAATCAAAGCAAGTCTTATCTTGTTCCTGTATTTTTTCAGAAAAGACTGTTTATGTTTTCTTGGCTCCACTTAACAAAATTTTTAAACTCATTAGAGATGGCACATTCCCCACAATTTGGAAGCTTAAATTTAATTTGTTTTCGAGGCAGGAGATAAGGTTTTAACCTTCTTTTTATATCGATTTTGTATTTGTTTAAATGTATAAAATACGATTTTCTTCTATATATAGTTTTTAAAAGAGACCTTAGAAAGGAAATATTTATTTATTATAAAAACTTTATGGATGATGAAATTATTATAGCCGCTAAGATATTCAAAGCAAGTCTCTTATCTCGTTCCTGTATTTTTTCAGAAAATACTGTTTATATGTTTTCTTGACTCCCCTTAACAACATTTTTAAACTCATTCTTAGAGCTGGAACATTCCCCACAATTTGGAAGCTTAAATTTAATTTGTTTTCAAGACAGGAGATAAAAGTGGTCCATCAAACCGCTGATCAAAGGCCATGCAGTGTGGCTTCTGTAAGATTTTCGATGCAAATAAACAACAACAAAACATTTTCTTGTTTGTCAGTCTGTGTCTGTCTGATTGTGGCCACGATAACTTTAGAACTAATTGAGATAGTCTTCAAATTTGGTATACAGTTACCACCCAATA
This sequence comes from Tillus elongatus, assembly GCA_964006375.1. NCBI lineage: Eukaryota > Metazoa > Arthropoda > Insecta > Coleoptera > Cleridae > Tillus > Tillus elongatus. Next base: position 172,556,494 of record OZ023265.1, on the reverse strand, counting down.
AACGAACGGATTGTTTTTGGTTAAAATCGCTCGAGGGGGTAGGGGATGAATGGGGGATGATTTGGTGAAAATTGATATTTTTTCATTAAAACTCAAGTAATATAACGTTTTAGAGAGTGTTTATTAGAAAACTTTTAATTTCATCAAACATCTGATATTCTATGCTGAAATTAAATTAGCAGTTGAATGTATGGGGGTGAAATATCGGTGACAGAACATTCTCCTTCAAAATTACTAAATATAAATCGCAGCATGAATGGAAAATATAAGTTCTAGGTATCATTAGAAGGAAGAAAAGTTACCGTAAATGGTATTGATAAATAGTATATGGACAAAGAGAGAATTTCTTGTCCTGAATTTCCATTGGATGAAATAATCTAGAGAAGTGTGAGAGAATCGACTGAATTATTCAAGATCTTAAATAAAATATACATAGAATAGAATAGAACCTCTTTATTAGCCACAAGATCAGATACAACAATGAGATTGGCAGGTCAAGTTAAAAAAATTATCACACAAATGCAAATGTAAAACTATAAAATGTTTACATAAAATCAACAAAAACACACTAACATTTAACATACATAATATCTGCCAATCACCTGGCCGGTGAAAATCTCAGCTGCTGCACCATGTCAAAATATTTATCCAGGCCTGTCTGCATTACAAAATCTTTAATAATTGTTTTAAATCTGCAAAAATATATTCAAATGTTACAAGAGACTCCCAGTTATCAGGATGGTTTCAGTCCAGAAACATTGACTAGATCTAATTTACTTAATTCACAGATTAAAATTATTTATACAGATCTATCCAATGCCTTGGACCATCTAAATCATTGTGTTTTAATCAAAAAGATGGAAGCTATCGGATTCTCTTTAAACTTGCTTAGTCAATTCTAGTCTGTCTAGACGAAAACAATTTGCTTTAATCGACAGTTTGAGAGCCATCGGATTAACTGAAAGCTTAGTTTAGTTTATTCAAGTGTGTGTGGAAGAACAATTTATTGAGTTCCAGGCTTTCAATTTATGATTTATAAGATTACTTTGGTGGTACCGCAAGGTTCCATACTAGGTCCAGTACTATTTAATATGTTTATCGACCCTGTTAAAGATTACGACAATAGGATTTTCTCAACTGTTTCCGGTGTGGATGACTAGAAGAGTTTTGAAATCTCAGACGATTCATGTTGTCATAGTGAATGACTCCAAATGCTGTGTAACAACCTTCGCTTGATTTGAGCAGCCAATTAGTTTTACCTATAATTTAAAGGGGCTTGTGAGTAGAAACGAAAACAACGATAATCAGTGGAAAACATTAGCCCACTCATCCTAAACAGCAGACCACTTGAAGATGTTGAGGAGTTTACATGCCTGCGCAGTATTGTTAACAAGAAATGAGGGACGGGATACGACATTGTTTATGAAATTAGCAAGGCACAGGTAGCATTTATTTCGATTATTAGTTTGTCTGGAGATGCACATAGTACTCCAGGTAAACGATATTGCGCCTTCAATACAAATGTAAAATATGTGCTTCTATATGTGTGTGTAACCTGGAAAATAACTAGGGATTCAATAGCAAAGCTGCAAGTCTTCATCTACTGTTGTTTGCGAAGAACGCTTCACAATTTCTTAACAAATTGGGTTCGGAATTAAGACTCACTACATCTTAAAACAACGCCCAGTTGATCAAAAATAGCGACAAGAAAATATGGATGGATAGGTGGCACCCTTATAAAATCAGAGAATAGCATAGCCAAGAATTCTTTGGACGAGAATCCACAAGGCAAACAGAGAGTTGGCAAGTGCGCTCAAAAGTGATCTGCCACGTTCACGACGGTTTGGAAGCTGTCACGGGATAATAGTGATCTATCTAAACTACCAACCAACAAGCATTTTGTGTGTATTCGGTAAGGTTTTCCAGGCTTGCCTTCTTCAGCAAATATTGTTTCACATTAAGAACAGACTATCCATTTCTCCGCAAGGTTTCATTCCGAAAAGGTCAGCTATGACGAATTTAGTTGATATTACACAGTTCGTTGCATCTACTTTCGACTGCTCTTGATTGGTTGATGTATATACCGACTATCTAGGGCTTTCGTTTGTCTAAATCATTCTGTTCCAATCGACAAAATGATGGCTGGCTTGGTCTGTTTAGATCTTACCTGAATGGAAGGAAGCAATTTGTTGAGGTCAGGGACTTCAAATTTAACATCTATAACATAATTTCGGCAGTGCCGCAGGGTTCAATACTCAGTCCACTACGGTTTAACATATTTATCGACTCTGTTAACAGGGTGTCCACTTATCGGGAAAAGTCAGGGAATTTGTAGAAGAAAAATTTTTGTCAGGTAAATCAGGGAGAAATTGTAAAAATTGACTGAGAGTCAGGGGATTTTTTTCCTATTAGGGAAAAATTATGTTTCCATTTTAGGATAAATCATTGAAACTTTCAAAGCAGAACTCTCATTCAAAGATAATTTTTGGTCTTTGAACATTTTGTCTTAAAACCTTATAATTTCTTTATTTTATTAAAACAATGTGTGGTCGTGTTTTCCGCCGTAAGGCGATAATCTACTGTATTATGTAGTAGTGTTACACTTTTTGGGGGTAGATTATAGAAGATCAAAGTCAGCGAAATAGGTTTTGCATGTCAGGGATATCAGGGAAAAGTCAGGGAAATTGATAGGCTGTTTTTAGTGGGAACCCTGGTTAAACATGTTTTACATCTTCATTTTGCAGAAGCCATGAAGATTTGTGCAAGTGTGAATGAATGTGTGCAACTCCAGAAGAATCTTGGAGTCCCTGCCGAACGGGGTCGGCGTCATATTTCTATGAATGTATCTAAGTGTTGTGTGATATCCTTTACCCAAAATATGTAGCCTATTAATTTCCATTGCAATTTAAGGGACTTTGTACATAGTCGCCCTAGGACAGTTAGGACGTTGGAATGGTTTTTGGTGGAACCTTATCTTTTCAACCGCACTAGGAATGGACTGTTAAATTTGCTTGCAAAACTCTTTATTAGGTTTCTGATAAGAAACAAAAATTTCTCCATGGCTAATGCCTTTTGTCTTGTTAGATCCGACTTGAATATAACTCGCTTGTGTGGGCGGCTACTCATGAGATTCATGTAGCAAACATTCAGTAAGTACAAGAGGAATTTCTAAAATTTATTAGTCTTTAAGAAGATGATCGAGATTCTATTGATTTTCTTCAGAAAAGGGTTCAATCAAATATTCCGTCTTGTAACCACTAAGTTATCCTTTTGTGCCATTTGAGCAGATTAAATTCTTAGTTGTGTTTGTAAATTGTACATTAGAAGCTGGCTAAATAAAATTTGTTTGTGCAGACAAATAAAAAGTGGGGAAAATCTGGTCTATAAGCAGGTCGAATGACTACTTTGACTCTAGATTCATTTTAAAATTACCTAAAACTTTTTTTAGAACCAGTTAGACAATGTTTGCCTTATTTGTAGTTGTTTATTACTCAAGTCTCTACTGTGTATAATAGATAGTGATTTATACACACCATTCATAGTGTTTTGGGGAACGAAGTGTGGAGGGGTTTAAAATTTATACTCTATTTCCAAACTGAATCAGAATTATCTTCACATCGCCTCCACACATTAACGTTCCCAAATACAAAAGCGTTTAAATATGTCAAAAATCTGGCAAGGCTGTTCCAATATTCACTGCTATAAAGTGGTTTGCCCTGCCTCCATATAACCTGGTCTGTTGTCTTCAAGAGGCGGTTTACCTGCATTCAAACACATAGAAGTTTGCTTATATGCTCAATGATAGTAGACTCTCATGTTATGCATTAATCACTATCTATTATAAATAAGAGAGACTACAAAATTTATGAATTTAGTATTTGATATTAAAAAAAAAACAACTGAAATATAATTTGTCTGTTAGCCTTATATAATATAAGAAGTTGAACCGATCGGCTCTATTTTAGAAGCAGTCCATATATTTATAATCAATTCGCGGCTGGAAATACAAAGACGTGTAACTCCAAAATTTAGGATTTGGAGTTACGGCCATTATGCAGGCTGAGTTTTTTTAAGTGTTACACGGGGATATCTCGAAAACGGTTTGAATTTTTCTAGTGAAATTTTCGTGAACTAATTAATAGGGAGACAAGGGGAAACATATTTTGATATCCCCCTCGGTTTTGCTTTTTCCAGCGGACGGGGGTAACTTTTTATTTTTAAATGAGATGATGTCCTTTTTTATAAAATTCGAATCCAGTTAAAAAAACTAGGTTTGTGTGGCGCAAAAAAGTTTAATTTGAACTATTATTTGTGAAACCACATGCCTGGGTTTATGTTTGGGTTTAATAATTGAGGTAGTTGGTTTCTTAAAAAAATTGTGTACATTTCTCAATTTAGCCCTTTAATGACCAGACCTACTTTTTTAAAATCTGTTTAAAAATAATGTAATGCGCGCTAAATTTGACAAACGTGCATCTGATGGTACACTATAATTGTATTTTCTCCTTTTCACGCAGCCATTGTTATTATTAGGTCCTAAAGAAGATCGGCTTCTTGATGCCTGTCCTAAAGTCATAAGCCCTTGATTGACTTGTCTCGTAAAATCCAATAGAGTAGATTTTTCTCCACTGACATCACAATACAAAATATATGCATTTACAAACGCTATATCCAGTAGCTCCCACAGCAATCGGTGCCAGCATTTTCTTACATAGATTCTAATTTTTAAAAAAAGTACCTCCCCCCCATTTAAAAAGTCTAAAGTTCCACCTCCACGCCCAGAGCCTCGGTGGTTCAGAGGTAAGAACGTTTTTCATAATTGTATAAGCCCTTGCATTTAGAAGCCTCGATTGTCCAGGGGTAAGAATGTGTGCCTCTGAACCCAAGGGTACTGGGTTCGATCCCCAGGGCTCCCTTTAACTTTTTCAGTACATACTGTACAATTAACATCAACTGAGGTTGTGGCATTGTATTTGAGCATGTTGAATGTCTGCACGTTCCACCATTTGGAGGGGGCGGAAAGCCATCGGTCCCGTGTCCATGCGATGTTAGACATGTTAAAGATCTCTACCCTCCTTACAGAAAGGCAGGGGTTCAGAAAAATTGCCAGGGTGAGGTGAAATTGCTGCCTGGCGTCGTTGATTGGCCATAGTCACGGAAATAAATTGATCTTAAGTAAACATAAACACACCCACGCCCCCTCAAAATAGACGGGGGTAAAATGTCAAAAGTATGTTTAAATATGTCCCCTGTTTACATATTACTTATATATATATATATATATATATATATATATATATATATATATATATATATATATATATATATATATATATATATATATATTACACCAAAATTTCACAAAAGGAAATTAAAAAACGTTTTCTTTTTTCAGATATCCCCTTGGTAACACTTAAAAAAAAACACCCTCTATGTATGTTCATCTCTAAGAACTGACAAACTGACGTGTCTCTCCACGTTACCCTTGTGATTATATTACAATTCAGTATACGGTCGTATCTTTTATTTAGTCAATGACCAAAAAGATAAAATGATGTAATTTGGTCTGTTTAAAAACAAATCAAATGCACAAACGCCTCTTTGGCTTTCCAGCGATGAATTATTAAATATGTATTTTTGATGTTGCACTAGTCATATTTTTAATCATTTTACAACAAATCCTTTCATATTAATAGGTGAGGATATTTATTCTGCTTAATTAGTTTAAAAAATAATATGTGTAACAGTATTTAAAAACAAATGTTATAAAAACAAAAACACTATATGCTATACTGTGCTGTACTGCCTTTCTCGTGTGAAAAGTTATATTATTGAAAAATGAACTGTTAAATGTTGCAGTAGTAAAAAACAAACAATATAATCAAATGTTAAAGTGAATAGAAACTTAGTTCCAGATCGTTAATCAATGAATTTTGTGGCATATAACATACGAAAAACAAAAGGAGAAGTTTATACTTGCGTTCCTTTTTTCACTTCTATTTTTGTAGTCATGTAAAATTGTTCTATTTTTCTGTTCATAAGACTGATTTTTAATAGAATAAAACGTGCCAATTTAATTAACTGTTCTCATAAAATAAAGAGGTGAAGGGAATATTTTTGATAACGTTCTTTTTACTGAATGCTCTTGGAAACAATAGATACCTTTCTTCTTGACCTGGACTCTATTCTAATGTATTTCAAATTTCATAATGAAATGTTGAGCTCTTCTTAATATGTTAGACTTTTTATATAATCTTTGTTTTTTGTGCGGATAATGTGCTGTCCTTTATATCTTCAATATGGGGGACTGTATTATGAATGAATGAATTACCATAGGAGGACGGTTTTAACAATTATATCAACTGCAATTTACAACTATTTACAGAACTAACAGACATATGTCAAAACTCACTGGTGTTTGCTATCCAACTGATTTAATAGAAAGAAAAAGAGAAATGAAAAGGGTGTGTTGCCGAAGAACGCAGCACTATCCAGAGATACAATGAATTGAAATATTAACAACTGCGCTTAAGCGAAATGGGTGTAAATTACATAACAATGTAGAAACAGTTAGTGTCGTGAAAAAATGCATGTGCTTATTTAAGGTCAACTGAAAACGCAGCATTCTTTTTAATCAGAAATGGTAATAGAAATTGTTGAGGAGTGGTGGATTCAATACGGTAAATGAAAGGCGTGTCAAGTGTAGGTACTTTTGAGTGGCGGTAATATTCATTACTTGTGTGAACAATATCCATTGCTCAATATTCGTCACCGCTAATGTTACTCAGTTTTCGTTACCACTACCGTCATTTTCACTATGCGCATGCACTATAGTAACTCGTTATAGTAACTGGAACTACAATAACCAGTGGCGGCATAAAGGGGGGGCGGTCCGCCCCGGGTGCCAAGTACTAAGGGATGACAACGTGGTGACAACTCACTCCCGTAGCTTAGTAGCCAGCCACTGGTGCAATTGCCCGGCAAGGGCGAAAGGGCAAGTGATTTCGGCCCCTCCCTCCGTCGGCGCCGTATCCGCTGCGCCGTGCCATGTGTCAATTAAAACAAACAATCACAGTCAGTAGAGATGGAAAATTCGGATCTTTCGAAGAGTCGGATCACCGGCTCCGGATCTTTTTGAAGATCCGGATCCTTGAACCGATTCTTGAAACTCAATTAATCTGTCTCACGTGACTGTGACTTATGCATACTGTATTCAGTAAGATCGACCAAAACAAAAGAGGTGATCAAGAGCGAAAAGCTATTATACGGATTGAAATATATATCCACGATTATATGACTGTTTAAAAAAAAGATTACGTCTAAACTGGTTTAATTCATGGTGGAAACTAAATCCTACAGTGTCAACACGAGAATTCTGAGAACCATCTTTCCTGTTTTAATAAACGGAAAATCTTGGAAAACGGATTGAGGCTGCAAAAAGCTACCGACCATGAACATCAGATGGTTTTAGACCAAGAAAAAAAGAAGTGGCGTGACATTTTGACTCGCCTTTTAGATGTTATTCTTTTCCTGGCACGTCAAAATCTTCCTCTTAGAGGCCATAGTGAGGGGGTTTCTTCGGACAATAGAGGGATTTTTTTAGAATTAGTTAATCTATTGTCGAAATATGACCCAGTGTTAAAAGAACATATGCTAAGAATTGAACATGCTGTCACCTGTACAAAAAGGAAACAGGTAGATTCCTATTTATCCAAAGACATTCAAAATGAGTTCATCAGCCTTTTGGGGAAAGAGGTGAAAAATAACATTTTGGACGACATAAGAAAAGCAAAATATTTCGCCATTCTTTTCGATAGCACTCCAGACACATCACATGTTGATCAGATGAGTTATGTAATCAGATATGTTCATATTGAAGGCGATCAAGTTGAAGTAAATGAATCATTTCTAGGTTTCTTCCCAATAGCTGGAAACACTGAAAATATCCTTACGCAACTGGAGAGTGATAACTTGGACATACATCTATGTCGGGCTCAAGGGTATGATAACGCTGCAACGATGGCAGGAGCTCATGGTGGTATACAAGCAAAAATCAAAGAACACAATCCTAAAGTGTTGTTTATGCCTTGTGCTAATCATTTGCTAAATATATGTGGAGTGCACTCTTTCGGGAGTGTTACTTCAAGTGTAAATTTGTTTGGAACAGCAGAAAGAATTTATCTTTTTGTCATCCACACATCGATGGAAAATTCTAATCAAAAGTGTAGGCGTATCGGTCAAAAGACTAGTAGAGACAAGCTGGAGTGCTCATCACGGCGCTGCTAAACCACTAAAGAATAATTTTGAGAAACTTGTATCAACACTTGAAGACATGTGTGATCCCAGCAGCAGCAGAGAAAACGCCGATACAAGAGAAGCAGCATCCACACTCTTACCAGCTTTATGTGACTTCAGTTTTTTATGTTACCTCTCTTTTTGGTGTGTAGTCCTAGAAGAAGTTAACCAGACACAAAAGTATATATAAACATCTGGGCTATTGCTGGAAAAGTGTGTCATAAAAATCAAAGCTCTAAAAAATTTTCTTCTGAACCAACCTATCCAAATAGTGGAAAGAGCTATTTCCTACGCAACTGAACAATGTGAGGACTTGGATATTTCGATTGAAAGAAGAGGAAGGGGGAGATTTCGAAAACGTATGCCAGGAGAAATGGTCCAAGACGCTGGACTAACATTGCCATAAGAGCTACAGAGAGCTATGTTAGAATGTCTTGATAGAATTTATGGAGAACTAGACCATCGTTACAAGGCAATTGATGACATTCTCATAACATTTGGTTTTGTTTAGCCTAAAACTCTGCTTTCGTCAACAGAAGAACAACTTCCTAGTATAGTTCCAAATCTGACAAAAATCTACGATGAATTTTATGCAGAGGACATTATTTTGGAGATTTTATGACTGAGGCGCCACTTGGAAGCCGCCAGCATTTCTTTCCATGAAGCGGTCCAATGGACTACCTTGAAGCTTCTGAAATTCATTGTACAATAGGACTATTCAGAGTCTGTTCCGAGTCTAGCGCTGTGTCTAAGATTTTTTTAACCATTTGTGTTTCCGTGGCTTCTTGTGAAAGAAGTTTCTCAAAATTAAAATTGATAAATCTTACTTAAGATCTACAATGAGCCAAGCGCGACTTACCAATCTTTCCATATTGTCCACTGAAAAGGGCAGGAAAGTAAGTTTTGATAATGTGATGGAATATTTTAGCAAAATAAAGTCACGTAAACACATTTAGTATTTGATTTGTGGTTTTATTTTGGGGGTGCTCAATAGAAAACCGCCCCGGGTGCCAACCTATGCTACGCTGCCACTGACAATAACTGCCTACTATGTACGCAATGTAAGGCTGAACAATAGGCATAAGTGTATTGAGGCAGAGTATTTACATCAGCCAGCAGTTAGAGGATAATTACTTTAAACCGGCTAATACCCCGTGTTAGAACTAATCTTTTACTATAAACTATTTGCTATAACTATAAGAAATATGTAGCTCTAACATTAAAACTGTTTATTTACTCTATCTGTCAAACTACACTGTTGCTATCAATAATAACAAAACTATCGTCGTCAAAATAACAAAACACAAGGGTAACATGGAAACATGATATCTAATTTTCAACATTTCTCCCCCCTAAATATAGTCTAATTGTCTTCTAACATTTCTATAGGACAAACTTTTGATACCGGTCGCCTATATACTCCTGTTTTAATTTTCATATTAACAATTCTAATTTTTCCAACTTTTGAAGGGTACATTTCTTCAACTACTCCAAGTGGACAGTTGTTTCGAGGTGACTGATTGTCCATTACGATTACAATTTCATCTTTTTTCAAGTTTCTATTTTGACTCAACCATTTTGATCTTGAAATCAGCGTAGGCAGATATTCTTTTATCCATCGTTTCCAAAAAATGTTCAGCCAATTGTTGAGATTGCATCCATTGTTTTCTTACAGTCACTTTTTCTGGAAAAATAGTTTTGCAATACTTGATGTCCCGATCAGAAAATGGTTTGGGGTAAAAGTTTCTAAATTACCAGAATCTGATGATATATATGTGAGTAGTCTGCTATTAACAGTGTGTTCGATTTCTGCAAAGACCGTTCGGAGTACCTCAAATTTGGGTGTTCTCTCTTTCAGTATTACCTTCATGGTATCCTTTACACTTCTCACAAGTCTCTCCCACACTCCCCCCATATGAGGACCACCTGGAGGAGTGAATTTCCATTCTATGTCTTCTGTGACTAATTTTCTTTCTACCAGACCATGATCCATTTTCTTTAATTCTAATTTCAATTCTTTGTCTGAAGACTTTAAATTTGTTCCATTATCACTCCACATGATCTTTGGCTGCCCTCTTCTAGCTATGAATCTTCTAATTGTCTGTATAACTAAATCAGTAGTTAAACTATCTGCAATTTCTAGATGTATCGTAATCTATATAGGACTCTCTTAGCTTACAACGTTTGCTTTTGAACGTAGTCTATAATCTGTAGGAACTGAATCCTTTTGTGCTTTTAAACACAAAAACTTCTCTTAGAAATGAAGATCAACCTGCCCAAAGTTTTCTGTGGGACTGATTCTCCATAAAAACCTTTGGGTTCTAGCAGAACTGGTGAACACAGTAGCTAAAACAGCTATTTAACTGTTGGCATCCGGTGAACTCAGCCATTCAGCACAATAAGAAAGAATTTTAAAACTGAACCGAAAATGAAACAGTTTCACTAAAAAGTTTTTCTATAAGGAGCTCAACATTTCTATTCTTTTTTGAGAATAAAATAATCTTAAGGAATCCAGTTTCACTACAGTTGTATTGTCTGTCTAAATTTTGTCTTCTATATACTTTCTTCTCTACTTTTCTGTGTGTCTTACTTTTCACTATAGTGTTTGTAAACATTAAGAATTGTTAAATAGAATATAAGACAACTATATTGAAACGTCCTTAAAAAAAACGGTACAAATGAATATATTGGCCAAAGAATGTTATATATAAATAGAGATGTGTAATAGTATAAATGTTGCTGTTAATATTGTAAGATGGTTTAAAGTGGAAACATAATAACCGTGTACTGTAAGATAAGTGTTGTGCATTTATTTTGTGATTCCTTTTTATATGGTGCTTATATTATTGCTAGAGTAGAAGTAATAAGAAAATTTATTCTGTATTTAAACGCATATATGGGTGTCAACAAAATCAGCCTACCATAACATTAACAAGAGGTTAATTATTAAAAGCAAAGGTGTCAAAAGTAGAAGTGACATTTCCTCCAGTTTAATGTTATTTACAGTTTCCACACTTTACAGGATTAAATACTGAAGTAATACTATAGTAAACGATTAAATTACATTATTCCTCTCATAGTAGGGAAACAAGTGCATTGTCCTAGTGATATTCTTGATAAGAATGTTTTGATTTGCCTATTGATTTGTTATTCTCAATGGGGACCACTGTAAAGTTAAATACAAAGCAGTTCAGCAAACCCAGACACAACAGTTAATTTTGATGGTGTGACGGCCACTTGGGATGGCCGGGGGTTAATACTAGTTTTCCCTAACCTGGGGAAGTTCGGGATGACTTCCGGGACACGGCTTTCCTACGGGATCATGCTCGGACGCCAGCGTTTATAGAGTTTGTCAGGGAGTAAACGCGCTCCCGCTGGATTCACCCAACTGTCAACGGATACACTAGCCCAGGGTAGTTTCTAGTGGAGACAGGGTCCTCCTAATCCAAGACAAAGTCCCCCGGGACTTCTGGTTATGGTCTCTATTAAAAAACTGGAGTCAAATTGTATTTGGGTGGATATTCTGGGAGAATAAATGAAATGTCGAGTAAATTAAAATAAAATTCTATTCACTAATTATATATACAAGCCTAGCAATTATGGGCGGCCAGGGGCAGAGGTGGTTACTTGGCTCTAAATTATTGTTACGCGCGGATTGCACGAGGACGGTAAAGCGGCAACGTTTAAGAGGTGCAGGGTGGTGGCAGGATAGTGATTAATAGCGGGTGTTACCAGATTTACGCCCCTCCTGAACGGGGCCGCGGACGGCCCGGGACGCCAGGCGCCGCCTAGCTGTTTCAATCTGGACCAGCGCAGTCGCTGCTCTGTCCGAATCTACTCCAGCAAATACAGCTCCCAACCCCCAGAGCAGCCCGCCAGCGGAGACAGGGAAGAAACGGTCCCCTCTAAGGTTCCCAGTGTTATTGTGGGACATTCCACATTTCGACCACAGGTAATAGAATCAGGTTTTCACCTACCTGGGGTATTCTCCGGTGACGAGGTTCACTAAGCAATCGCTGCGGTGGCGGCGGTGGGAAGCGGCGGTTTCGCTCGGCTTGCTGGTCTTCTCGTGAACCACGCGGGCTTTATAATTCCACTTCTTTGCGACGGATGCACTAGCTTGTTCGCGGTCACTACCCAACTGCCCCCTCTCCGTCGGCGTTCCGTCCGGTCACACTTCTTTTCCGAAATCGCCGTCGCCTAATTGTCCCCTCTACTAATTATTCCGTTCGACATGCCGGATTTCGTATTTTCCTCCACGGAAAATGTTGGAAGATATTCCAACCTTCGCAAATCTTTCGTATATTACTCCACGGGAAATGTTGGAAAATATTCTAACCTTTATGGTGTAACATAATGCAGTGGTTATGATGGTAAATTAGGCCGGGTAATCTATCCAGGATTAGTCACTTCGTGACAATGGAAGAAGAAAAATCAATATCGTAGTTTTCGTTTTTTCTTTCGTTTATTTATTTTATTTTATTTTTTATTATTTTTTTTTAGTGTTACTGTACGCTGATAGTAATTTGTAATGATTCAGTACAAAAATATATAACTGTAATGTTTATAATAAACACATTTTCCCACAGAAGTTATTTAAGACTTGTGTGTGGGTTCTAAACTGTGAGGACATGCTTGACAAAGTGTACAGATCAAAACGAAAAAACGCACATATTGGCAAATACACCATTCCAAAAGAGACACAAACAACCTCAAGCAAAAGTTCTAGCGAACTCCGAGCGCACAATATAATTAAACAACTAGAGTAATCATCCGGATTTTACTACACCACATCAGACTCAGCCGACGCAGAAAAAGCCTCTTGCTACAAGTATCCGGGGTACACACGTCAACAGCCAATCTTGTATACATATGCAGACCCCCACTCACAAACTCTCTCGTGCACGTACGCCTATGTGCATGCACCTATACTTGCATCCATTCACAAACCCCTGCATTCCTACACCCACAAACACGCACACTGAACTCTCTCGCGCACACACGCGCGCGTTTGCACACAGACGCATACACACTCGCACTCACCACACCAGCAGACAGATACATGTACTCTAATGAACGCAATTGTACAGACAAGGTCAACTTCTCATTGTGCCGCCCGGGAATCGGACCCGGGACCTGTCGCGCTGACACCTAACCAATACAAAGAAATAACGCTATTTCAGAAAAAAAGGCAACACATACAATAAATACATTTGTCCCAGAAAAGTTATTTAAAACTTGTGTGTGGGTTCAAAAAATGTTCATGCCAAAAACAAGGACGCACGCATGCACACAAACGCGCTTACACACATTTATTATCAAGGACTTTTTAAGACAATATGAAAATATATAAAATTTTATTTTCATTGGTACCTCATGTGACGATTTTTTTAAAATCTGATTCAGGGGCAGAGTTTCGAAATATTCAATTCTACTAAATTTTAAGATATGTTACTTCTACTCTGGTTATAATCCTTGTGAATTATATTATACTTATTGTGTATACATATATATATTAAAATATTTGTTATTATTGTGCTATATTACTTGATTAAGAAACTATATAAAGTAAATTATTATTGCATGTTTTTAAGTGTTGTTTTTATTGTTGATATTTATAAAGGTTGCATTTGTATTTTAGTGTTTTATTCTTTAATATACATCGTTATCTATGCGTAAAAAATACTACATAAAATTCCATTTGTGTTATTCCTTAGAGCATGAAATTGTGATTACATAATATGATAATCAACAAAAAATAATAGTAATAATATAGAGTGTCTATGTCTACTTATAATGGAAAAGGTTCCTTATTTTCTAGCGGGTAAAGCACAGAGAGACCTGTCTTAATGTCCCTGGAATTAGGGAAAATTATAATGGAAAAAGCCGTATTTATGAGTAGCAGCAAATAAATCGTTTCTCTGAATTTTCCAGGTTGAAATACACTGTTTGAAAATTTTCATCCAAAGAGTTTCTTTCTCTTAAGTTTTTCAGCAAAAAGGTGGACATCAAATCAAATATCTATATGTTATGTATATATATATATATATATATATATATATATATATATATATATATATATATATATATATATATATATATATATATTGGGAAAGGTTTCCAGGGTCATAAGTATGGAAAATACTTGGTTTTCGGGTTAAAACCGTCTAGAATTGATCAAAACTCGACGTTTTAGCACTATTTCGGGGCCATTTTTAAAAGGTTGTGACGAGGCCTTGGCTTGCAGACCGTTTTTTCAGTGACACAGATTGGCGGTTACCATAGACGGATCTCGGATGCCAGATTTTAAAGGGTTTACTCCCTGTTGAGGGTATCTGCGACCTCTGCACAAATCTCTGACTGATGTAATGGTCAGAGTATATGCACAATCAACCAAGGGTTGCGGTGCTATCGGGGCGGCAAGGCCGCGGACGAGCCCTGAGGGAACAAAAAAAAATGGTCAGAGTATCTGGGCAACTCTGTGGAGAAGGGTTCGGTAGCTTTTAGGTGATACAGGCTAAATTTTAGTGACCCCCGAGTGAGCGGGCTTTAATCGCCGACTCGGCGTTATCCGACCACTTCTGTCTTATCGAAAGGTGTAGCAGATTTTGTAAGTATGGGTTAAGGGGTTAGATGCGAAATAATTGAGGTCTTTTATTTACCCATCGCTATATTTGCGATTAGAAACTATTTACAAAATATATGTACAAAACAATATTTACAAACTATGTACAAATAAAATTTGCGGGTAAGAACATTAATCAGAACTCTCACTAAAGCGGTCAGGGTTAGTGTATGATAAAGTGAATGCATTCAGCCAGGTTTAGACGATACGACTGTTGTTTTACTCAAGCAAGGATACGGTAGGCGGGCGACAGCGATAGACAAGATCAAAATAATAATCATAGCCTCTCAGTCAAAGCAGGGGAGACCGGAGACGAAAAAGTGTGGAATGAAGAGCCGGGAGGCCCATGCGGACATAACTTCTAAGTGTTTCGCCGCCAGTGAGTGATCCGTTATAGAAACGTTCCCATCATGGGGCAACCACCAAAATGGGGAATGGCGACAACGTTGCGGCGTGGTATCGGGAACTTATCCAGCTACATTCCAACACTGTAGCGTTTACGTAGCGACGACGTGGCGAAACAGTAGTAGCCACTATTACGGGACTTATCAGTCTACCTTCCACGCAGTCTACTGCTTTCAATTGCTCCCAGAATTCATCCTTTACTGCCTTTCCATCCTCGTTTGGTTCATAAGTCACAATCACTGTCGTGTTGCTTTTGGTCTTTAATTATATCTTTAAAATTCTCTCACTTATTCCAACCCATTTGATTAAGAGGCTCCTCTTATCACTTAATCACTAATAATAGAACCTACCCCTTCTTTTGCTGTCTTATCTGCATCCACCCCACTGAAAATCATGAGATGTCCGTTCTCCATCTCCTCTTCCCTTCTTTTTCTTTTCAGGTATTCCTAACAAGTCTAATTTCGCCTCTTCAAATTCGTCTATTAACTCTTGTTCCTTCCCAGATAAACCTCGAATATTCAACGTACAATTTTCCCGTTTTTACTGACTTTAATGTTTATTTCCTCTTTCTTCAAGCAGTTATC
Source organism: Tillus elongatus (assembly GCA_964006375.1). Lineage (NCBI taxonomy): Eukaryota > Metazoa > Arthropoda > Insecta > Coleoptera > Cleridae > Tillus > Tillus elongatus. Next base: position 172,540,585 of record OZ023265.1, on the reverse strand, counting down.
CATAATCAAATGCGTCTTTATTGCCTGCGTCGTCATCTCTGTGCCAAAATCATTTTCTTCTGTGAGTTTTTTGTTTCATTTTTGGTGTAATCCTTTAATCCTCCTTGCTGTTTGTCCCACTTTAATGCCTTTTCATTTGTAATCAGTTTCATATATCCTACTTTTACGCTGTTTCCTTTGTTCCTTTATACTCTTGCAATATCCCTAATTTCCCTCTGTTTCTTGTTTTTGCTTTGTAAGACCCGACTCGATGTAAATGCGTTCTTCTAAGGCCTTTAACTTGCTCTTGTTTTTCAATATATTTATTTTATCCATCATGCTATTTGTTTCGACAGTGCATGTTTTGTCATTCATTTTTATTAAATCTCTTGACTTCCGTTTTTAATTTTTCTGCTATAAGTCTCTTCCTTCAGTGTCTTGTCGTTGGAGGCTTTTATTTTAAGTCCTGACACCACTAAGTTTTTCTTTTTCTTATGCTTCTCCAAACTGTCTATTCTGTCGCTTAAGATTTCTATCTCTTTTTTCCTTTTTACATTTTCTTCCTTTATTTGTTTCAGTTCTTTATAATATTCTTTTTGCTCTGTTCTGATATTCTTTATTTCCTGCATCATTTCTTCATTGTGCTTCATAAGTTTGTGACCGCCCACTATCTCTTTAAATCGATCCTAGGAATCCCTGTTCCTAAAAACCTTTACCACGTTTGAGAGTCAAACAACCTACATACGACGATCGATAGAAAGGTCAACGTTACCGGAAATCTAGGTGGCCCCTAGCTTTTATACAGTGAAGATGGGCAGGGTTCTTTATAAGGTGTTACTCTATGAGGGCGCCACTTGATTGTTTTACACCTAGTTCCGGATATTTATAAGAGATGTTAATTACGAAATCCAGCTTACCAAGAATCCAACACAACCAAGAACTCCTTGGACCTCCCTGGCAGCTGCACCTAAAATGGCAGGCTTATACGTCGGAATGTACAAATGTGGGAACGAAATCTTACAGTTGGAATATCTTAAAGGCTTACGTAGAAGCTGACAAACACTAAACAGCACCTAACGTTACTAATACGGGAGTGAGAGGTGAGTGCAGAACAAACGACACACAAATATATATATAAAATAAAATTCTAGTTTATTATAAAATCCAGATGATGCCTACAAGTGGTCAGACAGATCAAAAACAGTATTATATATACACATATATAACCTATAAATTGCTAGCATGTATGTTAAATGAATAACAGAGTCCGCAAAATGACTCACTTGCTATATCTCAATAATTTACTGCTAAACAAATAGCTTTAAGCTACTAACGTTCGTATGGTAAGCAATAACAAGTCAAGTAATTCAAACGCAACAATAAAAGTAACTAAGCTAAATCAAATGGAAATTTGTGTCCTTTCGTGATCACGATCAGCTTACAAAGATGTTAAAATATGAAAAGGTGTATCAAATGGTAGCCTAAATAATGATAATACTTTATCAAACTCAAAGCAATTATATTAATGATAATGTGAATATAAATCATCAGCTAACGTGTAGGGTTCAAATAAAAAGCTGGGTATCTTATCCTATTGTGTTATCGTTAAAACTTTATCTTTGAATTCCAAAACTTGACCACCATAAGTAAAGTCACAGCTTAATACTGGATTTAAAAGTCCAAACAAACAAATTGAGTTCTTTATTAACAATACAACTTAAAGACTACTACCTGTAAGGTCTGATCTCCAGTGAACCTTCTCTGGTCGATTTTTCGCTAACAAAATATCTACTGTCCACTGTGTCGGTACCTTCCGGCCACCTGTACTTCCTCTACTCAACAACGAAATGTCCTCGGCAATCTGATGTTGCTGGGAATGGCTTATAATTGAATTTGCGCCATAAAATGGTACCATACCAATATTCTTATTCTCCCATTGACCACTCGTTAGTTTAAGACAATATGTAGGCCTATTGCTTGTCGATTAGGCACCATAAAATCAATTAAAGCAAGACAAAAACTGAAACTAAAGCTAAAACCAAAGGCTAAAACCAAAAGCTAAAACCAAAACCCTGTAACAAATAGAAAGAGAAAACACGCCTTAGTTACACATAAAAAAAAACTACGAGTTGGGTATTACCTCCAAATCCTGAGGGTTTCTATGTTATGTCAAGGTGTTTTGTTGACCACAGTTAGACAAGCCGGTTCTGATTGAAAACAAGCCACAAAGCCACTTGCTTTTTCGGCTTTACGTATGTGACATTTACTCTCCACCACGGGAATATTATAGTATTCAAGTACTATGCGACTAATTCGCTTCAACTTCCCAAACCTCCAGAATACTATAATCGTTTTACAGCCTAGAAATTAATCTCCAAACTAGGATGAATGGCCCACTTGCCTGTTTCTTTTTTCTAGCTGAAATCTTGCCACACACTCAAATTAAATTGCTTCTTCCACCGTTTTCAAAACCAACCTTTTTTCTCAAAAATGTTTTCTCTCCCAGGTCATAGCTAATCTTGCTGATTCGCTATCGGTCAACAAAAAAAAAGACGACAAGAAATGGTGTCCCGTTCTTCCATCAAAAATATCAAACTCTGGCAACGAATAACTTAATACCGCAGAGTTGCGACATTTACACGAATGGGGAAATTCGGGCTTCGACCGCAAGACCTCGACATATGTAACACACCTAACTTCCAATATTAATCTCGATAATAAACTTCTTCCACAGCTTATAGAGACCGTTGTAACCACAGTTCTGCATGCAAGAATTTATCTCACTACATTAACACATAATTCAGTAATTTCCAACCAGCTAAAGTTAGACAGACAATAAATTAATGACGTGCTGGCAACCATGCCTTCACAAGACAGTGTACTCTGCCGTTGTCGACTGTTTCGGTGGTAAATCTCGACTTCTAGAAATTGAAACTGAATGAATGTAGATAACAAATTAAAGATGTTCGTTCACAGCTGTCCCTAAACCAATAACAATATGAAACCGAATAATTATATGGGGTGTTTTTGTTTATTTTGCCTGCTACGTGTAATTAATGATGTTAATATGCTTAAGGTGAATTTTACACGTAACAATCCCCCCCTTACTTCAAGAGGATTAACCGTAAGGTTAAGCCTAATCAGAAGGAACAAGCTTCAGATCCTTCACGTGCCAAACTCCACTATTCTGGCCAGCTTTGTCTCTAAGTTCATACGTCCATGGAGACACCTTCTTACTAACATAAAACGGTCCTATGTATCTTGGAGCTAACTTACTAGCAAAGTTCTTCGTTGCATCTGACAACACGTAATTCCTCCTCATCGCAGGTTGATCCACCTCATACTCTTCATAACGTCTGCGCATGTTATACCTCGCCACAGCCTTCTTAGTAGCCTTCTCCAGTCTCTGTTTCACGTCCCTGTACACCTCCTTGAACACGATGTTCCTGCTCTTGTCAACCAACACATCTTCATCCTCGCCGTCCAAATCAATCTGATTCTGGTAGTCCGCTCCTGACAATGCCATACATCGCCCAAAATTGACATAATACGGTGACAATCTAGTCGTCTCATGTCGAGATGTTCTCACAGCACAAGTCACCTGTTGTAGCCCAGCATCCCACTTCTTGTGGTTATCATTCACATACATTGCCAACATGGTCTTGATTGTACGATTAGTTCGCTCGGTAGGGTTTGCGCGCGGATGGTAATTCGCGCTAAACTTCAAATTGCACTGGTATTTCTCGGCAAACCTTTTGAAAGCTGAACTTTTAAATTGGGGACCATTATCACACATTATCATCTTCGGTACGCCAAATAACAGAAATACACCTTCTTCCAGACTTCTAATAATCGTGTCGGTGATGGACTTCCTCAAAGCGAAGGTTAACACAAACTTGCTCAAATAATCTGTGACAACCAGGATAAAACTATTGGCTTTCGATGAACGTGGTAAAGGACCCACTAAATCCACTGATATCATCTCCCACGGTCTCGACGGTTTAGCATGCGACACCATCATGTCCTTGGGACCTCGTTGATCCACCTTGTGCGCAGCACATATGGTACACTTGCGGACATAGTTCGCAACGTTCTGTCGCATCTTCGGCCAATAATATCTATCAGTTAACCTTGAGTAGGTTTTATAGACTCCCATATGACCCGATGTAGCTGGATCGTGAGCTTCTGACAAGAGTCTTCGTCGCTGGTCTTTAGGAACGACAATCTTCCAAACATCTTGCTTAGGCGTAAGTGCTGGATAATCTTGCCTCACGTACTTATACAACTTGTCACCTGACAATCTCCAATTCCCAAACTTCAGAGGTGTAGTTTGTACCCGCTCTATCATCTTCAAATACCACTTGTCTGTAGTCTTCGTCTCTGTCTCCACACTGTTCAGGACGTCTAACACTGGTACAGATCTGCTCAGTACATCCGGTACTACGTGGTCTTTGCCTTTCCTATGAACAATCTCAAAATCATACTGCTGCAAGCGTACAGCCCATCTTGCAAGTCTTCCTGATGGATCCTTGAGGCTATGTAACCATTTCAAGCTATAATGATCGGTGATGACAGTAAACTTTACTCCCTCGATGTAAGGACGCAGTTTTTCTATTCCCCACAGAACCGCTAAACACTCTCGTTCTGTCGTGGAATAATTACGTTCTTGGCGTGACAGAGAACGACTCAAGTAACAAATCACACGATCACCATCTGGATGCGTCTGAGATAACATCGCACCAATACCATAGCCCGATGCATCTGTGTGTACAACAAACGGTAAAGAATAATCTGGACAACCCAGAACAGGTGCAGATATCAACAACTCCTTAATCTTCCTGAAAGATCTATCACACTCAGGAGTCCAACAAAACTTAGTACTTTTCTTCAGCAACCCTGTGATTGGTGCGACCACAGTAGAAAAATCAGGACAAAATCTTCTATACCAGGACAGCATACCTAGTACACGTCTCACTTCCCTCACATTGGTCGGAGTAGGTAGCTCGATCATTGCTCTGACCTTATCAGGGTCCACTCTTAACCCTTCTCTATCCACCACGTAACCCAAGTACTTCATCTCGGGCTTACAAAACTGACTTTTCTCCCAATTGACGGTTAGATTGGCTCTTCTCAGGCGTTCAAACACTTCCTCTAACACTTCGAGGTGCTTTTCAAAACTTGGAGTCGTGATCACTACATCGTCTAAATATACAAACACGTAAGGTTCCAGGTCCGATCCTAACACACGATCGATCAAACGCTGCCATGTTGCAGGAGAATTATGCAGGCCAAATGGCATCCTTTTAAACTGAAATAGTCCTCTATTGGGGACGGTAAACGCAGTATACGGTCTTGAAGACTCGGCAACAGGGACTTGGAAAAATGCACTCTTCAGATCCAAACTAGAAAGATACTTCGCATCTCGAAGCTTGTCTAACGTGTCTGTAACCATTGGCAATGGATAGCCATCACGTTCGGTCACTGCATTAAGCTTCCTGTAGTCGACACAGAACCTATAACAACCATCCTTCTTCTTTACAAGAACTATTGGCGACGCCCACGGACTACTGCTAGGTTCTATGACATCGTTCTTCAACATATCTTCTAATTCTTCATCGATGTATTTCTGAAGCACTGGGGATACCCTATAGTATCTCTGCTTAATCGGTGGTGCATTAGTCTTGATCACATGTTCCGTCATATTTGTACAACCCAAACTATTTCCGAGCAAAGTCTTCTTCTTGTTGATTAACTCCTCCAACTGCTTCTTCTGTCCAACTTCCAAGACTGACTGATCAGCTATATCTACTGTGCTTACTTCAGGACAGTTAGAAAATTGCCACTCGTTATGCCTCAGATCAGGAACAATCCCCATCCTTATCCAAAAGTCTGCTCCCAAAATCAAAACATGTGGTAGTTCAGGGACAACCATCACCTCTATAAACTTTAGACGCTCACGAACCTTCATTGGTAATTCACACGTACCAATACTTTCACATTTCTCTCCATTAGCGACTGTGCATGATGTCTTCTTCGATTCGTCCAGGGGTATTCGCAACTTCGCGATACGGTCCCAACCTGGTCCACCTAAAATTGTTCTCGACGCCCCGGAATCTAGGAGTCCAAGCAAGGTAATCCCTAATATGTCCACTCTAAGGTGAGGCCTTTCATCGTTCTGTGCATGGTCAATGATGAAATCTAAAACAGGTTTGACAGTAGTCGAGTACTTAACGGCAGCACTATCAGCTCGACTCTCTAAGAGCGCTGCACTCCGTTTCCCGAAAAACCTCTGGGACAATTACGAGCAATGTGGCCTTCCCTATTGCACTTGTGGCAGATGAGTCTATTTCTCTCGGTACAACCTGCTGCTATGTGGCCTGGCTTCCTACAGTTGAAACAGACGACGGGACTATGCCTCGTCTGGCTACGCCCACCCTGGTTAGACGATACTTGCAGTCTCTCGGTCTTCTCTTCCAAACCCACGTATGCCAAATCAGGCTCCAAAATCTGCTCTTTTTTTGGCGGATGTGCAAACTCACCAGCCTGGGATCGTTGTTCTATCCTCTTGCACAAAGTACGCAGCTGGGCGATTGAATTTATTTCCATAGCACCCAGTTGGCTACGATACATCGGTGCTAAGTTGCGCATTAGGAGACTCAACCTCGTTTCCTCCGAGACTTGACATTGCAATCTTTGAAAGTATTTCGACATAATAGCCAAATAAGTTCCTATGGTCTCATCTGCTCCTTGTTTTCTCTTCTTTATCTCATCCAGAAGCTTCTCGCTATAAAAAACGGGTTGATATTCTTCCTTGAATCTTCCTACAAGTTCATCCCACTGGGACACTTCACTCCTAGCATCCTGATAAAATTCATATGCTCTACCCTCGAATAAATCTATTCCTGACTCCAATAGGATCTCCTTACTGACATTTCTGGCCTTTCTCATTTCCTCGACACGTTCGAAGAAAGCAGTCACAGACAGTCCTCTTCTGTCTCCACCAAACCTCAAGTTCCACTTGTGAGGGAGCACCGGCTTAATCAACGACGCGTTAAGCGACTGCGCAGCAGACATCATGGGTGAAGAACACGACTGAGGGGTTTCGAACTTCAACTGATTCCCTAAAGATGCTTCCATTACTTGCAAACCTAAAGGAGTAGGTTGTGTTTCACCCCCGACTTTTGACGCTTTGGTGTTGAGCTGGTCAATCATCGATAACGTACGAGCAAGTAATTCACCTCGAGTCTTCTTCTTTTCTTCATCCGCAGATTCCATATTATCTATCCTTCCCAATATGTGAGCCAACTTTGTCTGCAATTTTAGAAACTGCTTGTCCTTGCTATCTCCTTGAAATTCTTCTAAGACAGCCAACACGCCTTCCAGTTTTCCCTGCACAACACCAAGATCTTCCTCAAACGTAAATGGATACTTAGGATAATGTAGACTATCGCCAGACTTTTCCATTTGGCGCGCTAAGGTTAAACGACCGCGCATATCTTCCACCGTGCCAGTAGCTATGCCACGTACCGTTAATTCATATACGAGCTCTTCTTTGTCCAGTCTATATACATCCATACGACGAGCCATGATTGGAAAAAAAATAAACCCACACTGGAATCAAGATAACTACCTAACAATACAGTAAAAAAAATAAAAAAAAAATAAATGCAGTCTGCACTCTCACACCCGATTAGTTGAGAAAGCTAACAACACCGTACATCGGCAAGATCAATACGCCAAAACCAAACGACTTTACTCCCCAAAGCCCTACTCTCACAACTACACCAAAGTTCAAGTCCAATACTACGGCTTCCAAAATCTCTAAAAACCCAAAAAATAAGCCCTTTTTGAGCTGAATCGAGCCCCACGTTGGGCGCCAAATATGTGACCGCCCACTATCTCTTTAAATCGATCCTAGGAATCCCTGTTCCTAAAAACCTTTACCACGTTTGAGAGTCAAACAACCTACATACGACGATCGATAGAAAGGTCAACGTTACCGGAAATCTAGGTGGCCCCTAGCTTTTATACAGTGAAGATGGGCAGGGTTCTTTATAAGGTGTTACTCTATGAGGGCGCCACTTGATTGTTTTACACCTAGTTCCGGATATTTATAAGAGATGTTAATTACGAAATCCAGCTTACCAAGAATCCAACACAACCAAGAACTCCTTGGACCTCCCTGGCAGCTGCACCTAAAATCGCAGGCTTATACGTCGGAATGTACAAATGTGGGAACGAAATCTTACAGTTGGAATATCTTAAAGGCTTACGTAGAAGCTGACAAACACTAAACAGCACCTAACGTTACTAATACGGGAGTGAGAGGTGAGTGCAGAACAAACGACACACAAATATATATATAAAATAAAATTCTAGTTTATTATAAAATCCAGATGATGCCTACAAGTGGTCAGACAGATCAAAAACAGTATTATATATACACATATATAACCTATAAATTGCTAGCATGTATGTTAAATGAATAACAGAGTCCGCAAAATGACTCACTTGCTATATCTCAATAATTTACTGCTAAACAAATAGCTTTAAGCTACTAACGTTCGTATGGTAAGCAATAACAAGTCAAGTAATTCAAACGCAACAATAAAAGTAACTAAGCTAAATCAAATGGAAATTTGTGTCCTTTCGTGATCACGATCAGCTTACAAAGATGTTAAAATATGAAAAGGTGTATCAAATGGTAGCCTAAATAATGATAATACTTTATCAAACTCAAAGCAATTATATTAATGATAATGTGAATATAAATCATCAGCTAACGTGTAGGGTTCAAATAAAAAGCTGGGTATCTTATCCTATTGTGTTATCGTTAAAACTTTATCTTTGAATTCCAAAACTTGACCACCATAAGTAAAGTCACAGCTTAATACTGGATTTAAAAGTCCAAACAAACAAATTGAGTTCTTTATTAACAATACAACTTAAAGACTACTACCTGTAAGGTCTGATCTCCAGTGAACCTTCTCTGGTCGATTTTTCGCTAACAAAATATCTACTGTCCACTGTGTCGGTACCTTCCGGCCACCTGTACTTCCTCTACTCAACAACGAAATGTCCTCGGCAATCTGATGTTGCTGGGAATGGCTTATAATTGAATTTGCGCCATAAAATGGTACCATACCAATATTCTTATTCTCCCATTGACCACTCGTTAGTTTAAGACAATATGTAGGCCTATTGCTTGTCGATTAGGCACCATAAAATCAATTAAAGCAAGACAAAAACTGAAACTAAAGCTAAAACCAAAGGCTAAAACCAAAAGCTAAAACCAAAACCCTGTAACAAATAGAAAGAGAAAACACGCCTTAGTTACACATAAAAAAAAACTACGAGTTGGGTATTACCTCCAAATCCTGAGGGTTTCTATGTTATGTCAAGGTGTTTTGTTGACCACAGTTAGACAAGCCGGTTCTGATTGAAAACAAGCCACAAAGCCACTTGCTTTTTCGGCTTTACGTATGTGACATTTACTCTCCACCACGGGAATATTATAGTATTCAAGTACTATGCGACTAATTCGCTTCAACTTCCCAAACCTCCAGAATACTATAATCGTTTTACAGCCTAGAAATTAATCTCCAAACTAGGATGAATGGCCCACTTGCCTGTTTCTTTTTTCTAGCTGAAATCTTGCCACACACTCAAATTAAATTGCTTCTTCCACCGTTTTCAAAACCAACCTTTTTTCTCAAAAATGTTTTCTCTCCCAGGTCATAGCTAATCTTGCTGATTCGCTATCGGTCAACAAAAAAAAAGACGACAAGAAATGGTGTCCCGTTCTTCCATCAAAAATATCAAACTCTGGCAACGAATAACTTAATACCGCAGAGTTGCGACATTTACACGAATGGGGAAATTCGGGCTTCGACCGCAAGACCTCGACATATGTAACACACCTAACTTCCAATATTAATCTCGATAATAAACTTCTTCCACAGCTTATAGAGACCGTTGTAACCACAGTTCTGCATGCAAGAATTTATCTCACTACATTAACACATAATTCAGTAATTTCCAACCAGCTAAAGTTAGACAGACAATAAATTAATGACGTGCTGGCAACCATGCCTTCACAAGACAGTGTACTCTGCCGTTGTCGACTGTTTCGGTGGTAAATCTCGACTTCTAGAAATTGAAACTGAATGAATGTAGATAACAAATTAAAGATGTTCGTTCACAGCTGTCCCTAAACCAATAACAATATGAAACCGAATAATTATATGGGGTGTTTTTGTTTATTTTGCCTGCTACGTGTAATTAATGATGTTAATATGCTTAAGGTGAATTTTACACGTAACAAGTTCTCTCATAATTTCGACCATTTCGCTTTCCGGCTCATTTTTACCTTTACTGCCACTCTTGAGTGACGATCGTTTTGTTAATTTACTTCTTCTGAAATATTCTGCATGTTCCGGTTCTCTCTTTCGTTTTGTTTCCTCCTCTGTGTCCATTTCGCTTCCCGACAAATCCAATTTCATTTTAACTATAATCTTAATTATGACCAGTTTGTTTCCTTACCTACTCCGACCCTGTTTTCCCCGCCCGCCTATTGCTATAGCGCCTAATAATAACCCAGCCGGAGATGATATCTGTTGAACACCATGATAAGAGCCTCTACCCGAATCCACTTCTTGGAGGTTATGGACGACATGTTTTCTGCCGCAATCCTTTGAACCAGTTTTCAGTTTTTACTACTGTCACTATTTAACACGTTATTCACTTCTGTTGTGCTTTTTACGCTCTATATTTCCCACATTTGGGTTTAATTTCGGAACGTTTAATTAGCACCAACTTTAATTGAATCTGCACAGCCAGGACTGAACTCTGACTACCACTTTATACTAGCCACAAATAGTAAAATGTACTTCTTCAGGTAGCAAAAACGTGAGTGCCACCAGAATATATCATCAAGAAGTTCCACAACTGTTTGGTGTAATATGAAGAAGCCGGAAATGTCGCGGCAACTATAAATGCTACTTGAAAGTGGCTGCAACCTTGATGTAGCATTTCAGTAACCTAAGAGAGTTTTGGCTACTGTTGTTTTCTACCTTTAAGTTCCGGGAGCTTTTGAAGTCATTCTATGAGTAACAATGACGTTCCTAATACCTTGAAAGCAACTAAGAGGTTGCTTAACTCTAAAGTAGTTATAAGTGGTGACTATTACGTAATTGTCACTGCTAATGTGTAATATTAAGTTAATTATAACACAGAGTAGCAGAATTAGTGGTGATTGCATAATAACTACTAATTTTAAGTTCCGATCCCAGTTGGCATCACTTTAGTGCTGGTTGGGACCAACCCGACATGACTGATGATAACCCAGGTAGATACGCTACCATAAATACCGCAACACAATCAAGCGGCGCTCAAATCTCTCAGGTCTAGGGTTGAAAACACTGAGGCCAATGTGATTTGAGGAGTATGCAGGTTGAGGTCCCAAAATCGAACTACACAACCCAACCTACCCTTATCCGTTGCTGTAAGGGGTAGACAGCTCTTGAAAATGGATCCCAAACAGGTGCCGAAACGTCGAGTTTCAATACTCTGGACATGGTTCAACCTGAGAACAAAGTATTTCTTATATTTATGCTCTAATTTTTTCAATAACCACTCGCCCAGGCAGTATTTTGTATTTTCTTTTAATTCTTATGAAATTTCGCAGAAGACATCATATTCCTTTCGTTCTTGAATAGAATTATATATTAGTATGTGCATTTCGCAGTATATTTTTAAAAGTTTTAAAATTGAGTGTTAAATTAAATTTTAGATAGCATTTAAATTAAAAAATATTGTTATTTATAAAAGACTTAGAAAATATCTTCTTGTTCTGGTAAAAAGTTAATTTCTTAATAATTATGTAATTAAATATAATTAAACATACTATGTAATTAAATTCTAAATATAGTAAAGAATTGTTTTACATTTGAATTTAATAAATCAGTTTTTACAGTCACTTTTAAAATGTTGGCTAAACACATCTTTGTATTTACTAATAAAAAATAGTAATAAAATAAGACACAGAATCAAAAGCAGCATGCAAAAGACATTAGCCTAAAAATTGTGATTTACCACACAATGCTGCAAAATGGTCATCACTTTTAGTTTGCTAAATACTTTCAATGAAAACATGATTTTGCTTGTTCGATATTGTGAAAAAATAACACAATTATTGTAAGTTAAATAAAGAAAATTCTCTTTCAATAAGTTTGGGTCAATTCACATCAGCAAGCGTCCATTAAAGCTGTTAGTCGTAGCCTGTCCTGTTTTTATTCAGGTGCAAAATTTTAATAATGCTGTTTCATTTGTATTTAATTATGTTTTATATTAAACATTTTTCATTGACGATGTTTTAAACCGGATGCTGAAATTAAATGCTGCAATTGGCAACTCTGCACCCACATACAAACAGCCGGTGAATTTAGGCTATGTGCCTTCAGCCCAGATCATACAGTATTTTATGGAGCTTCACGATCCTGAGAGGAAGCGGGGGTGATGCTGAACGTTGCAGGCAATAATAATAATAACTTTATTGCCCTATAAATGTTACATTTCTGAACCTGTCAATATTAACACTATTTATCACTTACATAACTCATTAAAAATGCAGATATATACGGAGAATCACATACAAATACACAAGTTATCAGTCAAAACACAAAATCAATTACATTACATTGAAAGTCAAAATATAGAGAGTAACAAAGTACATGTAAAAGACAAATCATCACAACGCAAAGCCGACAGACACTACACATCCATGAATTCACTGGAGATAAAATTGATTTCACTAAATTCTTTTCAGAATTTTTCTCATGTTAACTTTTTTTTATTTAATATTATTGGCTGCGGCATCTCAGGCTATTAGCACATTCATTTCCCATCATTCAATATTTTTACAAATTTTCCAGACAAAGTCAACTTGGCTCGCCCAGGAATCGATCCTGGGACCTCTCGCTTAGCAGGCTGGCACCTAGCAACCTGTGCCACGAGGGCGTCTCATATTAACTTTGAATGGCTTCTCTCCTAATGATCGAATCTAACTTGGAATTTTTTTAAAAAGTTTATTGGCCAGTCAGTTGGCATTTTCATCTTCTACGTGGAGCGAGCAAATTATTTTTTGCCCTATGCTATTACTTATTATAGATCTCACACAAATTCAAATAAACAAATGAGAACAAGGATAGGATGCCCAGTTCTTTAAACATAGGCACACAATGTGCATCTACTTCTGCACCTACCATTGCCCGCACTGCTGACTTCTGTATGATAAACACCCTCTGTAGATGAACATGGGCTGCACTGCCATAGACTGCTGTACAGTAGCCAATGACAGGGTGAAACATTGTGTGATAACCATCAACGCTGCACCAGCACCCACCATCTTCCTAACCTTTCTTATCGCAAACACTGTGTTTGATAACCTAGCACACAGTTCCTCTATCTTTCATCCAACGTAAGTTTGGATCAAGGTATACTCCCAAAAATTTAACATAACCTGCACCATTATCGTCAGCACCTGTTTTTTTTCTTCTCCCTCAGGGCTCGTCCGCGGCTTTGCCGCCCCGATAGCACTGCAATCTTTGGCTTATTGTGCATGCTCCACTCCACCCATTCTAAAATCACTGTGCCTTGAGCTAGTCTGCACAGCGATTGGTAGGGTGAAGTTTTATAATGTTCTGTCTCCAGTCCAGAGCTTTACATTCGCACAAGATGTGCTGGGCTGATTCCTTCCCCTCCCCACAGAGTCTGCATGCGAGGTCCCCCTCGAACCGCCCTATTTTATGCTGGTGTTTCTTGACGGCCATGTGTCCCGTCAAGAGACCTGTTATGTTTCTTAGCTGTCCTCTGCTAATATTTAGCAGCTCTCTTTGAACTGGCTTCGTCAATTATTGACTTCCCATGTCTGAGCCATGGACAGTCTGCCCAGTACAACTTGTGTTGGTTTCTGACCCAGGACTTAATGGCTCCCCCTCTCTTCGTGAGACTGTCAGCTTCTTCATTGATTTTGACCCCCGAGTGACCCGGCACCCAGATGAGGGTGACCTCATTCTGCCCAGCCTGATCGCTCGTCTCGTCTCGGCACTCACTCTCCAGCCAGGCATTTACCCGTGGGCTACTTAGAGCCTTAAGGGCTGCCTGGCTTTCTGTGGCTATGAGAATCTGCTTGTTGATGTAGCCCCTCCTCTTGTTCTCCCGCACACAGTGTAGGATGGCGTACATTTCGGCCTGAAAGACCATTGCATGGGCTCCGAGGGAAATACTATGACTTACCCTCGGTCCTTCCGAATAAACACCTGCACCCGTCCCACGCTCCCTGCTGGATCCGTCCCTGACCCAGACGAGCGCGTCCCGTGGTAAGCCCGGCGTCTCCTCCCGCCATGCCTCGCGGTCGGGCATCGTCAGCACCTGTGCCCCTATATATAATTCATAATGACGGTCTTGTTACTGTTCATGAACAAATGATTACTGCTGAACCAATCCCTCGCCTGACCAAGTATCCTCTCAGCCATAACATCCCTATTCCTAGGCACAGTCACAAGAAACGAGGTATCATCCACAAACAATATTGTCTTCAACACCTCAATTGACATGCTTGATGGTAAGTAATTTATATATATATATATATATATATATATATATATATATATATATATATATATATATATATATATATATATATATATATATATATATATATATATATATATATATCAGAAAAAGGAGTGGTCCCAGGACAGATCCTTGAGGTACTCCCCTCTCCATCTGCTCCTCTTTACTTTCCATGTTGTTATAAACAATAATTTGTCTTCTATCTGAGATATATGACTTCAAATTCATAAGCCAGACCTCTTATTCCACAGTGATGAATTTTTGATAATAGAATACACTATAACACCGAGTGTTGCCCACATGTTTATGTTCTGCTTCGGGCCAGCCTAGAGGCATGTGTGCGGTATGCTTAGTGGATAGAATCACGGCAAGACCGGTGTTCTGGCACAAGTTAAATTTTTAATTTAAATGCGGGTATTTAAAAATGGCTTTCGCATTGGCTAGTGATGATTTTAAGGACTTTCTAATTTCGAATCAAAGCCATTTTTCAGTTATGGTTAGAGCAGAAAATCGAAATAAAAGAACAACACCTAGTCCTGCTTTGTTAATGAAGAAAAAGGAATCGACCGGAAAATATACGCGAGGGTTTCAAAGTTTGTGGTTTTTATTTTTATTTTTTTATTTCAACAACATGCGACAAGGGCTCACAGCCTAAATACTATCGTACCGTGGGTGTCGACAAGGGGGAAAGAGGCAACTTGTTAATTCTGGACTTGAAGGTTCGGAGGAGAAGGTAAAACATGTGCCGGCAAGGAATTCCACAACTTGGAAGCCCTCGGGACAAAAGAGCGGACATAACAAGATGGTCTATGTCTGGTGACCTGAACATTAAAAGGGTGCATTCGCTCTGTTCCCTTGGTAGATCTGTTAGGGGCAGCATGTGGAGGAACTATGGAAGAAAGCTCCTCTGAGCAGTGCCCGTGAAGATATCAATAAAAGAGAGAGAGGGGTCACCAATGGCACGTCGGTGGGCAAGGGATGGCAGCCTTTGTGTGAGGGTAGGGTCACCGATGAGACGTATAGCTCTCTTCTGAATGGAGTCCAGGAAAGCAAGTGTAGAAGCAGCAGCGGCACCCCAGATGTGGGAGCAGTATTGGAGGTTTGGCCTTATTTGTGAAGTATATAAGGTATAGAGATTAGGGTGCTGACATCCGCGTAACTGTGAAATGGGTTGGATGTGCTAGAGAGGAGATCATTGATGTGGAGACAAACTATATTGGTACATAAACTATAAGTGGCTAGTGGGAAATGTTAAACGAAACAAAAAGTTGTGCTTTTATTGTTCACTCTTTTCATCAAACTACAATGAGTGGTG
Organism: Tillus elongatus; assembly: GCA_964006375.1. Taxonomy (NCBI): domain Eukaryota; kingdom Metazoa; phylum Arthropoda; class Insecta; order Coleoptera; family Cleridae; genus Tillus; species Tillus elongatus. Next base: position 172,524,657 of record OZ023265.1, on the reverse strand, counting down.
CAAGTTATGGCTCGGGGAGGAGAGTTTAAAAAACATGACCACAAAAATGAAGAAGCATGAATGCACATCATGTCTTTGCAGCTGTTAAATTTAATCAAATAGGAAAGATCACAATTGATCATTTGACCTGATGCTGGAACAACATTGTAAACGCCAAATGGTGTTTTTTTGGGTAATCGAACAAAACGAAAATTGATCGACTGCTTTATTAAATAAAGTCAATATCTGACTGATGTGACTACCCAAAAGAACTTACCACATGATAGGCATTGCAGACTTGACCGCATACAAAATTGTGAATTACGAGCATATTTTTCACATTTCAATCAAACAACGTTTTATATCCACGTCGGTTACAACGTTGTTTTATGTAACTAGGGCGGTTACAACGTTTTAGGATTACAAACAAAGTACAAGTGAAAATAAAAAACATATTTTTATTGAACAAATGAACGAAAAATGAAATGTACTACATGTAGTTTTAGGCATGGCTGTTCATATTTTGATAGAAATTAATATATTTTAATGGAATATAATCACACATATGTGGCATGTTTTTCTTTTAGTCAATTTTTATTTTTTTTAATTCACTAATAGAGAGGTATCGATAGTGAGACTTTGCATGAAACTCAGCAAGAATCTTTCTTTTATTAATGGCTTGGATGAGTTCGTTAGCCAGGAAAATCGGACAAGGTTTTCCGGGAAAATTTTGAGTTTTCTTTCGAACATTTTTTTTAATCTCAGATCATTACAAAGCTGTTTAAATGAAATTTGGTGAATATGTTACCATGTGAAAGACCTTATCACATATCAAAATTCAACTTTCTAGGTTTATAGAAAATTGAGTTCTTCAAATTTGAAGCATTTAATGAAAATTTTGCCATAACGCACTTGCTGCGTCCAGACTTTTTTTGGTTGGAAGGGGCCCTGTATAGGCTTCACTTAGGTCGTTACTTTAATCGTCTTCTTGAGTAATTTTAGCGAATAAGATGTCCATGGTTGAACTGTTTCGTGGGATTTCCGGATACTGTTTGGATCATCCGATGTTATTTGTATCCACACTCCCTGTGTAATTTTGCATTTAGTATCCTTCCATATTGAATTTTCTGCATCAGTAAAATCTTTAAAAAACGATTGATGCATATAAATAACTATGAAGTGATTGTTCACTTTTTTGTCCTCTGAAAAGGCACATAAACTGTGGAAAGTTCTTTGGCTCGTTCTATCAGAGCAAAATATCTATCACAGGGCAAGAAGCTGTGTCCGCTAACCAAAAACTTCTTAGCTAAACTATTTTTCTCTCAGCAATAGTCGAAGCAAAGACCATTTTCCAGTTGTTTTGTCCCACACATCGGTCTGACCAAACGACAAGTTTTTTTCCTGTCCGGGACCAAGACGGAAATGCTTGATAACATAAAATAGTAATGCCGATGTTATCTCAGTAGAGCCTCCATGCGCCATTACCACATGCCATAACATCATTGTAGCTGTACCATTTTCCATGTTATGGACACAATAGTTGTATCTTGAAAATTGCCTCGGATAAAAAATGGACGAATGAGTTACATTTAGACAAAAAAGTACTTGCTGCAAATCTGTGCATAGCGCCACATAATTAGGATTTATCTTGGCCGTTTCAGTATCTTGTCTTAATCTTTGGTAGCCTGCTTCTGCTCTCTTGTGATGAATTTTACTTTCAATTTCAACTTCTCTTCTTTCACGTTCATCCTCGGTAGAGCAAAGTTTCATAAACAGTTTGTGGCAGTATACCTTCTGATCTGGGAAGTCCAAACCGCAAATTAAAATTACTTTCAAATATATCATGATACGTCCTTGATGAGGTTTGACTATGGGGATAATTTTCCAAAAACAGTATACATTTTTGAGATGCTTAAATCGGCGGAAAGGCAATTCTTCGAGGATGCATTTCTACTATGATAATTTTCCTACTGTGGAAATGACCTGATATGTTTGCGAATATTATCTTTATCTGTTTGCTTGAGTTTTTTGGGTGGTTCGTATGCTTCCCACGTTTGTCACTTACATCTACACTGGATTTTATTTTATCCACCAGGTACTAAACTCGTCTCTGGGTTACTGCGAATATATAGCAGAGTGTTGATTTGCATACCTTTATGTTTTCTATGGTGTATTTTACAGTGGTTTGGCGACGGGATAATGCCTCTTCCACCCTCCCTCTCTTCGGCTCTTCAATGGAAATAGCTTGCGTTAGGTATTGTGATTGTCCATCATAACTAAGCTCTCTGAACTTTTGAAATAATGTTTGGTGTTTACCCACCAATAATTCGCCAGAACACCTGTTAGGTGACTGAGAACACTTGCAGATACCTCTCTAACAATTATGACTGCGTTACAAAATCACAGAAAAAAAAGAATATTGCATTAACTTACTTCGTCTAGGCCTTTTAAAGCGTCTTTAGGGACATTGCTAAACGAAACATAAGGGTCCCCACTGTCTCTACGACGTTTCCTGACATTCTGCTTATATTTGTCAATATGCATCTTCCGTTTTTTGCATCTATTTAGCTGTGTCTTAACAGATTCTGTCAAAGTAACATCCATTTTTGCTTAAAACAACAAACTATGCAGCTTAAAACAACAAAATACGCACCAAACAAGTGTAAGTAGAAGTCCAACACGCATGAAACTAAACTGGTGTGGCGGCGTATACAACGTTCCAGGCAATAACTTGACAAAACGAAATAACACTGAAATAATTTTACTATGTCCCCAATATCACGTTGCTAGATTATTAGGGTGCATACAACGTTGTTCCACGAAAATACCGTTTTCACGATTATCAGCGGTTACAACGTTGTTCCAGCATCGTGTCCATTTATTAAAAAATGTAGGCCACTCAGCCAACCTGTAGCCAAAATCCACTCTTCGCCACTGCATATCAGTACCTAGTAAGGTGGTTTTGTAGATCAGTTCGTATCAGTAATAAAGTGGATTAGTTTATTTATTTATTGAAAACATGTCCAACAGGATAATCCCATTAATAGGGCACCAAACGAAAACAACAGTATGAACAAAAAACAAGACTAAAATACTGTGCAAAACATCACAAGGCAGAAATTCCACAAAACAGTACATATAATGGTCCTAATAACCTACAAAGTAAAAGAGGCTGTTCTGGATGAAATTGAACAAAATCCAAAAATAAGTACTAGGGAAATGGCCAGTCATCTGGGAGCATCCAATGCAACGATATGGCGAGTTCTTCACGAGCAACAATTGCGTCCATATCACATCCAACGTGTGCAGGCACTATCGACTGAAAGAGACTTTATACCTCGCCTACAATTTTGCCAATGGTTTCTTCAACATAATAATGTAGAGAACTTGTTGAATTGTGTATTGTTCACTGGCGAGTCTGGATTTAGGCGCGACGGGATCGTCAATTTTCGTAACAGCCATATATGGGCTGATGAAAATCGCCACGCAGTTTTTGAAAGGCATCATCAACAGCAATTTTCCTTAAATCTATGGGCTGGAATTGTAGGGTAGTTTTATCCAAATAGAAGTCGCCCAAGTTTGCACTGTCATTAAAGTCAGAGCTCATTGTATACACAGGTGATTTCATATTCAAGTAAGTCCTTGGTATTGGAGGCTTAAACACTCACCACTCTAGATGCGGCCCGTGGAACTGAGAAATTTAATTGCATCAATAAGTCTGGACAATCAACTTTACCATGAAACAAGTTATGCAGGAACATTACAGATGCAACTTTTCTACGTGAATACAAACGGTACGCCAGCCTGCATCAGCAATTGGCCATGATCGCATCCCCTCTGTGGGTAGGTACCAGATGCCCGTTATACAAGGTGTCTTAAAAACTTATCTTCTAGAGCACCAATCTGAACGCTATAAAAGGGATCAAAAACCAAGCTACAATATTCAAGCCTCAATCAAATGTAAGCAAAATAGAGAATTTTCAAGCTATCCATATTGGAAAATGATCTGCCACTCCTCATAATGAAACCCATCAACCTCAACAGGATGCCGTAACTGTCTGAATATGTCCAGTGAAACTTAAATGTTCATCATATACAATGCCAAGATCCTTGTGCGTTTCAGTCCTAGCCAATGGTACACCACCCACTTTGTAGGACAAAGCTATACGGCTGGTTTTTCTAGTGTATGTCATCACTTTATACTTCGAGACATTTAATTCAAGTATTTTCTCAACACATCACAGCTAAAGTTGTCAAGGTCCACCTGGAGTCTTTAACAGTCACCAATATCGTGAACACTGGAGTATAATTTGAAATCATCAGCAAATAATAGCTGATTACCATAAATTACAGAGCTTATGTCGTTGATATATAACAAAAAGATGAGTGGGTCAAGATTGGAACCCTGTGGAACGCCGGAACTAGCAATGAAGAGTTCAGACCTAAATCCATTATAAGAAACATATTGCGCATGGTTAGTCAAGTAGGATCCAAAGAATGCTATCAGCCATCCATCAAGGCCTGCCAAATGCAGCTTGTACAGAAGTCTTGAGTGGTCAACACAATCGAACACTTTGGAGAAGTCTGTATAAATGACATCCACCTGACCCCGTCCATCCAAAGCTTCACTTACATACTGTGTGAACAGGGATAAATTCGTCAGTGTTGAGCGCCCCTCCATAAACCCATGCTGATATTGTGACAAATGACCACAGCAGGATAAATACGACCATACACAACTGCCTCAAAAATCTTAGCAAAATTACATAGGATAACTATAGGCCTGTAGTTGCTGACCTTTGAACGGTCCCCAGACTTGAGACAGGACAGATCCGAGCAACCTTTCAAACCTCAGGGAAGCAATGTGTGCGTAGCGACAACTTAAATAGGGTTCTAAGATGGATTAGTTTTTGTTAATTGGCAGTTTTCAAAATTGAATTTAGTAAAACTATTCAATTTGTAGTTATAAACATTAATAACCAAAAAAAAACTGATAAAGTAAATTAAAAAAATTGTAGTGTGTGAAATTACTATAAAAAAAACAAAGCAATTGATTTTCATAGCAAAAATATTTATCAAAAATGCAAGTAACGTCATATTTTATAAAAATGTTATTAGACACTGTCTTTTGTTGGCTGTAAAAATACTGGTAGTTTAAATAAACACAATTTTACAAGTTGAAGGTATCGCCAGAAAGAAGAAAACTGATTTTACAATATGAGCAAAACTATTTTTGAAAATGCAAGTAACTCGTTTTCTAGAAATTTCAAGAATAAATTATAAACCGAAAAACGATGAAATCAAATTTTCAGGACTTACTCTGTGATCTGTAATCCACTAAGATGCTACTGGAAAAATAAACTTTTTCCAATTACATTTACTTATTTAAATCAAAATTTTTATAATAAATAATTTTAAATAGAAAAGTGTTGTAGATGTAAGTACCCCTCCCCATTTAAATACAGGTATATAGATTTTAGGTACCTACCTATAGATTTAATAAAGAAGGAACCTCTCCATTGTAGTTTCTAAAAAAAATATTTATGTATCATATATTATTCTTCAAAATAAAAGATGTCTTGTATATTATTGCTCAAAGAGACGTGTTTATGACTTATAATCTAAACGAATTCCATGTTAATAAATTTTTATTGGAATAATGTGATTTTTATTTTCTAACTTTCCCAGTGTTCCCGTTTCTTTTCATTCTGTCATATTAACGTGGCTTTCGAAGGCATCCCTCTAGGGTAAAAATCGCACAGCGGGTCGTTCGGATATGTGTCGTGCGAACACTCCAGCGTTTGAGTAAGTCGTTCGGATTTTAGTTGGAGAACGCTCAAGCATTTTACTAAGTCCTTCGGATTTTAGTCCGGCGAACGCTGGGGAGTTTGAGTAGGTCGTTCGAAACCTCGCAATTGTTCACTTGAGTGTCACTCTATTCTCTAAGTAAAAGTTGACACTGTGGTGAGCACTAATAAATATACTTTGGAGGGCCACTTCCCCAGAACACATTTTTTAAGCTTGATCGTTTCGCCAACAAGATTAGAGTTATCAGATGATTAATGATCTGAGAATTTATTAACTAGAATTGTATTCATTATATTAGATGTCAGCAAATCGAGAACAACTGGAACCCCCAAGGGAGGTTTTCTGATAAACTTTTTACCAACAGTCCGTCTACTAAAACTCCGCTGTCATTGTTCAGACGAAGTGTCTGCACTTTGATGTGTAAAAGCCAAGATAGCGTTGATGAGAAAAAAAGTTGGCTGTTGCCTTCGCGAAAGTTGCAATTATTTTGCAAGGCAAATACAGTAAATGAAGATTGGAACCTGTGATGAGCACTGATAAGTACACTTGGATAACATAAACCACAACACATTAAAAAAAATCTGGAGGCTGTGATTGCGTTATGGAACTGAATTTTCATTAAAATGTTTTTAATAGCAAATATGTCTAATGAAAGCAGGCATCAATCTGGTTACCGGTATAGCCTATATAGTACAAACAATGTTCCATATTTTATCAAAATAAGTTGTTGCTAAAAAATGCACAAAAATTTTCCGAAAATACACTTAAAATGTTTCTGAGAAAACTGGTTTCCTAGCCAACAAACCTTGGGTTAATAGCAAATTGAGTTATTGAAATTTAAAGCATTTGACGAAAATCCGATAGCAAAACGCACTTACTGCGTCTCGATTTTTTTTCTTACAAACGTATCATATTTTGATTTAAAAAAATGCAATAATATAAGGGTGTTCGACAAAAAATTGTTGTGATCACCAACACCCTATAATTAACATATACAATTTTTTCTCGTATCCTGTATAATGACAATTACATTGAGCTTTACCGTAGGCCCTTCTTTTCATCGTATAAGTTGAAATTGACATCTGACATTAACTTGGCTTTATATGTCAATTTAAACTTATAGGATGCAAAGAAGGGTAATTTTCAGAGACACAAACACTTAAGGGGGTGCACTAACTATGTGAAAATGAATTAGAATAGTGGAATACACCCTTCTTTAGATTGATATAAAACGAACGGCCCCCGAAAATGTTTGTTGTTACAATGAATTTGATGGCCTTGGAAGCTCAAGTCCATTAGCAACAGATTTTTTTAATTCAGTTTCGAAAATACTGTCCCATCGTTCTTCGTTACCTGTTATATTGAAACTTAGAAAATCAGAGAGAAGTGTGACTTTTACAGTCAGAAATGATATTCGTTATATATGTTTCCTTACACATTTATGTTTTCTTACATTTATATACACATACATATATACACATATTTTTGTTTTAATTATGTATTTTTGGTTATTTATTTATTTATTTTTTTCTTCTTTTTTTTTTCTTTTTTTTTTAAATTAATTATTATCATTATTAATATATTTTTTTGTGTTTTTTTTAAATTAAATTATGATCTAAGGAATTAGACTGGGATACTTGCGCCTAGGGACCCGTCAGGGCTTAAATCACAGACTGAAATGGGCCACGGATAAAAAGGTTTGTACATTAGGACAGACAGAAGGATATCTAAGACTAGTTACATGAAACTACTGCATACAAAAATGTGTAAAACATGCCGCAAAAGTGAGTTTAACCTACAATTTTCCAACAAAAAAATCCAAATAACGCCATTAGTTGGCATTTGCCCTAATTTTTATTGTGATTTTCGTCATCTACACCCTAAAATACGTCTATATGCAAAATTTCATAAAAATCGGACATGCGCCCCGAAAGTAAACCTTTACCGGCATAATTATTCAGAAAAAGCTCTGGCGAAAATCCGAAAACATTTTTTACAACTTATTAATAAAATTTGCTAAAAGAATACATAAAATTCAAATCTGGTAAACGTTGAATATAAGGTACAGAGAATAGTGACAGTTACAGTTACGAAATGCAAATTTCAACCGTTAAATTGCTTGCATGGTTGCCACATTTATGTACTAGAATTTTTTTGTTTCTTGACCATGGCATTTGTTTCTCTCGCTCATAAAACGTTGGAAAATATCAGAAGTAATAATAATAATTACAACAGAGAACGGAAAATATAAAGTAGTTATAATGGTAAAATGGATGTGATAGTTAATAATATCAAAAATTTAAAAATTGAACGAGTGACTCGCCGCAGGAAATAGACTCGAGCATAGGTTTTATTAAATCGTTATAAACAAGGTCTGGGTAAAGGTGAAAAGTGCAGTATAAGCGGAACCCTTCCCCGCACCTCCTGATCTGCCCTGACTATCAGTTTGACTAATTAAAACGCTGGGGGCAGGAGAACTATGAGGGAATTAATCCTGGCATACATCAAGGTCATACGAGCATAACATTACATTACCTCATGGTTGTCCTTCCTCCAGCGTTTTAATTACACAAACTGATGGTCAGGTCAGGTCAGGAGGTTATGGGGGAAGGGTTATGCTTAAACAGTGGCGGCTGGTCGGGGTAGGCAAGGTAGGCGCCGCCTACCTTGACTTAGAAACTTAGAAAACTTAAATTAAAAAAATATATATTTAAATATACTAAATAATTATACCTATCTAGTTTTCTCGTTGCAATGTGATAAAGGTTTCTTCTATTAGCAGTTCTACGTAAATTTGTACCGATACGATCCGAGCCGCCGGTTATATGTTAATAAAAAAACACTGTCTTAATAAGAGACCGTGATAGGCGAGCCTGTTGGTAGCCTAAATTTCATGTGAATCTTGAAAACATCAGATCTCTCTCTCCCTCTCTACTGCATTAGTAGTACTGCTCTACGACGTGAAGAAAGTCGAGACATATGCTAAGCTGTTAGGCGACAACTACAGGCGCCTCATTACTGTGCCGCTAGAGTGGATTCGGAGAAAATGACCTCTAAACTCGGGTCTTTAGAGGTCATTTTGCCAAAAATTGTGAAATACAGATACGTGGCTCGTGCATTTTTAACTACGGTTTATAAAACCATTTTTTACATTACAGATTTATTATTTGATATACTTTAAAAAAGTTATTAGAGATAAATTATTGGAGAAATCAAATATTTTTGGCCAGGGATCGTATCAAATCCTTGAGAAATGAGTCAACCTTTGATAAATTATTCGAAAAAGCGGGACTAAAAATTATCACTAATCTTGAGCCACCACACAAGAGACGCAAATTATCTGAAACTGCTTTAGACGATGAAAAAACATCTTTGCGTATTTTGTTTTATGAAGTAATAGATAATATTACAATTCAAATAGAAGTCAGATTTGTAGATGTCACAACTATTATTTGTTTCTCTAGCTGGCTGATTCATCAAAATTTAAAGAACACCGTAAGGATTTTCCAACTGATCTAATAACTAATTTAACCAGCTTTTATAAAAATACGTTCTATAAACAGAAACTGATCAACGAGCTAGAAGTTATATATTACGACGAACAATTTAAAAAACTAAATGTAGAAGCAATTTTAAATAATTTTGTGGTTAACGATTTTCGAAAAATATTTACCGAGGCTTATAAACTATTTGTTTTAATCGCGACAATTCTAGCAACAAGTACCTCAGTTGAGAGAAATGTTTCTTGTTTAAAGCGTATTAAAACTTACGGCAGAATTTCGATGAAGAATGACCGCTAATCAACTCTTGCACTTATTTAGATAGAAAAAGAGTTGTTATGTTTTCTCCAAGACCAAGATTCATATGAATTTGCGAATAATATAATTAATAAATTCTCATTAATAAAAGACAGACGTATAAATTTAATTTATAAAAAGTAACTGTCATTTTCAAACGAGGTTGGGTTATGGTTAGGCTGTGAGGGAAGGAGGAGGCTTACGTCGCGTAAATTAACTATATTGGAGTAATACCAATTTAAATGCAAACGCGCAGACATTTTCTTATTTTTATAAATTATTTAAGCGGGATATGCTTTGCAATTCAGAATTACTCTAAACTATATTCATTCACCATTCCTAAACTATATCCAATTAATGCAGGAGCTCCTCAAGGTTCAGCTTTAGCCCCTACTTTGTTTCTTCTCCACATCAATGACCTCCGCTCTAGCACATCCAACCCAGTTCACAGTTACGCGGACGACAGCACCCTCCACTCAAATATACAATATTCTAAGCCTGTCTCTTTGGCCCAACTAGATGAGGATCGCAGACACATGGAGGGGTCTGTCTCCGTGGATCTCCAAAAAATATTAGATTGGGGAAGTAGAAATCTTGTACAATTCAACCCCACCAAATCTCAGTCTTGCTTTCTTTCTCATAAAAGATACACCAGCCCTAGAACCATCACAATGAACAACCAAGTTATTCAAAGTAATGAGTCCTTTTCACTTGTTAGCATTTCTCTGGATCGAAATCTCAATTGGCACCAACATGTCACATCAATTGCAGAAGCGGCTGCTGAGAAATTAGGTTTCCTCTTCCGGGCTCGCGAATACTTTTCACCAGCTAATCTCTATACCTTATATACTTCACAAATAAGGCCAAACCTCGAATATTGCTCCCACATCTGGGGTGCTGCTGCCGCTTCTACACTCGCTATCCTGAACCCCATGCAGAAGAGGCTATACGTCTCATTAGTGACCCTACCATCACCCAAAGGCTGCCATCCCTTGCCCACCGACGTGACGTTGGGTGACCTCTCTCTCTTTCATAGATATCTGCACGGGCAGTGCTAAGAGGAGCTTTCTTTCATAGTTCCTCCACCTGCTGCCCCCAACAGATCTACCAGGGGAACAGAGCGAATGCACCCTTTTACTGTCCAGGTCACCAGACATAGAACTTCCTGTTATGCCCGCTCTTTTGTCCCGATGACTTCCAAGTTGTGGAATTCCTTGCTGGCGCATGTTTTTCCTTCTCCTCCGAACCTCCAAACCTTCAAGTCCAGAATTAACAAGTTACCTCTTTCCTCCTTGTCGAGACCCACGGTACGATAGTATTTAGGCTGTAAGCCCTCGTGGTGTGTTGTTGAAATAAAATAATAAAAAAATTCGCGCACTCTCGCCTACCCAAGCCAGAGGGACACGAGCCGCCACTGTGCTTAAACTCAACCTTTCGCCTTTACCCAGGCCTTGTTTATAACGATTATATAAAACCTGTGCTCGAGTCCATTCCTGCGGCGAGACACTCGTTCAATTTTTCAATTATTAATATTATTATTAACTCCCAATTATCAATTTTGGCATTATATCTACTTTCTATTTGCCGTCTCTGTTATGATTGTTATTATTATTACTTACTGATATTTTCATTTAATTAAAAAGACGTTAATATTCAATATAATTCCTAAACAGTACATTACCATCAGACAAATTTGTATCATGGTACATTAAGTTTTATTTTGTAATCTGATTTAGAGTTAAATTCTTAGATGTGGCAACACAGCTTCACATTAATCGTGATGTGACATCATTTGTGACATGCGCACTGTCTGTACTAGTGATGGGGAAAACCGTTATTTTCTATTAACAGATAAAGCCGTTTACGTTATTTCATGATAACCGCTGAAAATAACAGCTTCAGTTGTTATTTCGCTTTTATTTTGAACTGGATAGTCGATCGATAGTATCCTACATTCCCAAAGCTGTGAGCGAGAGTGAGCACACTAGAGTATAAATAACGTGTTTCCTGTTAAGTAATATGTTATGAAGTAAAGTCTGCTCTATACTGCATAGCATACCCATACATATTTATATCATTCCCAGTCCAATGTCCATTCATCCCGTTAAATAGTTAAATTTAACAGTTGCCGATGAAAACAGATGTTTATTCATCGAACCTAGTTGCAGTGGAACTGGAACAGATACGACTCCGAATTCTAGTTTAGTGTAAAAAGCGTTATTTTTATAAATCGACAACTGGTGGTTAACGTTGCGGCTCGACAACCGTTTAAAAATAACCGACAGTTAAATAATGACCCATCACTAGTCTGTAGTCTGTACCCTATATTCAACGTTTACTTTAAATTCTATACCTCTAATCTGTATTCTGCAGATAAAATTTAAAAATAGAAAATGTACCAAAAAAAATCAACCTTTCACGGAGATTTGAACCAGTAGTGGAAATGAAGAAACTCATATTTTCATGTCACAATCTGTCAGAAATAAGAACATTACTTAAGTCTGACACTTTGAAGTTTCATTTGACATTTGTCTAAACATTAAACAATTTCTTAACAATTTATTGACTGCTTATACGGGGGGTTAGTAAAAAGTCCCGAAACGGTCGAATATCCCTTTTATTAATGACGTTTTTTTTTTATTTTTGTAATGACGAATGGTCACAAATAAGCCTTTTTTATGACACATTCACTTTTTTCTCACATCCGGCTTAACAGGAAATGACTCCAACTTAATTTTAAATGGGACATCTTGTATTATTTACCATTTTCGGATGCAGGATAAAAAACTACGTTCTGAAACATCAACATGTTTTTGTAATTGATAAGATAACACCACAAAAAATGAACAAATGAGAACGTAAAATCAAGATTTGCATACCTATTTAAATGTACTGGTGTCAATAAAATAGACAATTCGTTTGCTGCATTACCATTGTCACATGTCAATTGTGGTCCTGGTTTTACTTTTTCTTGTGCAATTAAAAATTTTGAAAATGGCAGTGAAATTCACAAAATCTGAGCGCATTGACATTTTGATGATGTACAGATATGGTGACCGTCAACGATCGTTGGAAGAAGTTCGCACTTTATTTAATACTGTTCATTCAAATAGGCAAATTAGTAAAAGTACGGTGCATCGGGTTGTTAAAAGGTATGAGGAATTTCGCCAAGGGATTTGTCAATAAGTGGACGCCCAATAACAGTAAGCGGCGAAGACACAAGGTTAAATTTTCTTTTATCAGTCCAAGAAAATCCTCATGTATCTACAACAGAATTGGGTGAAATTCATGACATATCCCTGAAGTCTTCTCACAAAATTCTGAAGTCTGAAAAATGAAACCCTTTAAAATGCATGTGGTTCATGAGTTGACTGAGGATGATCGCAGACTGAATTTTTCTGAAATAATGACAGAAATTAATCAAGCTCGGCCTAACTTTGTGAATGAAATAGTTTTTTCCGATGAAGCAACATTTAATCTGAATAGTACGGTTAACAGGCACATGTTTCTGGTCGACAGAGAACCCTCATTGGATGGAGGAAGTCCATACGCAGTATCCTCACAAAGTAAATGTGTGGGCTGGTTTGGTCGGAAACAAATTAATTGGACCTTTTTTGATTAGCGGAAATTTAAATGGTGATGACCACTTGAATTTATTGAGAAACCAAATTGTACCAGCACTTAGAGCCCTCTTCCCAAATCAATTTAGACCTATAATTATCCAAGCGATAATATTTGGTTCCAACAAGATGGAGCTCCGCCACACTTTACGAGTAATGTCCGTGATTATTTGGACCATATGTTTCCTGGCCGCTGGATCGGACGCAGAGGAGCAATCGAGTGGCCAGCTCGTTCTCCAGACCTGTGGCCTCTGGACTTATTTTTATGGAGTCACTTAAAATGTCGGGTGTATAAAGAACGACCTAATGATCTGGAATAATTACAGGAGCGGATAACTGAAGAAATCAACCATATTACGCCAGAGATGACACAAAATTCAGTGAGAGATTTTGTTGATAGATTATATCACTGTCAAGTTGTAGAGGGAGCACAATTTGAACAACTACTTTAGTTTAAATCATATTACGAACTTTTATAACAGATATCTTGATTTTGCTTTATGAATATTTTATAATTTTTTTTTGTGGTGTTATCAATTTAAAAAAAAACATGTTGATGTTTCAGAACGTAGTTTTTATCCTACATCCGAAAATACGCTAAATAATATAAGGTGTCCCATTTACAAAAATTAAGTTGGAGTCATTTCCTGTTAAACCGGAAGTGAGAAAAACGTGAATGTGATATAAAAAAGGCTTATTTGTGACCATTTTTCGTTACATTAAAAATTGCGTCATTAATAACAGAGTTATTCGACCGTTCCGGGTCTTTTTACTAACCCTGTATATCATGAAAATGTAAATATAGATAATCCTATCAAATTAATGATTTCTTATCTCTTTGTACCAAAGTTAATTTAAACATTTTTAATATTTTTCTTCGAACATTCATTAAATAATCACATAATCTGATCGGTTATATTAGTAATGAATGAAAAACTTAAGCCTACAGGAATCATATGGTATGCGATTATTAATGTAAAAATTTCCAAAACCAGGATCTGCAGGTAGGTACAGGTACAGTGCATGTCCTTTACTTCTGAAACACAAAATACAGGCTGTTCCATTTGAAAAAAATTAGTTACGGCACGGCAGTTTAAATTTTTTCAAATTCAGTCGCTATTTGTCAGCGCTGTATACGGCAACTCGATTTTTTCGGCGAATAATATAAACAAAAAGCCTGGACGCAGCAAGTGCGTTATGGTAGTGAATTTTTATAGAAATGATCTGGCACAAAATATTTTATTATAACTTTTTTTTCTTGCAACGCAGAAATCTAAATTTTGGATATATCACACCGATAACTCAAAAAAATAATGGGCCGATTTTGGTAAAATTTGGCACGTACCTTCCTTTTGTAAGTAGCTTGGATACGTTCGTTAGTCAGGAAAATCGGACGAGGTTTTCCGGAAAAATTTTGAGTTTTCATTCGAAAAAAAATTGTATCTCAAAAAATAAAAAAAGCCATGATAACCAAATTTGGCAGGTACGTTTACGATATAAAAAGTAAACTATACACCCAAATTTAGATTTCCATGTTACAAGAAAAAAAAGTTATAATAAAATATTTTGGGCCAGATCATTTCTATGAACATTCACTACCATAACGCACTTGCTGCGTCCAGGCTTTTTTTATTTTTTGAGATAAAAAATTTGGGATTGGGACTGCTTTCTACTGGTAAAAACGCCGTATCATCATTTTTAGTGAATTTTCTTAAAAAGATTCACTTATAAGGAGATCCCGACTTTTGAATTTTGAAAAAATTGTGCCCCTAAAACCCACATCTGAGGTCAGTTCCAATTTTTATATGTTTATATATATATATATATATATATATATATATATATATATATATATATATATATATATATATATATATATATATATATATATTTGTGTGTGTGTGTGTGTGTGTGTGTGTATGTATTACACCGATAACTCAAAAAATAATACGCCGATTTTGATCAAATTTGGTGAGTACCTTCCTTTTGTAAATGGATTCGATAAGTTCGTTAGCCAGGAAAATAGGATAAGGTTTTCCGGGAAAAATTTGAGTTTTCTTTCGAAAAGAATTCATATCTCCGAAAAGAAAAAAGCTATGGTAACCAAATTTGGTACGCTGCTTTCTGTCATAGAGTATAATTTGTACCAAAATTCAGATCTCCAGGTTAATGGACAAAGAAACTACAAGCTTCTGATTAACAAAAAAGTTGAAACGTCAAAATTGATAATTCTGGTAGTCGTACATTAGTACGCATTAGCGTTTTGTAAGTTAAAAATACGGCTCGAAATGACTAACAAGCTCCTAGATCTGTGTGTCAGCCGTCATTTTCCTTAATTTCGTTAAAATATGAGAAAAATAATCAATTTTAAACAAGAATTGTATGGTATAAACAATTAAGACGTTAGAAAAGTAATATACTAGAGTGTATACCTGTTGGTAGATATATCTGTCATGTCGAGAATGGCCGAGAGGTAAAGGCAGCAGTGTTGATTTAATCATGGACTCCTATAACACGCGTTCTAATCTCAGTTAGTGACTATGGATGTTAATTGCACTTGAAAAAAATCAGATAATTTTTAAATTAGAAAGGACTGTTTAGATATTCGTTTTCTGCGGGCATGAGCACGTGCGTGGAAGTTAGGCGACGTCGGCTGGAACATCAGGCTCGGCATCTTCGGCTTGAGGCACGGGGTCACCAGTATGGATGTTAATTGCACTTGTTGATATTAAATCCATACGTAAACATTTAATATACTTTATTATTTCACTAACTGAATAAACTCTATGATACATTTAACTATAAAAAAATTACAACAGTACATGAGTACATAACAGATAACTGACCGAGCGTGGAGGACGTATGTTCACTGTAGCGGTTGGTAGCGAAAAGAGAGAGAGAGAGAGAGAGAGAGAGAGAGAGATCGCCTGGTGTCTCTTATATGCCGTAGTTCTTGACAGCTGGCTGTCGCATAACGTAACGCAACGTTTAACTGTCAAGAGTATTTATGCAGAAACATAGAGTAGTGTTGACGGAAACACTGCGGTCGGAACTACCGCCACAGTGACTTCACCTTTTTTTTAGTCTTATTTCATTTTACCGTTATCTGATCAGATTGTGTAATTCCGATGAATTTTTTAGCAATTTTTTGTATGACAAATTCAATTAGGACGAGAAGAAAAGTTTTAAGACTTAATTCAATTTGAGTAGCACATCTGGTTGTTTTGTTATTACCCCAACTGAGTGAAACCGTTCCATACTTAATACAGCCGTAGACTTTTCCCGTGGCTTCACAAGTTCTACAACCGATGTCAATTTTAATTGGACGCAGCAAGTGCGTTACGGTATACGAATTTTCATTAAAGTTTCAAATTTCAATAGCTCGATTTGCTATGAACCTAACGTTCGTTGGCCAGGAAACTAGTTGTTCTGGAACATTTTAAGTTTATTTTCGGAAAATTTTTGTACATTTTTAAACAATAAAGCCATTTTGATGAAACATGGTAAATTGTTTCTAGTATATAGGTTATACTGCTAACCAAATTTAATGCCTGCATTCTTTAAAAAAAAGACATATTTGTTATTAAAAACATTTTATCAAAATTCACTACCATAACGCACTTGCTGCATCCAGAGGATTGATATGTGCGAAACGTTGCACAACAAAATAACTCGAAAACGATGAACGCTGTCAAATTTCTTTTCCTTGCATAAGGCATTATAATAATTCGAGGGAAAATGCAAAACTGCAATGATAATATGTAATAATATACCTATAAAGGGTGTCCGATTAAAACAAAAAGAAAATTTGTGTCACCAACGACCTATGGGCCACCTGTGATTATTAAAATAATTTTATAAGATGCAGCTCAAGGCACCCTATAATTAACTGATACCAAGACAATTTTTCCTCGTATCTTGTATAATAACGGATATATTGAGCTTTGCCGTAGAAATGCGTCACCCTATATATATATATATATATATATATATATATATATATATATATATATACATATATATATATATATATATATATATATATATATATATATATATATATATATATATATATATATATATATATATATATATATCAGGCGCGGCTCGTCAATAAGTGCGCCGCGCGCACTGCCGCCTGCCGTGGAAAAATTAATATTTTTGCTATGCTATATTTTAATAAATCTTTATTCACCTTTTTACCTCCTGCATTCAACAAACAAAATTAGTATATCGAGGATCGCAGAGAGTTGGCAGCCATTAATACAGAATACAGAATCAGAATAAGTATAGTGTTAATCGTTGCAGACGTTATATACATCCATATCCAAATATCCATATAAATCAGTCGCTCGGCGGTGTGTATTTTTTGGCGCTCTCAGGAAATGCGATACTTCAATGCGAAATGATCGCCTATCTTCGTCGAAAACGACCGAATAAGCAATCTTGTTGTGCGCTATAAAATTACACACTTGCAGTTTGTAGTGGACTTTTGGCAGAGCGTGTGTACCTAGTGGTAATTTTCGTGTAGTGCTTCGCGTCGGATTGTTTTTTAATTAGATCATTTCGTTGTTGTGTACATGTTCCAACAAGACAATTATTATTATTATGATGGCTACTACTTCGGGTTGCTTAATAAGTGGACAAAATAATTGTGATACTGTGATTAATTCAGTGGATATTTTAAATTGAAAGGTTAAATTTTTAAGGGATTTTTTAACTACTATAACCTATAACTAACTAGAGGAAAACTTGGTAAGTGGTTAATAATTATTAAGTTCAGTTAGTTTAGTAAGTAGGTTTTTAGTAAATTTTCGTAGAAAAAATTCACTAATGGAGAGATCCCGACTTTTGAATTTTGAAAAAAATTTGCAAATGAGCGCGAACTAAGACCCCTAGAACCCATATCCGGTGTCAGTTTCAATTTTTATATGTTTATATATATATATATATATATATATATATATATATATATATATATATATATATATATATATATATATATATATATATATATATATATATATATATATATGCGTTAGTCAGAAATCGGACGAGGTTTTCCAGAAAAATGTTGAGTTTTCATTCTAAAAATTTTTTTATTTCAAAAAATAAAAAAGATATGATAACCAAATTTGGTGGGTAGGTTTACGATATAAAAAGTAAACTACACACAAAAATTCAGATTTCTATGTTACAAGAAAAAAAAATTATAGTAAAATATTTGGTGCCAGATCATTTCTATGAAAATTCACTACCATAACGCACTTGCTGCGTCTTTGAGTCTTTTTTATAATACATTTTCGGGGAAAAAATAGGCGAGCCCTTCATTTTTAGTGAATTTTTTTAAATAATAGAGAGGCATCGATGGAGAGACTTTGCAAAAATTTTTTCAAATGATCGCGAACTAGGACCCCTAGAACCCATATCCGGGGTCAGTTTCAATTTTTATATGTTTATATATATATATATATATATATATATATATATATATATATATATATATATATATATATATATATATATATATATATATATATATATATATATATATATATATATATATATATATATGTATATATGTATGTATCCAACCGATAACTCAAAAAATAAGCAACTGATTTCGATGAAACTCGGCAAGTGCCTTTCTTTTATTAATGGCTTGGATGAGTTCGTTAGTCAGGAAAATCGGATAAGGTTTTCCGGGAAAATTTTGAGTTTTGTTTCAAAAAAATATTTTTCTCCGAAAATTACAAAGCTATTTTAATGAAATTTGGTGGATATGTTGCCTTATAAAAGACCTTACTACACACTAAAATTCAACTTGCTACATTTTTATAAATTTGAGTTATTCAAATTGTGAGGTTTTTTTTGAAAAAAAAAATTTCTCCGAAAATTACAAAGTTATTTTGATGAAAAGTAAGCCCTTACTATACACCGAACTTCAACTTTCTAAGTTCGTAGAAACTTGAGTTATTTAAATTTGAAGCATTTAATAAAAATTCACTACCATAACGCACTTGCTGCGCCCCGAACTTTTTTTTTCTTGCGCACCCCCAATGCATTAAGGTACGAGCTGCTACTGATATATATATATATATATATATATATATATATATATATATATATATATATATATATATATATATATATATATATATATATATATATATATATATATATATATATATATAGATATGTATGTAAACAGGAAAAAACTGAAATAATAAGAGCAAAAACTATATTTAAAATACAGTAATTTTAATGGTCATAATTAAAAACAACATAAATTGCCTTGATATTCGTATGTACTTATAGCTAATATTATATGTAGGTACGTAAGGTATAACTGCATTTTCTTTAGAAGCTCACAGGTATTTGTTTTCCTTTAAAAAGGCTGCCCAAAGAAAAAATATTATACGGGTCAGTTATTTATTAATCCTGGTGATTCCATATATTTATCACTTTCTTATCTCTTCTCTTTGCTATTTGGGCATTATACCTTTATTGTACCAAAAATCGATTGCCGCCTCTGTAGTCAAAAATCAACCCTCCTAGACTGTCATTCAAGTTAGCAAACTAGACTAAAATGGTAAAGATGTCAAAATATAATTTGTACGAGCGTATTTTTTAAACGTGAAAACCGCGGTAATTTAATCCCTCATTAGTTTGTCATGAAATTTAAATAAACAAATGCAGCCAACTTCGTCGGCATGCACATGCACTTTGCTCAATGGTCGCTATCAGCTGGAGGGCGGCGCAGGCGCACTTGTAGTAGGCTCGGCTGCGAACAGTGCGCGTACGTGAGCATCTCCCTGTGCTAAAATAATAAAAGTCCGTTGTTTTGTTTGTTGATATTAACCTAAAATGTACTTGTAGTATGCAAAAATGAGAGTACGAAGTGGCCGTGATGACTTGGTTATGTTTCCCGCACCCGTGGGCAGGTGAACGCTGCAGGGATTAACCTCATTTGGGTGAGTAGTTGACAGTTTGGTGTTCCCGTGTCCTTGATGGAAGGGTGTATTATTTACCGACTTACCGTTGATTTGGTGACGTCCTGCTGGTGTTTTGTATCCCATGCCAGCTATTCCATTCCTGCCAGTGATTACGGGAGGAATGTAAGTCACTGTTAGCATGAGAGTAGTTGTTTGATGACAGTCCCAATGGCGATATGCAGAGGGCCTTCGACAGACAGACGGCAAGTCGATTAAGGATGGGTTTCTATTGTGTGGATTTTGCCGTAAATTGATTGACATGCAAACATGGGGGTACGGCAGGAGGGTGTTTTTAGAGAAACATCGGGGTATCCGACGGGTTTAAACTGTGATACATGTGCTACTTGATTTTCACAGTGAAATTTTCAGTCAGCGTTCGACAGAAGTATAGGAACCGTAAAACATCTTCGTATTATCTTTGCCTAAATATTTGCTTCGATTTTCACATCTAGTGCCTTCGGTGTTAAAATTTTTGTTTTGTTTAGAAGTTCAGTTATATAATGAAATCGAATGTGTGGCAACGGTATCATTTAATTAGGCCTTTCTGTGGGAACTATTCAAATAAAACGGTAAAAAAAAGAACAAATGCGATCAGCTGCTTGTCTGTATTTACTTTTCTGTTTATTTATTTATTTATGTTAATAAATGAACACAGTGTGCCGCCCAAAGAAGTTAAAATTCTTTCACTATCACCTAGCTTCAAAATATTTACCTATCAAGATGTAATTTTTCTAGTATTACGTTAAATATTTGAATAAAAACAAGCAACTTTATATTATGTAGGTCTTGCTAACGTTAAAAGGTACTGGCACTACCCCGAGGTATTAACGCCGCAGTCATTATGTGCATACAGGGTGTCCCATTCTATATGTGCTGTTATCATTATTGTTTAAAATAAGTCACTTAATTTAGCAAGTGATACAAAATTTTCAGCTACTCGCAGGTCGTTTCGTTATTTGACAAAATTTTTTGTTTACTATTTCTTGTCTTCCTTCTAGTTGTTATTTCAAAACTTTTGAGGCGTCACATCAATTGTTATTTAAGATCAGTTAACCTATTGATTAATGGTCTATTTTGCGGAGTCGCACCAAAATCGCCTCGAGTCGCTGTCAACATTTTTTTGCGGTCGCCAGAGTTTTTCGCATTTTAATGTTTTTAGCAAATTTCGTAACAGATTTCGCGGTAAATTTGCAGTTTAGTCCACGGTGGGTTTTTAGAAAGAACATTCAGCAACATGCTAATAACCCACCCTGGATGTACAAACCACAAGAAAAATTTCTTCCCAACAACCCCCAAGAAAGTTACGGGACCGGGAGTGAATACGGGTGCCGGGCGGGGAAGAATATAAAGGAGATATGAGCGGAAAATGCGAAACAAACAACTTAGGGGGACCTCGAAAAATTGCCCTTTTCACATTTTGAAGCCATACATCCTTTAAACCCTGTCTACCCAACACAGCACCCCTATTCGCCTCAGGTCTCTTAACTGTCTTGGGGGTTGTTCACAATGAATTTTTCTTGTGGTTTGTGCATCGGGAGTGGTAGTAGGCATACAGAAGGGGAAGAAACCCCCCACGATGAAATATCGAAAACTGTCCGTGGACTAAACTGCAAATTCACCAATTTCGCCAATGGGAGAAGTCACGTTTTTCGAACTGTTGAAACATTTCTTCAAATGAACGTGTGTATTTCTTTTGAAAATCTTTTGGAAGACTTAGTTAGCCAGTCCACTGATTCCCATTTCCCCAAACAAGTTTCTTTTTTCAAACAAAATTTACCTATCTTTAAAACTAATGAAGTTATTTTGATGAGATGGTACACATGTTATTTTTATAGGGCATTTTATTATGTATCAGCCTCGGTGGTTCAGTTGTAAGAGCGTGTGCCTCTAGACCCAAGGGTCCTGGATTCTATTCCCAGTAGAAGCGTCGAATTATATTTCGGTACATATTGTTAATTAACATCAACCAAGGTTGTGTTTGAGCGGGTTGTTACGCCGTTCCACCCTTCGGGGAGGACGTAAAGCCGTTGTTCTTGTGTACCACACGATGTTGGGCACGTTACGATCCCGATTGTCCTTGAGAAAGGAAGGGGTTTGACACAATTTTCTGGATAGTAAACCTCTTAATTAATTTTCCTTTAAACAAAAGTAGATATACCAAAGAATTAAATTATGTTAAGAACGTGGCCGAATATAACGGATACACTGCTTGCCTAGTGGAAAAATTAATCAACAAACAAAAAACAAAGCAAATCAACGACGTTTAGAAGAAAGAAATCCGAAAAAATTTTGTTTGCTTACCATTTGTACCTCGAATCACGAGGGGTCTAGATAGCATTTTAAGAAAAGCCAACTTGCATCTAACATTTTCGACAAAAAATACCTTAAAAAACTTGCTAGGTAACCCAAAAGACAAGGATAGCCCGGCCAAAATGTCAGGAATTTATGACATAAGTTGTAAAGAGTGTAATCTTAAATACGTCGGACAAACAAAAAGATCGATTGGAATTAGATTCAAAGAATACCGAGCCCAATTGAGATACGGTACTATAGATAGATCATCCGTCGTCAGACATATTTAGGATAATAATCATCACGTTAATGAAGATAATATAAAATTAATAAAAAAAAATGTTAGACAACCAGGACAGCTAAACTCGTTCGAGAGTATATATATATATATATATATATATATATATATATATATATATATATATATATATATATATATATATATATATCGGGTAACTCAAAAAATAATAGGTCCATTTTAATAAAACTTGGTAAATACCTTCCTTTCGGAAGTGGCTTGGATAATATATATATATATATATATATATATATATATATATATATATATATATATATATATATATATATATATATATATATATATATATATATATATCGGGTAACTCAAAAAATAATAGGTCCATTTTAATAAAACTTGGTAAATACCTTCCTTTCGGAAGTGGCTTGGATAAGTTGATAAAACTTCCAAAAAAATTAGTGTGCTGAATTCAGAAAAGAAAGAGCTTTCAAATGATGTAACGCTCGACCCATGTTCCCTATTTAAAATATAAGGGTTGTTATTACCACCCTTAAGGGGTTGATGTGACAAAGTTGAGTTTTATGTCAAACATGTCCCCCTCAATATTAAAATTGACGTGTTTCAGCGTTTCTTGAAAAAAAAATTTCTCTGGGCGCAAATCGGTCTGTTTCGTTTTTAATGCGTCACCCTATATAGTAGAAACAATATACCATATTTCATCGAAATAACTTTATTGTTTGAAAATATATGAACATCAAAAGTCTGGATGCAGCAAGTGTGTTATGGAAGTGAATTTCCATAAAAATGTTTTTAATAGCAAATGCGAGCAGGCATCAATCTGATTACCGGTATAGCCTATGTAGTAGAAACAATGTACTATATTTTATCAAAATTACTTATGGTTTGAAAATATACAAACATTTTCTGAAAATAAACTTAAATGTTGGTTTCCTAACCAACAAAGCTTACGTTAATAGCAAGTTGAGTTATTGAAATTTGAAGGATTTAATGAAAATTCCAATTCGGTCAATTTGCAGATTAGCTCCCGAACGCTTTTCAAAAAATTGTTTTCAGAAACATTACTAGGACCCTACCTGGATGCACAAACCACAAGAAAAATTTCTTGTTCACACCCCCCAAGGATGTTACGGGACTGGGAGTGAATAGGGGTGCTGGGCGGGGTAGGTAGTAAAAAGGAAATATGAGCAGAAAATGCGAAGAAAACTGTTTATTTGAAGCCATATCCCCATTAAACCCTGCCTACCCCGCACAACACCCCTATTTGCCCCAGGTCACGGACTTCCTTGGGGGGTATGAACAAGAAGTTTTTTTTTGTGGTTTATGCAACGAGGATCGTTGTATGCACCCCGGGTTCGACTTGCGACAGGGGTGGCTGCTTCATCGTGGGGTTTTTCCTTCCCCCTCGCGTGCATGCAACCTTCCTCGCTGCACAAACCACAAGAAAAATGTATTGTTTCTACCCGCTAAGGAAGTTACGGCACCTGGGGAGATATGGATGCTGTGCAGGGTAGGCAGGGTTTAAGGGGGATATGGCTTCAAGATGTGAAAAAAGACAGCTTTCAAGCCCGTTTTATTCCAATTTTCTGCTCATATTTCCTTTTTACTACCTACCCCGCCCAGCACCCCTACTCACTCCTGGTCCCGTAACTTCCTTGGGGGGTGTGAACAAGAAATTTTTCTTGGGGTTTGTGGATCCAGGGGGGCCTAGGCAGGTTTCTGAAAACAGTTTTTTGAAAAGCGTTCGGGAGCTAAACTGCAAACTTACCCAAAAATGCATTAACGAATTTGTTCTACGAAAATTAGCTTTAAAAAATTATAGACCGTTAAACTGAAAACTTCACTAAACCTACAGCGAAAGCATCAACTTAACTAAACCAACAGCCAAAGCATCAGAGATAAATAAATAGACCCTATTTGAAATGAATTTTCTGTAAATATTTTAGTAAAATAATGACGGTTGAATCTGAAACTTAAGGGTTTGCAGAACACTCTTCTTGCAACATTTTCTTTTCACAATCCGTATTTGTTTCACGTTCTTTGCCTAAACATTGCCAATTTT
Source organism: Tillus elongatus (assembly GCA_964006375.1). Lineage (NCBI taxonomy): Eukaryota > Metazoa > Arthropoda > Insecta > Coleoptera > Cleridae > Tillus > Tillus elongatus. Next base: position 172,499,827 of record OZ023265.1, on the reverse strand, counting down.
GACGTTTTGAGGAAAACTCCAAAATTTGTTTCTTTAACTGCCCATAACTTCTTTGTCTTTAAAGCTAGAGATCTAAATTTTGGTACAGAGTTCACTCCAAATAATACAAACACGGGAGTCAAATTTGGTTGCCCGTATTTTGTTATTTCCGGAGATATAATTTTTTTTATAAAGAAAACACAAAATTTTCCGGGGAAACCTGGTCCGATTTTCCTGGCTAACGAACTTATCCAAGCCACTTGCAAAGGGAAGGTACTCACCAAATTTGATCAAGATTGGTCCATTATTTTTTTAGTTATCGGCCGGATATATATATATATATATATATATATATATATATATATATATATATATATATATATATATATATATATATATATATATATATATAATATAATTGCTAAAAGAGTGTTGCCCATTTGCCAGTATTTAGCTTTAGAAAAGAATTGGGCCGGAAATAATTTTTCCAGGAAGCACAACAGAAAAAGTAAGGCCATGTAATTAAAATGCTTCAAAGGGAACATTTTGAGGAGATTTTGGAGGAAGAATCGACAATAAAGAAGATTCAGTAAGATACAAAAATAGTGGGATTATAAAAGCAAATTTAATGGCTTTTTCGCATTTTCACTTTTATTGTTAACTTCTGGATATACAGAAAAAAATTCGGGACCCAGAAAGTGCGTTATAGTAGCGAATTTTCATAAGAATTGTACACTATTATTATACGGCATATTAGTAAAGTTAATAAATTGAAACTGACCCTGGATATGGGTGCTAGGGGGCCTAGTTCGCGCTCATTTGATATAATTTTTGCAAAATTCAAAAGTCAGGATCTCCTCATTAGTTTTTTAAAAAGAAAATTCACTAAAAGTCTAGTTCTTTCGGTATTCGCTTGAAAACAAAAAACTAAAATTGAAGATTTCCGTTTTGTTTTCTTGAATAATTCAAAAACTAAAAATGTCACCTTAAATTTTCTCTCAGTTAATTGATCAGCATCAAAACTATATATATATATATATATATATATATATATATATATATATATATATATATATATATATATATATATATATATATATATATATATATATATATATATATATATATATATATATATATATATATATATATAGATATATATATAAATTCAAACGGACCCTGGATATGGGTTCTAGGGGCCCTAATTTGCACTCATTTCAAACAATTTTCCGAAAGTCTCACCATCGTTACCTCTTTATTAGTGAATTTTCTTAATGAAAATTTACTAAAAATAAACGTTCGTAGAAAATATTTAGGCCAGAAGTTATAGAAAAAGACAAGTACACTTGGAGAAATCCAAATCACCACAACATATTTTAAAAAGACCTGACGATCGTTTCACTAACCAAGTTAGCGTCATCAGAGGATGACAAATTTTCATCCTCTGATGACGCTAACTTGGTCAGTGAAACTATCGTCAGGACTTTTTAAAATGTGTTGTGGTGATTTGGGTTTCTCCAAGTGTACTTGTCAGTGCTCATCACAGGTTCCAATCTTCACTTAGTGTATAGAAAAAGAGTTTTAAACTCGCATGTGTTCAATTTTGAAATCAAATACGCGCCTTAAAAGTCACTATCTACGACGTTTCTAAAAAGTAGAAAAATAACTTAAAAGATTGATAGTCATCTAATATTTATATTTACATTGCTTTGTTTGCAATTCTGCTTCTTCAGTAAATATTGAAAGCTTTAATTAATACAACATACTCTAATTACTCTATTGATTTATTTTACAGTTATCAATTTAGTTTTAACTTGGAATCCATGCTATAGGGTCTTTACTATGTTCCAAAGTTTCTAATGGAACATTGAATTGATAAAATCTGAAATATTTTTATGAAAATTGGTTACAATAACTCTCTTACTGCGTCTGAACGTCTTTTGTTGACAGTTTAAATATATTATCCCAAAGGCATTACTGTCACACTGTCGTTTTAGAATTAGATAGAACGAGAAGGGAAGGTGAATAGGTATTTGGTTGCAACAGAGGCCAGGAAACGATTTGAAGTTCACTGTTCATTTGAATAAAGATCTTTATCACTGATAGGAAAGTGAAGGGTCAAGAGTGAAGCAAGCATGTTATGCATGTCATTTTAATTTTCTATTTTCCCGTGAAGAGTGCTATATGTAAAATGTGGTGATTCTAATGAATTTTAAAGTAGTTTCAGAAAGGGGACCTTCGTTAGTTTGTACACCAAGGGGAGAACAGTGAATCATTTTACGTGGAGGCGCTGTTATTTGTAGAATTGCTCTTTTTCGTTTGAATTTATTACTTCCACATCGTCACAACGTGTGGAAGTATCGCATCGGCGACAAAAATTTCAAAATTTTTTTCGCTTAAACGCCGTAAAAAAGGTCATAACATATAGAAATCATGATTTGGGAAAGAACATTTCTTTTTGTCTGTCGGTCTGTATGTCTATCTGTTTGTTTGTAGCCACGATAACGAATTGAGATATCGTCTTCAATCAAATTTGGTATACAGTTAGCACCCCAGAAACTAACTCTTCAGAGGGTAAGGGATGGATGGGAGATGATTTGGTGAAAATTGACATTTTTTCGTTCAAACTCTAGTAATATAACGTTTTAGGGTTTGTTTATTTGAGAGCTTTCATTTTCATAAAACATCTGGTATTCTGTGTTGAAATTAAATTAGGGGTTGAATTGTGGGGGTAGATATCGGTGACAGAATTTTCGATTTTTGTGTGGAGTAAAACGGGGTAAAAAGTCTTAAAACATACAGAAAACTTGATTCTGGATAGAAATTTTATGTCTGTCGGCTGTACCTCTGTCTGTTAGTACGCGTAATAACTTTCGAACGAACTGAGATATGATCTTCAATTTTTTTTATATATATTTTTTTATATTTCAACAACACACCACGAGGGCTTACAGCCTAAATGCTATCGTACCGTGGGTGTCGACAAGGAGGAAAGAGGCAACTTGTTAATTCTGGACTTGAAGGTTTGGAGGTTCGGAGGAGAAGGAAAAACATGTGCCGGCAAGGAATTCCACAACTTGGAAGTCCTCCGGACAAAAGAACGGGCATAACAAGATGTTCTATGTCTGGTGACCTGGACAGTAAAAGGGTGCATTCGCTCTGTTCCCCCTGTTGGGGGCAGCAGGTGGAGGAACTATGGAAGAAAGCTCCTCTGAGCAGTGCCCGTGCTGCTATCTATAAAAGAGAGAGAGAGAGGTCACCAACGGCACGTCGGTGGGCAAGGGATGGCAGGCTTTGGGTAAGGGTAGGGTCACTGATGAGACGTATAGCTCTCTTCTGAATGGAGTCCAGGATAGCGAGTGTAGAGGCAACGGCACCCCAAATGTGGAAGCAGTATTCAAGGTTTCGCCTTATTTGTGAAGCTTATAAGGTATAGAGATTAGCTGGTGAAAAGTATTTGCGAGCCCGGAAGAGGAAACCTAATTTCTTAGCAGCCACTTCTGCAATTGATGTGACATGTTGGTGCCAATTGAGATTTCGATCCACAGAAATACCAACAAGTGAAAAAGACTCATTACTTTGAATAACTTGGTTATTCATTGTGATGGGTCTAGGGCTGGTGTATCTCTTATGAGATAGAAAGCAAGACAGAGATTTTGTGGAGTTGAATTGTACAAGATTTCTACTTCTCCAGTCTAATATTTTTTGGAGATCCACAGAGACAGAACCTTCCATGAGTCTGCGATCATCATCTAATTGGGCTAAAGAAACAGGCTTAGAAAATTGTATATTTGAGTGGAGGGTGCTGTCGTCCGCGTAACTGTGAACTGGGTTGGATGTGCTAGAGAGAGGTCATTGATGTGGAGAAGAAACAAAGTAGGGGCTAAAGCTGAACCTAGAGGGACTCCTGCATTAATTGGATACAGTTTAGAGGAATGGCCACCCACGACAACAGAAATGCTCCGGTTGGAGAGGAAATTTGCTGCCCAGGTACAGAGTTTTGGTGGTAGGCCATAGGCCGGAAGTTTATTAAGCAGCGCTGCGTGTCAGACCTGGTCGAATGCTTTGGATATGTCTAGAGCGACAATCTGGGATTCACCATGTAGTTCCATAGACTTGTTCCAAGAATGGGTGACAAAGGAAAGGAGGTCGGCAGTTGATCTGCGCTGATACTGCCTGTCGTGGATTAGACTGTGAGAAATCAGAGGGGTCAGGATGCGAGAAGCAGACAGACGCCCATGGAAATGAGGAAAAGTAATCTCGCATTTCGTCCCAGTTCGCGGAGTTGTAGTGCCAAACGATACGTGGGTGTGATGACTGTGTGACCTCGGGTTGCATTGCGCAGGAAGTAGTGACCATGCCTTGGTCTGAATGACCAAGGGGGGCGGTGACTGATGTCTTATAGCATTCAGATTTTGTAGTAAGAAGGAGATCCAAGGGATTTGAGCTGTGTGTTGGGATGCGAGGAAAGTAAGTAGGTTGCTGAATCATATTGGCTAAAGAATTGCTGACTGCAAAGGCCTCCGCTGCTCTCCCTTGTGGATCGGTTTTTGAAGATGATAGCCATTCCTTATTATGGACATTGAAGTCACCAAGAATAGTGACCTCGGAGGAAGGATATTCAGAAATCAGATGGTCGGTTTCTCCAGAAAGGTAGTCGAAGAGCTGGACAAAATTGTTGTCAGAAGGTGACCGGTAAATGCACCAGATGAATTTAGTTGCAGCCCCAAGAGAGAGTTTCATCCAAAGTATGTCTTTTCTTCCAGCTTCTAAATTGAGGAGTTTGGTGCAGGGTAGATTGCTACGGACATATGCGCACACGCCTCCATGCAATCTAAAGGAAGTAGGAGCTCATGCCCCGGGAAATTAAGGTGATTGGTGGCTGTTTTGGCACTGAATTGGGTTTCGGCGAGGAAGAGGAGTTTGGGGCTTATTAGCCTGGAGGAAATGGTGGACGGAGTTCAGGTTAGAATTTAGGCCACATATATTCGAGAAGGAAATGTTAAATCTTGATGCCGGCGCCCCCTGCACACCCCTCTCCTGGATATACGAATGAAGGGGTGTTTTATATCCGGAATCTTTTGTACAGGGAGGAGCCATCATCATTTTTGTTTATATAAATTGACCTGTTTTAGTATTTTCCCACACTTCGACGAAATCGGCAATTTTAGAGGGTGCAAATTTGGCCTCTACGTCCCCCAAAATGCCACACCCGAAGCACCATTTTACACTTTGGAAATATAGATTAGGCACACGATGCCAAATCAGGGAAATATGGCAGGTGATCGGTGACAGTTTTTCTGCAAAAAACTTTCTGGAATCGTTGTTGCGACGTGAAGGGGACATAGCCTTTAGACTGTGATGATGTTTCAAAAAATGAAACGCAATCCTGATGTGCGTGGTTGAAAAAAAGATAAAGGTACAAACCCCCATTAACATATTATTAAAAGTTGATAACCAGAAGTTTAGGCTTTTGTGGTTGCATATTATCTCTTTAGAGGATATTAAATTCTTTATAGTAACACCTTCAAGTAGACAGTTAAAACACTTGCTGGACAATAGAAGAATGGCCTATTGTCTGTTAATTGGTAACGTTTACTTGCTCGTTACCGCTAATAATTTATAACGTTTTATTATTTACATGAACGCAACTGCATTCAAAAGTGTTTTAAAAGTAATGTCTACCTACAAACTGCCATACTAACTATAAAGTTAGTACTAAAAAGTATGTAAACATATAAAAAATGTAACCCATTAATTCCCAGAACTATTTTTATATTTGAAAAATAAATTTTCTCCATAGGAACTGTTTAATATAGGTTGTTGTCTTTATAATAAATCATGAAAAATATACATGTCAAAGTATTTGACATTTAATGTGGGTCATTAACAACCCCTTGGGCTCTATAAGATAGGACTGTGGACAATAAAATTCGGTCAATTTTTATCAAATATATTGAAAATTTGACATGTAAATGCTTTTTATAGGTGTTTTATCATATCAACAACAGACTTATTTGTGATATTCTAACACTTATCATGCAACGGTACATTACTGGAATTACAAGACTTCGTAGTTTTCTTACCGAATTTTCAATAAGAAAAACTCGCTAATAGAGAGGTCACGATGAAAAGCTTTTATAAAGATTTCTTCAGATGTGCGCGAATTTGGGTCCCTAGAACCCAAAATCAAGGGCCGTTAAAATTTATATATATATATATATATATATATATATATATATATATATATATATATATATATATATATATATATATATATTGTGTCCAAGCGATAACTCAAAAAATACTAAACTCAATCAAACTTGGCAAAAACTTGTTTGGGCGAAAACCGAGGTCGAGTTCGTTAATCAGCCTTTATGCTCAAGTTTTTCCGGTGGAAAATCGAGGAAAACTTTTTGAAAACGCTATATTTTTGTAAGTATCAGAGTAAATGGAATGAGACTTTACATGTGGCTAGAAATAGTGCAAATAAACCTATGTTGTGAATTTTAAGTAATTTGGTACACAATATTTAGAGTTTTTTCCAAATTAAAAATAAAAGTTCCAAACGCATGCGTTGAGACGACTTAGTGGTTAAAGTCCAATGCCTGACAGACAGAGTAGTTAACTGCCACGCGCAGATTGATTCGTACAACAGGTATAAACCATAGATCTACAGTAACCAAACTAAATACATACCAGGCAGAAAACATACTACCTGAACCAACAATCGTAAAATCTCGGCCGCAATTATGGAAAATGACAGACGACATGAAATTAAAAATGTTGCCACTTAATTGTTATTTAACTGGGGGATACAATCAATTATTAAAATACAATATGTTTGTAGTTTTATTAACGGCCCCAAATACATTTTTAGCGCAGCATAGATATATTATGCTGTGGCATAATATAGCAGAAATTTAAACAAAATCAAGCCAAGTGTCTATAAAAATGATGCTAAAATAGTCTATTTTATGTTTAAACTTAAACATACACGTCATATAAGACGGAAACAGTCGTGCGATGTGTTTCAATGGTAATTCTACTAATTATGTAATTAATCATTGTTACTTATACTTTGAATATAATATCCCGGGCATGAAGCCGATCTAAAGTAACACGAAAATAAAACGTTAGTTGACGTGTGCCTAGATGGCGCAGGGGGCCTCGCGCGTGCCTCCTAAGCAGAAGGTTACGCGATCGAATCCAGCTCGATGAATGTATGTTTTTTTTATGTTTTATTTTAAATTTTGGAGAAACAATAGTGCACAGATTTCATACGTTTTGAACAAGATATCATTTTTGTTTAAAACGCCTAAATAAGTTTGTCACCTTTGAGTCTGAAATTATAATTTTGTTATTGTTGATATTGAAAAAAACCGGTTTGATTAGGTTGACTAAAACGAAATCATACTGGCGATTAATAAGGAAAAATAACTGCTACGTTTATAATTTGGCAGATACTTTACTTTTCTAAATATGAATTAAGTTTCCTTCTACAAATCTTCTGTATAACTTAAATGAAATTTGTAATACAATAAGTTTCTTTTAAAGAGACTTACACGATCTACAGATATAGCAACATTTGGTTCTTTAGCTTCATAGAAAATCGAGTTTTGGGCATTTTTCTCAAAAGGAGTTACAACGCAAGATTTTTTTGATAATAGAGAGATATCGATGGTAACACTTTGGAAAGAATTCTTCAAAGGTAGGCGTACTAGGACCTTTAAAAGCGATCTTCAAGGTCTGTGTAAGTTTAAAGTATTAACTTTACTAATATGTCGTATAATTAGTGTACAATTCTTATGAAAATTCGCTACTTTAACGCACTTGTTGCGTCCCGAATTTTTTTACATACTTCACACCTTCTTCTGGTTTCTTGGGTAAGAATAATATGTATTCCACTAGAGATTTTTGGATTTTTGACATACACTCTTCTTGGCCCAGGAGTTGCACTTCTTTTCCCGTATTTCAACAGTAATTCCTGTACCACTTTTCTTCTAAATGAGAGATTGTCGCATCTATGCTGATGACACCTCTCTGAATGTTAGGGGGTCGTCTGCTAAATCGGTAAAGAAGAGAGTGGGTGATATTTTAGTTGAATTGGATGGGTGGTTCTGTCAGCACAACATGAAACTAAATTTTGGAAAAACCAAGATTGTCAATTTTGGAAGCTCGTGTAATGAAAAACTGTTGGTAAACTTGACAACTGGTAAACTCATCTCCGAGACCACTACAAAATTCTTGGGTCTAATATTAGACGAGAGAATGAACTGGAAGAGTCATATCGATCAGTTCTGTAATAAGTTGTTTTATATATATATATATATATATATATATATATATATATATATATATATATATATATATATATATATATATATATATATATATATATATATATAGATGCTCTAAAGGTACTTAGCCAAACGGTTGATAGGGATACTTGTGTTGCAGCTTATTATGCATATGTGTACTCCAGGGTGCGATATGGAATCATATTCTGGGGCAATTCCATAGATGCAGATCGAGTGTTTCGCATACAAAAAAAAAGGAATCAGAACAATATTTAATATGAAAAAAAAAACCCAGAATTACCAGATAAGAAATTTGAAGGTGTCCTAAGGCAAATGCTGGCTGGGAGAGCATATTACTCTAAAAAATAATTTTTAGAAATTCAGCGTTGGTCGACACAGAATCAATTATCAATCGTAAAACTTGATTAGTGGATCTCTGTGATATTAGTGAATTTTTATTAAAAAAATTCACTAATAGAGAGGTATCGATGGTGAGACTTTGCAAAAATTCGTTCAAATGAGCGCGAATTAGGACCCCTAGAACCCATATCCGGGGTCAGTTTGAATTTTTATATGCTTATATATATATATATATATATATATATATATATATATATATATATATATATATATATATATATATATATATATATATATATATATATATATATATATATATATATATATATATATATATATATATATATATATATATATATATATATATATATATATATATATATATATATATATATATATATATATATATATATATATATATATATATATATATATATATATATATATATCCGTCTGATAACTCAAAAAATAATTAACCGATTTAGATGAAACTCGGCAAGTGCCTTTCTTTTATTAATGGCTTGGATGAGTTCGTTGGCCAGGAAAATCGGACGGGGTTTTCCGGGAAAATTTTGAGTTTTCTTTCAAAAAAAATTTTTTTTTCCGAAAATTTCGATAAAATTTGGTCTACATATTGCTTTGGGAAATACCTAACTATGTGCCAAAATTCAGCTTTCTAGGGTTACAGAAAATTGAGCTATTCAAATTTGAAACATGTTTAAATCATAAGTGTGTGGTTGCTGTTGGTTATTTATATTTCTATTGACCGCAGCTTCAAAATCTCGTATTATTCAATGACTTTGTAGTTCTCATTCTCACTTTTATTGACTAACATTTCAATTCTTGGTCTCAATGGTTTTATATTTTCACGTTTGACCAGCAGATGTCGCTCACTGTAAACATTGTTATTATTAATAAATGCATAAGTCAATTCGTAGCGTGTTAATCGGTAACGTGAAAATACTAGGCGGTCCAAGTCGCAGATAGAGGTTCCATCGCAGTTGCAGTAAGATCCTCCATGCCAGTTCGATGCAGATGAGATTTATATCTACCGTGGTTAAATCTCATTCTAATTATGGTAGTTGAAGTTTTTCTTGGTAAATTGAGATCTGTAATTTGATTTTCTAAAGACAATTGCGAGTAGAGCAAGCTATCTCTGTTATTTGATTTTAGTGAATTTTTATTTTTTTAAAAATCACTAATAGAGAGGTATCGACGGTGAGACTTTGCAAAAAAATTTTCAAATGAGCGCGAACTAGGACCCCTAGAACCCATATCCGAGGTCAGTTTCAATTTTTATGTTTATATATATATATATATATATATATATATATATATATATATATATATATATATATATATATATATATATATATATATCCGTCTGATAACTCGAAAAATAATTAACCGATTTCAATAAAACTCGGCAAGTGCCTTTCTTTTAATAAGGGCTTGGATGAGTTCGTTAGCCAGGAAAATCAGACGGGGTTTTCCGGGAAAATTTTGAGTTTTATTTCAAAAAAAAAATTTTTTCTCCGAAAATAACAAAGCTGTTTTAATGAAATTTACATGTATTGCCTTGGGATAGACCTTACTAAGTAACAAAATTTAACTTTCTCAATTTATCAAAAATTGAGTTATTAAAATTTTATATTTTCTTTCAAAAAATTTTTTTTCTCCAAAATTTACAGTTATTTTAATGAAATTTGGTGGATATCTTGTCCTAAGAAAGACCTTACTACATACCAAAATTAAATTTTCTAAGTATAGAAAAATTTGTTATTCAAATTTGAAGCATTTAATAAAAATTCACTACCATAACGCACTTGCTGCGTCCAGAGTTTTTTTAATTATTGATTCCCTATATACTTTTTAAATGATATTTAATGTAGTTTGTCGTTTGTAAAACTTAATTAGTGGATCTCTGTTATATTTTTAATTATTAATTCTGTGTATATACTTTGTGATATTTAATGTAGTTCGTCTTTTGTAATGTGTGGTTGTTTTTTTATATTGGACATTTTTATACAACTAGATGTAAGATTATCTTAATTGTATTTTTTAACAACTGTTGTGTGTATGTTTTATATATGTATTTAAACGTGCATATGTGTGCATTTGTATTACTGACTTGTTCTGTGTTCTACTGGGGCGATTTGATTCAATACATTATCTATTATTATTATTATTATTATTATTATTATTATTATTATTATTATTATTATTATTATTATTATTATTATTATTATTATTATTATTATTATTATTATTATTATTATTATTATTATTATTATTATTATTATTATTATTATTATTATTATTATTATTATTATTGTTCATTGTTCACACTTCCTTTAAAGAAGTGGGCATAAAGCAATGACACATCGGTCCAGGACAAGATGGCCAGCTTGAATGAATGTATTAAAAATACTGATGCGTGTCCCCCATTACCCTCCGGAAGAGACTGCAAGCATCCAGTACAACCGATTTCTGAATGGGTAGGTATAATTTCCATTCTAGGCCCAGTTGTTCAAGGCTCTTCTTCAGGCTTTTTGGTATTTCGCCTGTGGCGCCGACAACAATGGGGACCACCACAACCGTATCCATATGCCACATCTGGAGAATCTCATCACACAGTGGTAAATTCTGAGTATGGTTTCAGCTGGTAGTCTGTTTGTAAATATGGATCTTTTCTGGTCTATTATGTTTTGCACTGTTTTTCTTCTAAGTTCTGGGAAATGTTCTATGACTTCTCTATGCAGTTCTCTACCGAATGGCTCTGTGGATTTTTCCAACTGAGTTATTCTGTAATAGCAGCGAACTATAAATTCATTGACTTCGTTACTCCATGTAGTTCGTTGCCTTAGTCTGCCCTGGGATGTAGTGGGCTGAACATTTGTTTCAGCAACACGTACATCTTGGGTGGCCAATGGTGTATGTAATGTGTGGCCTTGGTTTTGTCTCATTCCTTGTGCGTTGCTGTGGTCGTTTGCAGGTCTATCCTCATGACCGTTCCGACCCAGGTCCTGCTGCCCTGGCCCGCCTGAATATCTTTTGTTTCTTGTACTAACCATTATCGCTCCATATAGGGTGTTGCAGTTTAGAGCTCTGCCAGCGGGCCTCCGACTGCCCATTTTCAGCCGCCCCTAACATGGGGTTCAGACGCTGTCGAGTAGCCGCCCATTCTGGGTCAGACGCTACCCTGTAGCCGGTTTTGTTCCACCCTGAGTATTTTATTTCCTCAGTACCCTTCATGATGATGAGCTTTCCCCTATTCGCAAAGGGAGGCGCCCGATAGAGGACCAGCAAACGCCCACGGGTTTTTTATTATTATTATTATTATTATTATTATTATTATTATTATTATTATTATTATTATTATTATTATTATTATTATTATTATGATCATCATCATCATCATCATCAGCCATCTAGGCATACGTCAACTGACCTTTTGTTTACATGATACATTAGATCGGCTTCATGTCCGGAATATTAATCAAAATATAAGTAACAATTAATTACATAATTAGTAAAATTACCATTGAAACACATTCCACGACTGCCTCGGTCTTATATGACGTGTTATATTTAAGTTTAAAGATAAAAGAAACTATTTTAGAATCATTTTTATAGAGACTTGGCTTGATTTTGTTTACATTTCTACTATATTATGCGACAGCATAATATATCTATGCTGCGCTAAAACTGTATTATGAGGCCGTTCATAAAGCTACAAGTATAGTGTCTTTTAATAATTGATTGAATCCCCCAGTTCAATAACAATCACTTGGCAAATTTTTAATTTCATGGCGTCTGTCATTTTCCGTAATTACGGCTGAGATTTCACGATTGTTGGTTCGGGTAATATGTTTTATGCCTGGTATATATTTAGTTTGGTTACCATTGATGTATGGTTTATACCTGTTGTGTGAATCAATCTACGCGTGACAGTTAACTACTCTGTCTGTCAGGCATTGGACTTTAACCACTAAGTCGTCTCGACGCATGTCTTTGGGATTTTATTTTTAATTTGGAAAAAACTCCAATACTGTGTACCAAATTACTTAAAATTTACAATATCGGTCTATTTACACCATTTCTAGCCACATGTAAAATCTTATTCCAGTTACTTTGATACTTACAAAAATATAGCGTTTTCAAAAATATGTTTCTATATTTTTGGGGGAAAATGTCCGTTATAGCTGATATACGAACTCGTATATTGTAGATATGTGCCAAGTTTCATTCATATACAGTGCACGGCGTATCGAGCGTCCATTAGAAGTATCTACAAAACTATACCGATTTTTAATCTGAAAATTTGGTCACTTGGGTTTTCTGGATAGCTGAATTTAACAAAAATATACACGTCATCATACCACTTCCGGTTATACCGGAAGTGGTTACTAACTTTGTTTTTTCAAATGAAACATGACATTTTTGAGTAGAGTTTTGGATTTATCGTAAAATTTTAGGTTGACTTTTGATAACATACCATATGTAAAAAATCAGCCGTTTTGGAGTTATATCGATTTTTTTAAAACTTAAAAAAAAATTATGTATGTATATTGAGTGGTATATCTCCGGCAAATATGATGTCAGCGATTTGCAATTTCGTCTGTGGTTTTTCAAGATACAAGAGTATCGTGAAAATAGGCAAATGCGTTGATAGCATATACAGGGTGGAAGAAATTCACATACCAACTTGGACAATTTCGGACCCCTATAACTTGCTTACTTCAAATGGAACACCCTGTATATTTTTATCTTATTGCTTAGATATTTGCATTATCTTTCGATTTATATCAGCATGTCCTATACCTAAATGCAACAGTTATCCAGATACTGGAACATTTGCATAATGATAATGTTATAAGGTGCACAATATTTCAGTAGAGTGCCTTGACGGAAATGTTATTCTTAGCAACGCCATTACTTCATGACAGTTGTTTATAACAATCAACAAATATGTCGCGTTTGGGGTTTTCTAATGAAGATTTTCTAAATTTATTAGTTACATACGGCGAATGCAATCGCATTATGAGTAGAACCTGCCGAGTTTTCGCTGAAAGGTATCAAGATCGCCCCAGACCGAATAAACATACCATCAAACGTCTGCTTAATAATTGTATAAAGTTTGGTTCCTTTCAACCAATTGTTAGCAGGCAAAACCGTTATACCGAAGACGATGAAGCCATGGTACTAGGATACTTCCATTCGTATCCTGAAAATTCCCTACAAGAGGCTGAAAGGGATCTTAGAATATCAACCAGGTCTATCCACAGAATCTTAAGAAAGTATAATTGGCGACCTTTTAAGCTCCATTTGGTTCAGAATTTGAAAACTGAAGATTTATTGTGTCGTGTGAATTACTGTGAGTGGTTGCTGACAAGAATTCAAGAAGACGATAACTTTGTCAAAAGTATAATATGGACTGATGAAACAAAGTTTACAAAAAACGGCGTGTTTAACCGCCATAACAGTCATTACTGGGCTGCAGAAAATCCGCATATCTGCAGAGAAAGAAATTACCAAAACCGGTGGAGCTTTAATGTGTTCTGTGCCGTCAAAGACTCTCGTATTTTGTGTGTGTATTTTTATAACGAAAACTTAACAGGGGATCGATATGTGTGGTTGTTAAAAAACGTAGTGAGAGATGCTTTAGAAACTTTAGAAATTAGGGAAAGATCAAACGCTTTTTATCAAATGGACGGTGCTCCACCACATACTACTCATCAAGTCAGTGCGACATTAGAAGAAATGTTCAGTGGGAAGTGGATTGCGAACAATGGGCCCTACAAATTTCCACCACGCTCCCCTGACTTAACTCCATTAGATTTTTTCATATGGGGCTTTATTAAAAATAAAGTTTATAAAGACCCTATAACCACAAAGGAGAATATGCAAGAAAGAGTACGTGCCGCCTTCAATGAAATAAGCAGAGAAAGTATAAAACGTGCTACGAGCAATGAAATTTTAAGGCGAATTAATTGCTGTTTGCTAAAAAATGGAGCTACTTTTGAACATCTTTCTTGAACACCCATTGTTTATATACATGTTACTTATTAGATTTTTCCTTATCATTCCAGTTGCCACATTTTTTCTCACTTTCATTGGTTTAGTTGTGTAGTACTTAATAAATTGTTTATCTAGTTGCCTAAACAGATTATTATTATGGTATTCTCATTTATAATTTTGTTCTATGGGGTGTCCAACAATTAATAATTATTGAAGTTCATGAAGAATAACATTTCCGTCAAGGCACTCTACTGAAATATTGTGCACCCTTAGCCTTATAACATTATCATTATACAAATGTTCCAGTATCTGGATAACTGTTGCATTTAGGTATAGGACATGCTGATATAAATCGAAAGATAATGCAAATATCTAAGCAATAAGATAAAAATATACAGGGTGTTCCATTTGAAGTAAGCAAGTTATAGGGGTCCGAAATTGTCCAAGTTGGTATGTGAATTTCTTCCACCCTGTATATGCTATCAACGCATTTGCCTATTTTCACGATACTCTTGTATCTTGAAAAACCACAGACGAAATTGCAAATCGCTGACATCATATTTGCCGGAGATATACCACTCAATATACATACATAATTTTTTTTTAAGTTTTAAAAAAATCGATATAACTCCAAAACGGCTGATTTTTTACATATGGTATGTTATCAAAAGTCAACCTAAAATTTTACGATAAATCCAAAACTCTACTCAAAAATGTCATGTTTCATTTGAAAAAACAAAGTTAGTAACCACTTCCGGTATAACCGGAAGTGGTATGATGACGTGTATATTTTTGTTAAATTCAGCTATCCAGAAAACCCAAGTGACCAAATTTTCAGATTAAAAATCGGTATAGTTTTGTAGATACTTCTAATGGACGCTCGATACGCCGTGCACTGTATATATATATAAACATAAAAATTTTAATTTACCTTGATTTTGGGTTCTAGTGACCTAAATTCGCGCTCATCTAAAAAGAAATTTTTTCAAAAGCTTTTCATCGTGACCACCATAGCGAATTTATATATATATATATTAATGAAAATTCGCTAAAAACGACAATTAATCCATGTATTGGCATTGTAAAATTGAGAGATGGTAATGTTAACTTTATGGAATTTTTAAAATCTAAAATCGACGTGTTTTGGTATGTGTTTTTCTCTAATCCGATTCCAAAATGAACAATGTAGATATTTACAGTGTTTTTGTTTACAATGAGAGTAGTATGCAACGAATTAATTGATACGTTAAATTGCATTACTTAACTGTGTGTGTGTAGATATCAACATATTATACAGTTTTACACTACTACATACGCAGCCTTCGAAATTGTGTAACAAATATACCGCTAAACTTCTATTCAGCTTTTCGTTCCGTCACGAATATGCGCCATGTTGTTGACTTCAGTTTCATGTTCCGTTTCCGAGCTTACCGCCAAGGCGTTGAAACGGTCCTTATATTATATTTTAAGTTTTACAAAATGTTCGGACTAAATTAAACCAACAGTGATACTACTGAACAAGTATTTATCAAGTTATTATTACACGTTTGAAAAATAAGATAACTCATAAAAAGCATGGACAATAATTTATTAATTGATTATTAGCTAGGTATACAGGTGTTTCAAAAATGATGGTGTATGTTACAGGTGCACATTCAGCACAAAAAATAAGACTATTTTCCGTATAAACATGGGTCCGCAAATGCTTAGTTTTTTAAATACAGCGTGTTAAAGTTATTTGTTTTTGTCGGTTTTTACGAATAAGTCCGAGTCAAATTAAAATTTTGGCGTGAAAATTGTGTATGTGGGAGTTTTCGAGGGCAAGAATTTTAAATATGTTATTGTTAATAACAATGCTGGCAGAGGGCGCCACCTGTAAGACATGGCTTGGATTCAATTGGCTATAATTTTTTGACACCCAGTAATATCGACCTACCGTATAGCTACATTGTAGCCCTTATCAATTGTAAGCAAAAAATGTATATTCGATTTAAATCTCTCAGACACGCCATTTTCGAAATATTTCAATTTTTGTATGTCAATGTCGCTCAAAAATTAATTCTGCGACAAATCATAGGAATACATTTTTCACCTTTTAATTGCTATCAGTATGTATAAACTTTAATTAGCGATTTTTTTTAAATTCGCGATCTGTATATATATATATATATATATATATATATATATATATATATATATATATATATATATATATATATATATATATATATATATAATATATATATATCCGACCGATAACTCAAAAAATAATGGACCCATCTTGATCAAATTTGGTGAGTACGTTCCTTTTGCAAGTGGCTTGGATAAGTTCGTTAGCCAGGAAAATCGGACGAGGTTTTCCCGAATAATTTTGTGTTTTCTTTCTAAAAAAAATTCATATCTCCGGAAATAACAAAGCAAGGGCAACCACGTACGCGTGTTTGTATTATAAAGAGTGAACTCTGTACCAAAATTTAGGTCTCTAGCTTTAAAGACAAAGAACTTATGGGCAGTTAAATAAACACATTTTGGAGTTTTCCTCAAAACGTCAAACTAGCAATTTTAAACGTCACAATTGGCAATGTTTAGGCAAAGAACGTGAGACAAATACGGATTTTGAAAATAAAATGTTGCAAGAACAGTGTTCTGCAAACTCTTAAGTTTCAGATTCAACCGCCATTGCCCTTCATTTTACTAATATATGTGGCCTAAATTCTAACCTGAACTCCGTCCACCATTTCCTCCAGGCTAATAGGCCCCAACCCATCTTCCTCACCGAAACCCAAATCAGTGCCAAAATAACCACTAATCACCTTAATTTCCCGGGGTATGAGCTCCTTACTTCCGTTAGATTGCATGGAGGCGTGTGCGCATACGTCCGTCTACCCTGCACCAGACTCCCCAATTTAGAAGCTGGAAGAAAAGACGTAAATTGGATGAAACTCTCTCTCAGGGCTGCAACTAAATTCATCTGTTGCATTTAGCGGTCACCTTCTGACAACAACTTTGACCAGCTCTTCGACTACCTTTCTGAAAAAACCGACCATCTGATTTCTGAATATCCTTCCTCACAGGTCACTATTTTTGGTGACTTTAATGTCCATAATAAGGAATGGCTAGGATCTTCAAAAACCGATCCACAAGGGAGAGCAGGGGAGGCCTTTGCAGTCAGCAATTCTTTAGCCAATATGGTTCAGCAACCTACTTACTTTCCTCGCATCTCAACACACAGCTCAAATCCCTTGGATCTCCTTTTTACTACAAAACCTGAATGCTATAAGATATCAGTCATCACACCCACGTATCGTTTGGCACTTCAACTCCGCGAACTGGGACGAAATGCGGGATTACTTTTCCTCATTCCCATGGACGTCTCTCTGCTTCTCTCATCTTGGCCCCTCTGATATCTCACAAAACATCACCGAAACTATCCAAGCTGGCATGGAATTATTTATTCCACGTATACAGAAAACCTCTTCAGCCCTGGTTCTCTAAATCCTGTGACAAGGCCAGACTTGAACAGGTCAAAGCTCACAAAACGTTTCTACACAATCCCAGCCAAGAAAACCGTCAAGCATTTAACGACACAAGAAACCACTATGTCCGCATTCTTTCTGAGGCAAAAAACTCGTTTAATAACCACATCAAAAACAAAGTCCTCCCAAGCTCCAACGGCAGCAAACCCTTCTGGACTCTTTGCTAAATCTATTGGGAATAATTTCTGCAAGAGCACGTTCCCACCTCTTGTTTCAGGGGGTGAAAATGTTTCTACCGCCCTGGGTAAAGCTAAACTTTTTGCCTCGTTGTTCGCCGGCAATTCTACTCTCAACCCACCTCCAAATGTTCAACCACCAACAGTCCCCAATGCCGCGCATAAAATGACGAATATCATTTTCAAAACTAAAAAGGTACGAAAGATGCTCTCTTCTCTTAATACCAGGAAAGCCTCTGGCCTTGACGAGATCCCAGCAATTGTTCTCAAAAAATGCGCACCAGAACTTGCTCCTGTCCTGACTCGTCTGTTTCAGATATCTTACAATAGAGGCATATTCCCTAGTAACTGGAAAGCTCCTCGAGTACAACCCGTCCCCAAGAAAGGATCCAAAGTGCTTCCTAGCAACTACAGGCCTATTTCTCTCCTTTCAGTCGTCTCTAAAGTGATGGAAAAGTATATAATCACCGAATTACTAAAATTTCTTGAAAAACACAGTTTAATCCACGACAGGCAATATGGATTCCGTCAGCGCAGATCAGCTGCCGACCTCCTTTCCTTTGTCACCCATTCTTGGAACAAGTCTATGGAACTACACGGTGAATCCCAGATTGTCGCTCTAGACATATCCAAAGCATTTGACCAGGTCTGGCACGCAGCCCTGCTTAATAAACTTCCGGCCAATGGCCTACCACCAAAACTCTGTACCTGGACAGCAAATTTCCTCTCCCACCGGATCATTTCCGTTGTCGTGGATGGCCATTTCTCTAAACTGTATCCAATTAATGCAGGAGTTCCTCAAGGTTCAACTTTAGCCCCTACTTTGTTTCTTCTCCACATCAATGACCTCCTCTCTAGCACATCCAACCCAGTTCACAGTTACGCGAACGACAGCGCCCTTCACTCAATTATACAATATTCTAAGCCTGTCTCCTTAGCCCAATTAGATAAGGATCGCAGACTCATGGAGGGTTCTGTCTCCGTGGATCTCCAAAAAATATTAGACTGGGGAAGTAGAAATCTTGTACAATTCAACACCACCAAATCTCAGTCTTGCTTTCTATCTCCTAAGAGATACACCAGCCCTAGACCCATCACAATGAACAACCAAGTTATTCAAAGTAATGAGTCCTCTTCACTTGTTGGCATTTCTGTGGATCGAAATCTCAATTGGCACCAACATGTCACATCAATTGCAGAAGCGGCTGATAAGAAATTAGGTTTCCTCTTCCGGGCTCGCAAATACTTTTCACCAGCTAATCTCTATACCTTATATACTTCACAAATAAGGCCAAACCTCGAATACTGCTCCCACATCTGGGGTGCCGCTGACGCTTCTACACTCGCTATCCTGGACTCCATTCAGAAGAGAGCTATACATCTCATCGGTGACCCTACCCTCACCCAAAGACTGCCATCTCTTGCCTACCGACGTGCTGTTAGTGAACTCTCTCTCTCTTTCTCTCTCTCTCTCTCTCTCTCTCTCTCTCAGATATCTGCAGGGGCACTGCTTAGAGGAGCTTTCTTCCATAGTTCCTCCACCTGCTGCCCCCAACAGATCTACCAGGGGAACAGAGCGAATGCACCCTTTTACTATTATTATCTATAGTGTCGTATCCTAGTTGTCCTTAATGTTCATTAAATCTAATTTCAATAGATCTTTTTGTTTGTCCGATGTGTTTAAGATGACAATCTTTACAACTTATTTCATAAATTTCCGATACTTTAGCGGTACTATCCTTGTCTTTTGGGTTACCTAGCGATTTTTTTAAAGTATTTTTTTGTCGAAAATGTTAGTTGCGAATTGGCTTTTTTTAAATGCTATCTAGACCCCTCGTGATTTTTTCGGTTTTCTCTCTTCTAAAATTCGTCTATTCCCGTACATTTCCTTTGTTTTGTTTGTGTTATATTCGGCCACGTTCTTAATATACCCTAATTCTATGGTATATCTATTTTTACTTAAAGGAAAATTAATTAACCTGTTTACTAAAAAAATTCAGACAACGGTTTTGTCTGTTTTATCTTTTCTGAAAGTCGTAGATTCCGCTAACTTTTTTATGTTTATTGACTAGTTTCGCCACTAAGCAGGCAGAATAGCCATTATACTTAGCTACATTTTTAATATATTCAAGTTCTCTGTTGTATATTTCTTTATTTATGGGAAACTGTATTAATTTATGAACTAGAAAATTAAAACTAGCTATTTTTGTGTGGAAAAGTTCCTTTACCACTCGTACAGGGAGAACATGCCAAGTAAAGTATAAAGATAAGTAAATATCGCGATTATAATCACATAAGGGTGTGTCAATTTTCTATGTTCGAGTTATTTGTTATAGATCAAATTTTTTAAAAAATTTAAATGGCTACGGCTATTTGCCATATCTGCGCATTATTCCCCGCTCGTTAAATTGCATCATCGGTATTTTAACTAAGGTAAGTCGGTCAGATCAGTAAGCTTTACATACATTTTCATTGGGCAGCATGTATAAATACATATATACAGGAATATATACGTCACAGATCCAAATTGTGGTACATCGTATACCTACCTTTTATAATAGAACCCGCGCACCAAGTTTAGTTGCCATAGCTCTGGTTTTTTTAAAATAATTTCAACAACACACCACGAGGGCTTACAGCCTAAATACTATCGTACCATGGGTGTCGACAAGGAGGAAATAGGCAACTTGTTAATTCTGGACTTGAAGGTTTGGAGGTTCGGAGGAGAAGGAAAAACATGTGCCGGCAAGGAATTCCACAACTTGGAAGTCCTCGGGAAAGAAGAGGGGGCATAACAAGATGTTCTATATCTGGTGACCTGGACAGTAAAAGGGTGCATTCGCTCTGTTCCCCTGGTAGATCTGTTGGGGGCAGCAGGTGGGGGAACCATGGAGGAAAGCTCCTCTGAGCAGTGCCCGTGCAGATATCTATAAAAGAGAGAGAGCTCACCAACGGCACGTTGGTGGGCAAGGGATGGCAGCCTTTGGGTGAGGGTAGGGTCACCGATGAGACGTATAGCTCTCTTTTGAATGGAGTCCAGGATAGCGAGTGTAGAAGCGGCAGCTGCACCCCAGATGTGGGAGCAGTATTTGAGGGTTAGCCTTATTTGTGAAGTATATAAGGTATAGAGATTAGCTGGTGAAGAGTATTTGCGAGCCCGGAAGAGGAAACCTAATTTCTTAGCAGCCGCTTCTGCAATTGATTGGTGCCAATTAAGATTTCGATCCACAGAAATGCCAACCAATTCATTACTTTTAATAACTTGGTTGTTCATTGTGATGGGTCTAGGGCTGGTATATCTCTTATGAGAAAGAAAGCAAGACTGAGATTTGGTGGGGTTGAATTGTACAAGATTTCTACTTCCCCAGTCTAATATTTTTTGGAGATCTACGGAGACAGAACCCTCCATGAGTCTGCGATCCTTATCTAATTGGGCTAAAGAGACAGGCTTAGAATATTGTATACTTGAGTGGAGGGTGCTGTCGTCTGCGTAACTGTGAACTGGGTTGGATGTGCTAGAGAGGAGGTTATTGATGTGGAGAAGAAACAAAGTAGGGGCTAAAGCTGAACCTCGAGGAACTCCTGCATTAATTGGATACAGTTTAGAGGAATGGCCATCCACAACAACAGAAATGCTCCTGTTGGAGAGGAAATTTTCTGTCCAGGTACAAAGTTTTGGTGGTAGGCCATAGGCCGGAAGTTTATTAAGCAGCGCTGCGTGCCAGACCTGGTCGAATGCTTTGGATATGTCTAGAGCAACAATCTGGGATTCACCGTGTAGTTCCATAGACTTGTTCCAAGAATGGGTGACAAAGGAAAGGAGGTCGGCATCGATCTGCGCTGACGGAATCCATACTGCCTGTCGTGGATTATACTGTGTTTTTTAGGAAATTTTAGTAATTCGGTGTTTATATACTTTTCCATCACTTTAGAGACGACTGAAAGGAGAGAAATAGGCATGTAGTTGCTAGGAAGCGCTTTGGATCCTTTCTTGGGGATGGGTTGTACTCGAGCAGTTTGCCAGTTACTAAGGAATAGCCTTTATTGTAAGATATCTGAAACAGACGAGTCAGGACAGGAGCAAGTTCTGGTGCGCATTTTTTGAGAACAATTGCTGGGATCTCGTCAAGGCCAGAGGCTTTCCTGGTATTAAGAGAAGAGAACATATTTCGTACCTTTTTAGTTTTGAAAATGATATCCGTCATTTTATGCGCGACATTGGGGACTGTTGGTGGCTGAACATTTGGAGGTGGGTTGAGATTAGAATTGCCGGCTAACAACGAGGCAAAAAGTTCAGCCTTGCCCAGGGCAGTAGAAACAATTTCATCCCCTGAGGCGAGAGGTGGGAACGTGCTTTTGCAGAAATTATTCCCAATAGATTTAGCAAGAGTCCAGAAGGGTTTGTCGCCGTTGGAGCTTAAGAGGACTTTGTTTTTGATGTGGTTATTAAACGAGTGTTTTGCCTCAGAAAGAATGCGGACATAGCGGTTTCTTGCGTCGTTAAATGCTTGACGATTGTCTTGACTGGGATTGTGTAGAAGCGTTTTGTGAGCTTTTTTCAGAAAGGTAGTCAAAGAGCTGGACAAAGTTGTTGTCAGAAGGTGACCGGTAAATGCAACAGATGAATTTAGTTGCAGCCCTGAGAGAGAGTTTTATCCATAGTATGTCTTTTCTTCCAGCTTCTAAATTGGGGAGTCTGGTGCAGGGTAGATTGCTACGGACGTATGCGCACATGCCTCGATGCAATCTAAAGGAAGTGAGGAGCTCATACCCCGGGAAATTAAGGTGATTAGTGGCTGTTTTGGCACTGATTTGAGTTTCGGTGAGGGAGATGAATTGGGGCCTGTTAGCCTGGAGGAAATGGTGGACGGAGTTCAGGTTAGAATTTAGGCCACATATGTTCGAAAAGGATATGTTAAATCTTGATGTTGGCGCCCCCTGTACACCCCTCTCCCGGAGATCCGAATGGAGGGGTATTTTACCTCCGGAATTTTTTGTACAAAGAGGAGCCATCATCATTTTTGCTTATAAGGGAAACCGACTCATACACCAGAACCGGAAACGTCCGTTGGGACTTCACCGGCCTTGATGTAAGGGATGGTACCTCCTCGGGCGTGAAAAAAATCTTTTACCATTACGTAAAGGGAAATTCCACTACCAGTTATTTTCAGATACAAAAATTTTTCGTAAGAAAACGTGATAACTTATTTAAACGAGTTAGAAAAAGAAGGTACCTACCAAATTTAATAAAAATCGTACATTATTTTTGAATTATCAGTATAAAAATTGAAACTCACCCCGTATACGGATTCTAGGGCTTCTAGTTCGCGTTCATTTGAAAAGATTACTTCAAAATTAAAAAGTCGTGATCTCCTCATTCGCGAGTTTTTTCTAGGAAAATTTGCTGAAAATAATAATCTTGGATAAATCAGTTGAGAACTCCCATCGAAAGTAAATTCTCTTTTACATTTACATTTTTGTGCAGTACTTATCATATACCTTGTGCATTTACTTTGAAAATCGTTAAACCTCGCCATGTCTCTTAAATTTGTTTGCTGTTTCGTTCGAGAGAATTTGGTTATAATGCACTACTTTGAACGAAGCACGTTACTCTTAACTTCACCTTCTTGTTCCTTATTCATCGAAAAAGGTTCAATCTGTAGCTATTTCAGCCCTATAACAGTCTGTTCTGTCCTACTGCGGACGGGACAGAACACATTCTCAAATTCCATATATATAAACGTCGTGACGAATACTATCATCAAGCAGCCGCCATGTTGTCTGATTGGGCACCATCCTGGTCAGACCCAAACGTAAATCAGTTCCGCCTCTATTCCACGATGCACTCCGTCTCATCTGTTGTAAAAAATAGGTAAACACCTGTGTTATTTTATACGTAATATGTATAGGTTAGGTGAGCAGCACACTCTTCTGTATATAACAGTAGTATATAATGTTAGTTATTACATGTAGACAACCATACTATACCTATATTTCGTTTTATATGTTGCACTGTTCGTGTAAAAGCTCACGCGATTCCGTAATAAGTTACAAACCTTGAAAAATTCAACAGTTTAAATTCTAATGCGGTATGAAGATTTTAAAACTCATTATGTACCTGTCTTCTAATCGTTGTGTGTTATTTGTTTATCTTCGATCGTGGTTACAGAATATTATGAGATCATATGATTTCAGGACATAGGTATTCGGTATTTAACACGAAGGTTTTTACCTGTATTTTCCATAATATGTCACTAGTTTTCAGTTAATATAATAATTCATTTAATTTGTTCTCGTGGCCTACTTTCCTTTAAAGAAAATAGGTAATTAAAATAATACTTAATTTAACACCCTGTGAATGTATAAAATGAAGCCATGTACAAAATTTCTGGACGCAGCAAGTGCGTTATGGCAGCGAATTTTCTTTAAAATCTTTTTAATACCTAATGTCTTTCTTTGATGAAAGCAGGCATCAAACTTGGTTGCCTATATAGTAGAAACAATGTACCATATTTCATCGAAATAAATTTATTGTTCGAAAATATATAAACATTTTTCAAAAGTCTAGATGCAGCAAATGTGTTATGGAAGTGAATTTCCATAAAAATGTTTTTAATAGCAAATGCGAGCAGGCATCAATCTGATTACCGGTATAGCCTATGTAGTAGAAACAATGTACTATATTTGATCAAAATTACTTGTGGTTTGAAAATATACAAAAATTTTCCGAAAATAAACTTAAATGTTGGTTTTCTAACCAACAAAGCTTACGTTAATAGCAAGTTGATTTATTGAAATTTGAAGGATTTAATGAAAATTTGCAGATTAGCACCCGAACGCTTTTCAACAAATTGTTTTCAGAAACATTACTAGGACCCCACCTTGATACAGGTTTTTGGAAACAGTTTTTTGAAAAGCGTTCGGGAGCTAAGCTGCAAATTTACCGAAAATTCGCTACCAAAACGCACTTACTGCGTCCATTTTTTTCTTACAAACGCATCATTTCGATAAAAAAAAATGCAAAAATGCATTAACGAATTTGTTCTACAAAAATTAGCTAAAAAAATTATACACCCCTACTCACTTCTGGTCCCGTAACTTCCTTGGGGAATGTGAACAAGAAATTTTTCTTCGGGTTTGTGGATCCAGGGGGGCCCTAGGCAGGTTTCTGAAAACAATGTTTTGAAAAGCGTTCGGAAGCTAAACTGCAAATTTACCGAAAATACGCTACCAAAACGCACTTACTGCGTCTAGATCTTTTCTTACAAACGCATCATATTTCGATAAAAAATTAAAAAATGCATTAACGAATTTGTTCTACGAAAATTAGCTAAAAAAAATTATACACCTCTACTCACTCCTGGTCCCGTAACTTCCTTGGGGAGTGTAAACAAGAAATTTTTTGGGGGAATAGGGGTGCTGTGCGGGGTAGGCAGGGTTTAAGGGGGATATGGCTTCAAGATGTGAAAAAGACAACTTTCAAGCCCGTTTTATTCGCATTTTCTGCTCATATTTCCTTTTTACTACCTACCCCGCCCAACATCCCTATTCACTCCTGGTCCCGTAACTTCCTTGGGGGGTGTGAACAAGAAATTTTTCTTGGGTTTTGTGGATCCAGAGGGAGGGGACCTGGGCAGCTTTCTGAAAACAGTTTTTTGAAAAGCGTTCGGGACCTACACTGCAAATTTACTGAAAATTCGCTACCAAAACGCACTTACTGCGTTCAGATTTTTTTCTTATAAACGCATCATATTTCGAAAAAAAATGCACAAATCCATTAACAAACTTGTTCTACGAAAATTAGCTTAAAAAAATATATAGACCGTTAAACCATAAACTTCACTAAACCTACAAATAAATATCCAAAAAGGCACCAACTTAACTAAACTGACAGCCAAAGGATCAAAGAAAGGGAACTATGTCTAAGATACATTAACAGTTTCGTGATAATGGACACGTTAAACCACTGTCTAGGAGACCCAAGTTTGTTGACGAAGATGTAAAACTCAATATTTTATTGGCTTTTCAAGAAGAACCAACAACTTCTACCCGTCAAGTCGCACGTGAAAATGATGTTAGTCAATCAACAGTTTTAAGGTGTCTCAAAAACGAAAAAAATGCATCCGTATAAACTACAACACGTTCAAGAGTTGATTGACGGTGATTCTGATAGAAGACTGCACTTTTGTGAACAACTGCTGGACATGTTACATAGAAATGTTATTTCTTCTGCTGACATTCTGCTTTTCGATGAAGCAACCTTTCTTTTGAATGGCAATGTAAACAGGCAAAATTGCAGATACTGGGCTGCCGAAAACCCCCCACTGGATGCGACAAACACACACTCAGCGTCCTCAGAAGTTGAACGTTTGGGCTGGTATCATTGGTAATCACGTAGTTGGACCTGTTTTAATAGAAAATCTAAACGGTCCAAGATATTTAGAAATGCTAAGAGAACAGGTTGTCCTAATGTTAGCAGAATTGTATCCAAATGTAAAGGAACCTAATATTCTCCATGAAAGGATATGGTTTCAGCAAGACGGTACACCGCCCCACTTTGCTCTTCAAGTACGGAAGTATTTACACGAAGTCGTTCCACAAAATGGATTGGACGAAAAGGTTTCGTAGAATGGCCCGCTAGATCACCCGATCTTACACCTCTTGATTTCTTTTTATGGGGATACCCTAAAAACAGAGTGTGTAAAACGCAACCTGCTGATTTAGATGATTTGAAAATGAAAATAACAAAAGAACGTAACGCCTGACGTGTTGAACAGAGTTACGGAAGAATTCCAGAGCAGATTATTTCGGTGTGTGCAAGTGAATGGAAAACATTTTGAACATTTAGTATAAGAGGGACGTTTTTATTAAGTTTATTTTAGAAATTTGAATTTTAGGGTAAATTGTTTAGTTTTAATATTCCGGTATTAAATTTCCACCATGTATTGAAAACTATAATATTAGACCATAGATATGGGGTATCTCCGCATTCAGAAAAATGTGATCCATCGAATTGTGATGAATAAATTTAGGGTTGCTATTTTTTTTAATGGATAAAGTGGTGGGGGTAAATGGTGGGAATTTAATTTTTTTAACTATAATTATAAGATAATGTTCGACAATTTAAACTTCACGTGTCTCAGCGTTTTCCACAAAAACTATATTTTGGTGAATAATGAATTTTATTTTATAAATGTTTCACACTATGTATATATATATATATATATATATATATATATATATATATATATATATATATATATATATATATATATATATATATATATATATATATATATATATGCCGTTCTAGGGGTCCTAGTTCGCGCCCATTTGAAGGATTTTTTTTCAAATTTTAAAAATCGCCTTCTCCTTAGCGAATTTTTGTAGAAGAAAAAAAGTCTGGACGCAGCAAGTGCGTTATGGTAGTGAATTTTCATAAAAATGTTTTTAATAACAAATATGTGTGTTTTTTAAGAAAGCAGGCATCAGATTTGGTTACCAGTATAACCTATATACTAAAAACAATGTGCCATGTTTCTTCAAAATAACTTTATTGTGTGAAAATGTACAAAAATTTCCAAAAGTAAAGTGTTCCCGAAAAGACACGTTTCTTGGTCAACCTTATAGGTTAATAGCAAATTGAGCTGTTCAAATATGAAACATTTGATCAAAATTCGCTACCATAACGCACTTGCTGCGTCCAGAATTTCTTTTCTTACAAACATGCATTATATTTCGATGGAAAATGCAAAAATGCAATAACATAAGGCGTGTTTGATTAAAAAAAACGGAAATTTGTATCATCAACGACTTATGGGCCACCCTGTGATTGTATAAATATTATTTTAAGATGTAGCTCAAGATACCCTATAATTAATATATACAAATTTTTTTCATATCTTATATAATAACGGATATATTGAGCTTCATTGATTTTTTACGAAAATTCGACAAAAATTATATACCATTAAACGATAAACTAAGACTACTGCCAAGCATCAGAGAAAGGGTCTATTTGAAATGAATTTTCTGGGAATATTTTAGTAAAATGAAGGACAATGACGATTGAAACTAAGACTTTAGGGTTTGTAAAACATCTTTCTTGAGACATTTTATTTCTATATCCCGTATTAGAATGTCTATAACTTTTTTGTCTTTTGACCTACATAGCTAAATTTTGGTAGGTAACTTACCTATAAGGATATAAACCTGCGTGCCAAATTTGGTTGCCCTTACTTTGTTAATTCCGGAGATATAAATTTTTTTCGAAAGAAAACACAAAATTTTCCGGGAAAACCTGGGCAGATTTTCCTGGCTAACGAACTCATCCAAGCCATTTGCAAAAGGAATTTTTTCACCAAATTTAATCAAAATCGGCCCATTATTTTTTGAGTTATCCGTGTGATAATAATATATATATATATATATATATATATATATATATATATATATATATATATATATATATATATATATATACATATATATATACATACATACATATATATATATATATATATATATATATATATATATATATATATATATATATATATATAAACATATAAAAAGTGAAACTGACCCCGGATATGGGTTCTAGGTGTCCTAGATCGCGCTCATTTGAAGAAATTTTTTCAAAATTCAAAAGTCGGGATCTCCTCATTAGTGAATTTTTTTAAAGAAAATTCACTAAAAGGATCACTAGACCTGGGAGACAACTAGTTTGTTAACAGTTTGTGAAGTAGCTAGCAATCAGATCAGAAATTATATGTAATACCACCCAGTCCATAATTATTAAACATGAAATATTAGTTTAAAACAAAAGTAAAGTGCAGTGTTTTGCAATCATCGTGTTATTATTAGAACATTGGCTGACTTAACAAGAGACCATCATTCAAACGACGTGTATAAATAAAACAGGTATCTCCCATTTCAAGTATCAAGTTTTATCGATATCTCCCTTTAGACGCCATCTTATATTACCACTGTGAATGTTACACCACATTATTACTCAATGTTTTCTATCGTAAAAACAATACGTTCATGTATATGGTGAAGTGAAAACAACTTGGCCTAATAATGCTATTTACCAAGAAGCATTATTCTGGATTGTTTTCTTCCGTTTGTTCGAGTAACCAAATAACGTACATAAATCGGTCGTGTCATTGACCCTAAAAACTGGAGGATGCAACTACAGTTGACTGGCGATGCCACGAAAAACGCTTTAAAAATGGACGGACACACACACACACACACACACACATTATAGTGTTGCCGTCTAATTTGACTTTTCACCAAATTTAAAGAAATTGACTGGTAGTAATCTAGTAATTATTGTTTAACAAACTTGCTTTGATAGTTTTTTCTTATAAGGAAATACAAACATTCCTTCTAAAGAGGTAACGATTCCAAGGTTTTTAAAAAACTCGTTAGGCGACCTTAGAAACTTTATCCACGCTCTTTTTAGCGAATTTTCGTAGAAAAAAATCACTAATGAGGTCGCGACTTGAATTTTGGCACGTTTCTACAATCGGGCGCGAACTGGGGGCTCTAGAACCCATATTCGAAGTCAATTTCAATTACTTCCACATCGTCACAACGTGTGGAAGTCTGGCATCGGCCACAAAAATTTCAAACAATTCTTTTCGCTTAAACGTCGTAAAAAGTATAAAACATATAGAAAACATGATTTGGGAACGAATTTTGTGTCTGTATGTCTGTCTGTGTGTAGCCACGATAACTTTAAAACTAATTGAGCTATCGTCTTCAAATTTGGTATATAGTTAGCACTCGACAAACGAACGGTTCGGATTGTTTTTGGGTAAAATCGCTTTAAGGGGTAGGGGATGAACGAGGGGTGATTTGCTGAAAATTGAAATTTTTTCGATAAAACTCGAGTGATATAACGTTTTAGGGTTTATTTATTAGAAAACTTTTAATTTCATCAATCATCTGGTATTCTGCGCTGAAATTAAATTAGGGGTTGAATGTGTGTGGGTGGAATATTGTTGACAAAAATTTCAAATATTTGTTGTTGAAACGGCGTAAAAAGTCTCAAAACATATAGAAACTTGATTCTGGAACGAACATTTTTTTGTCTGTCGGCATGTACGTCTGTCTGTTAATAGGCGTAATAACTTTCGAACGAATTGAGATATCATCTTCAAATTTGGCATCCAGTTAGCACCCGACAAGGGAACGCTTCGAATTGTTTTTGGTTAAGATCGCTTCAGGGGGTAGGGGATAAATAAGGGGTGATTTTGTGAAAATTGACATTTTTGAAATAAAACTCGAGTAATATAATGTTTCAAAAGCTTATGGGCACAGGCACAGGAATACATATATTTTATTTGCGGTCAGGTCATGGGCCCTAAATTCGTTTCATGCGAATGTCTTTCTGAAGAGAATAAATTATTACAGCTACGTGGAAGTTATAATTCAATTTTCAGCACTATTTCTATATGTGGTGATTTCTACAAGCGCGCCGGTGTAGGTTATACCTCTTTAATTTTTCAACAAAAAAATTCAAACATCTATTCTTATCGATGGCCGCCATTATTAAAAAATACTGTCAACTATACAGGGTGGCCCGTTTTTTTGCCTGGCAACATTTTACTTTCTTATTTTAAGTGGAACGGCCTATATATTTATGCAATTGTTCTCAAAAAATGCGCACCAGAACTTGCTCCTGTCCTGAGTCGTCTGTTTCAGACATCTTACAATACAGCCATATTCCCTAGTAACTGGAAAACTGCTCGAGTACAACCCGTCCCCAAGAAAGGATCCAAAGTTCTTCCTAGCAACTACATGCCTATTTCTCTCCTTTCAGTCGTCTCTAAAGTGATGAAAAACTGTATAAACACCGAATTACTAAAATTTCTTGAAAAACACAGTCTAATCCACAGTATGGATTCCGTCAGCGCAGATCAACTGCCGACCTCCTTTCATTTGTCACTCATTCTTGGAACAAGTCTATGGAACTACACGGTGAATCCAAGATTGTCGCTCTAGACATATCCAAAGCATTCGACCAGGTCTGGCACGCAGCGCTGCTTAATAAACTTTCGGCCTATAGCCTACCACCAAAACTTTGTACCTGGACAGCAAACTTCCTCTCCAACCGGAGCATTTCTGTTGTCGTGGATGGGCATTCCTCTAAACTGTATCCAATTAATGCAGGGGTTCCTCAAGGTTCAGCTTTAGCCCCTACTTTGTTTCTTCTCCACATCAATGACCTCCTCTCTAGCACATTCAACCCAGTTCACAGTTACGCGGACGACAGCACCCTCCACTCAAATATACAATATTTTTAGCCTGTCTCTTTAGCCCAATTAGATGAGGATCGCAGACTCATGGAGGGTTCTGTCTCCGTGGATCTCCAAAAAATATTAGACTGGGGAAGTAGAAATCTTGTGCAATTCAACCCCACCAAATCTCAGTCTTGCTTTCTTTCTCATAAGAGATACACCAGCCCTAGACCCATCACAATGAACAACCAAGTTATTCAAAGTAATGAGTCATTTTCACTTGTTGGCATTTCTGTGGATTGAAATCTCAATTGGCACCAACATGTTACATCAATCGCAGAAGCGGCTGCTAAGAAATTAGGTTTCCTCGTCCGGGCTCGCAAATACTTTTCACCAGCTAATCTCTACACCTTATATACTTCACAAATAAGGCTAAACCTCGAATACTGCTGCCACATCTTGACTCCATTCAGAAGAGTCCCTATACGTCTCATCGGTGACCCTACCCTTACCCAAAGGCTGCCATCCCTTGTCCACCGGCTTGCCATTGGTGACCCCCCCCCCTCTCTCTCTCTCTCTCTCTCTGTGTGTGTGTGTGTGTGTGTGTTTTATGGATATCTGCACGGGCACTCCTCAGAGGAGCTTTCTTCCATAGTTCCTCCACCTGCTGCCCCCAACAGATCTACCAGGGGAACAGAGCGGGAACATGTCACCAGACATAGAACATCTTGTTATGCCCGCTCTTTTGTCCCGAGGACTTCCAAGTTGTGGAATTTCTTGCCGGCACATGTTTTTCCTTCTCCTCCGAACCTCCAAACCTTCAAGTCCAGAATTAACAAGTTGCCTCTTTCCTCCTTGTCGACACCCACGGTACGATAGTATTTAGACTGTGAGCCCTCGTGGTGTGTTGTTGAAATTATATATATATATATATATATATATATATATATATATATATATATATATATATATATATATATATATATATATATATATATATATATATATATATATATATATATATATATATATATATTATCTTCTACAACCAAAAGCTGAAGCTTCTTTGTAAGATGCATTGTAAAATTGAATGATGAATATATTGTGTTTTTTTTATGCAGTGTGTCCCCGATTGGTGCTGCATGTATTGCTATCTCGGTTATCTGAGAAGATACGGTATTTTGGTTTTGACATTTTATGGGGCCTTTTTTAAGGTCTTTGCAATAAAAAAGAAAACATAAGAATATCTTTTACCGTTTTCGAGATAATAATTATAACTTTGTTTTAGTGAATTTTCTTCAAAAAATTCATTAACGAGGAGATCCCGACTTTTGAATTTTGGAAAAATTTCTTCAAATGAGCGCGAATATATTAACTTGTAATGACGAATGGTCACAAATAAGCCTTTTTTTATAACACATCCACTTTTTTCTCACTTCCCGTTTAACAGGGAATAACTCCAGCTTAATCTTTTTAAATAGGACGGTATATTATTATTAACCATTTTTGGATGCATGATAATAAAACTACGTTCTGAAACATCAACATGTTTTTTTTAATCGATAAGATAACACCACAAAAAAGTGAATAAAACATTCATAATGTAAAATCAAAATATCTGTTATAAAAGTTCGTAATATGATTTAAACTAAAGTAGTTGTTGTGCTCCGTTTACAACTTCACAGTGATATAATCTATCAACAAAATGTCTCACTGAATTTTGTATCAAATCTGGTGTAATATGGTTGATTTCTTCAGTTATCTGCTCCTGTAATTGCTCTAGTTCATTGGGTCGTTTTTTATACATCTGACATTTCAAGTCACCCCTCAAAAAGAAGTCCAGTGGCAACATGTCTGGAGCACGAGCTGGCCACTCGATTGCTCCTCTGCGTCCGATCCAGTGGCCAGGAAATAGTTGGTCCAAATACGTATTCAGCAATATATATATATATATATATATATATATATATATATATATATATATATATATATATATATATATATATATATATATATATATATATATATATATATATATCGAAGGCGTTTAGCTGTCCTGGTTGTCAAACATTTTTTTGTTAATTTTAGATTCTCATTAACGTGGTGAATATTATCCCAAATCTGTCGGGCGACGGAAGATCCTTCTATTAGAATAGATTAGATTTATTGTGAGTGGGCTATTCCAGTCCCTCCACCGCGACCTTAGGTCTATTGTCACTCACGTCTAATTATTTAAATTTCACCGATCAATTCCAGCTCCCTGCGGGAGTCGATCTTTTCTTGAGGTTGAAAGTTTGTTTGGCAGGTGTACTGCCATCTGTGTGAAGTCGCTTGCCAGTCTCGAAGCTCAAAGAGAGATAACCTCTCTCCGAGTTCGTCTGGACCCGACATCCGTCAGTGTTTGCCTCGAGGCGATATAATAAAGTCCCGCTCTCGAGCAGCATCCAATCTCCAGTTGTAATCCACCCCTAGATATCTCAGCTCGCTCCTAGGCTCGTCTAAACCCGACGCCCCAACAGCGTTAGACTCAAGGCAACATCCCTTCGAGTCCCGCTCCCGAGTATAACCCAAGCGAGGCCCTCCGTCCATTTCGTAGCCCCAAACTCCGAGTGCATACCACTCATCAGAGATCCCCCCGCGCCCCTCCCCCCGGTCGTCTGCACGCAGGACACTTGCCAGCGCTCAACCCAGTGCGGTATCCTCTGGAACCCCGCTCCCGAGTAACAACCAAGCGAGGTCAATTGTCTATTTCTAAGCCCACAGTGGAGGCCTCAAAATCCGGGTACATATCACTCCTCAGAGATATCCGTCTCCCCCCAGGCTCTCTTGGACCAGACACCCGACAGTGTTTCATTGACTCGATGCGGTATCATGAAGTCCCGCCTTCGAGCAGCATCCAAGCGGGTCGTTAGCCCGTTTCGAAGCTCACAGAACAGGCCTAAGTCTCCAGGTGTAATCCACCCCTAGAGATCTAAGCCCTCCTCCGGGTTCGTCTAGACCTGATACCCGCCAGCGTTTGAAGATCTATCTATAGTAACGTATCTTAATTTTGTTAAATGTTCTTTGAATCTAATTGCAATAGATCTTTTTGTTTGTCTGGCCTATGTAAGATCAGAATCTTTACAACTTATTTCATAAATTCTGATGACGCTAACTTGGTTAGTGAAACGATCGTCAGGTCTTTTAAAATGTGTTTTGGTGATTTGGGTTCTCCAAAAGTGCTTATAAGTTGCTGGTTGTTGTACAATTTGATACCTAACTAATTATATTCTCTTCTTCACAATTAATATGCCCTTCTGATAATACATTTCCATCGTTGTCCTTTATGACTCCACTTTTTGTCCCTGGTCTATATTTATGGTCTCCTTGACTCTTGGTAAAATTGATCCGACCGTCCTTTTTTCATGCAATTTTCGATCTATTCACAAATCCCTTACGGTCGTCCTTCTTTTGCTTTATTACAATGTTGTTTGATCATATTTTTAAATTGTTGATATTTACTATGTGCCTCATTGTTTGTAACCTTTCGCCACATTTTATATTATATAAAAATTAGTCTTTCTATAACTGTCTAATTAGATATATTGGCAACACTGCACATATCAGTCCCAATTTGATATACCGCTTCTCTGTTAAACTGACGTTAGCATTCTTTTCTGGTACAGAAAAACTATAGGTTATTACATGGCTATTTACGGTAAAGAACTAATACTTTAATATTCTAATTGCCTTCATAATTATAATGTTGTCAATAACCTACATATTTCGCCTTGTCTAGACAAATTAATGGTCGTTAGATAGAAATGAAAACAACAGTAGATAAGGTATGAGAAACGTTAATGTACACATTTTGTTGGATTGAAAAGTAACAGTAATTGTTGATGCTGATAACGCTCACACAATAACATTGTTTACTTTAAATTCCGCATTAGATATTAGTTGCAAAATCAGAAATGTTGCTTAGTAGTAAATAACAAACTTAGCTACTTAATCACTACATCCATTGAAATTAAATAGCTTCCCAACGAACATACGAGGTAAGCACCAAAATAAACCGTCCCGGCATAGATCCAGGGTAGCGCAGCTTGTCAAAATTTGGTAAGATATTGGCTCAAGTCTTATTAGCATTGAAAAAACAAATTCCTTACTAGAGAAGGTATGTCACCTCAAAGCACCAAAGATCGGCTGGATGGGGTGTACTGAGAAAATTCTCCGTCTTATTCTGTATTTTTTCTTCTTCAAAAACACACCACGAGAGCTTACAGCCTAAATACTATCGTACCGTGGGTGTCGACAAGAAGGAAAGAGGCAACTTGTTAATTCTGGACTTGACGGTTTGGAGATTCGGAGGAGAAGGAAAAACATGTGCCGGCAAGGAATTCCACAACTTGGAAGTCCTCGGGACAAAAGAGCGGGCATAACAAGATGTTCTATGTCTGGTGACCTGGACAGTAAAAGGGTGCATACGCTCTTTTCTCCTGGTAGATCTGTTGGGGGCAGCAGGTGCAGGAACTATGGAAGAAAGCTCCCCTGAGCAATGCCTGTGCAGATATCTATAACAGTGAGAAAGAGAGAGAGAGGGGTCACCAATGGCACGTCAGTGGGCAAGGGATGGCAGCCTTTGAGTGAGGGTAGGGTCACTGATGAGACGTATAGCTCTCTTCTGAATGGAGTCCAGGATATCGAGTGTATAAGCGGCAGCAGCACCCCATATGTGGGAGCAATATTCGAGGTTTGGCCTTATTTGTGAAGTATATAAGGTATAGAGATTAGCTGGTGAATAGTATTTGCTAGCCCGGAAGAGGAAACCTAATTTCTTAGCAGCCGCTTCTGCTATTGATGTGACATGTTGGTGCCAATTGATATTTAGATCCACAGAAATGCCAACAAGTGAAAAGGACTCATTACTTTGAATAACTTGGTTGTTCATTGTGATGGGTCTAGGGCTGGTGTATCTCTTATGAGATGGAAAGCAAGACTAAGATTTGGTTGGGTTGAATTGTACAAGATTTCTACTTCCCCAGTCTAATATTTTTGGAGATGCACAGAGACAGAACCCTCCATGAGTCTGCGATCCTCATCTAATTGGGCTAAAGAGACAGGCTTAGAATATTGTATATGCATCATATTTCCATAAAAAATGCAAAAATGCAATAATATAAGGGTGTTCGAAAAAAATATTTGTAGGTATCATCAACGACTTATGGGCCAGCCTGTGATTGTCAAAATTGTATAAGATGCCGCTCAAGACATCCTATAATTAACGTATACAATTTTTTCGCGTATCTTGTTTATCAACAATTATATTGAGCTTTACCGTAGAAATGCGTCAGCCTGTATATATGTATGTAAACAGATAAACACTGAAAGTAAACCCGGATATGGATTCTAGGGGGCCTAGTTTGCGCTGATTTGAAGAAATCTTTTTAAATTTCAATAGTCGGGGTCTCCTCATTAATCAATTTTTTCTACGAAAATTAAATAAACATTATAGACCGTTAAACCATAAACTTCACCAAAACTACCGCCAAAGCATCAGAGAAAGGGTCTATTTGACATTAATTTTCTGGAAATATTTTAGTAAAATGAAGCAGCGTGACGGTCGAAGCTGAAACATAAGGGTTTGCAAAACACTCTTCTTGCGACGTTTTCTTTACATAATCCGTATTTGTTTCAGGTTCATTGCCTAAATGTTGCGAATTTTGACGTTTCAAATCGCGACTTTAACTTTTTTGTGTTTTAACTTACAAGCCTAAATTTTGGTACGTACTTTACTTTTAATGATATAAACTCGCGTACCAAATTTGGTGGTCCTTACTTTGTTATTTCGGGAAATATAAAAATTTTCCGAAAGAAAACAAACTTTTCCGGGAAAACCTGGGCCGATTTTCGATTTTTCTGGCTAACGAACTTACCCAACCCACTTGCAAAAGGAAGGTACTCACCAAATTTGATCAAAATCGGCCCATTATTTTTTGTTATATGTTTGAACTTCTTTTAGCTTTGCTCTATGAAAAACATAGGGACCAGAATGCATGAACATCTCGCACATTTGCGATACGGTAGTGCAGATAATTCTTGCGTGGCACAACATCTTGGGGATAATAAGCACCACATTGATAAAGAAAATTTGAAACTTATCAAAAAAATTAGACAGCAATCGATGCTTGATGCGTACGAAGGCATTTATATTTCTAGAGCAAGAAAAAACCAAACTTCCTTAAATCGAGCAGCCCCACTCATCTCAAGCACCTTATTTTCTCTCTGATCAGATAAACATGTCGAAAGCTGTCAGCTAGATTAATAAAAGAATGTTAGTAACCTCGTAAAGATACAATACACAAAAAATGTGCCTGCGAGTAAAATTTCTCTCATTTTCGGTTTCGTTTCTGTTTACCTAAGAATCACTATAAATACTTGCTGTAGTAGAATTTAGTTTAGAATGTTTCATCCTTCGATGAAGCTAACTTTGTTAGCGAAGCGATCGTAAGGTCTTTAAAAAGATGTGTTGTGGTAGTCTCCAAGTCTACTTATGTAAAATAAGGTTTCACGTACGCATAAAACCACTAACAATTATTGTTTATCCTATACGTTCGGCGTCCATTTGACAGGTAGCGCTTCGTTTTGGATCATGTGACGTATCTGCATGGGCGCACGTTCCCGATGGCCAGGGAGGTCAAATATCTTGGGGTCGTATTCGACTCTAAGCTAACCTGGAATTGCTACGTTGAAAAAATACTGCGCAAGGCAGTTATGACCCTAGCCGTCACTAGGGGGCTATATGGAAAAACGTGGCGACTGAGACCTAGCATGGCCCATTGGCTGTACACAAGGGTGGTCAGACCATCGTTAACATACGCGGCACTGGTGTGGTGGCCTAAGGTGACACAATCCAGTGCGAAACAAAAACTGGGCAAGATCCAAAGGATGGGTTGCCTCGGCATCACAGGGGCCATAACCTCAACCCCAACAGCCGTCATGATGGTGTTGCTGAATCTGCACCCCCCCACACTTAGTTATCATGGGGGAGGCTAGGATAAGACTATACAGACTAGCCTGCGATGATAGACTGAGGCCAACCCAGGCTGCAGGTGGGTTCACGGACGGATCCGGCGGGGAGCGTGGGACGAGGGCAGGCGTTTATTCGGAACGACCGAGGGTGTCACAGTATTTCCCTCAGGGCTCATGCAACGGTCTTTCAGGCCGAAATGTACGCAATCTTGCACTGCGTGTGAGAGAACAGGAGGGGCTACACTAACAAGCGGATCCTCATAGCCACAGACAGCCGGGCAGCCCTTAAGGCCCTAAATAGCCTACGGGTAAATTTCAGGCAGTGTAGTGAATGTCGAGAAGAGACGAGCGACCTGGTTGGGCAGAATGAGGTCACCCTCATCTGGGTGCAGGGTCACTCGGGGGTCAAAGGCAATGAAGAAGCTGACAGTCTCGCGAATAGAGGATAAGCAGAACCATTAATGGGACCAGAACCGGTCCTGGGCGTATCGAAAGGCACGGCCAGGGGAACCATCAAGGCCTGGGTCAGAAACGAACATAAGGTGTACTGGGCAGACTGTCCAGGTCTCAGACATGGGAAGACACTAATTGGGGAACCCAGTTCAACGAGATCTGTGGAGCTGCTAAATCTTAGCAGAGGACAGCTCTGGAACATAACAAGACTCTTGAGGGGACACATGGCCGCCAAGAAACACCTGCATAAAATGGGGCGTTTCGAGGGGGACCTGGCATGCAGACTCTGCGGCGAGGCGGAGGAAGCAGCCCAGTACATATTGTGTAAGTGTAAAGCTCTGGACCCCAAAAGACAACTGATCTACGAACAGCCTAGACCGGAGACAGAGCAATATAAAACTTCATCCTACCAATCGCTGTGCAGACTAGTTCGAAGCACAGTGATTTTGGAATGAGTGGAGTAGAAAAGACAAAGGGCATGCACGATAAGCCAATGGCTATCGGGGCGGCAAAGACGCGGATGAGCCCTAAGGAAAAAAAAATGGGCGTACGTTTTAAACTTGCTGCATGTATTAACTGGCAGATATTTATTTTCTAAAGTTCAACAATATCTAGTACGCACTTGTGATATATCACAATGTTTATTTTATTGCGTACAATAAGCTAGAAACATAAGAACAATTCTGCAAATTCCCTTTGTCAAACTATACTGAGCACAAATGACAGCTAGTGACATTTCTACCATTTTAAATATGGCTGTCATAACGTTTTAAAAACATATTAGTATAGTACATATTGCGGAAAACCATTATTATAATACTTTTGATAATGCGCCACTATAACGCACTTGCTGCGTCCCGGATTTTTAACCGACTTCAAAAAAAGTAGTAGGTTGTCAATTAGGCTGTATATTTTTTTATGTGTGCTACCTCAGAACTTTTTTCTAGGTGACCCGATTTTAATGATTCCTTTTTTACGTGGAAGCTGGTGCTTCTCATGTGGTCCCATATAAATTTGATCTGACCAGTAGTTTTTGAGTTATCCTTAATGAAGTCGATTTTCTAATTTTTTTAATTTTTACTTGCATTACTTATAAATGTCATACAGCAGTTGTCAGGTATATCAATTTAGTATGAATATATGCATAGGAATTTTCCGTTGCTCCCAGTTGATGTTATTGCCAAAAGGGGCACGTCGATATAATGAGCATTCAAGTAGTTAATGATTCATATTGAGTATGACATGGTATACAAGTTTGCGAAGCTACCCTATAACACCTGCCAGCTTTGTATTTAATAACCGTCTGTTATAACGCATCAGAAAAGCGCGAATTTATCGACCTATATAATGTGGTAATTTTTATGCAATCTGCGAATATTAAAACAAACGCGGGTTGTTTTGCAAACTGATAATAATAATAATTATTATTAGTAATATACAAATTAGGTATGAAGACAGAAATCTCTATAATCTCAATAAAATTAAACGAAATTATTTTAACTGGAAGCTTATTCGATTACAAATTTTAAATAAAATTGTAACTTAACATACTGTTACAAAGCACTTCAATAGACGTATGTGCGGTGTTGCCACATCTCCAGAACTTCCCCAACATCTGGGAAATTTTGCACAATCTGGCAACACCGCCTCCCCACCCCCTGTGGGGTGCCTGGGGTGACACCCCCCCTCAGGCGAAGTCCCAACCCTCTAGGACCAGAAATAACGAAGTTACCAACTTGTACCCCGTCGGAACGGATAACTGAGGTCTGCACATTCCGAACACCCTGTATATACAACCTGTATGCGCAGAGAACCCTTACACCCTGTATACGTAGAGAGATCTTATATTACGAGAAACACCTCTTGTGTAACATAGGAGTGATGACCACATTTGGATCATCCTGTATATACATCCCCCTGTATACACACGGGACCGATCTGTATTCACAGAACCTTCTAGTAAAAGAAGGTCCTGGAACATTCTGCAATGGAACGCTCCAGAAAGGTGGTGGAAGGTACGGCGAGTATATAAACGCGAAAGCAAGCCAGCCAGTACAGTTCAGTTAGAGAATGTTGAAGTGACTTGAAGGAGCAGTAACCAGTGTGAAGTATTAAAGAGTAACTACTGTAGTGCCAGTATAATAACTTGTGTGCAGATTAGTGATTGTAAGGCCAGATAAACTAAGTGTTTTGTGGAAGAGACATTCTAGAACTTTTATTGTATCCATATTTAGACAGTAAATTAAGTGTTTGGTGAGAGAGACATTCT
Source organism: Tillus elongatus (assembly GCA_964006375.1). Lineage (NCBI taxonomy): Eukaryota > Metazoa > Arthropoda > Insecta > Coleoptera > Cleridae > Tillus > Tillus elongatus. The sequence goes on along the minus strand of OZ023265.1, from coordinate 172,458,472 downwards.
AGAACTTTTATTGTATCGATATTTAGATAGTAAATAAAGTTGTTTTGTTAAAATTTAAAGTCTCACTTATCCAGAACCCGGGGAAAACGCAACAATACTATAGCAAATTTTGACGTTTTTATATCATTACATGACTATACAGGGTCAGCGAAATTCGATGTCGCAGCTATATCATTAGAAAAGGAAAAACAATGGATCACTACAAAGAATCGCATAACATACATGTTAGGCAATTTTTAGTGTTTTTATACAGCCCTCGGATGTATGGTGTTTTTCTTATTAGCCACACTTTTTTTCAGTGACAGCTTATTCGTGCTCAAATCGTTTACCATTTCATCATGAATAGATTTACGTCAGGAGAAGGCCTGCAAATTGTACAAATTTATTTTTAAAATCGTGGTTCAGTTAGCGAAACTTACAGGGCGCTACGTCCATTTTACGGTCGTATAATCGTCCATTTCAGCAAGTAATTCGAATAACCCTGGGTCGTTTTCGCACCACGCATATTGTAATTGATAATGCACATACGCAGAGACGTCGTACAGTGCGCTCCGAAAAAGTTGCTGCTGGGGGCGTAGTATTGGGGAGGATCCGAATGACTGGATTCGCTATGTTGCACAGCAATTGGAGCTGTGGCCATCCACTTTATGGAAGATTTTGCGGAAAGATCTTGTTTTACGAGCTTGCAACATCCAGGTCGTGCAGGAATTGAAGCAGCTTGACCATCGTGTGCGTCGTACGTTCAGTGAATGGGCTGAAAACGAAATTCCGGTTGATCCTGATTTTCACCACAAAATTTTGTTCAGTGATGAGGCGTTTTTGTTTGTTTGGTTGGCTACGTCAATAAACAAAATTACGCAATTTGAAGTGGAGCCATTATTGAGAGATCTTTACACAAAAAGTAATTGTTTGGTGTGCTTTTTTTATTTTTATTATTTCAACAACACACCACGAGGGCTTACAGTCTAAATACTATCGTACCGTGGGTGTCGACAAGGAGGAAATAGGCAACTTGTTAATTCTGGACATGAAGGTTAGGAGGAGAAGGAAAAACATGTGCCGGCAAGGAATTACACAACTTGGAAGTCCTCTGGACAAAAGGGCGGGCATAACAAGATGTTCTATGTCTGATGACCTGGACAGTAAAAGGGTGCATTCGCTCTGTTCCCCTGGTAGATATGTTGGGGGCAGCAGGTGGAGGAACTATGGAAGAAAGCTCCTCTGAGCAGTGCCCGTGCAGATATCTATAAAAGAGAAAGAGAGAGAGAGAGAGGTCATCAACGCCACGTCTGTGGGCAAGGGATGGCAGCCTTTGGGTGAGGGTAGGGTCACCGATGAGACGTATAGCTCTCTTCTGAATGGAGTCCAGGATAGCGAGTGTAGAAGCGGCAGCGGCACCCCAGATGTGGGAGCAGTATTCGGGGTTGGCCTTATTTGTGAAGTATATAATGTATAGAGATTAGCTGGTGAAATGTATTTGCGAGCACGGAAGAGGAAACCTAATTTCTTAGCAGCCGCTTCTGTAATTGATGTGACATGTTGGTGCCAATTGAGATTTCGATCCACAGAAATGCCAACAAGTGAAAATGACTCATTATTTTGAATAACTTGCTTGTTCATTGTGATGGGTCTAGGGCTGGTGTATCTCTTATGAGATAGAAAGAAAGACTGAGATTTGGTGGAGTTGAATTGTACAAGATTTCTACTTCCTCAGTCTAATATTTTTTGGAGATCCACAGAGACAGAACCCTCCATGCGTATGCGATCCTCATCTAATCGGGCTAACGAGACAGGCTTAGAATATTGTATATTTGAGTGGAGGGTGCTGTCATCCGCGTAACTGTGAACTGGGTTGGATGTGCTAGAGAGGAGGTCATTGATGTGGAGAAGAAACAAAGTAGGGGCTAAAGCTGAACCTTGAGGGACTCTTGCATTAATTGGATACAGTTTAGAGGAATGGCCATCCACGACAACAGACAGAATTGCTCCGGTTGGAGAGGAAATTTGTTGTCCAGGTACAGTTTTAGTGGTAGGCCATATGCCGGAAGCTTATTAAGCAGCGCTGCGTGCAAGACCTGGTCGAATACTTTGGATATGTCTAGAGCGACACTCTGGGATTCACCGTCCATAGTCTTGCTCCAAGAATGGGTGACAAAGGAAAGGAGGTCGGCAGTTGATCTGCGCTGAGGGAATCCATACAGCCTGTGGTGTATTAGACTGTGTTTTTCAAGAAATTGTAGTAATTCGGTGTTTATATACCTTTCCATCATTTTAGAGACGACTGAAAGGGGAGAAATAGAGAAATTTATGGGTTGGTCGAATCACTGGTCCATACTTCGTTAAAATTGATGCCGGACAAAATGTTACAGTCAATGGAGAGCATTACAGATCCATGATTACTAACTTTTTCGTTCCGCAATTGAATGGTATTAATGTGGAAGAGCTTTGGTTCCAACAAGACGGAGCAAAATGTCATGTAGCGCACGCCACAATCAATTTATTGCAGGAAACGATTCATGAACGCATAATCTCGTGTAATGGCCCTGTGAATTAGCCCCCAAGGGCTTGCGATCTAGGGCCGCTAGATTATTTTCTGTGGGTACATGTGAAGTTGCTAGTCTACGCCAGTAATCCACAGATGATGGACGACTTGGAAGCCAACATTCATCACGTTATTGCCGATATACGGGCACAGATGCTGGAAAAAGTTGTCGAAAATTGGACCTGTAGTTTGCGCTTTGTTCGAGCCAGCCGCGCTCATATGCCCGAAATCATATTCAAACAATAAGGAAAGAAATTATATTTTGTGAACCTCGGTGGTTTAGCGGTAAGAACGTGTGCCTCTGAACCGAAGGTACTCGGTTCGATCCCAGGGTACTCCTTTCACTTTTTCAGTACAAACTGTAAATTAACATCAACCGAGGTTCTGGCATTGTATTTGAGCAAGTTGAATGACTGCACGTTCCGCCCTTCGGAGAGGGCGTAAACCCGTGGGTCCCGTGCCCATGTGATGTTGTACACGTTAAAGATCCCTGTCCCCCTTACAGAAAGGCAGGGGTTTGGCAAAATTTCCAGGATAGTGAGGTGAAACTGCTCCCTGGCGTCGGTGATTGGCCATAGTCGCGGAAATTGGCCGACGTTAAAGAAACAAAGACACACACAACGCCATTTACTTAAATACACTTTTGGCATCTTCTAATTATGATAATAATTTTGCCTATTTAAGCTTTTTTCTATCTCTTGTAATAAAAAAAGTTACTCACGTAAAGAGATAGAAAATGGCCCCCTGTATGTATATATATATATATATATATATATATATATATATATATATATATATATATATATATATATATATATATATATATATAAACATTAAAAAATTGAAACTGAAATTATATAAACCCAATATCATGGCCATTACCACGATCTGTATGTGTTTTATTTCAGTTTAAAATTCTATATCCTTAAAAAACACACATTATGTCTATTTTAAGTTAATTTCAGTTACGAAATTAGCTATTTGTAAAGCAAAATAATTCACTTTATAAACTTTGTGCGTGATGAGACTATCATATTCGATGCCATATTTAATGGTACTCGGGTTTAACAAACAGAAGGGGAGGGTTATATATATACATATATTTTATTATTAGTTTTATTATCGATATAGTTTTATCTTATCTCTAAACTGTCTATGATTTTGGGGTTGGTAAAAGCTGCTGATATAGTTCTGTTAAAAAGCACATCAGTTGCCTGTATACTCATATACTATGTGTTCTTCGGCCGTTTTCAGGTATGATTCTAAATTTTTATAGTTATAATTACTGTTTGTTAAAGAACCAAAACACATAGGTACGTACGTGCATACTTTTTGTTTAAGTTATTAACATTTTTGTTTTTGCCAGTAATTGCGGAGGAATGTTCATGCCTCTTTCTTTCTTTTAGTGAACTTTCATTAAAAAAATTCACCAATAGAGAGGTATCGATGGTGAGATTTTTGGAAAATCGAACCAGGTTTTCCTGGAAAATTTTGGGTTTTCTTTCGAAAAAAATATATCTCAAAAAATAGAAAAGCTATGGTAACCAAATTTGGTACGTAACTTTACGATATTAAAAGGAAACTAGATACCAAAATTTATATTTTTATGTTAAAAGAAAAAAAGTTATAAAAAAATATTTTATGCCAGATCATTTCTATAAAAATTCATTACCATAACGCACTTGCTGCATCCAGGCTTTTGTTATTTCCGGAGATAATAATTTTTCCAGAAGAAAATCTAAAATTTTTCCGGAAAAACTGATCCGATTTTTCTGGCTAACGAACTTATCCTAGCCACTTGCAAAAAGAATTTACTCACCAGATTTTATTAAAATCGGCCTATTATTTTTTGAGCTATCGGTGTGATACATACATATATATATATATATATATATATATATATATATATATATATATATATATATATATATATATATATATATATATATATATATATATATATATATATATATATATATATATATATATAAATTTATCTCCTCGTTGGTGATTTTTTTAAGAAAATTAACTAATAGGTGACGTCATAAATGTAATGTTCACGTCATAAGCTGGCAAATATAAGGGAAAGATCAAATTGACCTGCCCGAGCGTTTATATACATATTGTATATTTCAATCTTACGATATTACTACCAAAGTTTCCCTAGCTGTTAATATTTAGAGACTTACGTGACGTTCCCAACAAGCACAAGGCTTTATAGGAAAGTAATATACACATTTTATTGTTTTTGCTATATTTTAAAATTTTTAGCTATCATACCGGCTATTTTCTATAAAAATCTGAACATATACAGTGTGTCCCAAACTGGATGGGAATGTATTGGTATCTCCGTTACTATTAGAGATAGGGAGACGGTTAAATTAGCAATGTTTTGTAGAAGTTCATGCTCGTTCCAAATATGACTTGTATTTTGCCCTGCCTCTTTTCGTTTTCGAGTTAGTTGGAAAAAACATATTTGTCGATTATTTTTTTCTTCAATATCTAATTAGGCGTTGATCTGACATGTCTAAGACTTGCACATTATCAGGACACTTTTTACAGAGTAATCTTTTTGTGCTATTCTTAACTTTGGATTGTCATTTGCTTTTGAGATGCAGGTATCAACGTTTGTTTTTATTATGACAGCCATATTGGATTTTTGCTCATGTGAAAAGAGCTTTCCATTGATGTACAACATGCTTGAGAAATCTTGTAATTGCACTGACAATTTTGAGAAAAACCGTTTGAGGATAGTAGGGTATGAAATCAAATACCAGAACACAAATGACAAAAAAAGTGTTCAAAAAGCAGTATGCCATGGAGTCTAACAATAAACTTCTACTTTTAACATAATTTTCCGTAATGATTCACGTTAAAAAGAGGAAGTTTGAGCACACCAATGAATCGGTCCATTATTACAAATGATATTTTACATTATCCTAAAAATTGTTATAATTTACTTAAATAGGTAAACCTAGTAAATAACTAAATTTACTAATGGAACTCAATAAAAAGCAGACTAATGATTTACGAAGACGCCTTTGAAAATTGTTTGATTTTTAAACGTAAGCCAACTGAAAAACAACAGAAGAAAGGTTGCTATGGATATAACACTATCGCGACAATTAAGAATACCGTCATTCTTATTTATCTCAACAATTTGAGGTGTATTTAGCACGTTGCTTGAAATTTTATACTAAATAGTTTGTTTCCTGTTTATTTTAAATATTATTCAACAATAATATGTTCAGTAATGAATAATAATTTGACATGTTGGAATGTTAGATTCGTTCTAACAGAAATACTGAGGCAGCTGCAAATTCATATCAAGACAACTACCCAGAAGGACGACAACCAAACACCAAAATATTTCGCAGGATAGTGACCAATCTATTGAACGACGGTAGCTTCCACGCAAGGAAACTACCAATGCCTAGAAATGAAGAAAGTAGTAATGCCGTCTTACAGGTTTTAAACGAAAACCCTCCGCAATCTGTTCGGTTTTATGGTGAACAAATTGACGTTACAAAAAGTACGGTACACCGTGTATTAAAACAAAGTCATTACCATCCACACAAACCTACAATCGTACAAGGCCTAAATGTTGACGATTACCCTAACGGACTTCAATTCTGCAGATGGCATCAAGGACAATGTCGGCAAGATGAAAATTTTCATTTGAAAATAATATGGACTGATTAATCCAGATTTACAAATTGTGGTGTGCATAATCGCCATAATAGGCATTATTGGGCAAATGAAAATCCCCATCTAAAGGAAGAAACACGATTGCAAGACAGATTTGGTATTAATGTTTGGTGCGGCTTATTAGGTAAAAAACTGTTCTTTTTATTTGTAGATTAGACAGTTAATTTAAAAATTCAGGTCACTTCATTGTTGGTCCGTTCTTTTTTGAAAATAATTTAACTGTGGAAATGTATCTTAATCTATTGAGAAATGATATCTTACCAACAATTAGAAGAGTTCATGATAATTTAGACGATAGTTGGTACAAACAAGACGGTTGTCTAGCTCACAATGCTAGGATCGTCAAAGAATTTTTGTACCGAAATTTTAATAATCGTGTCATTTGTAACAATGAGGCGGTTCATTGGTGTGCTCGAAGTCCTGATATAACACCCATGGATTTTTATTTTTGGGGTACTCTGAAGAATGATGTGTATAAATTCGATCCACCACAAAATATCAATGAATTACGAAACAGAATCACGGAAGCTATAAATCATATTAACCAAAACACCCTCATCAGAGTTTGCAGGCATGTTTCAAAAAGGTGTATAAAGTGCATTGAACAAAACGGTGGCCATATTGAACAATTTTCTATTTACTGTATTTTTAAGTTTCTATTTGTTGAGTTCCGTTTCTAATTGTGTTGTTTTGTGGAGTTTAAGTTTCTATGTGTTATTGCCGGGTTTCGTTATTAAACTGTTTCACATAATATTGTTTAGCATTATTACCTAATTCAGTATTGTAAATTAAATCACAATATTTTTTATCGTGAATCATTACGGAAAAGTATGTTAAAAGTAGAAGTCTATTGTTAGACTCCATGGCCTACTGCTTTTTGAACCCTTTTTTTTTTTCATTTGTTTTCTGGTATTGGATTTCATAGCCTACTATCCTTAAAGCGGGTTTTCTCAAAATTGTCAGTGCGATTACAAGACTTCTCAAACATCTTGTACATCATTGGAAAGCTCTTTTCACAGGCTATCACATGAGCAAAAAATCCAATATAGCTGCCATAATAAAAGCAAACGTTGATACCTGTAGCTCAAAAACAAATGACAATCCAAAGTTGAGAATGGCACAAAAAGATTACTCTGTAAAAAGTGTCCTGATAATGTGCAAGTCTTAGACATGTCAGATCAACGCCTACTTAGGTATTGAAGAAAAAAGAAATCGACATTTTTTTTTTCAAAATAACTCTAAAACGAAAAGAGGCAGGGAAGAATACAAGTCATATTTGAAAAGAGCATGAAATTCTACAAGACATTGCTAATTTAACCGTCTTCCTATCTCTAATAATAACGGAGATAGCAATACATTCCAATCCAGTTTGGGACACAGTGTATAGCAAATCACATGTATAACATCCCTTATAACGATTTCGATTATTTTTATGGTACAGTTTTCTCTTTGGGGCAATTTTTTCTTTAATTTTATTTACTTCATTATAGCTTCAAGTGTCTTATATAATGTAGCTAGTTTAAAGAAGAGCAAATGCCTCAAAATATCCTTTTCAATTTTGTGTAAAGATTTACAATTTTCTGGGAGGAGAATTGTGGTTTTAAAATGAATTCCTGAGTCTGAGCTGTGAGCGAGACGTCGTCTCTGCAATAACAGAAAAGCAGCTCCCAACTCGCAGAGCGAACATGGAGTTGGGTTCCTGTGGGCGATGTCCTTGGCTCGGTATCGATTTCTTTGTTGTAGAAAATTACACTCTCTGGCACTTGGGGACACATTTTGTCATACTTGTAATGAAAATTGTGCCTCATCCACTATCTTTATTCGGCTAAAAGAAACTTTAATAACTGTAAAATAAGGTGATTCATAATAAAAATATAAACTTTTAACAAATGGGTTGTGTAGTACGTTACCTGAAACCGAAAACGTTTTGGAGAGAGTCATTGAACTCTGGTTATCCCTTGAAATTTAGCGGATTCAACGTATTCATTTACATTGTTCGAAATTTCACAAGTTACACTGTAGTATACCTACCTATTAGGGAAATAACTATCCCTTTTATTATTAATAAGAAAACTGATACTTACATATATATTTAAAACTCAAAGACGCAGCAAGTGCGTTATGGTAGTGAATTTTCATAGAAATGATCTGGCACCAAATATTTTATTATAACTTTTTTTCTTGTAACATAGAAATCTAAATTTTTGTGTATAGTTTACTTTTTATATCGTAAACCTACCTACCAAATTTCGTTATCATAGCTTTTTTATTTTTTGAGATAAAAATTTTTTTTCGAATGAAAACTCAAAATTTTCCCGGAAAACCTCGTCCGATTTTCCTGACTAACGAACTTATCCAAGCCACTTACAAAAGAAAGGTATATGCCAAATTTTATCAAAATCGGCCCATTATTTTTTTGAGTTTTCGGTGTGACATATATATATATATATATATATATATATATATATATATATATATATATATATATATATATATATATATATATATATATATATATATATATATATATATATATATATATATATATATATAAACATATAAAAATTGAAACTGACACCGGATATGGGTTCTAGGGGTCCTAGTTCGCGCTCATTTGCAAAAAAATTTCAAAATTCAAAAGTCGGGATCTCCCCATTAGTGAATTTTTTCTACGAAAATTCACTAATATAAATTAAGTTTCGTTTAATTGTTTAAGTGAAAGAATTGAAAAGTCTGGACGCAGCAAATGCGTTATGGTAGCGAATTTTCATTAAAATGTTTTCAATGAAAGGCACTAAAATTTGGTGGTTAACAGTATACAGAGTGGAAGAAAAGTCTGAAAGCGCCTGACTTTCTCTCCAATGGGTAGTCAGAAATATACAAAACTTGGAATACACCCAGGTATTAGTATTAGTGAATTTTCTTTTAAAAAAATCACTTTTGAGGAGATCACAAATCACAACTTTTTACTTTCTTTAAGTGAGCGCGAACTAGGCTCTTATTACACATATCTAGGGTCAGTTTAAATTTTTATATGTTTATATATATATATATATATATATATATATATATATATATATATATATATATATATATATATATATATATCATAAGAGATACACCAGCCCTAGACCCATCACAATGAACAACCAAGTTATTCAAAGTAATTAGTCCTTTTCACTTGTTGGCATTTCTGTGGATCGAAATCTCAATTGGCACCAACATGTCACATCAATTGCAGAAGCGGCTGCTAAGAAATTAGGTTTCCTCTTCCGAGCTCGCAAATACTTTTCACCAGCTAATCTCTATACCTTATATACTTCACAAATAAGGCCAAACCTCGAATACTGCTCCCACATCTGCGGTGCCGCTGCCGCTTCTACACTCGCTATCCTGGACTTCATTCAGAAGAGAGTTATACGTCTCATCCGTGACCCCTTGCCCACCAACGTGCCGTTGGTGACCTCTTTCTTTGATAGATAGCTGCACGGGCACTGCTCAGAGAAGCTTTCTTCCATTTGAAGTATGTCAAATTAAAATGTCATTTTTGGTCTCGTACAAAATTTACAATTTCGGCAAAAATATGGATAGTTGAGAAAGGTTTGCAGTTAGAAAAGTATTATAGAGTGATTAGTATTAATTGTAAATGGAGGTATCAGATGAAACATTAGAAGAACGAAATGGAACAGGAAAGAAATTTTTTGGAATGTCAAAATTTTAAGGTTGTTGAATTTGGAGTGTTGTCAAGCAGTTTTGGATGCAACTATGTATAAAATTATGTTAATATTCACCACAAGTCTTAGACTTATTGAATAAACATGTATAATTTGAAGCAATAAAGGTAATAATAATAATAATAATAGTTCCTCCACCTGCTGCCCCCAACAGATCTACCAGGGGAACTGAGCGAATGCACCCTTTTACTGTCCAGGTCACTAGACATAGAACATCTTGTTATGTCCGCTCTTTTGTCCCGAGGACTTCCAAGTTGTGGTATATATATATATATATATATATATATATATATATATATATATATATATATATATATATATATATATATATATATCCAACCGATAACTCAAGAAATGATTAACCGATTTGGATGAAACTCGGCAAATACCTTTCGTTTATTAATGGCTTGAATGAGTTCGTTGGCCAGGAAAATAGGACAAGGTTTTCCGGGAAATTTTTGAGTTTTCTTTCGAAAAAAAATTTTTCTCCAAAAATTAAAAAGCTATTTTAATGAAATTTGGTGGATATGTTTTCTTGTGAAATACCTTACTACATACCAAAACTTTTTAAGTGTATAGAAAATTCAATTATTCAACTTTGAAGCATTTAATGAAAATTCATGACCATAACGCACTTGCTGCGTCTCGAACTTTTTATTTCTTAGAATAATCATATAGTGTTTTATATCAATGTAAAGAGGAAAAAAAGACATATTTAATGAAGCCACAACCAACTATGGTTTCCATTTAAAAAATACAAGTTTATGTCATAGCTTAAAAGTTACAGATCTTTTTAAATTTTGCATATTTTGCTTTATTTATAACATATTTATCTACAACTGATTTCCTTACACCTTTTCAGTAAACCCAATACTAACGCAGCTAAATGCATTTAAAGAAATCGGTAAATATCAGTTTTTTCAAAATATCTAGTAATCCGTGACATTTTTTTATGGAAACAAAAACACTTGTGAATTACACTCATAAAACCGCACTATTTTCCCAATTTAAACGTCTCTCTAACTGCAGTAGTTTACGAGATCCCTGTACTAAACATCGAAAAAACTCACCTTATACTTACATATATATATATATATATATATATATATATATATATATATATATATATATATATATATATATATATATATATATATATATTAGGGCCGGATGATACCTCTTGAAAAAGGACATTGAATTCTCTTTAAAATGACACCTCGTTCGGGAAATTTGGTCTCGCAGTTCCGCGAATTGTTTTTCGGCTGGATGGAGCTCCTCCGTATTATAATGTGTGAGCGAGTACATTTTTAATCAAATATTTTCTGGAAGATGGATCGCTCGAGGGATGCCTATTGAATGACCACCCTGCTTCCCAGATCCAATACCATTAGATTTCTTGAAGTTGCAGTGTTGAAATTGGTCATATATAAAGTGCCCTTTGACTTATCAAATAACGTGTTTCACCGATTTTCAACAAAAAAATACGTAGGCTGAGATATTCGGGATGTTTGGTTTTAACGGGGACCAGCTGTATATTATCGATTCATAGAATTCTTCCTCCAGAGTGCCATGGAAATTTACAAAACAGAAACCGCGTGTCTTAGATCAGTTAAACGGTTAGTGTTGACATTTCATTCGCGCCCTTGCGTCAAATTGTGAGTTCTTACCGTTTTTCTTGATAATTTCATCGTTTTTTTTTTTGGTTTGTGTTGAGTTTTATATTATTTCGTTATAAAATGTTTATAGGTTTTAAAGTGCGATTATGTCGAATTTGCCATTGATAAACGATAAACGCCTAAAAGTGCAGAAAAACTTTCTGTAGTGGGGGTGTGTTCATGCTTGGCTTTAATCTGCAGTGTGTCTAAATAGAATTGTAAAGTTCGTTATGTGCTGACATTTGGGCTCTATTTTAATTTTAAAATATGGCTTGGAAATTAAGTCAATAACGGTGATATTACAGTAACAATAAGCGCATCAACATGGCCGGGGTTTTTATTGATAGATGGAATAGAGTTGTTTGTAATTTAAGAAGGCCTAAGGACACAAAATCGTTTCGTATGTAACATTCTGAAGTGCCGGGCATTTGGAGAGCTAATTAAATGTTTTTAGGGTAGATAGGTACCTACTATTCAAATTACACATTACACTGCACAAACCGGACTTAATTTTTTGTATAATTACTTATTCTTAGTGCTGACGAATTCAGAGAAGCGAGCACACTAAAATTTTGTGGCCGTTCATAGTTGGAAAACTATTTAAATTATAATAGGTATACTGGTAATACAAGCTTCAGCTTACATATTTCATACATTGTACGATCACTAGTATGGACCAAATATGCGTATTGGCAAAGCAGCCCACCGATAAGTATGTGCAGTAGAAAGAAACACTTTACGTAAGCAGTCGTGGCCGAGCGGTTAAGGCGTCTGACTAGAAATCAGATTCCCTCTGGGAGCGTAGGTTCGAATCCTACCGACTGCGACTTATTTTTTTTCCTCAAATTAGATGTCCACGTTTATTAAATATCTTCTAACTATTAATATAATTTCTAATTGTTCGTCAATTATTATCTAACTATCCTTAAATTATTCACACAAGTAATTAGTGACATAAAACTATATCAACTTTAGAAATCTAGGTTAAAACTTAATATATTAATTAGATTACAATTAATTTCGGACCCCAGAAAAGAAACACCATTTTAAATAAGATTTTTCATTTAAATCAAATAACGCGAAATAAAACAGCCTTTAGTGAATTTATTTAAAAAATTCACCAATGAGGAGATCGCGACTGAATTTTGAAAATTTCTTCAAATGAGCGCGAACTAGGCTCACTAGAACTAGAACACATATCCGGGGTCAGTTTCAATTTTTATATGTTTATATATATATATATATATATATATATATATATATATATATATATATATATATATATATATATATATATATATATATATATATATATATATATATATATATATATATGTATGTATGTATGTATCACACCGATAACTCAAAAAATAATGGGCCGATTTTGATAAAATTTGTCATGTACCTTTCTTTTGTAAATGGCTTGGATAAGTTCGTTAGTCAGGAAAATCGGACGAGGTTTTCCGGGAAAATATTGAGTTTTCATTCTAAAAAAATTCTTATATCAAAAAGTGATAACCCGATTTTAATAAAATTTGGCACGTACCTTCCTTTTGTAAATGGCTTTGACAAGTTTGTTAGTCAAGAAAATCTGACTAGGTTTTCCGGGAAATTTTTGAGTTTTTATTTGAAAAAAAATTTTATCTTAAAGAATAATGAGACGATGTTGATAAAATTTGGCATGTACCTTTCTTTTGTAAATGGCTTTGATAAGTTCGTAAATCAAAAAAATCGGACGAGGTTTTCCGGGAAAATTTTGAGTTTTCATTTGAAAAAAATTTTTATCTTAAAAAATAAAAAATCTATGATAACCAAATTTGGTAGGTAGGTTTGCGATATAAAAAGTAAACTATACATCAAAATTTAGATTTCTATGTTACAAGAAAAAAAGTTATAATAAAATGTTTTGCGCCAGATCATTTCTATGAAAATTAACTACCATAACGCACTTGCTGCGTTCAGGCTTTTGCACTTTTATATGTGTATGTGTATATATAATCACATCGATAATTTTGCAAGTTGCTTTGGATAAGTTCGTTAGCCAGGACAAGCGGCCCCGGTTTTCCCGGAAAATGTTGTGTTTTCTTTCGGAACATTTGTATATCTCCCGAAATAACAAAGCAACAGCAACCAAATTTGATACGCGTGTTTATATTATTAAAAGTTAACCATGTACCAAAATTTAGCTCTGTTAGTTAAAAGACAAAAAAAGTTATAGACTTTTAAAGAAAAAAAATAGGTATTTTCGTCGAAACGTGAAAGTCACGATTTGAAAAGCAAAATTGGCAACATTTAGGCAAAGAACCTGAAACAAATATGGATTATGTAAAGAAAATGTCGCAAGAAGAATGTTCTGCCAACCCTTAAGTTTCAGCTTCAACCGTCATTGTCCTTCATTTTACTAAAACATTTCCAGAAAATTGATTTCATATAGACCCTTTCTCTGATGCCTTGGCAGTAGCTTTAGTTAAGTTTATAGTTTAACGGTCTATAATTTTTAGCTAATTTTCGTAGAAAAAAATCGTTAATAAGGAGACCGCGACTTTTGAATTTAAAAAAGATTTCTTCAAATGAGTGCAAACTAGGCCCGCTAGAATGCATAATACGGGTGTATTTTCAGTTTTTATCTGTTTACATATATACAGAGTGCCGCATTTCTACGGTAAAGCTCAATATAATTGTTATTATGCCCGATACGAGAAAAAATTGTATACGTTAATTATAGGGTGTCTTGAGCTGCAGCTTATAAAATTATTTTGATAATCACAGGTTGGTCCATAAGTCGTTGGTGATACCTACAATTATTTTTTTTGAACTTTCCTTATTGCATTTTTCATCGAAATATGATGCATGTTTGTAAAAACAATCAAGACGCAGTAACTGCGTTTTGGTAGCGAATTTTCATAAAATATTTCAAATTTTATTAATTCAATTTGCCAATAACCTAACGTTCGTCGGCTAGAAAACCAGTTTTGATAATCTTTGAATATGGGGTGCCACACGGCGTATTCTAAACGGCGCAGCCGAGATATGGAACAGAAACGTAAATACCACATGCAGTGTTGTCGGGTTGTAGTCCTTTTCATTGAATAAGATGTAATAAATATTTTATACTTTTTAATATATTTTTGCCTGTATCAAATACATCTAAAAATAGATCTTACAGCATCTACAAATAATGTAACAAAACATAATATTGTTACATTTAAGTGCATATTTGTTAAATTTGCAGAGAACCACCCGAACGCTTTTTAGTGAATTTTCTTAGAAAAGATTCACTGTGGGGAAGATCCCGAAGAAAATTGGACCCGGTATTCCGGGAAAATGTTGTTTTCTGTAAAAACAAATGTTCTCAAAAAATAAAAAGCTATGGTTACCAATTTTGGTAGGTAGGTTTATTAGATAAGAAGTAGATTATAAACTAACATGTATATTTCTATGTTACAAGCAAAAAAGTTCTAAAAATATTTAGCGCCAGATTATTTATATGAAAATTGACTACCATAACGCACTTGCTGCGTCCAGACTTTTTGAACAATCTTTTCCGAAACATGCTTAGAACCCACCCACCAACACCCACCACCCACCAGACGTAAGAATAGTGTCAGCGCGTATGTGAGATGCCAAACTTTATATACCAGCAGCTGTGAAATTGTTTAAAGTATGTAATGTGTAAAAAAATTGCATGTAAATAACTCGGGAAAGGCAAGTAAACAAACCGTAAGAATAGTGTCTGCGTGCATGTGAGATACCAAACTGTATCTACTAGCAGCTGAGAAATTGTTTAAAGTATGTAATGTGTAAAAAACTTGACATGTCAATAACTCGGCAAAGGCAAGAGAACAAAAGGTAACATTACTGTCAGCGTGCATCTAAGATACAAAACTTTATGTATCAGCAGTCGTTTCATGTCAAACTGTCCAGGTCATCAGCATGAAAATTAACGAATTTTTCTTGTGGTTTTTGCATCCAGGGGGGCGGAGTTTCTTAGCATGTTTCTGAAAAGATTTTTCCAAAAGTCTGGACGCAGTGCGTTATGGTAGTGAATTTTCATAGAAATAATCTGGCACAAAATATTGTTTTAGAACTTTTTGCTTGTAACATAGAAATATCAGTGTTAGTTTATAGTCTACTTCTTATCTCATAAACCTACCTACCAAATTTGGTTACCACAGCTTTTCTATTTTTTGAGATTTTTTTTTTTCGATAGAAAACAAAATTTTCCCGGAATACCGGTTCCGATTTTCCTGTCTAACGAACCTATTCCCGTCTCTTACAAAAGGAAGGCACATGCCAAACTTTATCGAAATCGGCGTATTATTTTTTGAGTTATCGCTCTGATACATATATAGGTACATATAAAAATTGAAACTGACCACGGATATGGGTTCTAGTGGTCCTAGTTGGCGCTCATTTAATTTTTTTAAATGAAATTCAAAAGCCGGGATCTCTCCAATAGTGAATTTTTTCGAAGAAAATTCACTAAATAGCGTTCGAGTGATTCTCTGCATGTTTAACAAATATACACTTAAATGTAACAATATTAGGTTTTCTTGCATTATTTGTAGATGCTGTTGGACCTAGTTTTAGATGCATTTGATACAGGCAAAAATATATTAAGAAGTATATAATATTTATTAAATCTTATTAAATGAAAGAACTACAACCCGACAACACTGTATGCGGTATTTAGGATTCTATTCATTTTCTGGCCTGCGCCGTTTAGAATGCGCCGTGTGACACCCTATATTCAAATATTACCCCAGTTTTCTTGAAACATTTTAAGTTCATTTTCGGAATTTTTGTTTACATTTTCAAACAATAAGTTATATTGATACGAGATGGTACATTGTTTCTACTACATATAGGTTATACCAGTGACCAAATTGATGCCTGCTTGCTTGAGATACATATTTGCCATGAAAAACATTTTTATGAAAATTCACTTCCCTAACGCACTTGCTGCGTTCATGGTTTTTAGTGAATTTTCTTTAAAAATAATTCACTAATGAGGAGATCTCGACTTTCGAATTTTGAAAAAATTTCTACAAATGAGCGCTATTTAGGACCCCCGGAACCCAAATCCGAGGTCAGTTTCAGACTTTATATGTTTATATATATATATATATATATATATATATATATATATATATATATATATATATATATATATATATATATATATATATATATATATATATGTGTCACACCTATAACTTAAAAAATAATGGACCGATTTTGATAAAATTTGGCACATACCTTCCTTTCGCAAGTCGCTTGGATAAGTTCGTTAGCCAGGTAAATCCGCCGAGGTTTCCCGGAAAATTTTGTGTTTTCTTTCGAAAAAAATCGAAAAAAATTTATATCTCCAAAATTAACAAAGTAAGGGCAACCAAATTTCATACGCGGGTTTATATCATTAGAGGCAAGTTACCTACCAAAATTTAGCTCCGTAGGTTAAATGACAAAAAAGTTACAGGCATTCAAAGAAAAATAAATTTGGGTTCTCCTCAAAACGTCAAAATCGCGATTTTAAACGTCAAAATTGGTGAGTACCTTCCTTTTGCAAGTGGCTTGGATAAGTTCGTTAGCCAGGTAAATCCGCCGAGGTTTTCCCGGAAAATTTTGTGTTTTCTTTCGAAAAAAATCGAAAAAAATTTATATCTCCAAAATTAACAAAGTAAGGGCAACCAAATATAATACGCGGGTTTATATCATTATAGGCATTTAAACAAAAATAAATTGGGGTTTTTCACAAAACGTCAAAGTTGCAATAAACGTCAAAATTGGCAACATTTTTTTTTATGTCAACAACACACCACGAGGGCTTACAGCCTAAATACTATCGTACCGTGGGTGTTGACAAGGAGGAAAGAGGCAGCTTGTTAATTCTGGACTTCAAGGTTTGGAGGTTCGGAGGAGAAGGAAAAACATGTGCCGGCAAGGAATTCCACAACTTGGAAGTCCTCGGGACAAAAGAGCGGGCATAACAAGATGTTCTATGTCTGGTGACCTGGACGTTAAAAGGGTGCATTCGCTCTGTTCCCCTGGTAGATCTGCTGGGTGCAGCAGGTGGGGGAATTATGGAGGAAAGCTCCTCTGAGCAATGCCCGTGCAGATATCTATAAAAGAGAGAGAGGTCACCAACGGCACGTCGGTGGGCAAGGTATGGAAGCCTTTGGGTGAGGGTAGGGTCACCGATGAGACGTATAGCTCTCTTTTGAATGGAGTCCAGGATAGCGAGTGTAGAAGCGGCAGCTGCACCCCAGATGTGGGAGCAGTATTCGAGGTTTGGCCTTATTTGTGAAGTGTATAAGGTATAGAGATTAGTTGGTGAAAAGAATTTGCGAGCCCGGAAGAGGAAACCCAATTTCTTAGCAGCCGCTTCTGCAATTGATGTAACATGTTGGTGCCAATTAAGATTTCGATCCACAGTAATGCCAACAAGAGAAAAGGACTCATTACTTTGAATAACTTGGTTGTTCATTGTGATGGGTCTAGGGCTGCTGTATCTCTTGTGAGAAAGAAAGCAAGACTTAGTTTTGGTGGGGTTGAATTGTGCAAGATTTCTACTTCCCCAGTCTAATATTTTTTGGAGGTCTACGGAGACAGAACCCTCCATGAGTCTGCGATCCTCATCTAATTGGGCTAAAGAGACAGGCTTAGAATATTGTATGTTTGAGTGGAGGGTGCTGTCGTCCGCGTAACTGTGAACTGGGTTGGATGTGCTAGAGAGGAGGTCATTGATGTGGAGAAGAAACAAAGTAGGGGCTAAAGCTGAACCTTGAGGAACTCCTGCATTAATTGGATACAGTTTAGAGGAATGGCCATCCACAACAACAGATATGCTCCTGTTGGAGAGGAAATTTGCTGTCCAGGTACAGAGTTTTGGTGGTAGGCCATAGGCCGGAAGTTTATTAAGCAGCGCTGCGTGCCAGACCTGGTCGAATGCTTTGGATATGTCTAGAGCAACAATCTGGGATTCACCGTGTTGTTCCCTAGACTTGTTCCAAGAATGGGTGACAAAGGAAAGGAGGTCGGCAGTCGATCTGCGCTGACGGAATCCGTACTGCCTGTCGTGGATTAGACTGTGTTTTTCAAGGAATTTTAGTAGTTCGGTGTTTATATACTTTTCCATCACTTTAGAGATGACTGAAAGAAGAGAAATAGGCCTGTAGTTGCTAGGAAGCGCTTTGGATCCTTTCTTGGGGATGGGTTGTACTCGAGCAGTTTTCCAGTTACTAGGGAATATGCCTTTATTGTAAGATATCTGAAACAGACGAGTCAGGACAGGAGCAAGTTCTGGTGCGCATTTTTTGAGAACAATTGCTGGGATCTCGGCAAAGAACTTGAATCTAATACGGGCTATGGAAATAAAATGTATCAAGAAGAATGTTTTACAAACCCTGAAGTCTTAGTTTCAACCGTCATTGTCCTTCATTTTAATAAAATGTTTCCAGAAAATTCATTTCAAATAGACCCTTTCTCTGACGCTTGGCAGTAGTCTTAGCTATAGAGTTTATCGTTAATAGTATATAATTTTTGTAGAATTTTCGTAAAAAGAATCAATAAAGCTCAATATATCTGTTATTATACCAGATATGAAAAAAAATTGTATATATTAATTATAGGGTGTCTTAAACTACATCTTAAAAAATTATTTCTACAATCACAGGGTGGCCCATAAGTCGTTGGTGTTACAAATTTTCTTTTTTTTTGTTAATCAAACACGCCTTATGTTATTGCATTTTTGCATTTTCCATCGAAATATAATGCATGTTTGTAAGAACAAAAATTCTGGACGCAGTAAGTGCGTTATGGTAGCGAATTTTGATCAAATGCTTAATATTTGAATAGCTCAATTTGCTATTAACCTATAAGGTTGCCCAAAAAACGAGTTTTTTCGGGAACACTAAGTTTACTTTCGGATTTTTTTTTAATTTTCAAACAATAAAGTTATTTTGATGAAACATGGCACATTGTTTTTACTATATAGATTATACTGGTAACCAAATTTGATGCCTGCTTTCTTAAAAAAACACACATTATTGCTATTAAAAAATAGTTTTATGAAAATTCACTACCATAACGCACTTGCTGCGTCCAGAGATTTTTATCTTCAAACTGTAAAGAGTTGTTCTTCACACATTATCTTCATCGTGGGAACAAACGGTAGAAAGAATTTCAAAAAAAAATACTGTTAAGGCCTTTTGAACTTTCAAAAAAATTGAATACACCTATAAAGTAATACGGCTATGGTAGCCAGCCTTCCAACACTAAGTGAGATATAAGACACGAAGCACGTGCCGCCACCTAGTTGCAGAACCCAGTAGTATGTTGTCACGGCAGCTCCAAATAACACAAAGTGTTAAATATCAGAGACTGTATACAACCAACTAACAATTAAGTAAATTGTCAGCCCTGGCCCATTTCTACCCTAATATAGGGACAAAGTATGTAAGGCTAGATGCATTCTCACCACAATTAGAACCGTATTATATGTAACCTTACATACTTTGTCCCTATATTAGGGTGGAAATGGGCCAGGGCTGACAATTTACTTAATTGTTAGTTGGTTGTATACAGTCTCTATTTTTTAACATTCTGTGTTATTTGGAGCTGCCGTGACAACATACTAATTGGTTCTGCAACGAGGTGGCGGCACGTGCTTCGTGTCTTATATCTCACTTAGTGTTGGAAGGCTGGCTACTATAGCCGTATTACTTTATAGGTGTATTTTCGCTGCAATTAGTATGTCGTACTGACGAGCTCTAATTAGAGCGAAACCGGTCTACGGTTCTAATTGTGGTGAGAATGCATCTAGCCTTACATACTTTGTCCCCATATTAGGATAGAAATGGGTCAGGGCTGACAATTTACTAAATTGTTGGTTGGTTGTATACAGTCTCCAATATATAACACTTTGTGTTATTTGGCGCTGCCGTGACAACATACTAGTTGGTTCTGCAACGAGGTGGCGGCACGTGCTTCGTGTCTTATATAGACATAGACATAGACACATTTATTTGACCACTTTTTACACTTAAAAATTCAATAATTGTGGCAAGTCGAAATACACTAGCAAAAAATCCAAGTTTTAAAAGTACAAAGCAAAATACACACACATATAAATTAGTTAAAATTAACTATACAATAAGTGAACCTTGTAAAATACAAATTACTACATGTGCGAGATACTAGTGATGGCAAAAACTGTTATATTGCTGTAACAGGTCGCAACTGTTACTGTTATTTAGAAATAACAGTTAAATATAACATGTTGAAAATAACAGTATGAATTATGAATTATTAAGAATTCCACGTAGACGTAGTAACAGAAGCTGAACCCGTCCGGTGGTGTAGTTGGGTAATGTTTAAAATAAAAAATATTCTTGTATTATGTTTAAAACAATTAATTAATTTTTTATTAAAAAAATGATGGAGGTTTTTTTTGGGTATTCATCACTAATAATAATTTGGTAAAAAATTCAACAATGCAGAATTTCTTTCGAATTTTCTTTACTAATTAAGTATTAGTTAATCACTGAGCTTGAAAACCTCTATAGCCATCTTTTCCTTGAAAATGAGACTTATGAAATACATGAATTATTGTAAGCAAAAAATAAAATAAATAATTTAAAAAAAATTAAAACTAATTTTTTTCTCTCTACCTATAGGGCGAAGTGTGTCTGGTTTCAACTATACCGGGTACAGGGAATATTTTTATAATTTCATTAAAATTGGTACTGTTTCTGAGATTTTTTAAGTGTCAGCGATTTTTTATTTTGCAGTAGTAATAAAAAAAAAGATGTTTAAAATCGGACCCATTTCTTAGATTTCCAAAGTGAAAAGTAAAAAGGAATATTGATTTATTAGTTACATAAGGCAAAGAAGAATGAGCAAAGAAACTGCCTAATATAGTATAATACCTAAGGACTCATGTTAAAGCATAACTGTACATTTGTATACATATCAGTAACGTAACAGACTTTCGTCGACCAAAGTCAGTCAAATAATGTTCATCAACAAAAACTCAGAACTTTGAAAGTGTTTTGTTAGAAAAGTTTTTTTTTGTGTAAGACAATTTTTCTCAAAGAAAAAAAGAAACATCGTTGATTTTATTTACATTTTTCATATTTTGTGTTTGTTTATAAATTGTAAATATATGTGTGTGTTTTGTGTGAATCAACAACCTGTCAAAATTTAACAGTTTCATTGTACCGACGACCCTACGTTCCCAAAGCTGTGAGCACACTAGTATAAAGTAGTATGTTATGAAGTAAAGTCCGCTCTATACTCTATACCCCATTCCCAGTCTCATGTCCATTCTTCCTGTTATAACAGTTGCGTATGAAAACAGTATTATGTTATGAAGTAAAGTCCGCTCTATACCCCATTCACAGTCTCATGTCCATTCATCCTGTTATAACAGTTGCGGATGAAAACAGAAGTTGCTTCATCGTAGCCGTGCAACAGAAACAGATACGACAACAGAAACAGATACGACTCCGAGTTCTAGTGTAAAGCGCAACAGCATCCCCTCCACTGTACCTGATATTTGTATATATCCATAACAGGTTGTTACTGTTGCGGCTCGACAACAGTTAAAATATAACAGACTGTTAAATAACAACCCATCACTACGAGATACAAAGACTATAGCACTATGGAGGCATCCATGTACTCACGGACTGAATAATAAGCGTTTTGCTTAAAGTAATGCTTTATAGCATTTTTAAATTTCCCATAATCTAAGCACTTTATGTGAACTGATAGCTTATTATATAAGGCGATATGCAAATAATTATTTACAGATTTTTGTAGTCTAAATCTCTGCGGTCGTATCAAACCAGCCGATCTTGTACTATAGTTATGGTATGCAGAATTTAGCTGATAATCAAATTTATCCCTGTCTATATTTAATAACTGACTAAAGATGTATATCGTGGGAAGTCATAATTCCCAGACTAATAAAGTACGGCTTACAGTGTTCACGGCAGCCAACTCCAGCAATCAACCTAACCACTTTTTTTTAATCACTTAGTACAAGACTGGTTTGATAATAGAGATATATCGATGGTAACACTTTCGAAAGAGTTCTTCAAATGTGCTCGTACTAGGACCTCTAAAATCGATCTGCAAGGTCTGTGTAAGTTTAAAGTATTAACTTTGGTGATACGCTGTATAATAATAGTGTAAAATTCTTATGAAAATTCACTACTATAACGCACTTGCTGCGTCCCGAAATGTTTATTATTATTTTAGTTAAACAACTATTTCACACGAATTAATTAACCTCCTTTTTGTCATTTTTAAAATATTTAGAATGAATTCATACCTGACGATCAATAATGCCAATAAATTCAATTAACTCTTTTATAAACTTTCTCCGAAAGCTTTGGTTTAGTGTCTGAGTAAGTTTCAGAAAAAAAAAACAGCATACATATGGCCTACTTTGATGTTAGCTTCCTTGTTATCTCTTCTTAAGCAGAGCCGGATTCTTACCAGATAAATATAGTGGCTTCATTATTGAAATAAGATAACATAAGATTCTGACAATATTGTTGCGTTTTCGCCGGGTTCTGGATAAGTGAGACTTTAAATTTTAACAAAACAACTTTATTTACACTCTAAATATGGATACAATAAAATTTCTAGAATGTCTCTCTCACAGAACACTTAATTTACTGCCCTTACAATTATTAGTCTGCACACAAGTTACTACACTTCACACTGGTTACTGCTTCTTCGAGTCACTTCAACATTATCTAATTGACCTGAACTGTCTGGGCTGGCTTGCTTTCGCTTTTATATACTCGCCGTACCTTCCACCTTGTTTCTGGAGCGTTCCATTCCAGAACGTTCCAGGACCTTCTTTTACTAGAAGGTTCTGTGAATACAGATCGGTCCCGTGTGTATACAGGGGGATGTATATACAGGTGATCCAAATGTGGTCATCACTCCTATGTTACACAAAAGGTGTTTCTCGAACTATAAGATCTCTGCGTATACAGGGTGTAATGGTTCTCTGCGTATACAGGGTGTATATACAGGCTGTTCGGAATGCGCAGACCTCAGTTATCCGTTCCGACGGGGTACAAGTTGGTAACTTCGTTATTTTCGGTCCTAGAGGGCTGAGACTTCGCCTGTGGGGGGTCACCCCCAGGGGGTGGGGAGGCGGTGTTGCCAGATTGTGCAAGAATTCCCAGATGTTTGGAAAATTTTTGGATGTGTGGCAACACCGCACCTACATATATTGAGGTGCTTTGTAACAATATTATGAAGAAACAAGATATTTAAATATGTAGCACATTTCCAGTGTGGACTCGTGATATATAAAAATTGGGGGGGGGGGGTTTGTTGGGGGGCCCTCTAAAAGACAAGTTGTGGGAAATTCGTAGGTATCCAAATTTTATTTCAAAATTAGCTATGTAATATGTAAAATAAAAGTTAGGGACGCAGCAAGTGCGGTATGGTAGTTAATTTTCATTAAATGTCAGAAATTTAAAAAACTCAATTTTCTATAAACTTAGAAAGTTAAATTTTGGTATGTTGTAAGGTATTTCCCATGTACAATATCGGGGCGGCAAAGACGCGGACGAGCCAAATTTCATTAAAATAGCTTTGTAATTTTCGGACAAAACATTTTTTCCAAAGAAAACTCAAAATTTTCCCGGAAAACCCTGTCCGCTTTTCCTAGCTAACGAACTCATCCAAGTCATTAATAAGAGAAAGGTGCTTGCCGAGTTTCTTCCAAATCGGTGAATTATTTTTTGAGTTATCGGTTGGATATATATATATATATATATATATATATATATATATATATATATATATATATATATATATATATATATATATATATATATATATATATATATATATATATGTATATATATATATATATATATATATATATATATATATATATATATATACATACATATATATATATATATATATATATATATATATATATATATATATATATATATATATATATATATATATATATATATATACGTATGTATATGTATCACACCGATGACTCAAAAAATAATAGGCCGATTTTAATCAAATTTGGTGGATGCCTTCCTTTTGCACGTGGCTTCGATAGGTTCGCTAGCCAGAAAATCGGCCCAGGTTTTCCCGGAAAATAGTGTTCTTTTTTTCGGAAAAAAAAATATATCTCCGGATATAACAAAGTAAGGGCAACCAAATTGGGTACGCGTGTTTGTATTATAAAGAGTGAACCATGTACCAAAATTTAGGTCTGTAAGTTTAAAGACAAAAAAGTTATGGCCGCTTAAATAAAAAATTGGAGTTTTCCTCAAAACGTCAAAGTCGCTATTTGAAACGTCAAAATTCGCAACATTTAGACAAATAACCTGAAACAAATACGGATTATGTAAAGAAAAGGTCGCACGAAGTGTGTTCTGCAAACCCTTATGTTTCAGCTTCAACCGTCATTGTCCTTCATTATGCTAAAATATTTTCACAAAATTCATTTCAGATAGACCCTTTCTATGATGCTTTGGCTGTAGTTTTATTTAAGTTTATGGTTTAACGGTCTATAATTTTTAGCTGATTTTGGTAGAAAAAATTCGTTAATGAGGAGAACTCGACTTTTGAATTTAAAAAGATTTCTTCAAATGAGCGCAAACTAGCGCCCCCTAGGATCCAGATCCGCGTTTACTTTCAGTTTTTATCTATTTACATATATGGCGCATTTCTACGGTAAAGCTCAATATAATTGTTATTATAGAAGATACGAGAAGACGTTTACGTTAATTATAGGGTGTCTTGAGCTGCATCTTATAAAAATTTTTTGACAATCACAGGTGGTCCATAAGTCGTTGGTGATCCCTACAATTCTTTTTGCGAACACCCTTATATTATTCCATTTTTGAATTTTTTATCGAAATATGATGCATGTTTGTAACAAACAAAAGTAGATACACAGTAAGTGCGTTTTGGTAGCGAATTTTCATAAAATCTTGAAATTTCGGTACCTCAATTTGCTATTAACCTAAGGTTTGTTGGCTAGGAAACCAACATTTTAAGTTTATTTTCAGAAAATTTTTGTACATTTTCAAACAATAAGTAACTTCGATAAAATATGGTACATTGTTTCTATTATATAGGTTATACCCGTAACCTGATTGATGCCTGCTTGCATTAGAGAGACATATTTGCTATTAAAAACAATGTTTTAACATTTTTTCTAAATTGGCATTTGGATTTTCTCAAATAACAAGGACAAAAAATAATGATTTAATGCAGAAAGTGTTACTAAATGGTTTTTGAGCGTTGGGAAGTAAATTCACAGAATGAGGTTGACGATGAACAGATTTATTAAGGAAGCAAATTGAACTATTTGATATGTCAAAATTTTAGTAGTCAATGTCATCTTTACAAGTTTTGATTACTCTATTTGGATAAACCTATCAAAATTGTGACTTGGACAAGCACAAGTTATCAACTTATTTGTCAAATGTCACAATGTATAATCTATCTCAATAAATATTACTATTACTATTACTATAACGCACTTGCTGCGTCCAGACTTTTTCACAATGTAACACTATTCTTGTTCAACATGGTTGTAAAGTAGATAAATTACCTTTCTAAAGAGGTATCACAGGACCTATGTATCATTTAAAAAATAATGACGGCCTTGGGAAAAACAATGCTCAATTTTTTTTTTCTTAAGATGCAAAATGACGCATAATTTGAAATCTCAAATTTCCAGATCTCTATTTGTATTCATTTAAGCTCAACGCCTTGATTCCCTGCCATTGTATGTTATTCGCGACCTTAAATTTTACCTCTTATATTCAAAACTTTTTTGTACAGTTTTTCGTTATTTTTGTCAGTGATTCATTTCGTATTGGCCAGCAGGCTAATTTCAACTATTATAAGCCTGTGGTTTTGAGGGACGACAAGAAGTTGTAAATCACACACAAGGTACTAGCGCAGTGGGAACTGTCATTTGCATGTAAATCTTTAGATAAGAAAGACAACAGAAACCGTTATACCATAATGTCATTATAATATTCTCATTTGTTTCAATAACATTTATTTATAAATTAGTCTTCCTATACAAATTACATTTTAGTATGATGAAGTTTACATAGAAAGGTAAAATTTTGGTTAGATATTAATAGACATTTATAGAAAATGAAAGTAAAATAAAAAATATTATTTGAATTCAAAACTTTCGTTGGCCACAATTTCGAGAAAATTGTTCAGAAGTCCATAAAATTCTGAGAAAGGCCAGGTAATCATTGAATCTTTGAATAGTTGGGTTAGTAAGGCGCATACTCTGTAGTAGGCATGTTGTGAAAAGGGCATGAATATTAAACAGAAACAGGCAGCATTGGTTGCAACAAGTGATAAATTTGTAGTCGATAACTATTTATTTAAGAATTAGTATTTTGTGATAGTGGTAATAAAAGTCTGGCTGAATTGGTGGTAAGATTTAAAACACATGATTATTATATTCAATATTCAAGGTCTGATGTGTCCATGATTTGACCACAGCTGTGTCCTTGATTGCAGAATATATCCGGTCTTTGTTCTGAAATCATAGTCTGTAACATCGGCAGGTTGTTGTAAAATCCATTTATGTTCCACTGGAGAATTTTTTTTAAATGCATAATAAAGTTGAAGATGAAATTTCAATTTAATAATTTTTTTGTGAATAATCGCTTTCATCAGCATCAGATGTTAAATCGCCTGAAGTTTGTATCTGAAGATGGTTTAGCAGGATTTTCCTTAGCTTTGTACTTCTGGCTTTTAACGATCGTTCTTCAATGCGTGGGTATATCTTTCTTAACATGTCGATTAATGCCACATACCCCATGGTATTGTTTTGGATGATGCCAAGTGGATCTGGGAACCCTTAGTATTTTCAAAAAGATCAAGTAGTTGCTCATAGTTTAAAATGAAGGTTGAACCGTTTTGTCTTACAAAAACTTCTAAACTCATTCTAGTGGAATCCTTGCCTTTATTTTCCTTTTTCTTGGGATTGGGCGCTGTAGCGATAGGCTTAAAGAAATGGAAGTTTTTCTCTTCACTTGGTGTTGGTGGGGTCAAGGTTTCATCAATGTTTCTTTTTTGACTTGTTTGAGGTCGTTCAACTTCCCTTTGCTCTTTATTTGCTTCACTTATTTGTAATTGATGTAATTCGGTATTTGGTAGATGTAACTGTTTAGGTGATGGTTGAATTGCGATGACTGTAGTTTGTAACAAAGGTGTGGCGCTTGCTGCAGGTGTAATATTTGCATTTGACGTTGATATTGTAGAGATCTTTGTTGTATTTGTTTTAGGTGTGATATTTTAGGTGTGGCTACTGTTATCTGTAAATGTGCAATTTGCAGCTAAATGTCCTGTTTGTTTACTCTTATAGCATGCTAAGCTATCTCTGGATAGGAAGATTCTGTAGGATGTGCTCTCATAATTAATTCGAAATGATTCTGGAATAGCTGCTTGTGCCGGGGTGATAAATATTTGTCTTCGGAAACCAAATATGTGACTAAATTGAGGTAGTGATGAATTAATTTTCAGAAATGTCATTGGTGAGAGCCACTTGAGTCCCATGTTTTCTAATTCTTCGTTTTTTTAGCTCATTTTTGTCATTTTCTGAAATTCACTAAGAGGAGATCGCGTCTTAAATTTTTTTTAAATGTTAAAGGAATATAATGTATATATATATATATATATATATATATATATATATATATATATATATATATATATATATATATATATATATATATATATATATATATATATATATATATATATATATATAGGAAATAATAGACCGATTTTGATTATATTTCGAAAGTACCATTCTTTGCAAGTGGCTTGGCTAAGTTCGTTCATTTCTTCATTTCGAGTTTCCTTTCGGAAAATTTTTATATCTCCGTAACTAACAAAGCTACGGCAACCAAATTTGATCTATTAAATATTACAGACAATATTTTTTCTTGTTGGTGCATATATAGTTTTCGTAAAAAAATCAAAAAAATTGATAATTTCTATGAAAATTCATTACAATAACGCACTTGCTGCGTCCAGACTTTTACTTTTTAGTGAATTTTCTTTATAAAAAAAAATCACTATTGAGGAGATCCCGACTATTGAAT
Organism: Tillus elongatus; assembly: GCA_964006375.1. Taxonomy (NCBI): domain Eukaryota; kingdom Metazoa; phylum Arthropoda; class Insecta; order Coleoptera; family Cleridae; genus Tillus; species Tillus elongatus. Next base: position 172,429,680 of record OZ023265.1, on the reverse strand, counting down.
TTGGAAAAAATTTCTTCAATGGAAAAAATTTCTTCAAATGAGCGCTAGTTTGGCCTCGTAGAACACATATCCGGGGTCAGTTTCACTTTATTTATATATATATATATATATATATATATATATATATATATATATATATATATATATATATATATATATATATATGTATGTATGTATGTATGTATCACACCTGTAACTCAAAAAATAATAGGCCGATTTGGTAGGTACCTTCCTTTTGCAAGTGGCTTGGATAGGTTCGCTAGCCAGGATAATCGGCCCGGGTTTTCCCGGAAAATTGTGTTATTTTTTCGAAAAAAATATATCTCCGGAAATAACAAAGTAACGGCAACCAAATTGGGTACGCGTGTTTATATTATAAAGAGTGAACCATATACCAAAATTTAGGTCTGTAAGTTTACAGACAAAAAAGTTATGGCCGCTTAAATAAAATAAAAAAAAATTGGAGTTTTCCTTGAAACGTCAAAATTCGCAACATTTAGACAAATAACCTGAAACAAATACGGATTATGTAAAGAAAAGGTCGCACGAAGAGTGTTCTGCAAACCTTTAAGTTTCAACTTCAACCGTCATTGTCCGTCATTATGCTAAAATATTTCCAGAAAATTCATTTCAGATAGACTCTTTCTCTGATGCTTTGGCGGTAGTTTTAGATAAGTTTATGGTTTAACGGTCTATAATTTTTAGCTAATTTTGGTAGAAAAAAATCGTCAATGAGGAGAACTCGACTTTTGAATTTAAAAAGATTTCTTCAAATGAGCGCAAACTAGCGCCCCCTAGGATCCAGATCCGCGTTTACTTTCAGTTTTTATCTGTTTACATATATACAGGATGGCGCATTTCTACGGTAAAGCTCAATATAATTGTTATTATACAAGATACGAGAAAACGTTTACGTTAATTATAGGGTGTCTTGAGCTGCATCTTATAAAAATATTTTGACAATCACAGGTAGTCCATAAGTCGTTGGTGATCCCGACAATTCTTTTTTCGATCACCCTTATATTATTCCATTTTTTATTTTTTTATCGAAATGTGATGCATGTTTGTAACAAACGAAAGTTGATACACAGTAAGTGCGTGTTGGTAGCGAATTTTCATTAAATCCTTGAAATTTCGGTACCTCAATTTGCTATTAACCTAAGGTTTGTTGGCTAGGAAACCAACATTTTAAGTTTATTTTCAGAAAATTTTTGTACATTTTCAAACAATAAGTAACTTCGATAAAATATGGTACATTGTTACTATTATATAGGTTATACCGGTAACCTGATTGATGCCTGCTTGCATTAGAGAGACATATTTGCTATTAAAACCATTTTTATGAAAATTTACTTCCAGAACGCACTTGCTGCGTCCAGACTTTTTCACAATGTAACACTATTCTTGTTCAATATGGTTGTAAAGTAGATAAATTACCTTTCTAAAGAGGTATCATTTTAAAAATAATGATGGCCTTGGGAAAAACAATGCTCAATTTTCTTTCGTAAAGATGCAAAATGACGCATAATTTGAGATCTGAAATTTCCAGATCTCTATTTGTATTCATTTAAGCTCAACGTCTTGATTCCCTGCCATTGTATGTTATTCGCGACCTTAATTTTTACCTCTTACCTATATCCTAAACTTTTTTGTAAGGTTTTTCGTTATTTTTGTCAGTGATTCATTTCGTATTGGCCAGCAGGCTAATTTCAACTATTATAAGCCTGTGGTTTTGAGGGACGACAAGAAGTTGTAAATCACACAAAAGGTACTAGCGCAGTGGGAACTGTCATTTGCATGTAAATCTTTAGATAAGAAAGACAATAGAAACCGTTATATCATAACGTCATTATAATATTCTCATTTGTTTCAATAACATTTATTTATAAATTAGTCTTCCTATACAAATTAAATTTTAGTATCATGAAGTTTACATAGAAAGGTAAAATTTTGGTTAGACATTAATAGACATTTATAGAAAATGAAAGTAAAATAAAAAATATTATTTGAATTCAAAACTTTCGTTGGCCACAATTTCGAGAAAATTGTTCAGAAATCCATAAAATTCTGAGAAAGGCCAGGTAATCATTGAATCTTTGAATAGTTGGGTTAGTAAGGCGCATACTCTGTAGTAAGCATGTTGTGAAAAGGGCATGAATATTAAACAGAAACAGGCAGCATTGGTTGCAACAAGTGATAAATTTGTATTCGATAACTATTGATTTAAGAATTAGTATTTTGTGATAGTGGTAATAAAAGTGTGGCAGAATTGGTGGTAAGATTTAAAACACATTATTATTATATTCAATATTCAAGGTCTGCTGTGTCCATGATTTGACCACAGCTGTGTCCATGATTTGACTACAGCTGTGTCCATGATTTGACCACAGCTGTGTCCATGATTGCAAACAGAGTATATCCGGTCTTTGTTCTGAAATCATAGTCTGTAACATCGGCAGGTTGTTGTAAAATCCATTTATGTTCCACTGGAGAATTTTTTTGAAATGCATAATAAAGTTGAAGATGAAATTTCAATTTAATAATTTTTTTGTGAATAATCGCTTTCATCAGTATCAGATGTTAAATCGCCTGAAGTTTGTATCTGAAGATGGTTTAGCAGGATTTTCCTTAGCTTTGTACTTCTGGCTTTTAACGATTGTTCTTCAATGCGTGGGTATATCTTTCTTAACATGTCGATTAATGCCACATACCCCATGGTATTGTTTTGGATGATGCCAAGTGGATCTGGGAACCCTTAGTATTTTCAAAAAGATCAAGTAGTTGCTCATAGTTTAAAATGAAGGTTGAACCGTTTTGTCTTACAAAAACTTCTAAACTCATTCTAGTGGAATCCTTGCCTTTATTTTCCTTTTTCTTGGGATTGGGCGCTGTAGCGATAGGCTTAAAGAAATGGAAGTTTTTCTCTTCACTTGGTGTTGGTGGGGTCAAGGTTTCATCAATGTTTCTTTTTTGACTTGTTTGAGGTCGTTCAACTTCCCTTTGCTCTTTATTTGCTTCACTTATTTGTAATTGATGTAATTCGGTATTTGGTAGATGTAACTGTTTAGGTGATGGTTGAATTGCGATGACTGTAGTTTGTAACAAAGGTGTGGCGCTTGCTGCAGGTGTAATATTTGCATTTGACGTTGATATTGTAGAGATCTTTGTTGTATTTGTTTTAGGTGTGATATTTTAGGTGTGGCTACTGTTATCTGTAAATGTGCAATTTGCAGCTAAATGTCCTGTTTGTTTACTCTTATAGCATGCTAAGCTATCTCTGGATAGGAAGATTCTGTAGGATGTGCTCTCATAATTAATTCGAAATGATTCTGGAATAGCTGCTTGTGCCGGGGTGATAAATATTTGTCTTCGGAAACCAAATATGTGACTAAATTGAGGTAGTGATGAATTAATTTTCAGAAATGTCATTGGTGAGAGCCACTTGAGTCCCATGTTTTCTAATTCTTCGTTTTTTTAGCTCATTTTTGTCATTTTCTGAAATTCACTAAGAGGAGATCGCGTCTTAAATTTTTTTTAAATGTTAAAGGAATATAATGTATATATATATATATATATATATATATATATATATATATATATATATATATATATATATATATATATATATATATATATATATATATATATATATATATATATATAGGAAATAATAGACCGATTTTGATTATATTTCGAAAGTACCATTCTTTGCAAGTGGCTTGGCTAAGTTCGTTCATTTCTTCATTTCGAGTTTCCTTTCGGAAAATTTTTATATCTCCGTAACTAACAAAGCTACGGCAACCAAATTTGATCTATTAAATATTACAGACAATATTTTTTCTTGTTGGTGCATATATAGTTTTCGTAAAAAAATCAAAAAAATTGATAATTTCTATGAAAATTCATTACAATAACGCACTTGCTGCGTCCAGACTTTTACTTTTTAGTGAATTTTCTTTATAAAAAAAAATCACTATTGAGGAGATCCCGACTATTGAATTTGGAAAAAATTTCTTCAATGGAAAAAATTTCTTCAAATGAGCGCTAATTTGGCCTCGTAGAACACATATCCGGGGTCAGTTTCACTTTATTTATATATATATATATATATATATATATATATATATATATATATATATATATATATATATATATATATATATATATATATATATATGTATGTATGTATGTATGTATCACACCTGTAACTCAAAAAATAATAGGCCGATTTGGTAGGTACCTTCCTTTTGCAAGTGGCTTGGATAGGTTCGCTAGCCAGGATAATCGGCCCGGGTTTTCCCGGAAAATTGTGTTATTTTTTCGAAAAAAATATATCTCCGGAAATAACAAAGTAACGGCAACCAAATTGGGTACGCGTGTTTATATTATAAAGAGTGAACCATATACCAAAATTTAGGTCTGTAAGTTTACAGACAAAAAAGTTATGGCCGCTTAAATAAAATAAAAAAAAATTGGAGTTTTCCTTGAAACGTCAAAATTCGCAACATTTAGACAAATAACCTGAAACAAATACGGATTATGTAAAGAAAAGGTCGCACGAAGAGTGTTCTGCAAACCTTTAAGTTTCAACTTCAACCGTCATTGTCCGTCATTATGCTAAAATATTTCCAGAAAATTCATTTCAGATAGACTCTTTCTCTGATGCTTTGGCGGTAGTTTTAGATAAGTTTATGGTTTAACGGTCTATAATTTTTAGCTAATTTTGGTAGAAAAAAATCGTCAATGAGGAGAACTCGACTTTTGAATTTAAAAAGATTTCTTCAAATGAGCGCAAACTAGCGCCCCCTAGGATCCAGATCCGCGTTTACTTTCAGTTTTTATCTGTTTACATATATACAGGATGGCGCATTTCTACGGTAAAGCTCAATATAATTGTTATTATACAAGATACGAGAAAACGTTTACGTTAATTATAGGGTGTCTTGAGCTGCATCTTATAAAAATATTTTGACAATCACAGGTAGTCCATAAGTCGTTGGTGATCCCGACAATTCTTTTTTCGATCACCCTTATATTATTCCATTTTTTATTTTTTTATCGAAATGTGATGCATGTTTGTAACAAACGAAAGTTGATACACAGTAAGTGCGTGTTGGTAGCGAATTTTCATTAAATCCTTGAAATTTCGGTACCTCAATTTGCTATTAACCTAAGGTTTGTTGGCTAGGAAACCAACATTTTAAGTTTATTTTCAGAAAATTTTTGTACATTTTCAAACAATAAGTAACTTCGATAAAATATGGTACATTGTTACTATTATATAGGTTATACCGGTAACCTGATTGATGCCTGCTTGCATTAGAGAGACATATTTGCTATTAAAACCATTTTTATGAAAATTTACTTCCAGAACGCACTTGCTGCGTCCAGACTTTTTCACAATGTAACACTATTCTTGTTCAATATGGTTGTAAAGTAGATAAATTACCTTTCTAAAGAGGTATCATTTTAAAAATAATGATGGCCTTGGGAAAAACAATGCTCAATTTTCTTTCGTAAAGATGCAAAATGACGCATAATTTGAGATCTGAAATTTCCAGATCTCTATTTGTATTCATTTAAGCTCAACGTCTTGATTCCCTGCCATTGTATGTTATTCGCGACCTTAATTTTTACCTCTTACCTATATCCTAAACTTTTTTGTAAGGTTTTTCGTTATTTTTGTCAGTGATTCATTTCGTATTGGCCAGCAGGCTAATTTCAACTATTATAAGCCTGTGGTTTTGAGGGACGACAAGAAGTTGTAAATCACACAAAAGGTACTAGCGCAGTGGGAACTGTCATTTGCATGTAAATCTTTAGATAAGAAAGACAATAGAAACCGTTATATCATAACGTCATTATAATATTCTCATTTGTTTCAATAACATTTATTTATAAATTAGTCTTCCTATACAAATTAAATTTTAGTATCATGAAGTTTACATAGAAAGGTAAAATTTTGGTTAGACATTAATAGACATTTATAGAAAATGAAAGTAAAATAAAAAATATTATTTGAATTCAAAACTTTCGTTGGCCACAATTTCGAGAAAATTGTTCAGAAATCCATAAAATTCTGAGAAAGGCCAGGTAATCATTGAATCTTTGAATAGTTGGGTTAGTAAGGCGCATACTCTGTAGTAAGCATGTTGTGAAAAGGGCATGAATATTAAACAGAAACAGGCAGCATTGGTTGCAACAAGTGATAAATTTGTATTCGATAACTATTGATTTAAGAATTAGTATTTTGTGATAGTGGTAATAAAAGTGTGGCAGAATTGGTGGTAAGATTTAAAACACATTATTATTATATTCAATATTCAAGGTCTGCTGTGTCCATGATTTGACCACAGCTGTGTCCATGATTTGACTACAGCTGTGTCCATGATTTGACCACAGCTGTGTCCATGATTGCAAACAGAGTATATCCGGTCTTTGTTCTGAAATCATAGTCTGTAACATCGGCAGGTTGTTGTAAAATCCATTTATGTTCCACTGGAGAATTTTTTTGAAATGCATAATAAAGTTGAAGATGAAATTTCAATTTAATAATTTTTTTGTGAATAATCGCTTTCATCAGTATCAGATGTTAAATCGCCTGAAGTTTGTATCTGAAGATGGTTTAGCAGGATTTTCCTTAGCTTTGTACTTCTGGCTTTTAACGATTGTTCTTCAATGCGTGGGTATATCTTTGTTAACATGTCGATTAATGCCACATACCCCATGGTATAGTTTTGGATGATGCTAAGTGGATCTGGGAACCCTTAGTATTTTCAAAAAGATCAAGTAGTTGCTCATAGTTTAAAATGAAGGTTGAACCGTTTTGTCTTACAAAAACTTCTAAACTCATTCTAGTGGAATCCTTGCCTTTATTTTCCTTTTTCTTGGGATTGGGCGCTGTAGCGATAGGCTTAAAGAAATGGAAGTTTTTCTCTTCACTTGGTGTTGGTGGGGTCAAGGTTTCATCAATGTTTCTTTTTTGACTTGTTTGAGGTCGTTCAACTTCCCTTTGCTCTTTATTTGCTTCACTTATTTGTAATTGATGTAATTCGGTATTTGGTAGATGTAACTGTTTAGGTGATGGTTGAATTGCGATGACTGTAGTTTGTAACAAAGGTGTGGCGCTTGCTGCAGGTGTAATATTTGCATTTGACGTTGATATTGTAGAGATCTTTGTTGTATTTGTTTTAGGTGTGATATTTTAGGTGTGGCTTTTGTTATCTGTAAATGTGCAATTTGCAGCTAAATGTCCTGTTTGTTTACTCTTATAGCATGCTAAGCTATCTCTGGATAGGAAGATTCTGTAGGATGTGCTCTCATAATTAATTCGAAATGATTCTGGAATAGCTGCTTGTGTCGGGGTGATAAATATTTGCCTTCGGAAACCAAATATGTGACTAAATTGAGGTAGTGATGAATTAATTTTCAGAAATGTCATTGGTGGGAGCCACTTGAGTCCCATGTTTTCTAATTCTTCGTTTTTTTAGCTCATTTTTTTCATTTTCTGAAATTCACTAAGAGGAGATCGCGTCTTAATTTTTTTTTAAATGTTAAAGCAATATAATGTATATATATATATATATATATATATATATATATATATATATATATATATATATATATATATATATATAGGAAATAATAGACCGATTTTGAATATATTTGGAAAGTACCATTCTTTGCAAGTGGCTTGGATAAGTTCGTTTATTTCGAGTTTCCTTTCGGACAATTTTTATATCTCCGTAACTAACAAAGCTACGGCAACCAAATTTGATCTATTAAATATTACAGACAATATTTTTTCTTGTTGGTGCATATATAGTTTTCGTAAAAAAAAATCAAAAAAATTGATAATTTCTACGAAAATTCATTACAATAACGCACTTGCTGCGTCCAGACTTTTACTTTTTAGTGAATTTTCTTTATAAAAAAATCACTATTGAGGAGATCCCGACTATTGAATTTTGAAAAAAATTCTTCAAATGAGCGCTAATTTGACCTTCTAGAACACATATTCGGGGTCAGTTTCACTATATTTATTTATATATATATATATATATATATATATATATATATATATATATATATATATATATATATATATATATATATATATATATGTATGTATGTATGTATGTATAACACCGGTAACTCAAAAAATAATAGGCCGATTTGGTGGGTACCTTCCTTTTGCAAGTGGCTTGGATAGGTTCGCTAGCCAGGAAAATCGGCTCAGGTTTTCCCGGAAAATTGTGTTATTTTTTTCGAAAAAAAATATATCTCCGAAAATAACAAAGTAAGGGCAACCAAATTGGGTACCGTTATTTGTATTATAAAGAGTGAACCATGTACCAAAATTTAGGTCTGTAAGTTTAAAGACAAGAAAGTTATGGCCGCTTAAATAAAATAAAAAAATTGGAGTTTTCCTTGAAACGTCAAAATTCGCAACATTTAGGCAAATAACCTAAAACAAATACGGATTATGTAAAGAAAGGGTCGCACGAAGAGTGTTCTGCAAACCCTTAAGTTTCAGCTTCAACCGTCATTGTCCTTCAATATGCTAAAATATTTCCAGAACATTCATTTCAGATAGACTCTTTCTCTGATGCTTTGGCGGTAGTTTTAGTTAAGTTTATGGTTTAACGGTCTATAATTTTTAGCTAATTTTGGTAGAAAAAATCGTCAATGAGGAGAACTCGACATTTGAATTTAAAAAGATTTCTTCAAATGAGCGCAAGCTAGCGCCCCCCAGGATCCAGATCCGCGTTTACTTTCAGTTTTTATCTGTTTACATATATACAGGATGGCGCATTTCTACGGTAAAGCTCAATATAATTGTTATTATACAAGATACGAGAAAACGTTTACGTTAATTATAGGGTGTCTTGAGCTGCATCTTATAAAAATATTTTGACAATCACAGGTGGTCCATAAGTCGTTGGTGATCCCTACAATTCTTTTTGCGAACACCCTTATATTATTCCATTTTTGAATTTTTTATCGAAATATGATGCATGTTTGTAACAAACAAAAGTAGATACACAGTAAGTGCGTTTTGGTAGCGAATTTTCATAAAATCTTGAAATTTCGGTACCTCAATTTGCTATTAACCTAAGGTTTGTTGGCTAGGAAACCAACATTTTAAGTTTATTTTCAGAAAATTTTTGTACATTTTCAAACAATAAGTAACTTCGATAAAATATGGTACATTGTTTCTATTATATAGGTTATACCCGTAACCTGATTGATGCCTGCTTGCATTAGAGAGACATATTTGCTATTAAAAACAATGTTTTAACATTTTTTCTAAATTGGCATTTGGATTTTCTCAAATAACAAGGACAAAAAATAATGATTTAATGCAGAAAGTGTTACTAAATGGTTTTTGAGCGTTGGGAAGTAAATTCACAGAATGGGGTTGACGATGAACAGATTTATTAAGGAAGCAAATTGAACTATTTGGTATGTCAAAATTTTAGTAGTCAATGTCATCTTTACAAGTTTTGATTACTCTATTTGGATAAACCTATCAAAATTGTGACTTGGACAAGCACAAGTTATCAACTTATTTGTCAAATGTCACATTGTATAATCTATCACAATAAATATTACTATTACTATTACTATTACTATAACGCACTTGCTGCGTCCAGACTTTTTCACAATGTAACACTATTCTTGTTCAACATGGTTGTAAAGTAGATAAATTACCTTTCTAAAGAGGTATCACAGGACCTATGTATCATTTAAAAAATAATGACGGCCTTGGGAAAAAACAATGCTCAATTATTTTTCTTTCGTAAAGATGCAAAATGACGCATAATTTGATATCTCAAATTTCCAGATCTCTATTTGTATTCATTTAAGCTCAACGCCTTGATTCCCTGCCATTGTATGTTATTCGCGACCTTAAATTTTACCTCTTACCTATATTCAAAACATTTTGTACAGTTTTTCGTTATTTTTGCCAGTGATTCATTTCGTATTGGCCAGCAGGCTAATTTCAACTATTATAAGCCTGTGGTTTTGAGGGACGACAAGAAGTTGTAAATCACACAAAAGGTACTAGCGCAGTGGGAACTGTCATTTGCATGTAAATCTTTAGATAAGAAAGACAACAGAAACCGTTATATCATAACGTCATAATATTCTCATTTGTTTCAATAACATTTATTTATAATTTAGTCTTCCTATACAAATACATTTTAGTATCATGAAGTTTACATAGAAAGGTAAAATTTTGGTTAGACATTAATATCAACTTTATAGAAAATGAAAGTAAAATAAAAAATATTATTTGATTTCAAAACTTTCGTTGGCTACAATTTCGAGAAAATTGTTCAGAAGTCCATAAAATTCTGAGAAAGGCCAGGTAATCATTGAATCTTTGAATAGTTGGGTTAGTAGGGCGCATACTCTGTAGTAGGCATGTTGTGAAAAGGGCATGAGACAGGAATATTAAACAGGAACAGGCAGCATTGGTTGCAACAAGTGATAAATTTGTATTCGATAACTATTGATTTAAGAATTAGTATTTTGTGATAGTGGTAATAAAAGTGTGGCAGAATTGGTGGTAAGATTTAAAACACATGCTTATTATATTCAATATTTAAGGTCTGCTGTGTCCATGATTTGACCACAGCTGTGTCCATGATTTGACCACAGCTGTGTCGAACGCATAGCAAACCCGGCGATGATTTTTTATTTCCGTTTGATGTGACTTGTGCTTTTTTGCAATGTTTAAAAAACGGAATGCTCTTTGCAGTTATTTGCTAACAGTTACTCTTGTTTAAATTCGAGCACAGCACACTTAGAGTATAGGTAATATTTTAAAAAATCTCTGGGCGCAGCAAGTGCGTTATGGTAGCGAATTTTCTTTAAAATATGTTTAATAGCAAATGTCTTTCTTTGATGAAAGCAGGCATCAAACTTGGTTGCCTATATAGTAGAAACAATGTACCATATTTCATCTAAATAAATTTATTTTTTGAAAATATATAAACATTTTTCAAAAGTCTGGATGCAGCAAATGTGTTATGGAAGTGAATTTCCATAAAAATGTTTTTAATAGCAAATGCGAGCAGGCATCAATCTGATTATCGGTATAGCCTATGTAGTAGAAACAATGTACTATATTTTATCAAAATTACTTATGGTTTGAAAATATACAAAAACTGCTTGAAAGCTGTGTATTTGAAGCCATATTCCCATTCAGGTTTCTGAAAACAGTTTTTTGAAAAGCGTTCGGGAGCTAAACTGCCAATTTACCGAAAATTCGCTACCAAAACGCACTTACTGCGTCCAGATTTTTTTCTTACAAACGCCTCATATTTCGATAAAAAATGCAAAAATGCATTAACGAATTTGTTCTACGAAAATTAGCTTTAAAAAAATTATACACCCCTACTCACTCCTGGTCCCGTAACTTCCTTGGGGAGTGTGAACAAGAAATTTTTCTTGGGGTTTGTGGATCCAAGGGGAGCCGAGGCAGCTTTGTGAAAACAGTTTTTTTGAAAAGCGTTCGGAAGCTAAACTGCAAATGGTCCCGTAACTTCCTTGGGGGGTGTGAACAAGACATTTTTCTCGGGGTCTGTGGATCCATGGGGGGGTCCAGGTTTCTGGAAACAGTTTTTTGAAAAGCGTTCGGGAGCTAAACTGAAAATTTACCAAAAATTCGCTACCAAAACGCACTTACTGCGGTCAGATTTTTTGTCTTACAAACGCATCATATTTCGATAAAAAATGCACAAATACATTAACGAATTTGTTCTACGAAAATAAGCTTAAAAACAATTATAGACTGTTAAACCATAAACTTCACTAAACCCACAAATAAATATCCAAAAAACCTGGACGCAGCAAGTGCGTTATGGTAGTGAATTTTCATAGAAATGATCTGGCACAAAATATTTTATTATAACTTTTTTTCTTGTAACATAGAAATCCCAATTTTGGTGTATAGCTTACTTTTTATATCGTAAACCTACCTACCAAATTTGGTTATCAAAGCTGTTTTATTTTTGGATATAAAATTTTTTTTTCGAATGAAAACTTAAAATTTTTCTGGAAAACCTCGTCCTATTTTCCTCATTAACGAACTTATCCAAGCCATTTACAAAAGGAAGGTACACGCCAAATTTTATTAAAATCGGCTCATTATTTTTTGAGATAAATTTTTTTTTCGAATGAAAACTCAAAATTTTTCCGGAAAACCTCGTCAGATTTTCCTGATTAACGAACTTATCCAAGACATTTTACAAAAGGAAAGTACATGCCAAATTTTATCAAAATCGGCTCATTATTTTTTGAGATAAAATTTTTTCGAATGAAAACTCAAAATTTTCCCGGAAAACTTCGTCAGATTTTCCTGACCAACGAACTTATCCAAGTCATTTACAAAAGGAAGATACATGCCAAATTTTATCAAAATCGGCCCATTATTTTTTGAGTTATCGGTGTGATATATATATATATATATATATATATATATATATATATATATATATATATATATATATATATATATATATATATATATATATATATATATATATATATATAACATATAAAAATTGAAACTGACCCCGGATATGGGTTTTAGGGGTCCTAGTTCGCGCTCATTTGCAAAAAATTTTCAAAATTCAAAAGTCGGGATCTCCCCATTAGTGATTTTTTTCTACGAAAATTCACTAAAAGACACCAACTTAACTAAACTGACAGCCAAAGCATCAAAGAAAGGGTCTATTTGAAATGAATATCTTGTAAATATTTTAGTAAAGTGAAGGGCAATGACGGTTGAATCTGAAACTTAAGGGTTTGCAGAACACTCTTCTTGCAACATTTTCTTTTCACAATCGGTATTTGTTTCACGTTCTTTCCTTAAATATTGCCAATTTTGACGTTTAAAATTGCGAGTTTGACGTTTTGGGGAAAACTCCAAAATTTTTCTCTTTAACTGCCCATAACTTCCTTGTCTTTAAAGCTAAATTTTGGTACAGAGTTGACTCTTTATAATACAAACACGCGTATCAAATTTGGTTGCCCTTACTTTATTATTTCCGGAGATATGAATTTTTTTAGAAGGAAAACACAAAATTTTCCGGGAAAACCTGGTCCGATTTTCCTGGCTAACGAACTTATCCAAGCCACTTGCAAAAGGAAGGCACTCACCAAAGCTGATCAAGATTGGTTCATTATTTTTTGAGTTATCGGTCGGATATATATATATATATATATATATATATATATATATATATATATATATATATATATATATATATATATATATATATATATATATATATATATATATATATATATATACATATACATACATACATACATGCATACATACATGCATACATACATACATAAACACAGATCTCCTCATTAGCGATTTTTTTTTAAATTCGCTAAAACGTCAGTAGCTTGTATTTTTTTACAGTAGTACCTATAATGTCTCGTGGAGTTCTTTCTAAAAACAGAAATTCTTCTACTACGTTATTAATGTGAACGTTTGCTGCAGTATCCTTGTTTTAGTGAATTTTCATTAAGAAAATTTCGCTAATAAAGAGGCCACGATAAAAAGCTGTTTTGGGTCGCTAGAACCCAAAACCAAGCTCCGTTAAAAATTTTATATTTACATATATATGTATCCGAGCGATAACTCAACAAATACTAAACTGATTTCAATCAAACTTGACAAAAATCTTGCTTGTCCGAAAACCGAGGTCGGGTTCGTTAATCAGCCTTTATGCTCAAGTTTTTCCGGTGGAAAATCGGCGACAACTTTTTGAAAACGCTATATTTTTGTAAGTATCGGAGTAACTGGAATTTGACTTTACACGTAGCTAGAAATAGTGCAAATAAACCTGAATTCTGAATTTTTCTTCCTCTGAAGATGTTGACATTGTCAACGAAACGATCGTAAGGTCTCTAAAATAAGTGTTGTGGTGATTTGGGTTTCTCCAAGTGTACGTATTTCAAGGTCTGTGTAAGAATGACGAAACTCCTCAACAGAGGAGTCCTAAGAAGGACGAAACTCCTCAACAGAGGAGTCTTAAGAAGGACAAAACTTCTCAATAGGACGAAAAAGGACGAAAGTCCTCAATAGAGGAGTCCTAAGAAGGGCGAAACTCCTCAATAGAGGACTCCTAAGAAGGGCGAAACCGGCCTGTGTCTCCTGATATACATTTTACCACATTTTTTTACCACAAACTGGCAATATTCAAATTTTCCCAGAGTAAGCAACTTCTTTTGGGCTACCTGTATGTGTCTTGCGATAGAGATATATATGAATGTATGCATGAACACAAGTGTCATAAAACTGGTACATTATAATCATAAGTACAATTGGGAGAACCCAATTCATCACAATACATTTTTTAGACCTGACGACCGTTTCGCTAACAAAGTTGGCGTTATCAGAAGGATGAATAAACTAAGCCAATAAAAACTAGAGCTACTATTTATATGTTAGTTGCCAAGCAGTTGCGAACAGCGTCCTCTAGGAAGGTGTACAGACAGACCGCCACTGTTGAGTCTTAAATCCCTGTAACTAGAACTGCATACCTGTCTTTGTAATACTGTGTGTCGTTATCAAATATTCCATTTAAGAGGGACACGCTAGCTATTAAGATAACATTTCGAACAATGGACTACATAGAACCGCACCCACTCTGTTCATCGAAATATTTTTGATTAAATTTCTAACAATATATATATATATATATATATATATATATATATATATATATATATATATATATATATATATATATATATATATATATACTTTCGTGCGCATCTAACTGACGCGACTGCCTGACATTTGATTAACTTGAGATTTTCTTTATCTACATGATGATGATTATCACAAATATGCTGAGCAATACATGATTTATCAATAGTGCCATATGTCAGTTCCGCAAAATGTTCTTTAAATCTAGTTTCAATTGTTCTTTTGGTTTGTCCAACATATATAAGTTCACAATCCTTACAACCTATTGCATAGATCCCGACACTTCTGTGGTTTTATCTTTATACTTTGGTGTACCCAGCAAATTTTTTAATGTAATTTTTGTAGAAAATGTTATCTGTAAATTGGCTTTTGTAAAAATGCTATTAAAACCACTCGTAATTCGCGGTTCAAATGGTAGTAGTAGCAGTGGTGGGGAGGCCAACGCCAAGCAAGTAGGCCACCATGTGCCCTTTTTGCCAAACCCGGCAACCATGCTCTACTCCTCCTCGGTTCCGTCGCCAAACCGCCCCGACCTCGAGATGAAGGCCGTGACGGTCTTCAATTGGACGGTACTTACCTGATTCCTCTGCAGAGTCCTTGATCCGAACAATTCTGCTCGAAGACTCCCAAAAGCCTCGCATTCGCACAGGTAGTGGTAGGACGTTTCCTCATCCTCGCCGCATTCCTGGCAAATGGGGTCCCTCTCTACGCCTATCAATGTGAGGTGTCTTCTAAGAGCGCAGTGGCCTGTGAGCACCCCAAGGATGCGGCGAAGCGTAGGTCGACTCCTTCCGAGTAGCCTGACAGCTTTATCTCTGTTCGGCCCCTCCACGAAGTCCCTCGCCTGCCTGTAGCCACCAACCGACCCCCAGTGCCTCTTCATTGCTTCCTCGGTCCACTTGTCTAAGGCGGCGGAGACCGACTTCCTACTTATACCTATGGCCGGCTCCGGGCCACAGAACGGCCGCCGGGAACCAAGCATTGCGAGATTATTCGCGACCTCATTCCTCGCCACGCCACAGTGTCCCGGAACCCACACTAGTTGTACCTCCTTTGTCCTGGCTAACCCTCTGAGGGCGTCAGCGCTCTCCTGAACCAGTGTAGACCTGATTCTGGTTGCGCAGACTGCCCGTAGGACTGCCTGGCTGCCCGAGCAGATGTACACACATTTCTTGGGACTCCTCTTCACATCCTGTCTGTTGGCCACAGACAGGATAGCGTACACCTCTGTTTCGAATGCCGTGGTATATGCGCCAAGGGCATAGCTCTCGCGCACCCCCAGACCCTCGATGTATATTCCTGCCCCGGAGGATTTTTGGTCCTCCAGCCGCGATCCGTCGGTAAAACAGACCAGGCTTGCGGGCTGGAATTCAACCTCATTTTCCCTCCACTGATCCCCACTGGGGATCCTGAGGGTGTATGGCATAGTCAACCTAATATCATCCTCGGAATCCCGCACCTTTATGGCGGATATCGGAATTTCTTTTTCCACCTCCTTGGCGACTCTTGCATGCCCTATTACTGCTCCCTCTCCGCAGCAGTTTCCTGAGTCTCGCATTTTGAGATGCGACGCCATCGCCTCCCTCCTGACACAGATGGGAAGCGGTGGCAGCATCAGCAGGACCTCTAGCGCGGGGTTCAAATGGTAAACAGACCGTTTTGTCTGGTTTATCTTTTGTGAAAGTCTAGCTACATTTTTAATATATTCAAGTTCTCTTTTTTATTTAAGTGAAGCTTTCATAATCTATGAACCAGAAAATTCAGACTAGCTGTTTTTTGTGGAAAACTATGATGAGTCAATCGAAATGTAACTCACAGTAGTGGATGTTAGGTACTAAAGTGTCTCTATTTTTAACGACTAATACATCAAGAAAAGGTAATTTGTTATTAATTTTTATTTCATGCGTGAATTTAATGGAGTCAAACTTACTGTTTAATTTGGCAATAACATCATCTACTTGCATACATTTGTATTAAATACTGCAAAAAGATCGTCCACATAACGAAACCATAATCTAGGAAAATAGTCATTTTCGTTTGCTAGGTCTGTTTCATATCTACTCATGAAAAGATCTGCAATGAATGGGGAAAGGGGTTTGCCCATTTCTGTGCCATGGGTTTATTTAAAAAAAATCATGATTAAATTAAAAAATATTCTGATTTAGGCAAAGATTTGTAAAATTTATATATATTTTTCCAAACCTCCATCTATGTTGTTCATTTTCAACAAATTGTCTAAATACGTTAGCGTTTCTTTTATGGGAACACTGGGAAACAATGGGGTCACATAAAATGATTTTAACACCTCGGTTGGCTGAAGGCGTGGTTTTAATATCGTTTCCAATATTTGATAATGACACACAGTATTACAGAGGCAGACATGCAGTTTTAATTACAGGGATTTCAGACTCAACAGTGGGGGTCTGTCTGCATACCTTCCTAGAGGACGCTGATCGCAACTGTTTGGCACCTAACATGTAAATAGTAGTTCTTTATTCGCTTAGTATTGTAAAAAAAATACTTATCAGTGCTCATCACAGGTTCCAATCTTCACTCACTAAAATCATTTTGTGTATTATCTTGCTGAACGAAGAAAGTTATTAGTGGTCTTACAAAAATCGGAATATCGTAGATTTATGTACGTTGCATAATTTTTCTTACTAAATTTAGGTGTAGCTATGAGTTGCTTTACTGTCCGCGGTAATCGCATTTGCTGCATTTAATTTAAATTAAAACGAGATTTTATTTAACGACGAATACCTTAATGAGAGCTAATAGAACATTAATATATGAAACATGTGTCTTTTATAAATAACTGCAAAACTAAATCTTGTGTATCCGTTGTTTCAGGCCTGGAGATAACTTTCCACTATGGTGAATAGTGGTTCCTACGAGTCAGACAGTGATCGAAATACAACGGACGGATACATACAGGCGAATAACACATCGGAGAGCTCTCAATCGCCCAGCCAAGTCCCAGTCTCCGGCGCGGCCCTGTGTAAGAATGACTTCTCTCAAACACCTGATACCAGCGGCCTGCCCTCCGTTGCAGACGCCATCGAACCGACGCCCACTAAAACAGAATTCAACAGTTCCATGCCCACCGCAGAAAACCATTCTTACACCTCGCCGGTCGAGGCTGCGTTGGACACCCGGTGCGAGGCCAAGACAGGGACGGCTTCTGACGACGAGAAGACCAGTCTGTGTTGCAGTGTACCTCTAGATAAAGTGCAAGGAATTCTCTCGCCATATGGCAGTGCGTCGTCCGCACCGAAAACCGACGCCGTTGATAGTGATGTTAAAGTGAAACAGAACTCTAGGAAATTGTTGTGTTTGTATTGTGAACGCACCTTCGTCAGTCCAAATTTACGCCAGAAACACGTTGAAAGATGCCACTCCTCGAAACCGAATAGGAGGATCAGCTCGCGCCGCCAACAAAACCAACTAACTACCACGCCATGTATTTATTGTGATAAACTTACTTCTACTGAACATACACTCAAACAACTCTTCGAGCACCTAGTATCCGAACACTCGTCCAAATACTTCGCATGCCTCGCCTGTGAAGACAGGTTTCTCAGCAATTCCTTCCTCGTTGAACACAATGCTTCCATACACGCAACGATCCAGCCTCAAAATGCCTTCAGGCAGGTGTCAGTCGTCCTTGAGAAGGATATCATCCCTAGTCCTGTCACCTTCAAGGAAGAAGATCCTCTTGCTCTTCCGTCTTTGCCCGATGACGATGTCAAAGACGATATCATCACTAAGCTTGATACAAAAGTTGCTTCAGAGGTCGAAGAAAAACCTAAGATCGATTCTGAAGACATCGAAGAATCACCTCCCAGACTGATACGTACTAAAAAGGATGTCAACTGGCAAGGTAGTTCATCGGAACAAGAAAACGTCCCAGTCAAAATAACTCGCAGCAAAGTCAAGATGAGCACCGGATTGCAGAGTGGCGAAAATCAGGCGATACAGTTACGCGATGCTAAAAAGAAACAGCAGAATTTGCGTCAGCTGCGCTCAAGAAAAATGACCGTAAAAACTTCCAAGATCTCACAGAAACGAATTAGCAAGAGATTGCAAGCCAAAATTGCGGAGTCTCAAAAGAAAAAACGTTCGAGGCAGACGGAGAAACGAGCGTCAAACGCAGCAGCCAAATCTGAACCGGTATCAAGCACGAAAACTGGTGAAAAAACTCCAAAGACAAATTCTGGATGCATAAATCCATATCCTGAGTTTGATAGTTTTTACCGTGTCAAAAAAATTACCGATCATTCCATAGACAATTTAAAAATTAGTTCGCTGAAATTCGATGACGTTTTTGATAAAGCCTTTTTTAATCGTATACAGTGCAATATTCAAGAAAATCTATTACATCATATTGATGGTAAGCTATTCAAAAATGAAGAATCCGAAAGCAGGATTTCGAATTTCGAGAAAGTTTCTAGTGCCACTCAGGAAGTACAAAGTTCTAATGCAGAAAATTACGGATGCGAGTTGTCATTGAACGCGGTGACTCCAGTTGCGTCTCTTTTAACCCCAGCTCATTTCGGTGAGGATCCAGAATCTCAGATTGAATACGGGTCGAAACCTTCGAAGAAAAAAATCACGACCACGACTCAAAACGAAGTACATTATAAATACTTCACCAGGCGCAAGTACCAGGCCAGTATAATGGAACAAAAAGAAAACCGTGATCTCAGTAAGCTCGACATGTGGACCCAGCTGATCATCAAAAGCCGCCAGCAGAAGATGGCAGACACGAACAAAACTGCTAGAGAATTACAGGAATACACTTTAGGTTTAGAATATAAAACTCGAATTAAACGTGAGGAACTAAATCGGATTCTAGATAGGCGGGGACCTTTTGAGGATCTGAAAGAAGAGGCCACTAAGAAGGCAGCTCTGGACAAATTGAATTCTGATTCAGACGACAGAATAAGCGAAGAAAGTTTTTCTGACGTCAGAGAAATCCTCAGTGATCTTTTAACGCGAGTTTTTGACGAGGTAACTGAAGAACCAACTGAAGTACCACAAGCTCAAGAGACCGTTGTGGTGAAGCCCCCAAGATCATACGATCAGGAGGGGCAGGTAGTTGAGATTCCGAGTTATTTGAACTTGAGGCGCTCTTCTTCGTTGCCAAGCGAAGGGGAGATCGACAAGTCCGATAAAATTGCCCTTATTTGCTCATCTCAGGAAACAGAATACTACGAACTGCCAAGCAATAGTGTAAGGGAAAAGAATGAAATGATAGAATTGACTGGAGAGTGGGCTAGATGTAGAATCTACATTTGCGCGGCGTGCGGCACCAGGGTCCCCAATATGAAACAGCTTCTGGAACACAAGAACATTTATCACCAATATGTATGGACGCAACATTATGAGTTCGTGGGTAACCAAAGTGAATTGTACAGACACCTAAGTATACCGGGTTTAGGTAAGGTCGGTTTAGTGGAAGACATATCGAGGACTAGTGCATGGAGGAGGAGTGACGCGCGTGTGTGTTTGAAGTGTGGGAGACAGTGCAATGCCCTTGGGGATCTTCATAGACACATGTTGGAGTGCGGGGGAGATTGGAGCTGGATGTTGGCCAGGAAGAAGTGCAAATATCGACCTTTTGGTGCTAAGTCCAGGAGGAAGAGAAGAGGTGAGTGTTTTTCTCTATGTATTATTAGTTTTTGAACAAATTGATGCAATTAATGAATGAAACGCAATTTATGAAAAATAATGGTTTAGATAAAATTTAATAATTTAATCTTTACAATTACCGTAAACTTGAGTAGTTATTTGGATAAATTTGCAGATTAGCTCCCGAACGCTTTTCAAAAAATTGCTTTCAGAAACATTACTAGAACCCCTCCTGGATGCACAAACCACAAGAAAATTTTCTTGTTCACACCCCCCAAGGAAGTTACGGGACTAGGAATGAATAGGGGCTTGGGCAGGGTAGGTAGTAAGAAGGACATATCAGCAGAAAATGCGAAGAAAACTGCTCGAAAGCGGTCTATTTGAAACCATATCCCCATTAAACCCTGCCTACCACGCACATCACCCCTAATCGTCTCAGGTCCCGTAACTTCCTTGGAGGGTATGAACAAGAAATGTTTCTTGTGGTTTATGTAACGAGGGTGGTTGTATGCACATGAGAGGGAAATGAAAATGCCTACAACGAAGCAGGACCCCCTCCCCCCATTCAACGTGCGACCTGGGGTGGGGGTGCTTCGTCGTGGGGATTTTTCTTCCCCTCTCGCGTGCATACAACCGCCCTCGTTGCATAAACAACAAGAAAAATTCATACCCACCAAGGAAGTTACGGCACCTGGGGGAATAGGGGTGCTATGCGGGGTAGGCAGGGTTTAAGGGGGATATGGCTTCAAGATGTGAAAAAGACAGCTTTCAAGCCCGTGTTATTCGCATTTTCTGCTCATATTTCCTTTTTACTACCTACCCCGCCCAGCACCCCTATTCACTCCTGATCCCGTAACTTCCTTGGGGAGTGTGAACAAGAAATTTTCCTTGTGGTTTGTGTATCCAGAGGGGTCCTAGGCAGGTTTCTGAAAACAGTTTTGTGAAAAGCGTTCGGGAACTAATCTGCAAATTTACCCAAACGACCTATATAAATATGTGGAAGATATTTAAAAAATAGTCTGGACGCAGCAAATGCGTTATTAGCAAGTTAATTTCGTGTAAGGCTAGATGCATATTAGAAACACATACCGGTTTTGCTCTCATTAGAGCTCATCACTACTAATCACAATCAATCCAAAGTAATTCGGTTATGAGTAGCCAGCCTCAGAGAACATTGTGAGCTGTTCATTTGACCTTCCAAAGGCAATGAAAACAAAACAAATATATATTCTAACATATATTAAACTTTTTAGATAACTAAATTATCAATTGGAATGAGTTTTTGCGCATAATGGAAATTGAGTAACATGAATCTAACGGGATAAATAGTGGAAAGGATAACAGTGCTTTTTTTAACTAGATTTCTAAGGAAAATTTTAAGGTGGCAGTTTGAAATATTTTTGGAATTCCTTTTGAGACATTTAAGTATATGAAAAATCGTATCTTTTACATGTAGGAACAGTGCGTCCCAGGGGACTTGATCACATTTCAAAACGACATCACTCTGGAAGTTTTAAAGAAAGATGGGACAAAAACTGACTTCCAGGGTTCTTTTCCTAGCTTTTTCGTATATTAAAATTTCGGGGCGCAGCAGGTGCGTTATAGTAGTGAATTTTCACAAGAATTGTACACTATTATTATACGGCATATTACGAGGGCAGGTCAATAAGTCCGTGACTTTTTGAATTTCTCGCCTCTTCACAAGAAGGGCAACATTGATCGTGTCAACAAGCATCTGTCAGTTGACTCCTGTCAAATTTTGAACATGCTGCGTGATTTAGTTTGTGTTAGATAGCCATTGAAAACAGACAACCTCTTGAGTTATAAGGAAAATGGAAAAAAAGTGAATTTCGTGTACTCATCAAACATTATTTTTTGCGGAAAAAAAACATCACTCAAACCCAGGCTAAGCTTGATAAATACTATGAGGACTCTGCACCATCAATTTCCATGGTAAAAAAGTGGTTTATCGAATTTCGTTGCGGCCGTACAAACACAAATGACGCCGAACGTTCTGGACGCCCACTTGAGGTCGCTACACCCGATACAATTGAAAACATTCACGATATGGTGTTGGGCGATCGGAGATTGAAAGTGCGGGAGATTGTGGAAGCGATAGGCATATCACATGGCTCAGTAATTTCGATTTGGCATGATAATTTGGGTATGAGAAAACTATCCTCAAGATGGGTGCCGCGTTTGCTCACAATCGACCACAAACGCAATCGTGTGAAAACTTCGAAGGAGTGTTTGGCGTTGTTCAACCGCAATAGGGACGACTTTTTGCGCCGTTTCGTAACCGCGGACGAAACATGGATTCACCACAACACACCAGAGACCAAGCAGCAGTCAAAATAGTGGGTTTCTCCGTGGGAATCGGCGCCGAAGAAGGCCACGGTGGGTTTGTCAGCCAATAAAGTAATGGCGACCTTTTTTTGGGATGTACGCGGTATAATCCACATTGATTACCTTCAAAAGGGAAGAACAATCAATGGCGAATATTATACCAACTTATTGGACCAATTCAATGACGATTTGAAGAAGAAACGACCGCATTTGGCCAAGAAAAAAGTTCTTCTCCGCCAAGACAATGCAAGGGTGCACACATGTGTAGTATCATCCATGGAGAAATTGCATAAATTGGGCTACGAATTGCTCCCTCATCCGCCCTATTCTCCGGATTTAGCCCCGAGTGACTATTTCTTGTGTCCAAACTTAAAGAAATGGCTCGGCGGAAAGAGATTTGACTCCAATGATGAAGTCATCTCACAAACAAATACCTATTTTGAGGACCTCGGCAAATCTTATTTTTTGGAAGAAAAAAAAATGGAGAAATTAGACGAAGTGTATAGAGCTCAAAGGATCCGTTAACTAACTTCTTGTTTAGATGATACCTGACACCGGCTTTATGCCCGGGATATTATATTAAAAGTATACGTAACAGTTAATTACAGAATGAGTAGAATTGTCATTGAAACACATTCAACGACTGTTACGGTCTTATATGGTCTTATGTTTTAAGTTTAAAGATAAAAAAAACTATTTTAGAATCATTTTTATAGAGACTTGACTTGATTTTGTTTACATTTCTACCATATTATGCTACACTTTCAGTCTAAAACCAGAGCATAATATATCTATGCTGTGCTAAAACTGTATTTGGGGCCGTTAATCAAGCTACAAATATAGTGTATTTTAAAAATTGATGGAATCCCCCAGTTAAATAACAATCACTTGGCATTTTAGTGAATTTTCTTTAAAAAAATTCACTAATGAGGAGATCCCGACTTTTGAATTTTGAAAAAATTTCTTCAAATGAGCCCCAGAACACATCCGGGGTCAGTTTCAATTTTTATATGTTTATATATATATATATATATATATATATATATATATATATATATATATATA
This sequence comes from Tillus elongatus, assembly GCA_964006375.1. Lineage (NCBI taxonomy): Eukaryota > Metazoa > Arthropoda > Insecta > Coleoptera > Cleridae > Tillus > Tillus elongatus. Next base: position 172,405,895 of record OZ023265.1, on the reverse strand, counting down.
TATATATATATATATATATATATATATAAATTCGGTGAATACCTTCCTTTTGCAAATGGCTTGGATAAGTTCGTTAGTCAGGAAAATCGGCCCAGGTTTTCCCGGAAAATTTTGTGTTTTCTTTAAAAAAAATTATATCTCCGGAATTATGTTTTTTTATGTCGTTATAGGTGAGCTACCTACCAAAATTTAGCTCTGTAGGTCAAAAGACAAAAAAGTTATGGGCATTTAAAGAAAAATAAATTGGGGTTTTCCTCAAAACGTCAAAGTGACAATTTAAAACGTCAAAATTCGCAACATTTAGGCAAAGAACTTGAATCTAATACGGGCTATGGAAAGAAAATGTCTCAAGAAGAATGTTTTACAAACCCTGAAGTCTTAGTTTCAACCGTCATTGTCCTTCATTTTACTAAAATGTTTCCAGAAAATTCAATTCAAATAGACCCTTTCTCTGATGCTTGGCAGTAGTCTTAGCTATAGAGTTTATCGTTTAATGGTATATAATTTTTGTCGAATTTTCGTAAAAAATCAATAAAGCTCAATATATCCGTTATTATACAAGATATGAAAAAAATATTGTATACATTAATTATACGGTGTCTTGAGCTACATCTTAACAAATTATTGCTACAATCACAGGGTGGCCCATATGTCGTTGGTGATACAAATAATTTTTTTTCTGTCGAAAACGCCTTATGTTTTTGCATTTTCCATCGAAATATAATGCATGTTTGTAAGTTAGGAAATTCTGGACGCAGCAAGTGCGTTATGGTAGCAAATTTTGATTAAATGCTTCATATTTGAAAAGCTCAATTTGCTATTTACCTATAAGGTTGACCAAGAAAATGATTTTTTCGGTTACACTTTAAGTTTACTTTCGGAAATTTCTGTACGTTTTCAAACAATAAAGTTATTTTGATGAAACATGGCACATTGTTTTTACTATATATGTTATACTGGTAATAAAATTTGATGCCTGCTTTCTGAAAAAAATACACACATATTTGCTATTAAAAACATTTTTATGAAAATTCACTACCATAACGCACTTGCTGCGTCCAGAGATTTTTTAAATTCATGTCTGTCATTTGTGATATTTGAGGTACGCGTGGCAGTTAACTACTCTGTCTGTCAGGCACTGAGCTTTAACCACCAAATCGTTTCGACTTATGTCTTGTAGATTTTATATTTAATTTGGAACAACTCTAAATATTGTGTACCAAATTACTTCAGATTCACAACATATGTGTATTTACACCATTTCTAGTCACATGTAAAGTCTCATTCCAGTTACTCTGATACTTCCAAAAATATAGCGTTTTCAAAAATATTTTTATATATTTTTGGGGGGAAAATGACCGTTATAGCTGCAATACGAACTCATCCACGGTCTGAGTATTCTTTGAGTTATCGCTCAGATACATACATATATATATATATATATATATATATATATATATATATATATATATATATATATATATATATATATATATATATATATATATATATATATATATATATATATATATATATAATTAAACGGACCTTTGTTTTGGGTTCCAGGGACCCAAATTCGCGCTCATCTGAAAAAAAATTTCAAAAGCTTTTTATAGGGACCTCTCTATTAGCGAATTTTTCTTAATGAAATTTCGCTTTAAAAAAAACCACACCGAATCATCTATCAACCTTATTGGTATAACTTGCATATTTTCAAATGGAACAGCCTGTATATTTTTAGATATTTGAATGCAGCATTTCATTCTGAGTTCAACGATGTAGCATCTTGATACTTAAAATCAGACGTTGTTTAGTGATTGGCGAATGTATGCAGGACCTCAATGCATTTTATTGAATTGCAAAGGTGGCTGAGAAAATACAACAATGCTTTTTTGACAGCTGCCATATTTGTAATTAGCGGGTGTCGAAACAGTAACAGTACGCTTGTATTGTTAAACTTATAACTTGATGAATGATAAATGAATATTGCTCTGAGAGTGTATTTATTTTAAAACTTGTTTATTAAAAATGGTTTTTGTGAAGTTCACTGTAGTATGGTGCGAATACCAAACAACCAGAGTATTACCACAGGATAGATATATATCTATGCTGTGGTATTACTTCCGCTCGTAGAGATTATTATAAAAGAAAGTTCCCCGGACGTAGAGCTCCTTCAAATCTCGCCTTCAAAAGGTTAGCTACACCATTTTCAAATACTGAGAGTATCTCCAATGTTAAAAAATGTTTTAATCATTTATCTGTCCTTACTGGAGAAAATGAAATAAATGCGGTTGTTTTGAAGCGTATCCGGATAATTGAATCACTGATGCTGAATGCGATTAAGGCGTTTCTCGGTCTTCTATACTAGATTTTTGAAAAAAAAGTAACTTTAAGGCATTCAATTCTTCAGTGTCCAAAAACTTATGGATACAGACTCCCGTAGAAAACTGCAGTTCTGCGACGAATTTCTACAAATATCAAATAAATACACTCGGGTTTTTAGGCCTAAATTGGCGCAACCAATGCCTTCCTGGATTATTATTTTTGAACGGAGTTATTATCTAGAAAAGATTTTACGGATGCCCGAATGTCGGATTTTCTTCGCGGAAATCCTTTCCTGTGACAATCAACAATCTACTTTTGTAGAATCTCTTCTTCGTCCCTAGTCAGATAAGAAGATGGATGGACCATGGCCAGATTTTTTAAATTTCTCGCTTAAGCGATGCTGTTCGGTTTGCCTGAATATACCATACCTTACTGAACCTTTTTTTAATGCCATTATTACCTTCTGGTAAGGTTGCTTAAAGTGTTTCCTCATCGTAATGTTTTTATATTTCGTCTTGTCTTTTACTTTGGACATTTTTAAGTATCTGCAGCGTCTGAAAAGAATTTTAAAAAAATACCCATGCTGGTAGGCCTTTTTTTTTGAAAAATTAACTAGGACTATAACGAAGATAATCACATCCTCAAAACAATATTGTGGACCGATGAGAGTTCTTTTTCCACCAGGGGAAGACGTAATCGTCAAAATAGACGATATTTGTCAGTGAATAATCGGAATAAAATATGTGAAGTCAAACAGCACGGTTCTCATTCCGTTAACGTATGGTGTGGTATAATTAGTACTCATATATTAGGTCCAATATTTATTGACGAAAGGCTTACTGGTGACAAGTAGTTCAATTGGCTGCAGTCTTTTATCGAAGAATCTATAGACGAACTACCTTTGAATGCAGCTGTAAATTTGACTTGGCAACAAGATGGAGCTCCATTCCACAATATCGTTTGTGTCAAAAACTATTTAAATACAACCTAGATAAATTGATGGATGGACAATAATGGAACCATACGCTGATTACCCAATAGTCCTGATTTAACGATTATGGATTTTTTCGTTTGGGGATTATAAAAATGTAGTATATCATCACCTTGTTACACTGCGCAAGAACTGAAAGATAAAATTAGTTCTGCAATTCAGCATCTACTAGAATCTCCCGAAGCTCTTATAAATGCTATAAATCACATACTAAAGGTCACTAAGTGAAGATTGGAACCTGTGATGATCACTGATAAGTACACTTGTGGAACCCAAATCACCACAACACATATTTTTCAATACCTGACGACCGTTTCACTAAAAACAGTTAGCGTCATCAGAGGATGAAAAATTCTAAGAAATTATTTTGCATTTTCACGAGCTTCTCAAAAATAAATAACATTGTAGGTATATTTTAATAAACGAAAAAATCCAAATTTTCATAATTCGCATTCAAAATTGGCAGTAGGCCATACAAAAAATGCTGATGTTTATTTTTTCTATATGCTTAAAATAAATCGAAAAAATTATTTAATAACAGCTATTTATCAATACGTCTATTGCTAATTTTGCACAAAACAGTGCTACCTACCTAGATTTATGTAACAAAAGGAAATAACCTTAAGAAATAATTTTTATCCAATAAGCCTATAAGCAAAAAGCAACTTTGAAAATCGTAACATAAGCACTAAAGTAATCTCGTAAATCAAAAGAACTGTTCAACATGATTTCCATTTTGTTGTATGCACGCTACGCATACTTTTCCTATTCGTTTTAAGGAATTAAGTAAAACAACGGGATAATTTGTTAAGTAGCAAAAACTATCTCCTGTTGCGTTTCCTAAACCTTGCATATTATCATAATGAACTTTGTAAATTTTATTCTCCAGATGTCCCCATAGAAATAAATTCAACGTAGACAAGTCTGGGGACCTAGGGGCTATCTTATAGTCCCATTGGTTCCGATCCATTGATTTGGAAAATTATTCTCCAGAAATAACCTTGCCTATTGAGAATTGTGTGCAAATTCGCTACCAAAACGCACTTATTGCGTCCACATTTTTTTCTTACAAACATGCATCACATTTCGATAAAAAATGCAAAAATGCATTAACGAATTTGTTCTACGAAAATTAGCTAAAAATTATAGACCGTTCAACCATAAACTTAACTAAACCTACAGCGAAAGCACCAACCTAACTAAACCGACAGCCAAACCATCAGAGAAAGGGTCTATTTGAAATGAATTTTCTGTAAATATTTTAGTAAAATGAAGGGCAATGACGGTTGAAGCTGAAACTTAAGGGTTCGCAGGACACTCTTCTTGCAACATTTTCTTTTCACAATCCGTATTTGTTTCACGTTCTTTGCCTAAACATTGCCAATTTTGACGTTTCAAATCGCGATTTTGACGTTTTGAGAAAACTCCAAATTGTTTTTCTTTAACTGTCCATAACTTTCGTGTCTTTAAACTTAGAGACCTAAATTTTGGAACATGGTTCGCTCTTCATAATACAAACACGCGGACCAAGTAAGGTTGCCCTTACTTTGTTATTTCCGGAGATATAAATTTTTTTAGAAAGAAAATATAGAATTTTCCGGGAAGACCTGGGCCGATTTTCCTGGCTAACGAACTTATCGAAGCGACTTGCAAAAGGAAGGTACCCACCAAATTTGATCAAGATCGACTCATTATATTTTAAGTTATCGGTGTGATACATATACATATACATATATATATATATATATATATATATATATATATATATATATATATATATATATATATATATATATATATATATATATATAATTCAAACTGACCCCGGATATGTGTTCTATGGGGCCTAATTAGCGCTCGTTTGAAGAATTTTTTTTTAATTCAAAAGTCTGGATCCCCTCGTTAGTGAATTTTTTTAAAGAAAATTCACTAATAAATACAAAAAACAGCGAAATTTGAAAATGACACACAAAATGTTTATAATTAAGGCAAGCAGTGACACGGCATAAAATACATTTTGGGAACTGTCACTTTCTTCCAAGTTAACGATAAACAGCAGCATTTTTTGCATAGCATATCGCAAAGTTTTGATTGCAAATGATGAAAATTAGAATTTTTCTCTTTTTTTATTAAAATAAACCCATACATATGGGGTATCTCCGCATTCAGAAAAATGTGATCCATCGAATTGTGATGAAAAAATGTAGGGTTGCTATTTAAAAAAAATTGATAAAATGGTGGGAGTTTAATTTTTTTAAACTATGATTATAAGATAATGTTCGACAAATTAAACATGAAAAAACCCGTTTTTTAAATTTGCCTGAAGTCGAAAAGTGCATATGTCAGTTTGACACTTTTCGACTTCAGTCAAATTTAAAAAACGGTTTTTTTTTCATGTTTGTTTTTTCATAATTAGTTATAGTAAAACTCACGTTAGATCCTTGAGAATGGAATAAACTTTTCCGAAAGCTCGGCTTTTAATAAAGAGTTTTATTTTGCAACTGACGGCTTTCCCACAATTTTTTTAAGTAAATAACACTATTACCGTCACGAAAACTTTATATATATATATATATATATATATATATATATATATATATATATATATATATATATGCCAGTTGAACTCCTAGTGGAAGAAAGGGAAAAGATATACAAAACCGAGGTAGCAGAATGAAAACAAATAAAGGATGAAATCACTCAAAAATGGCAGAATAGATGGGACCAGGATACGGGAAAGGCAGTATGGACGAAAAGACAGATTCGAGATGTCGGAGCATGGGTAAATCGCCAGCATGGAGAGATAGACTACCATATTACCCAATTCCTGAGTGGGCACGGCTGCTTCTCCAGTCACTTAGAGAGGTTTAGGCTCAAAGATACAGACGAATGCTGGTACTGCGGTGCAGTAGATACACCAGAACATACTTTCTTTGAGTGCCACAGATGGACAGGAAAGCGAGATGAGATGACGTCCAGCGTCGGAACACTAGTAACATCGGAAAACATAGTAAACACAATGCTAGAGAATAGTGAAAATGGGAAATAATACAGAAATATATAAAAACAGTGCTAGGACAGAAAGAAAAAGATGAAGCAGTTTTAAAAAGAGAGACAAGAATAACAGGGGACTAAGGGGAAATATACATGACAGTTTGAAGGTATGCAATGCAGTTCCAAACTGAAATGTGAAGAAAAGGAGGGGTTTTAGTGAATTTTCTTAGAAAAAATTCACTAATGAGGAGATCTCGACTTTTGAATTTTGAAAAAATTTCTTCAAATGAGCGCGATCTAGAACCCCTAGAACCCATATCCGGGGTCAGTTTCAATTTTTATATGTTTATATATATATATATATATATATATATATATATATATATATATATATATATATATATATATATATATATATATGTATGTATGTATGTATGTATGTATGTATGTATGTATGTATCACACCGATAACTCAAAAAATAATGAGCCGATTTTGATAAAATTTGGCATGTACCTTTCTCTTGTAAATGGCTTAAATAAGTTCGTTAGTCAGGAGAATCGAACGAGGTTTTCCGGGAAAATTTTGAGTTTTCATTCAAAAAAAATTCTTATCTAAAAAAAATAATAAGCCGATTTTAATAAAATTTGGCACGTACCTTCCCCTTGTAAATGGCGTTGACAAGTTTGTTAGTCAGGAAAATCGGACGAGGTTTTCCGGGAAAATTTTGAGTTTTTATTCGAAAAAAATGTTATCTCAAAGAATGATGGGCCGATTTCGATAAAATTTGGCATGTACCTTCCCTTTGTAAATGGCTTTGACAAGTTCGTTAATCGAAAAAAAATCGGACGAGGTTTTCCGGAAAAATTTTGAGTTTTCATTTGAAAAATTTTTTATCTTAAAAAATAAAAAAATTATGATAACCAAATTTGGTAGGTAGGTTTACGATATAAAAAGTAAACTATACACCAAAATTTAGATTTCTATGTTACAGGAAAAAAAAGTTATAATAAAATATGTTGTGCCAGATCATTTCTATGAAAATTCACTAACATAACGCACTTGCTGCGTCCAGGCTCTTTAGTTAGTAAGGCAGTTCCAAGAGGAAGTGAATCCAACACCGTCCGACGGATTATCGGCTGTCTTTTGAAGATTTTTCCCCCCTCCATAAAAAAAGATAGATAGATAGATAGATTGAAGGGAGGCGTAACAGTCGTTACACGTTAGCGTGCTAATATTTGTATACTTTTAAGGGCAGTTACGACCAAACAACTTGAGGGCTATATTTTAAAGAAAGTCACTCTGTACTAAATACTCAATATATTTCGTCTGAATTCCAGGCATCCTGGGCAGTAAGCACTGTAACTAATTGAAAACCAAGCCAGAAACATCAAAACAGAGAAACTCTGCCATAAAAAACATGCAAAAACAGGAAGTGTAACAACCATTTAAAAACTACATGTAACTTTATGCGAACATTTGTACGTTAAAAACATTGAAAGCCAGGCATGAAAAAGCATAAAAAAGAGTTAACAAGGTTAAAATATTAAAAAGGCTTTGAAAAATTCGCGTATAAGAATTTGGACATCTAATCCCATTTTTTCACGTTCCTTGCACATCCGTATTACTACCGAGGAAGAGGTGCTAAGAATTTTTAATGGATTTGATGAACACATTAAATTTACTGCTGAGAGAGAGACAGATAGAAGTGTGCCCTTTCTTGATACTAGAGTATATAGCAGTACTGATAATACCATAAAGTTGGATTGGTATAGCAAGCCTTCCAGTTCCGGAAGATACATTAACTATGCATCATGTCATGATGAGAAGATGAAATTGAATGTTATATTGGGCATGAAAAGGCGGATTTTGGATATTGCTCACCCGTCTTTTCAACATGGGACTTTATGTCGTTTTGCTGGTATGATGGTGAAGAATGGTTATAAGAGAGGCTACATGACGAAGCTACTTTTCAGCGTTCCATCCGAACCTGCGCCTGACCGAGCAGCTGATAGGCCTTCTCCACCCGCACATGGTGAGAGGGACACCTCTGACCCACGTTTGAATATCAAATATGTAGTGTTGCCCTACATCGGTGGACTGACAAACAGACTTATGAAGCTTTTCAAAGATTGTACAGACTTAAAAGTGGCTAAATACAATGTTCTGACCAACAAAGACTTTTTCACTAACAACAAGGACAAAATTCCGATGTATAAACAACGTGATGTTGTCTATAAGTTGGACTGTAAAAACTGTTCTCTTTCATATGTAGGTCAGACTTCACAATCTGTTGGTAGGAGCATTAGTCAACATAGGAGTGGTTCGAGACTCAGACCTGATAGATGTGCTTTGGCACATCATGTGTCAACATTAAGTCATAACATAGATTTTGATAATGTAAAAATTTTGGATAGAGAAACAAATTTGAAAAAACGTTTCCTTCTGGAAATGTGTCATATTCTTGAAAATGACACTATGAGCTCTAAATCAGATATTCACAAATTAAGTAACATATGTAGTTATGTATTACTATTTGATAAGTCTGATGGCGCCTCTGTGTTGGCCGGTCCTATGTTTTAGAATAAGAAAATAAATTACAAATTTTATCAATAGACTAAAAAAATGGGTCTAACGTGAAAAAATGGGGTTAGATGTCTAAATTCTTATACGTGAATTTTTCAAAGCCTTTTTAATATTTTAACCTTGTTAACTCTTTTTTTATGCTTTTTCATGACTGGCTTTGAATGTTTTTAACGTACAAATGTTCGCATTAAGTTACATGTAGTTTTTAAATGGTTGTTACACTTCCTGTTTTTTTGCATGTTTTTTTATGGCAGAGTTTCTCTGTTTTGATGTTTCTGGCCTGCTTTTCAATTAGTTACAGTGCTTACTCCTGAGGATGCCTGGAATTCAGGCGAAATATATCGAGTATTTAGTACAGAGTAACTTTCTTTAAAATATAGCCCTCAAGTTTTTGGTTGCCCTTAAAAGTATACATACATACATACATATATATATATATATATATATATATATATATATATATATATATATATATATATATATATATATATACAGAAACTTGTGGAAATGCATATTCATTTCTTGACAAATATAGAGGTGTCCCATAAAAAAAAATTCTGGGCGCAGCAAGTGCGTTATGGTAGTGAATTTTCATAAAAATGTTTTTAATAACAAATATGTGTGTTTTTTTAAGAAAGCAGGCATCAAATTTGGTTACCAGTATAACATATACAGTGTGGAACAGCCAAATGGAATAAATTCGATAACGGATAAATGAGGGCGTGTTGGGAAAAACGCTTGGACACGTCGATTTGTATTTTTAACTGCGCATCTTTTTCAAGAAAAAAAAATTATATAGGGTGCGTCATGTGACAGTGGCCAATACCAACTTTCTTATTTTAAATACAAGCCCCTGTATATTATTAATTTTTTGGATTCTTCAGAAAATTCTAGACATAATTCATGTACAATGTTCTATACCTATCTTCAACTGTTTCGGAAATATTAAGTATTTTCAGATTTATTACAAAAATTAACATTAAAAATAGAAAATTATTTTATTTCACAAATTCGCTACATTGCATTCAATAATTATTTCCCATTCAGCTCTTGATAATGAGAAAGTAAACAAAAACCATTCCTGCGTTTCTTTTTACTGATATGAAATGAAACAAAAACAAAAACAGTTTTCTTTCTGTTCGTATAAAACTCGTAGCCTTAGCAACTTGTTGTCTGCCTGCATGACAGTAGTGATTAGTGTCAGTGCTATTGTCGTTTGAATTTCGTTAACTGTACGTAATAATATCAGAAAAATGGTTCATTTAACAGAAATGCACAAAATAACCATTCTACAAATGATTGGTTATGGAGATAACACACGGACACAGATGGAAGTGTCTCGCTTATTTCACGAAAAATTTCCAAATTTGCCGCCTGTATCCCAAGGAACAATTAGCAAAATAGAAAAGCAGTTCCGCGAGCTTGGTCATGTGAGACAGATAAAAAAAGTAGCTGCCAATGCAGTAAGTGATGATACGAAATTGGATATTACGCTTGAGTTTCAAGAGAACCCACATACCTACTTCTGGTCGACAAGCAGCCCAACTATTCAACGTTAGCCACACAGCAATTTTTCGAACATTAAAGGAAAGTAAAATGCATCCCTATAAAATGATACCAACTCAGGAGCTCATGGAGGACGATTTCGATAGGAGAACGTATTTTTGTGAACAAATGATGGCAATGTTAGATAACAATGTGATCCAATTAGAAGATGTTTTGTTTTCTGATGAGAGCACATTTACACTTCACGGTCATGTTAATCGTCAAAATTGCCGCTATTGGTCTAATGAGAATCCTCATTGGATGAGAGAGGAACATACGCAATATCCTGAAAAAGTTAATGTTTGGGCAGGAATTGTTGGAAATCATATCGTAGGTCCCTTTTTCATTGATGGCAACTTGAATGGGGATAAATATTTAGAACTGCTCCAAAATAATGTCGTGCCAACTTTGACAAACTTATATCCAGATCCAGCAAACCCACAAGTTCCTGCCAATAAAATATGGTTTCAGCAAGATGGAGCACCGCCCCATTACCAAATCAATGTCCGGCAGTACCTGAACCAAATTTTTCCAAATCGGTGGATAGGGAGGCGCGGATCGATAGAATGGCCAGCACGATCTCCTGATCTGTCGCTATTAGACTACTTTTTGTGGGGATATGTCAAAAGTATTGTATACAAAACTAAGCCCCTCAACTTAGATGACTTAAAAAGACGAATCACGCTTGCGATTAGATCAGTCACGCCTGAGATGTTGAGTAATGTTAGAAGACATTTCTATACCAGATTAGCATGTTGCCAAGATGTTCGTGGCGAGCATTTTGAACATTTACTACATTGACAAATTTGGAAATTTTTCGTGAAATAAGCGAGACACTTCCATCTGTGTCCGTGTGTTATCTCCATAACCAATCATTTGTAGAATGGTTATTTTGTGCATTTCTGTTAAATGAACCATTTTTCTGATATTATTACGTACAGTTAACGAAATTCAAACGACAATAGCACTGACACTAATCACTACTGTCATGCAGGCAGACAACAAGTTGCTAAGGCTACGAGTTTTATACGAACAGAAAGAAAACTGTTTTTGTTTTTGTTTCATTTCATATCAGTAAAAAGAAACGCAGGAATGGTTTTTGTTTACTTTCTCATTATCAAGAGCTGAATGGGAAATAATTATTGAATGCAATGTAGCGAATTTGTGAAATAAAATAATTTTCTATTTTTAATGTTAATTTTTGTAATAAATCTGAAAATACTTAATATTTCCGAAACAGTTGAAGATAGGTATAGGACATTGTACATGAATTATGTCTAGAATTTTCTGAAGAATCCAAAAAATTAATAATATACAGGGGCTTGTATTTAAAATAAGAAAGTTGGTATTGGCCACTGTCACATGACGCACCCTATATAATTTTTTTTTCTTGAAAAAGATGCGCAGTTAAAAATACAAATCGACGTGTCCAAGCGTTTTTCCCAACACGTCCTCATTTATCCGTTATCGAATTTATTCCATTTGGCTGTTCCACACTGTATAGTAAAAACAATGTGCCATGCTTTATCAAAATAACTTTATTGTGTGAAAATGTACAAAAATTTCCAAAAGTAAACTTAAAGTGTTCCCGAAAAAACACGTTTCTTGGTCAATCTTATAGGTTAATAGCAAATTGAGCTGTTCAAATATGAAACATTTGATCAAAATTCGCTACCATAACGCACTTGCTGCGTCTAGAATTTCTTTTCTTACAAACATGCATTATATCTCGATGGAAAATGCAAAAATGCAATAACATAAGGCGTGTTTGATTAAAAAAAAAGGAAATTTGTATCACCAACGACTTATGGGCCACCCTGTGATTGTAGAAATATTATTTTAAGATGTAGCTCAAGACACCCTATAATTAATAGATACAAATTTTTTTTATATCTTATATAATAACGAATATATTCAGCTTTATTGATTTATTACGAAAATTCGACAAAAATTATATACCATTAAACGATAAACTCTATAGCTAAGGCTACTGCCAAGCATCAGAGAAAGGGTCTATTTGAAATGAATTTTCTGCAAATATTTTAGTAAAATGAAGGACAATGACGGTTGAAATTAAGACTTTAGGGTTTGTAAAACATCCTTCTCGAGACATTTTATTTCTATAGCCCGTATTAGATTTAAGTTTTTTGCCTAAATGTTGCCAATTTTGACATTTTAAATCGCCACTTTGACGTTTTGAGGAAACCCCCAATTTATTTTTCTTTAAATGCCTATAACTTTTTTGTCTTTTGACTTTGCAAAAGGAATTTTTTCACCAAATTTAATCAAAATCCGCCCATTATTTTTTGAGTTATCGGTGTGATACATATATATATATATATATATATATATATATATATATATATATATATATATATATATATATATATATATATATATATATATATATATATATATATATATATATATATATATATATATATATATAAACATATAAAAATTGAAACTGACCCCGGATATGTTTTCTGGGGGGCCTAATTAGCGCTCATTTGAAGAAATTTTATCAAAATTCAAAAGTCGAGATCTCCTCATTAGTGAATTTTTTTTAAGAAAATTAACTAAAACATTGATCAATATTTCAAAATCGGTAATATTTAGGAAAGGCCTAATTACCTTTTTGGCAAGGTGTCAGACAAGTGAAATACAAGGTGTACCTTAAAATGCAATATTTTCAAGATCGCCCTGTAGTTTGAAAACTAAGAGGGCTATGGCAATTTTGTTTGCGGCATCTTTCACTTTGCAGAAAAGTAGCCCAGGTTCGCAAGTTCTATCTTTACTAATAACCGCGATACCCAGCAATTGCAACCAAAATGGGACGCCTGTACAAGCAATGCTTCTTTGTAAGATACGTGTGTATGATTTAAGAGCATAAATACATATATTTATTTACTTATTTTGTTAAATAATTATGCAGAGCATCTTACAGAAAAGTGAATACTTGTTCCCGCAATAGATGCAATTTATATCAATTTTATTCACATGTTGAGGTATCAATTTTTGTCACCGACATTTTCCAATTATGTGTGCTAATAGAATGTATCAAAGGCCTTCTGCATTTTAAACATACGTATTGTTATTTCTATTCTGTGATAGTCGTAGAAAATCTGTTATAAATTGTGAGAAAATATGCACTTAAAAATGTTGTATTAGTTGCAGTAATAAAATTTTAATTTCGTGAATTTTATTACCTGCATTAGTTTTCGGAACTGCGACTAGGTCATTAACATTTGTTATTTGTTTTGCTTAAATCGCAGGTAATGTAATAAACTGAACGCCACATCCAAGGTTACGCCAGTTAGTTATATTGTAATGTTGAATATGGAGATGGTGTCGTCACAATCCCGAGTCTGACACGTCACAAAGTACACAATGCATTTACCTTGAATGTGTGCAGGTGTTGTGACATAGGACATAGGCCAGTAAAATATTCTTTAGATCAAAGGTTTACCGAATATGTTTTCAATTTATCCACCACACAATTGTTTCTAGAGGGGGGAAAATGGGACATCAAGGGACATAATTTAGTTTTGATCTCAACTCTAAAAATATCAATTTTCTTTAAAAAACCGGTGGTTTGTTGAAAAATTGACACTAAGAGAAAAAGATAGAAAATTTAATTTGCTATAAAATTGATGAACTTTAACTTTTAATTAGGTCCCCAATCCCGCGCATAAAATTACTGATATCATTTTCAAAACTAAAAAGGTACGAAAGATGCTCTAGGAAAGCCTCTGGCCTTAACGAGATCCCAACAATTGTTCTCAAAAAATGCGCAGCAGAACTTGCTCATGTCCTGACTCGTCTGTTTCAGGCATCTTACAATAGAGGCATATTCCCTAGTAACTGGAAAACTGCTCGAGTACAACCCGTCCCCAAGAAAGGATCCAAAGCACTTCCTAGCAACTACAGGCCTATTTCTCTCCTTTCAGTCGTCTCTAAAGTGATGAAAAAGTATATAAACACCGAATTACTAAAATTTCTTGAAAAACACAGTCTAATCCACTACAGGCAGAATGGATTCCGTCAGCGCATATCAACTGCCGACCTCCTTTCCTTTGTCACCCATTCTTGGAACAAGTCTATGGAACTACACGGTCAATCCCAGATTGTCGCTCTAGACATATCCAAAGCATTCGACCAGGTCTGGCACGCAGCGCTGCTTAATAAACTTGCGGCCTATGGCCTACCACCAAAATTCTGTACCTGGACAGCAAATTTCCTCCCCAGCCTGAGCATTTCTGTTGTGGATGGCCATTTCTCTAAACTGCATCCAATTAATGCAGGAGTTTCTCAAGGTTCAGCTTTAGCCCCTACTTTGTTTCTTCTCCACATCAATGACCTCCTCTCTAGCACATCCAACCCAGTTCACAGTTACGCGGACGACAGCACCCTCCACTAAAATATACAATATTCTAAGCCTGTCTCTTTAGCCCAATTAGATAAGGATTGCAGACTCATGGACGCTTCTGTCTCCGTGGATCTTCAAAAAATATTAGACTGGGGAAGTAGAAATCTTGTACAATTCAACCCCACCAAATATCTGTCTTGCTTTCTATCTCATAAGAGATACACCAGCCCTAGAACCATCACAATGGACAACCAAGTTATTCAAAGTAATACGTCTCATCGGTGACCCTACCCTCACACAAAGGCTGCCATCCCTTGCCCACCGACGTGCCGTTACTGACCCCCCCCCCCTCAGATATCTGCACGGGCACTGCTCAGAGGAGCTTTCTTCCATAGTTCCTCCACCTGCTGCCCCAAACAGATCTACCAGGGAAACAGAGCGAATGCGCCCTTTAACTGTCCAGGTCACCAGACATAGAACATCTTGTTATGCCCGCTCTTTTGTCTCGAGAACTTCCAAGTTGTTGAATTCCTTGCCGGCACATGTTTTTCATTCTCCTCCGAACCTCCAAACCTTCAAGTCCAGAATTAACAAGTTGCCTCTTTCCTCCTTGTCGACACCCACGGTACGATAGTATTAGGCTGTAAGCCCTCGTGGTGTGTTACTGAAATATTTTTTTTAAAGGTTAGGGTTTAAAAAAATCAAATATTAAAAGGGTGACCCACCCCTAATTCGCCCCTTTTTGAGATTATATCTACTTCAAATTTTTGTCAAATAACGATATTGATAAAAGAAAACCATCTGCCAAATTTGGTTCTATGTTAGGGCACTGCTGCAATACAGCTGTTTCTTGTAATTATTAAAAAATCTTCCGAGGTCAATATCACCAACCATGGGCGTCAGAGAAAAATTTTGTTTAAAAAATCGGCATGTTTTGAGGTCCTCTACACGCACTTCTGTGCCCATTGCGTTGTGAATGACCCTATATATATATATATATATATATATATATATATATATATATATATATATATATATATATATATATATATATATATATATATCAGCAAGATGGTGCCTCACCACACTATTTTCGGGAAGTGAGAAATTATTTAGATGAAATTTATCATGGTATGTGGATTGCACGTCAAGGCCAAACAGAGTGGCCAGGTTGCACGCCGGACCTCACACCTCTTGATTACTGTCTGTGTGGCTATGTGAAATCCGTAGTTTTTTAAACAGTTTGTGGGTTGTTAGATGAACTGCGTTGTCGTATTATCGAAGTATGTTCAAAAACATCTCAAACTTTCCATAACCTTAAGCAAAAGTTTACAAACAAGAAGCGCAAAGTGTATTAAAATAATAATTTGACATTTTCCTGTTTTTAGTTAATGTTGTTTCTGTTTTTAATCATTATTAGTGAATTTTCATTAAGAAAATTCACTAATAGAGAGGTATGGGTGGTAAGATTTTTGACAAATTTCTTCAAATGAGGGCGAATTAGGGCCCCAAGAACCCAAATCCAATGTCAGTTGAAAAGTTTATATATATATATATATATATATATATATATATATATATATATCCAACTGATAACTCAAAAAATACTTCACCAATCAAAACCAAATTTGGCAGTTTCCTTCATTTTGTTAATAGCTTGGATAAGTTCGTTAGACTGTTTTGACACTCACATACTTTCAGGAAAAAAAAAATGCGAAATCAGTTGTCCTCTCTACTCTTGAACTTAATCGGTTCAGTAAATTCTGAGTTATAACCAAATAACAAATAAATAATTTACTATATAAACTGGTATTGCAAACAAATGCTTCAAATGAAACTTCAAATGAATAGGCTACATAATATGTTACAATAAACAATTAGCGGTGTTGCCGTTTGCCAAAACTGTCATCTGAATTTGAAGATATCAGAAAAATATATAGTAATAAATAAAAAATTTAATGAAAGTGATTCAATTTGGTTAACGGCAATCTAGAACTACGTTTTATTATGTATAAGTATTAAGATTCCCATTCTTCAAGGTATTTAAAACCCATCGCACTTTCCCAATGAAATATGACAACGCCAGTTAGCTATTTGTCATTGTTATTTGTTTTTTAAAACCAACTGATAGTTATCCGCGAAGCTCATTATGTTATTTTTCTGTAATTTATTACCCTCGAGCGTTTACATAGGTGCTACTATGGTTCAAGATTGAAGATGCTGGCTTAATGGGAAATTTATTGAGCTATCGGATTTGAAATATTTTTACGAACATTTTCTACCATAACATAAAAAACCTTTTTTGTTGTTTATTGTTTGCAAAAACTGGATGGGTTGACTAAAACAAAACCATCCAAGCAATTAATAAGGAAAAATACCTGCCATTTTTATAATTTGACAGGTACATTCCCTTTGTAAATAATTTTTTTTTCTGAAAAACGTTTGTAACTTTAAAGAAATTTGTAACACAATTTTTTAAAGGCACTTGCAGTACTTACATATTATATCTAAGACCAAATTTTAATTTTTTAGCTCCATATAAAATATAATTTTTTTCAAATAATCGCTAACTAGGACTCTAAAACCGATCTCAAAGGTCCATTTAAATTTAAAGAATTAGTTTTAATAGTATATCTTACTAATAGTGTACAATTCTTATGAAAATTCACTACTATAACGCACTTGCTGCGTCCGGAACCTTTTCCTTATTGGTCAAGCTCTTGCTACTAAGGGTATTGAATAACTACAGCAAATAACGTTTGATGGTTCTGAGCCGTGCTAATAATTTAAAAATATTCAAATAATGATACAGTAGCCTCACACACGGAGATTTATGCAACTACCACTTTGAATCTTGCTCTTAGTTAAAAGTCAGTTGTAAAATATTAAGCGTTGTAAACGTCTCCATCTATAACACTTTGTGTTAACTAGAGCAGCCGTAACAACATACAACCGGGTTCCGCACCGAGATGGCGTCCCTGTCGTAAATGGCCTCAATTTTCTCTCTCCATCTATAACACTGTGTTAACTAGAGCAGTCGTAACAACATACTACCACAGCATAAGAAGACTGTTTACTATGCTGTGATACTACCTGATTCCGCATAGAGCAGTCGTAACAACTTACTACCTGGTTCCGCACCGAGATGGCGTCCCTGTCGTAAATGGCCCCAATTTTCTCTCTCCATCTATAACACTGTGTTAACTAGAGCAGTCGTAACAACATACTACCACAGAATAAGAAGACTGTTTACTATGCTGTGATACTACCTGGTTCCGCATAGAGCAGTCGTAACAACTTACTACCTGGTTCCGCACCGAGATGGCGTCCCTGTCGTAAATGGCCTCAATTTTCTCTCTCCATCTATAACACTGTGTTAACTAGAGCAGTCGTAACAACATACTACCACAGCATAGGAAGACTGTTTACTATGCTGTGATACTACCTGGTTCCGCATAGAGCAGTCGTAACAACTTACTACCTGGTTCCGCACCGAGATGGCGTCCCTGTCGTAAATGGCCCCAATTTTCTCTCTCCATCTATAACACTGTGTTAACTAGAGCAGTCGTAACAACATACTACCACAGAATAAGAAGACTGTTTACTATGCTGTGATACTACCTGGTTCCGCATAGAGCAGTCGTAACAACTTACTACCTGGTTCCGCACCGAGATGGCGTCCCTGTCGTAAATGGCCTCAATTTTCTACACGCGGACATGTTCCAATAATGTAACTTCCATTGTTTTCTATCTACGATATGTTTAAATATAATAGCAGTACAGGTAACGTCACCTGTCTTTGTCTAACCTTGTAGATATTGCATTATAGACTCTGAAGTGATGTCGAGGATTATTTTAAGATTAATTTAGAATAACTTTATTTTTCTTTAATCAAAAGACTTGAAAATTGGTACACAGCCACGCCTCTCGATGTTCTTTTAAGCTGAAAATTTTCGTTTCAATCACTTAAACAATTTGAGAGATATTGCGTTTAAAAAAGTATTTTTTAATTTTTTGTTAAGAAAAATTTGCCGTCAAGATCTGATGAACGAAGTCATCCAAGCCATTAACAAAATAAAGGTAATTCCCAAATTTGGTGCATCCAACTATAACCATATATATATATATATATATATATATATATATATATATATATATATATATATATATATATATATATATATATATATATATATATATATATATGTCGAGGATTATTTTTATATTAATTTAGAATAACTTTATTTTTCTTTGATGAAAAGACCTGAAAATTGGTACACAGCCACGCCCGTCGATGTTTTTAAGCTGTAAATTTTCGTTTCAATCACTTAAACAATTTGAGAGATATTGCGTTTAAAAAAGTATTTTTTAATTTTTTGTTAAGAAAAATTTGCCGTCAAGATCAGATGAACGAAGTCATCCAAGCCATTAACAAAATAAAGGTAATTTCCAAATTTGGTGTATCTAACTATATATATATATATATATATATATATATATATATATATATATATATATATATATATATATATATATATATATATATATATATATATATATATATATATATATATATATATATTTATAATTTAACTGACCTTGGAAATGGGTTCCAGGGGCCCTAATTCGTGCTCATTTGAAGAAATTTTCCGAAAGTCTCACTGTCGATACCTCTCTATTAGTGAATTTTCTTAATGAAAATTCACTAAAAAAATGTCTTTAAAGAGCGCGATTATTTGTTTTGTAAATCTCTTGGACGAGTTTATTCACCAGTCTTTTCCAAAATAAAATGCTTATTTTCTTCTCTGTAACTGATTTCGCCGTTTTACGGGAAATTGAGTTAAAAAATGTGAAAGAGACAGATGTTTTGAAAATTCGTTGCCATGTTTCCAAGAGCGTCTATTTTCTTATTTAAATTATGTCTTAATTGTGTTTCTATCCTAAAGCCACAAGGCTTACAAATGTTTTTCGTTGCAGGTTTGGTAAAAAGAATACATGTACAAAAATCGGAAAGACCAGAAAAGAAAACCTATAAGAAGCGTTTCGAGGGTCCCCGTCAAAGACCAAGCGATGGTAAGTGCACACACTTAATTTTTAAGTTTTGACCATATCTTACAATAAAACTTTTTTAGCTGATTCAATACAACGGATGTTGGCAAACTTGCCTGCCAAGAGGGCAACTAGGAAAATCATGTCGCTTAAAGACGGGTTTCAACGCAATTATCAACCGCATAGTTCAATCATACCACAGAATAAGATGAAATGTGGCAAAATAATTGTAAGAAATTCCAATATCAGAAGTAATGCCAATTTAAATAAGAAGACAAACACATTACCTCCAAATAAGAATCAGATAGGTAATTATAAAAATAACAGAAGATCGTTGAGATGTTTAAATAAAGTATTAGCTAGCCGAATTTTAGATACCAATACTAATTTACTAATGAAGAGGAAACTGAAAAATTTAAACAATCGGCGTATAACTAGACAAATTAGTAGGAAAATCGATACCTCTTTGGAATCCAAAGAGAGTTCCATCATTGACAAAACTAATAATAGTGATAATAAGTTAGTTAGGAAATCCTCACTAAAATCCAACAAAGCTAAAGATGACAATAAAGATGCTGAAAAGAAAGATGAGCTAAAAATTAAGAGACCTGCTCAGAAAACTGAGGAAGAAGAAAAAACAAATGATGGTACATCGGCCAAAAAAGTGGTACAGGGAAAACTTAACATCAAGAGCTTTTTTCCAGTTAAGAAAAAGAAAAAAGCGCTTTCAGATGAAAAACTGACAAACAGTAGTGAAAACAGCTCTAAGTCTAGTGAAAATGCAAGTCAAGGTCAAAAATCAAAGGAAGATAAGACCAGTGAAGTAGAAAATAAAAAGGAAGAATTTAAAATCAACACCAAGAAAAAGAATGATAAAGTTGAGAGTAAAAAAGTCGAAAAGAAATCAGAAGAAAAGAAACAAAATGAAATCAAAGCTTCTGGAAAAAGTGCAGTATTAAAGACTGGCAGAGATGTTAAAGAAGTAACCAAAACAACTCCGAAAGAAGTTGAAGAAGTGCAGGCTAAGAAACTGAAATCGCAGTCATTTGGTAGTCTTGTAAGAAACTTGAGCCTGCGTAAGAGAAAACTTATGAAGCAAGAAGAGAAACGGAATGATGAAGCTAGTGACAAACCAGATGAAACAGCAGAAGTAGAAAAAACAGTCAAAAGAAGAAAATTGAAACAGCGTATCAAAAATGTTGTTAATATGGTCAGAAAACGGAAAACTACAAAAACTACTGATAATGGTGTACTTGTTAATGATAACAAGTTGCCTGATGATGGCACGGGACTCAAACCACAAGAATCAACCGGTCATTTTTTAGGGAAAGGAAACGTCGAAGATACACCGCCGATAGAGAAAATTGTTATACCTTCGACATCGGAAAAATCAGAAAATATAGCTGACATATCTGTTCTTGCTCCTATTGTCATCAATTCTAATTCCTCCAATGTGGAGCCCCAAGTTCTTGAAACAATATTTAATTTGCAATCCAACAATGAGAAAAATCTACAAGCAAAAGGGGAATTAAATTTTGATACAAATGCAGAAAAAGCTGAAGAATCTAAAAGTGAAGAATACGAAGATATAAGTAAACCAATTTCTGTTAATACAGCCCTAAATCCTAGTATATCACCGATGGTTTCTCCGAGTATGAAAGGAAAAATCCGAAAACCTGCGAAACGTCTAAACGACTGCATAGCCATGCTAACAAGCAAGCTTCAGCAGAAAGAACAAGCTGCTGCTAACAATGTTTCGACCCCATTACCTCCAGATAATATAATGGATATTGAGACCCCACCAGCTACCACGACTTTTTCATCTTACTGCCAAGAAAAAACTTTGCCTGTTCAAGAAGAATGTGTCGCATTGGATTTGTCGATAAAGTCCAGTAGGCATAGAGATTTGGAGACTTTAACACAAGAAATTAATAAACCTTTAACTAAAAGCGCATCATTTAGTACCATTGATAAAATCATACAAGAAGTAATCGACAGATCTACAAGTCCTCTGAAATGGCCTGAACCAAAGCCTGTCCATAAAAACGATGATTTTAAAAGATGGACATCAGTCGACGACATTATTCAAAGGGTCATTGAAAATAAATGTGAAGAAACAATTTTAAATGTCCCAGTGCCTAAATTGAGTAAAACGAGTTCTTGGAGCGTCAATGATATTATAGAATATGTGGCAAGTGGAAAAGATTTAGAAAATGTAGACATTAATAAACAAATTTTAACAGATTGCAGCAAAAATGGTATTAGTATTATTAATAGAAAGGAAGTATGTAAGATTGGTTCCATTAGAAAGGGAAAAGCTTTCAGAACTAATAAAACTGTAATTAACTTAGAAAACAGTGCTTCTCCTGCAGAAGAGGCCAAAAAGAAATCTGTGCATGTTCCTGCAATAGAAAAGAACGCTCTGGAGGCAAATAAATTGGAAGATGTACTTATTTCAGAGTCAACGTCTGTCGAAAACGCAAATATTGATCCACTTAAGATTCCGCCAATAATAAAAACAATAAACATTGTACCAACTCCTCGAAAAATAGGAAAGACAAGAATTAAAAAGAAATTAAAAAGTGAATCCCCTATTACTGCAAAAAAACCCAATGAAGAACCTAAGACTGATAAATTAGAAACTGCCAAGTTTGATAAAACAGCTGATAAAACTAACGAAGCAGCTAGTTTTATTGAAACAAATATCGATAATCTTTTGCATATTAAAGAAGTAAATATAATAGAAAATAAAGAGTCCACTGTACCTCAAACAGTTTGTGATAAACAAAAAGACAGGAAGAGAACTCAGGAAATAACTTTCCAACTTACTGAAGAAAATGAACCAATTCAATTAGAAAATAAGACAGTTACAACTCAATTAGAAAATAAAATTTCTCAATTCGCAAATAGATCATTGACAGAAAAAGAAAGTGATTCAGAAGACGAGATCCCTTTGGCCATTTTAAAAAAAGAGGGCGTTGAGAGGAAATTCGAGCAACCGTTACCTACAGAGTCAGTACAGCCGGAACAAAATACTGATGCCAGTGAGGAAATGACAAATATTTCAAAACCTGTAACTGTTGACGAGAAGAAAAAGAAACAGAACGCTAACTTAAAACAAAAGCAAAAACTTACAAAATCAAACAGCAGCATAGATAAAATTATGGAAACAATTGAAAAAGTAATTGAGGAAGGTATGACAACCAATTCGTTAAACGTTGATGATTCCCCGGTTAAAACATTTGAAAATCGTGCTGAAACAAATGTTACCATTGAAACTAATGTAGATGCGAAAGTCAATGTTTTCTCTTCGGATAAAACCAAAACTGATAACCTTGAGACTGACAAAGCACAGCTACAAGAAAACATTAATACTGATGCTGATGTTACAAAAGAAAATAGTAAGAAGATCGTTGATGAAAGTCCTCAAGAAAATATAACGCAGCAAGAACCATCTACCCAAGATGTTAATGAACCTAGTGAATCAAATAGTCCAGTCTTAGTTAACAAATGCAACAAAAATAAGTTACAAGAGGTTAAGTCACCATCTAAAAGAGGTAGGAAAAAGAAAACGTTTACTGTTAAAGTCAAATCGCTGATCGGTGTCTTACGGAGAAAATGTAGCACAAGAAACAAAAACAAAATTGATAGCAAAGCAGAAGAAGAAGCTGAAAATGCAGAATTAAATTCAGAGCTCGCTTCTAGCAACTCCAAGATCTCTGTTGTTGAAACAGAGACGTTAGATGTTGAAACAGAGATGTTAGATGTCGAAACGGAGATGTTAGATGTTGAAAAGGAAAGTGCATCATCAGTTATCGAAAAAACATACACACCTTCAGATGATTCAGATTTTATTGATGTCAAAAAAGATACAACAGAAAATTTAACTGAATCTAGCAAAGACATATCATCTAAAGATGGTAGTAAATCCAAATTTGCTATTTCTAAAAAAGAAAATCAACAAAAAATATCTGAAGAACAAAAAGACACAGACATTATTGCAAAACGAAATAAAACAGAGGTTGTAGTAAAACAAAGTGAAACTGAAAAACCTAGTGAACTGAAAGTTATTGGAACACTAGGCGAATTAGAAGTAATTGAAAAACAAGTTCAACCACAGAACGTTCAAAAACCAAGTAAAGAAGAAA
Source organism: Tillus elongatus (assembly GCA_964006375.1). Lineage (NCBI taxonomy): Eukaryota > Metazoa > Arthropoda > Insecta > Coleoptera > Cleridae > Tillus > Tillus elongatus. Next base: position 172,381,890 of record OZ023265.1, on the reverse strand, counting down.
TCATTGAAGCTGATGTAGTAGATGGTATTGTTTCTAACACTCATAATGAATCTGACCTTTTCGATGACCAGGTTATTAAAAATAATAAAGTTACAAACAAGTTGATTGTTAATAGATTGAATTTCACAAAAACCAAAGGTAAGCGTAAACAAAGACGTAAAAAGAAAATAACACCTAAAAATAATAAGGGCATATCGATAATGAAGGCTGATCATGACTTAAATGTGTTAGAAACAAACGTAGATGCGAGAAAAGACACAGAAACTGATTCTGCACCTCTAAACACAGATAAGTTTCCTTCAAGTGAGAATGTACCGCTTGATACAGAGGTATCTTGTAAAAAATGCCTGTCTTCAGAAGAACTGAAAGTTACTGAGATAGCAGAACCAGTCGCGGAAACACATAAATTGCTGGATACTAAGAGACCTTTGATTAGACGACCACAAAGAAAAAGTAATGTAAGGAAAAAGACACTCAAACCAGAGCTACTTCCAACAAGTGAAGTTCTTAATGAAGATCATATTGATAATGTTCACATTGAAGCAACAGCAAGCATTAAAAATGACATGATAAATAATAAGACAGATGCAGAAGTCACTGAAGCTACAAATAAAAAGGGCAAAGAAGTGACTAGAAGTAAGATCATATTGAAACCGTCAACATTGAAATATGATCTACCTCCTCCTTTACCTCCAAGTACTTTTACAGTAGAGCAGAAAATTGGTATTCAAATTTTGGAACCGATAAAACAGACGGCAACTTTTTCCGACATGAAAATTGGTATTTTGCCAAAAGACCAAGCGATTGAAATAATACCTAAACCTATAAAAATCAATGAAGCAAAGCTAGACTCATCGGTAAATAATGATGAAATCATTAATAAAGAAAGAAAAGGCACATCCGAATTGAAGATCATTTTAAAGGAATCTCCAAGCCGTAAGAAGAAAGAAAAATTTGTTATAGTAAACTCTATTACAGACATGGATGAAGAGAAAGCTAACAAGATTCCACCATCTACAGAAGCTTGTGAAACTAATTCAATAAAAGACAAAACTACTGTACAGGTCGAAAATCCAATCCCAAAAATAAAACTGAAGCTGAAACAAGTATTGTCGAAGAAAAGTGCAAGTAAACATGGAAAAAAGAAAAAGGGCTTTAAAAGTAGATATGTTGAGAAATTAGTTATTTCAAAAAATAAAGTAGCTAACAGTGAACATAATAAAACTGCTATGTCAACTGTTTCAAGCAATACTAATGAAATAATAGAAAATGAAGACTTGGATGTTTCACAACTGCCTTTGGGAAACGAAGTAAAAGAAGACCTTTCTGATGTAAGTAGATCAGATGTTGACAATATTCCACCAACCGAAGAAGCAAATGAAATTAATGAAAGCTGTGTTACTAATGAAGATGGAAAGATAAATGATCTTCAGCCACCAGAAAATACAAATGTTTTGTGTCAATTCAACAAAATTGATAAAGTCATCAAACGAAATAAGAAAACCAAAAAGAGCTTGAGTCCAAAAATAAACAAGCCTAACAAAGCTTTAAACGAAATAAAAATCACTGAAACCACTACAGAATATGTAAATGACTCCAATGTATCAACTAATATATACCTTGAAATAACTGAAAGCTCTAAACAAGACTTAGTTTCAACAGAATCAAATATACTTACGACTCCTAAAAGAATAAAAAAGCAAAAACCTGAAAGTGTTGAAATAGATATACCTTCGATAATAAAAACAGATGATGTCTCTATAACACTAGAGGAAGTCGCAAAACCATCTGGGAAAAAAGTTATAACCAAGCAATCTAGAAAGAAATTTAATAGGAAAAATATGTCTGTAGATAACTTACCATCCCTTATATCAGAAAATGAATCCGATGCTTCTTTAAATTCTTCCGTTGATAATGCAAGTTTAAAAATTCACACCCTAAGAAAAAGTCGAAGTTCTTCTTCAATTATTGATACAAATAGCAATAAAGAAGGTGACTCGAGCATCGTTCAAGACACTCCAACAGAAGAAGTTGCTGAAAAACAGAAAAGTCCCAAACGAAAATCTAGGAAACCCACAAAGTCAACTGTACTTTCTGAAGAAATAATATATGTGTCAAAACAGTCAGAAGCTACAGTAAGTTATTCAAAATCTGAAGAAAAAATTGTTTCTAATTTGTCTAGCTGTGGGATGGAAACAAGTGCAAATAAAAAGACACCAGTTCTAGACGATGATTTTGCGCTTCTAACTGAAAACTTGAAAGAAGTTGAAGAGGTGACTCAAACGGAAATTCCTGGAGAAAATCATGAACCCACCAAGAATTCCGAATCACAAATTTTAAGTATTGAAGCAACTGTAGCTAACAAAGATAAGGTTGAAGTGAAGAAACCTAAACAGGCTACTAGAAAGGTTGCTAAGAAAACACCACCAGCGAGACGAAATCACAACAAACCAGAAACTGAAAACAATCATTTAGACACTAACTTAACAGCAGGAACTGTTAAACTTGCTTTGTCTGGTGGAACGGATACATTAAAAACTAAACCCAAAAGAAAGTGCCGGCAATCAAATGAGATTATAGAACCAATACAGGAAGGTGTTAAAGAAAATGATAAATCTGATCTTGCCGAATTAAAAATCGATGACTCCATATATACATTCAGCGAAGAAGATATAGACAATGTGGCCACAAAGAAACTGAAACGAGCTAAGAAATTATTAGAATTTAACGACAATGCTGACATAGATTCTGGTCTCGAGGAAACACCTGCAAGAACAGTTGAAACTGAAAACAAAGCAGAAGTGGTTATCAATGATGAGGTACCTTTAAATTCTAAATTATCCACCGAAAGAGATATGCCAGTTGATGGAATTAATCTTGATTTTGTGTCTACTAAGAGGCCTAATAAAAGACGAAATAATCGAAAGACTGCATCATTAGGAGTGACCAAAGGAAGCCCTAAGAAGGTTGAAGATTCATCGCTTGAAAGTGTAGCTACCCAAAATAATGATAAAGTAACTGTAAATAAAGCAGTGGACAATATTGCAGCAATATTTTCAGGAAATAATCGGGAAATTAATAATGAATTATTGCCTGACATTTCTAATGATTGTCCTCCCAATCTAACACCAAAAGAAAGTAAAGAAGTTATAAATGATATGTCTTTATCGGAAGATGAGATGGTGGTAGATTCTCAAAATGAATCACTGGAAATACCAAAAACAAGAGGTTTAGACGAACAGAACCAAAAGAAAGAATCTAGAGCCCCTATATGTGATGTTACATCTTCGGACAATGATATGTCTTCACCTGAAGGTTCTCTTGTAACTAAAATCAAATTAAGAAATAGGAAAATTAATAAAAGCTTTAAGATTGATACTTCAGCCGATGAAACAAGTGAAAATGACAATGGGGATGATTTTGTGAGACCAAGGTCAAGAAAATCTAAGTTAGCTGCCAAGGAACGTTTGTTACAATGCACTGAATTAATTAACTCGGACCACGTGGAAGTTGATGATATGGACGACTGTGTACCTCACAATGTTGATATAGAACAAGCAAAATCTGATAGTACTTTAGAGACAAACGATGATGCACAAAATACTGATACCAAAAATGAAAGTGAATTTGTTAAACCATCTGTTAGAACTAGGCATCGCCCACCTAGGAACAAAACTACACCAGAAATAAAAACTTCAACTGTAGATAACCAAGACATATTAGATATTGAAAGTTGTGAAAATGAATCTAATAAAACTGTGAAAACAAAAGTCAATAATGGAAGAAAAGTAAACAGGAAAGCAAAAGCTAAAGCACTGGAGCACATTCTAGATGAAGCACTTTCTGAATTATCGGAAAGTGATAACAATAGTGACCTTTTGTATGGTGCAATCAAGTCAGATAATATTTTACCCTACGAACTGGAAGAGAATGTAATGAGGATGGAAAGTGCTGAATATGAACCTTCGTTGCCATCAGAAGATAAGTATGATTCACCGCAAAAAATAGAAATGTCTCTTCCAACAGGGAACCCACAAACTGAAGAGCTTGATGGAGAGGTAAAACTTACAGATGAACTAGATCAAAGTGGCCAGTTTGAAGATACCACGTTACTATTAAAACCAGTAAAAACTTTGCGGAAGAGCAAATCACAGAAACGTTCTGCGAAAAAGACGTCAAAAATTACCAGTGAAGAAGCTCCGTGTGATGAAGTAGATTTTGCTGTATTAGATGAACATAAAGATCAAATAAAAGAAAATAATTCATCTGACATTTCGACTGATCATAACGACATGCATGAGGATTCCAGTCAGATTGATTTGAATGATGAAAATGAGTTAGAAACACAAGAGGAGTTTCAGAATGAAACTGGAGATCTAAATAGTGGTTCACATGAAAACACTGATATTCAAAAAGATAATCAGCCTTTAGATAATCAAGTTTTGTCCAGTATTTTGTTTAAGGACAGTAAACTTGGTAATACTGATAATAGACCAACAACTGGGAGAAGAAAAAATAAAAATAAATCACAAAAAAGTAAAGATGCTTTATCTTTACCTACTGCAATGAGTGACACATCTCATTCGAATCCAGATCTTCGAACGTTGGAAAATGAAAGTGTTAGTCTCTTGACAGCTAGTGATATAGAAACTAAAGATACTTGTGAAAATTCGTCTATTGATGGATTTCCAAATAATAGCTTTACCCAGTTTGAAGAAATATCAGAAAACAGTATTTCAATTGATTATAGCCCACCTAAAAAGGTCTCTAACAAGAGAAAGACTGCAAAAAATAAAAGTAAATCCAAAATCAGATTGCGAGAACCTTTAGATTTGGAAATACAGGATAGTACTACACTGCTTGGACCTAATTTAGATAGTCAAAGTCTAAGTGGTAAAACGCAAGATGGATTAACAATATGTAGTGATTTTCCACAAGAAGCAGCTCATGTTGTTCAAGAATTTGAGACATTACCTGAGTCTGACAGTTCCAGTATGATTCCTCAAACTATAATTTCGAATCAAAACGAAGTACCACCCCAAACCATATGTTTAAACAGAAATATTAGCAAAACTCCTCTTATTTCGGACGCTTTCAAAGAAAACCCATATGAATTTGAAAGTGACGACCCAGAAACATCAGTTAATAGTAACATAGAAGTAGTTTTGGGTAAAACGAAAACTAGAAGTAAAAGAAAAGTCAAATCACACAAAACAATACCATCCAAGGCAGTCAAGAATGATTCAGAAACGACTAATTCTTCAGTTATATCAGACATGTCACTAGCACTTTCAGATAAAGATTTAATGGAAAAGAATGAGATGCAAGAAACTTTAACACAGTCCCAAGCTGAAACAAGCGTTATCAAAAAATCACCAGAAGAACCAGTAACCAATGGTAAAGAAATTGGGTCTTTAATTAATTTAAATCTGAATCATCAAGCAGAAGATTTTGAAGGTTTCCAGACTGACCACGAACAAAAAGACTTTGCATCATCTGAAGTTAGTAATCCAGAAATTAATTTTGTGAAACCAAAACGAGCAAAGTCTGGAAATAGGAAAAAATCTCAGAAAGAATCCAATGTTTTGGACGATTGTATAAATTCTCCGACATTAACAGGTACTTCCGCTCTAACTAAAAATTCAGATGTAAATGAAAAATCATGCGACATGTTATCTAGTGATACCAGTAATGTGGTAGATGAGTTTGAGAAACCTCTACCGATATCAAAAGGACGGAGTAGATCATTAAAAGCCGACCTAGAGGAATCAAAACTTGATACAGTTGCCACCAATGACCAGGATGTCGAGACAGGCCAGGAAGTTAGGAGAAGCAGGAGAGCCACAAGAAAAATCTGCTCTTATAATGAGAATGAAATTGAAAGTGCTATGCTGGAAATAGAGAAGCAACTTCTGGTAGAGAAACCCAAAAAGAAGGAAAAAAGCCAGAAGTCCATTGAAACAATAAGTGACGAACAAATTGAAGTTGCAGATATGGTAATAGAAACAATGGATCATACACCGATGATCCATGAAAACAAAATAGCCATTTTAACTCAGGACAAACCTATCCCGATATTAATTAGTAGTAGTAATCTTCAAAGTGATAATATAGAAGCAAATAAACCACAAAGAAAGCTGAATAGTGACGAACTCTTTGATTTGCTGAAAAAGTCATCAGAAAAAGAGAACACAAATTTTCGAAAGCCGCACACTGCTCGTTTGCCCAGTTACGACGAAATTTCTGATTTCAGCAGCGACACTAATAACTTTGACAACGTTTTTGAGGATATTCTCGACATTCAGGACAACACAGATGTAGAAAGGACGCCCAATGATCGACGAAATTCAAGTGAGAATTTATTCGAATTTTCCAAAGACAGTGTTTATAAAACAGATAATATCCGAAAAGAAGTTATTTCTAATGAATTGATTCCAAACGAAATATCAAAGAATGATGATGAAACACCAAATAAAGATACTGCATTATCGGAAAAATCTACCGCGAACGTGCTTGATAATAGTGTGCCCGCAGTCAAAGAGCCCATTGTAAGTACCCTTGGTGAGTTGAATACTGAAGAAAATGTAGTCACTTCAGAAGACAACCTGGTTTCATTTGAAGAACAAACAAACACAAAACAAAAAAGTGATGATTTTGACAATACGAGTTCTTCATTTATTTCTGCAGAATTTACAGATAATTCTACAGAAAAAGGAAAGTCCAATTTGAAAGTGAAAATCAAAACGAGAACAAATAAGTCACAAGAATCTGTTGATGTGGAAGACTGCTATTGTGAAATTTGTAATAAGTCATTTAGACGTCCTGAAAATCTAATAAAACACAAACGCACATTGACACATATATCCAAACTATCAGAACTCGAAGCAAAAGAAACTCAGAACAGGATTGCTGAGGAAAATAAAACCGAAGATACTTCTAAAAGTAACAACATCTCTGAAGAGACATCGACACGATCAAGGAATGACATAAATATTACAAATATTTTACAGGCAAGCGATAAGCCAGAAGAGCGCTCAGAAAGTGAAACTCTAATAGCTTCATCGTATTCAGTAAATACAAATAATCATTCACTTAAATTAGCCGATATCATAAATGATGTGTTAAACAAACCTGTACTTGACAGAGACAGTGGAAATCATAATAACTTTTCCGATATTATTCTTCAAAATTCTACAGATATTCAACAGCCAGAATTTAGACGTTACAAAAGCCTAGGTGAACGCAAAAGCTTTGATTCTGAACCCTCTGAAAACATATCTCATAAAGTAAACATGGAACCAACCTATTTCACGCCTGAAATGTCAGATAATACAGAGAAAGTAGAGAAACAGATCACTTTGCTACAGAACATGATAGAAAAAACACAAGCTCTCAACTACATTGACGATATATCAGTTTCTTCGAGCCAGTCAGCAATTGATTTAGCTAGAGATAGTCCATCGCTAAGTGTTGCCAGTTCAAGACAAGACGATTCAAATAACATAACTTTTTCCAACTCAAATGCCACGAACAGTATTAACAAAGCTGTAATGAACGATAACAGCTTTATTAAACCTAACCAATACGAAGAAATATCAGAAGACAGTACACATATTCGCTACGAAGATCAGAAATCTAGAAAAGTCCTAAATAGAGATGAAGAATTATTCCTTGAGTGCTGTAGCTTGTTAAAAAGTGGTTCAGAAATGTCGAATTATTCTAAGAAATCACACAAGCTATCCATAATCCATCATCATGGATTGAAGACGTCCGATGAACCAGAATGGATGGAAAATAAGCGATTATCACAGAAACAAATTTACGAAGATCGTTATTCTGATAATTCTAGAATTCCGACACCATTAGGAGATAACTATAATGATGATATGTCTAATTCTAATACGATCTCTACAAATTGGCATACAAATAAAAAAGAATCTGGATCAGATGAGAACAAAGACATCAACTTAGGAAAAGATGATGAAAACAGAAGTTTTGTGTTCCAAGAAGAAGAATCGTCCACTGCAAAAAGTCTTCAGGAAGACGATCTACCTGAAAAATCTAAGTTTTCCTCCATTTCGAAGACGTTCCTAAGCATATCCCAAAGTGTTGCAAAGACATTCAAAGGGTAAGTGTGTTCATTATTTAAAATCAGATATAGTTCTCAAAATATTATTTCCAGCAATCTCTCACACCTTCCTCATTCCATTCTATGTTTTCACCCCAATCATATTGTTTATTCCGTTTTCATCCACTTCCAAAACAATTTTCTATTCCCTTCAAAGTCATTCTGCATTTTCTCAGCCTCTTTCATTTCCAGTTCTCGCCAACTGCCACTAACAATTTGTTTGCACTCACTTCTGATTTTGCACACAAAATATCCCCACTCCCTCTTTGACGCTTTTCATTTAATATTCAGCAAGGAAAAATTCAGGTGACCAGCCTTTTAATAAGTAGAATCTGTGTAGCAATGCAGTATGAAATTATTTGGAATAATTATAGAATTTGCAGTGGCGAAGTGTGGATTTTGGCTATGGGTAGGCTTGAATGACTTATGTGATGGGTTGATAGTTGAAAATCAATAAGCAGACTGAGTTAGATAAAATCAAAAAATCACTTACACCAGTCGTCGTTTGATGAAAACAGTAAGCAATAAAAGCAAAACACTTGGTTTCGTTTAACACTTCCTGCTAGCAGCTTATAGTTTGTGTACCACATACTGTGAAACCGCCGCGTATATTTCCCGCTCGAGTTCCTTTTTTCATTAACAAATCAGGAGTATGCCTTTCTCGGCCCCTCTTGGCTTTAGAGCCGTCAGTATACCAGCAGAGATTGGCCATCAATAGGGTCGTTTGATTTCATTCCCAATCCTCCCTTTCCGGAAGGACGGTCTTGAAAGACAGATCTCTACTGATCTTTGTAGGCATCAAATCTTTTAGATGTGTGGAACAGTCTGTCATTCCACTGTTGGAAAATTTGGTTATTGTTGGTGATTTTAATACACCTCAGTTTATTTATGGACAAATTAGTGATCCTAAAACCAAAGCTATCCATGATTTTTCCAATTTTTTAAATCTGTCATACTTTAATAATATTTCCAATAGAAGCAATAGGCTGCTTGACCTTGTGTTTGCCAGTTGTAATTGCTCGGTTCTCCATGATATGGATCCACTAGTGCCCGAGGATGCATATCGCCCTGCTTTAGGCATATTTCCTGAATTCAGGAAGAATTACAATGGTCCTAAATACTTTCCATGTAACAATCAGGTGTCTTACAACTTTCGAAAGGCTAATTACCCTGCACTGTATGCTGCAATACTTGAAGATTGGTCTCAACTGGAGTCCTTTACTACCACTGATGAGGCTTGTAGTTACTTTTATGGCAGACTCTGCAGTATCTTTGAGCAACATGTTCCTCAGTGCAAGAGGTCATCTAGAAAATTTCCTCCCTGGTTTACTAATGAGGTAATAAATGATATAAAAAATAAGGAGAGGTGCTATGCAAGATATAGAAGGCATAAACGTGACAGTGATCATGCAGGGTATAGTCTTCTTAGATCTGTAGTTAAAAACAAACTACGAGAGGCATATGCTGAGTATGTCCGTGGAACTGAAGAGTCTCTTAAGGTTGATCCCTCTAGATTTTGGTCTCACATATAGGAAAGGAGGCGAGCAAGTAACATTCCAATTTTGACGAAAATGGCATGGTTTATAATAAGCCTCAAACAATCGTTAACTGTTTTGAAAAATATTTTAAAAGTGTGTACCACCCTCAATACATCACTGAACCAGTGGATACCTCTGGACCATCGCATATGGCAGACAGTGTGACAGTGATAAGGAAATTCTTAAAGCCATAAAGAAGCTCAAGAAAAAATTTACTGCTGGACCAGATTTTGTGCCATCCTTCTTGATTAAGGATTGTGTGCATGCTCTTCTCAAACCCCTTAGAACCCTATTTAACTTGTCACTGCGCACACATTGCTTCCCTGAGGTTTGGAAGGTTGCTCGGATCTGTCCTGTTTTTAAGTCTGAGGACCGTTCGAGGGTCAGCAACTACAGGCCTATAGCTTTCCTATGTAATTTTGCTAAAATTTTTGAGGCAGTTGTGTATGGTCGTATTTATCCTGCCGTGAAGTGTCGCTTGTCACAATACCAGCATGGGTTTATGGTGGGGCGCTCAACACTGACGAATTTATCCCTGTTCACACAGTATGTAAGTGAAGCTTTGGATGGAAGGGGTCAGGTGGATGTCATTTATACAAACTTCTCCAAAGCGTTCAATCGTGTTGACCACTCAACACTTATGTACAAACTGCATTTGGCAGGCCTTGATGGACAACTGATAGCATTCTTTGGATCCTACTTGACTAACCGTGTGAAATATGTTTTTTATAATGGATTTAAGTCTGAACCCTTCACTGCTAGCTCAGGCGTTCCACAGGGTTCCAATCTTGGCCCACTCCTCTTTTTGTTATTTATCAACGACATAGGCTCTGTAATTTCTGGTAATCATCTATTATTTGCTGATGATCTCAAATTATACTCCAGTGTTCACGATATTTGTGACTGTTCAAGGCAACTTGCAGCTGTGTTGTGTTGAGAACAGACCTGAATTAAATGTTTCGAAGTGCAAAGTTATGACACACTAGAAAAACCAGCCGTATAGCTTTTCCTACAAAGTGGGTGGTGCACCATTGGCTAAGACTGAAACGCACAGGGATCTTGGCATTATATATTATGAACATTTAAGTTTCACTGGACATATTCAAACAATTACAGCATCCTGTTTGAAGTTGATGGGTTTCATTATGAGGAATAGCATATCATTTTCCAATTTGGCTAGTTTGAAAATTCTCTATTTTACCTACATTCCATCTAGGCTTGAATATTGTAGCTTGGTTTTTGATCCCTTTTATAGTGTTCATATTGGTGCTCTGGATGATGTTCAGCGTAAGTTTTTAAAACACTTTGTATATAGGGCATCTGGTACCTACCCACAGACGGGAGGCGATCATGGCCAATTGCTGATGCAAGCTGACATACCCAGTTTGTATTCGCGTAGAAAAGTTGCATCTGTGATGTTTCTGCATAACTTGTTTCATGGTAAAGTTGATTGTCCAGACTTATTGATGCAATTAAATTTCTTAGTTCCACAGGCTGCATCTAGAGTGGTGAGAGTGTTTAAGCCTCCAATACCAAGGACTAACTCGTATATGAAATGACCTGTATACAATGAGCTCTGACTTTAATGACATTGCAAACTTGTGCGACTTCTATTCGGATAAGGCTGTGGTTATTCGTAGGGTGGCTATATCTTACTTTGTCGGTTATTAGGACCATTATATGTACTGTTTTGTGGAATTTCTGCCTTGTGATGTTTTGCACAGTATTTTAGTTTTGTTTTAAGAAGTATTTTTTGTTCATATTGTTACATATTGTTCTTTTTGTATGGTGCCCTATTAATGGGATTATCCTGTTGGGCATGTATTAAATAAATAAATAAAATAAAATAAAGTCTGAGACCAATCCCAGAATCTCATGACCCTCAATGTCATCGAGGAGTCCGGACATTCCCAAACTGATTTCCTTCGGCATGCTGTCGGCTGTTTGTTTTAATCTGTAAATTGTCCACCTAGCCTCCCTCTCCAGCCAAATGTGAAGAGGTGGAATATTAAGAAGGACCTCCAGAGGGACTGATGGAGCGGAGCTTATAGCTCCCGTTATCATCAGACAAGCTTGTCTCTGTAGCTGAGCCAGATACCTCGAAGTGCCTTGGGCCACCAAACTATGGCTCCATATGTTATCATCGGTCTGATAACCACTAGATAGAGCCAGTACATCTGTTGGGGGTTTGTTCCCCAGTTATTTCCACAGATTCTTCGGCATGTCCACAGAGACAGTTTAGCTCTGCGGATTACATTCTCTAACTGTACGTCCCAGTTGAGGTTCTTATCTAGGGTAACCCCCAGATATTTTGCTTGTTCCGTAAATGGAATCGTTTCCCTCATAAGGATAGGTGGTTTTAATTTGTCCAACCTTCTTCTGGTAAATGGAACAATGATCGTTTTGCGGGGGTTCACAGGCATCTGTTCCTCCGACACCAATCATTCACTACATTTAGTGCCTCTTGGAGAGTACTTGCAAGTTCCGCCTCGGATTTGCCTCTAACCATTATGACAAGATCATCAGCAAACGCCTGGACCTCAACCTAGCCTAAGGCAGAATGTAAACATTTATTTATTTTATTTATTTATTGAATACATGCAGGCAACACTCAGTGTATCGGCTGTCACCTCAGCGTCACCCCCGCTTCCTCTCGGGATCGTGAAGCTCGACTATCACATAGCCTAAACCCACAGACTATTTGCATGTGGGCGCGACCTTGACACATGCAGCATTAAATTTCCGAATCCGGAACTTAAAGATAATTTGTAGTTAACGTCTTAGCAGCAAACAATTCATTTATAATTTATTAAATTTATATTATTTATTTCGGTTTATTATTGTGAAGACCGCAGCCTTAACACACGCAAACATACTTTTATTATTAGTTGGAAGTATCTTAATTTTTGAATGGGATTTTATTTAGAAACCAATCTACTCCTTTTCCTCCGAATTGATCTCACTCTTTCTTGTACCCAGCCAGTAAAATTCACAAGTCTCTTGTTACATTTGATGAACTGTACTTCTATGTGGATGTTATGTATTAATTTTCTTTTTAATTTAGAAAGATCGAGGTTAACAATGATTTGTTTGACTTATTTATAGGTGCAAAGATGAAGATAAAAAATCAGTTGGTGATAACGATGGTCCAGATATGTCAGAAAAATTGAACGATGTGTCATATGATACCAAGAAAATAATAACTAAAGGTGCAAAGAAGGAATTTGAGGGTTTGAAGGTTTCTATACCTACTGAAGAACTGAACCTTTCTGGAGTTTTGAGTTACAGTCCCACATTAAAAGCAACTGAGAAAAAATTGGAACAGACAGAAACAGTAGATGACATTGGTTTTTCAGTTCCTACAAAAGACAACATAATTGCTTGCAAATCTGCTGACAAATCGAATATTTCCAAAGATAAATTGCAACATGGCACTGAAAAATGTGGCTTAAAATCTACGAAAAAGAAAGTAAACTCTAAACCAGTTAGGAAGAAAAAGACCGGTTTAGTAAGAAACTCAGACGAGTCTGATTCCAAAGCAGTTGATGTGTATGATTTTGAAGAAACACAAGATAACTCTGACGTTTTTACAAAACCTGATTTTCGTAGTTTCCGTAACAAGAAATCTGATGATAACTCGACACCAAAAGACCTGAATGTTGAAAGTGATAATGATAGCCAAGCTTCACTGAGTTTTGAAGCTAAATCAGTATCCAGTGTATCATCAGTTTCTAGCACGCCAGTTAAAAAACCAAAAAATCAGCCGGTTACAAAAAAGAAATGCATGATAATGGGTAGGATATTCAAGAACGCAGTGAAGTCAAAAGTTGAAGAAGACATCAGACACATTCCCGTTATGGATAATGTGGAACTTGTTAATAATTATGTAATGAATTGTCCAGAGGTTTCATCTCCAAATACTTCCAAGAAACACCCAGAAGATGCTGATGTTCTGTTTGACCAGTTACTGGAAAATAACAAACTTGAAATAGGCAACGTTAAAGAATTGCCAGCAAAGGGGAAAGTAGAAAATAAAGCAACTTATAATATTAAAAAGAAAAACATCAAGATGAATAAGAACAGGAAAAGAAGCCGTCTAAATTCAGATTCAACTGATGATGAATTTAGCTTAAATAAAACGAAAAAAAGGATCAACAGAAAGAATCCAAAAGTAGAAGATAATTGCATTAATTTAGAACAGGAATTAAAGGAATGCATTGGTGTTGCAAGCCGAAAGAGTCAAAGAAAATGCACAAGTGGCAAACAAAATGTACTCGTAGAATATTGGAGTTCTGATGACTCATCTTTTGAAGCTTTACTTGAAAGTCAGGTTATTCCGTCAGAAACATGTAAATCCAAACCCACTGAGAAAGAAGCCGAAATTCCAGTTGATGTTCAGGTTGAACAGCCTGATGCACAATTCGAAAACCCAGAAGTACTAACCACGAAACTAAGTGAACCATTGCCTGTAGAAAGTGATCATATTGAACAGAAGCAACAGAAACCCAGAAAATCCAAATCTACTGATAAGAAATTGGTGAAGAAACCTAGGGTGGATACTGAATTTAGGAAACCGATAAACATTGAACAAACAGCCGAGACGCTAGCTTCTAGTAGAAGAAAGAGGGCAGCAGCCGACCCATTGTATCACTGGTCCAGCTCAAGCGAGGACGAATCGCAAGATCTAATCGAAGTGAAGCCTATTCGTGATGAACTGGACGACGACGAAGACAGACCAGTGCAACATGGTTGGATCGTTGGTGATTCGCCAAAGAAACTCGTCACCATGTTGGCTCAGGCCAAAGGTAAAAAAACTGATACAGAGTGTGTGAAAGAACAAAGCAAAAAACGCACCGCTAACTCAACTAGTTGATGATAAATATACGTTAGTGAATGTTTTAGTGAAAACATTAGTGCATTTATAAGTCACTAAGGGTGTAATGTTTAGTGTACAGTTGAAAATGCAGTCAGTACATAAGAGAATGATGTCCGTTGTATTAGAAACAGACTAATATCCAGAATATATAGCGAATTGTGGGAAAAAAATGTACAGTATTAGCATATTTATAATACATTGGAAGCAGCTTTTAAAATATTGTGTAGAACTTCATATATATTTATGTTGGAGAAAAATATCCGTACATGTTATCTAGCTGTATTATGGCACTAAATGGATGTACGTTACATCAAAATGTTGTTTAAATTTTCTACATAAATTTTGTAAATTATAGTGCAAATTGTATTGATGTGATTATTAAAAATATCTTTTCTCAGAGATGCATTGATATAATAAATCTAAAAATTGTACGGTTGAAGCTGCTAAATCGTCATTCTAGTGTGAAAGTTCTAATAGTTTTATGTATTTGTAATTTTGCAGTTGTAAACAAAAAATATATTTTGCGTTGAGCGTTCAGAAATTTGACGTTAGTTTTTTTTATATGAAATATTTTGATTAGATTATATATATATATATATATATATATATATATATATATATATATATATATATATATATATATATATATATATTAAAAGATGTGTAGTGATAACTCAATATTCTTATTGTGGTCTTATTTGTGTTCATAAATATAATGTATAATTGTTAATAAATATCTTTGTACATTTAGTCTTAAAATTACAGAATTTGCTTTATTTGGTGTATTTAATTTTTTCTTTAGTTGTTTTTATCTGAATTCAGTGGAATATTTGCTTGCTGTTTACACTGCCAAAATGTGCCTTTGGCCATTGAACATTGGGTCGTGATAATTTCTTTTCTTTGTGTAAATATTGTTGCAAATAGTATGTGTAATATAGTCGTATATCTGGGAGCAAAATGGATTGGTAATTGTGTTTGTCAACATGTATCAGTAAATCTTTTTAATAAACATTTCCCCTATCATAGTTCTTTATTTCTGTCTCCTTTATTTTCTTTGTGCACTCCGAAATTTGTTTGAACCCAGCTACGCATCCTTGAGGAGATGTAGATAATAATAATTATGTTTTATTATTGGTCTTACAATGCTTCAGTCCTGGCCGTGCAGATCAAAGTTGGTGCTAATTAAACGTTCCGAAATGTAACCCAAATTTGGGAAATATCAAGGGTAAAAGCAGCACAATAGAGGTGAATAACATGTTAAATAGTGACAGTAGTAAAAACTGGTTCATTTGTGACGGAAATCATTATGAAAACACTGAGAAGAGTCGTTCGTAACCTCCAAGAAGTGGATTCTGGTAGGGGCTCTTATAGCTGGGCTGTGTCTGGGGAAGTGAGTAGCTCAGACCACAGATACATCCAGTTTGAAATCGCCAAAGTCGAAAGACAAACGGTATGGTACCGAGACCCCCGCAAGGCGGAGTGGGAAGCCTACAGGTCAGACCTAGCAGTGGAACTGCGGGGGATTAAGAGTACCATAGACAATTCAATAGACCTCGAGATTGCAGCAGTCCAATTGCGAGACGCAATCACTTCGGCCTATAACGCCAACTGCCCTCTGAAAATGAGGGTGTCCACCAGGAACGTACCGTGGTGGAACGAGGACCTCAGGCAAAGGAGGACGCAGGTTCATAAGCTGTTTAACGCTGCCATAAGGTCGGGAGCATGGAATGAATATAGACATGCCCAAACGACCTATAACAAAAGACTGAGGGACGCCAAGATGGAGTCGTGGAGGAGGCACTGCGAGGAAGTGGAAAACACGCCCGAGAGAGCTCGACTACACAAGATCCTGAGGTGGTTACCTGGAGCAAAATCAGATGGGCCATTAACAGCTTTAAGCCATACAAATCGCCGGGATTTGATGGAATAATGCCCATCATGCTCCAACAGGGGATAGATATACTGGCGCCCGTGCTTACCCTGATTATGAGGGCCAGTCTGGCTCTGTGGTACATTCCGAGGGCATGGAGACTGGCCAGAGTTGTATTCATTCCTAAACCTAGGGGTCCAACAGACCAGGCAAAGTCCCTGAGGTCAATAAGTCTCATGTCCTTCTTGCTAAAAACAGTGGAAAAACTGCTCGACCGGCACATTAGGGGCGGTGTACTGGAAGAATATCCTCTACACTGCGGACAATATACATACAGAGCAGGATTCTCAACAGAAACATCACTGCACCAACTGGTGCTGAAACTGGAAAACAGAGAGGTGGCGCTGTGGGCCTTCCTAGACATAAAGGGGGCCTTTAGCAACACCTCGGTCGGATCGGTTCTGGCAGCTGTCAGGGAGCATGGAATAGAGGAGACTTGCTGCAGGTGGATCGGTTCCATGCTCAGGGACAGGGCGGTATTCACCTCACTCGCGGGAGGGACTTTGCTGGTGGGGTGTCCGCAGGGGAGCGTTCTGTCTCCCTTGCTCTGGTGCCTAGTCGTGGACAGCCTGCTGGGGAGGCTCTCGGGAGGGGGGTATGAGGTACAGGGCTATGCGGACGACATTGTCATCATAGTCCGAGGAAAGGTCACACAGGCAGTGTGGGAGCGCATGCAGACTGCACTGAATGTGGTGGAAGTGTGGACGGTTGATCAAGGGCTCGGGGTGAGCCCCGAGAAAGCAATCGTCGTGCCGTTTACAAGGAGGAGGAAGTGGGACGGCCACTCTATACGGTAGGAGCATTTCAATGGCCAGAGAGGTAAAATATCTTGGGGTCGTATTGAACTCTAAGCTAACCTGGAATGGTGACATTGGAAAAATACTGCGTAAGGCAGTCATGACCTTAGCCGTCACTAGGCGGCTACATGAAAACGTGGGGACTAAGACCTAGTATGGCCCACTGGCTGTACACAAGGGTGGTCAGACCATCGTTAACATACGCGGCACTGGTCTCGTGGCCTAAGGTGACACAATCCAGTGCCAAACAAAAACTAGGCAAGATTCAAAGGATGGCTTGCCTAGGCATCACAGGGGCCATGTCTTATCACGGTGTTCAACAGATATAAGCACCGGCTGGGTTGTTACTGGCCGCTACAGCATTGCCGGCCGGACAGGGAAAAGGAAACAAACTGGTCATAATTAAAAATATAGTTGAAATAAAATTGGATTTGTCGGGAAGCGAAATGGACACAGAGGAGGGAACCGGAACATACAGAATATTTCAGAAGAAATAAATTAACCAAACGATCACCACCCAAGAGTTGTTACCCCCTTCAAAGAAAAGCTTTAAGCACAAGAACCGTGGTATATTGTGATTGACCTCAGGTGGATATAGATCTGCTCAATGGTGAGGTCACAATTGCCTATAGTACCCTACCCTAAAGTAGCTATCTATCAGATTATCAAATTTATTAAGATTAACAGCACTTTTTAGGAGGTTGACAGATCTGGATGTATTTTGATACTTACGTTCTCTTCCTTTGTTTGCTTCGCACTGCCCAGAGTCCTATATTTGTGGGCTCTCCAGACTAGTGCCAGGTTACATTGAAGTTTAGATATCTAGATAATAGTAAGAATAAATTGTTTGTGCCGACTTCAAAAGGAAAGTAGATACTAGAGAGGAATTTCTCTTCAATTAACCAGATATGTAAATGTAACAAAATATTGAATTTATTCATATGAATTAAATTTGGAATAGCGAATACAATGAAATAAAATAATATTGATAAATCTCAAATAAACATTGATTGCACACAAATAGAAATCAAATAAACAGCAAGAATTTCAAGAGTAATAAGTTATTTAATTTACATACATATGCCAAAACAACAAGATAAAGATAGTTCCATATTACTAAAATGTTACTGTTAATTACTTAGGGTATTGCTCAAAAAAAAAACAAAAAAACAAATGATTAGGTAAATTACTTGACGTTTGTCAATCAATTGTTAGGTTTTCTAGTGAATTAACTGGCCAGTTCTTTGAGTGAGGCTCAAAAAAAAAGAAAATTTAATATGTTCCTACGTGAAATTTCTACATTAATTATGAAAATAAGAAATATTAAAAAGAGTGTATAGATTAGATATTTTACAGATAAAGTTTGCTAATTATCATTTTAAAAAAATTAAAAACTATGTGTTTAAATTTACAAAAATTGACAAAATCTTAGAGATTAAACAGGAAATATATAGTTATGCTGACAGCACCTCCCTGGCATTGTTTAAGCTCAAACTTGACTACGTGATTTTGAAAGTTCAGGTTATTAAAACTTCAGATGTTAGATTTGGCATGAAAATTCTGCTGATTCAGAGAAAAGATTTGTGTGGACCCACCAGTCTTTCGCTATTAGGTTACCTGATGACCATGTGAAGATGCTTTCCAGGTGGGATCAATTATGAGTGCCTGACATAGATTCCAGACTCCAATAAGAGCGGAAAAGCTGGGTAAACGACTGGCACTTCCCATCAGAGATTATTGGGCCGGTGGAGGTTATTGCTCCAATACTACAAGACCATTTGACACCTATGTCGATGTTCTGAATTCGCTTGGTGGAAACTTTGCAAATCGCAATTAAAACGTGAATTTGCTCGTGTAAAATTCACTACCAATTGACTTAAGGTTTGATAATAACCAGGAATTCTTTTTGATTATGGCACGAAATCAACAGTTTGGAACAAAGAACCACAAGTTAGCTCGCGTTTTTATGCTGAATACGATGTTTAATTAAACTCGAAAATCACTTGAATTACTCCGAACAATCACTGACAATAATTATTAGGTAGTACAAATAACAGAAAGGGCATTACAACCCCGCTTTAAGATAATTTAATAGCCACCGAAACTGACGGGTGTTCACTCTATGAACGCTCAGCACAGAGTCCTTGCTAATGTGTCGGGTTCTGCAATTGCTACTCGCAAAAATTCTTACCGTGACCGTTGGTGGCTGTGCGCGAGCTCTTTCTAGCCTCCATTCTTCGAATGAGATAAAACGAGACCTCCAATCGGTGGCGAAGTCACGACGTCTCACCTTCCGTGTCCACAGTTGAAGGTTTTGCCGGCAATTCTCTGCAACGTTTTCAACGGTCTTTCTTGGGTGACATAACCGATCGGAAAATTACGGATAAACAATATTTTGTTCTCGAATATTCCTAACGTATATTTTTAATGCGTATTTCGTTCCTGGAAATATTTGTTCAGTAATAATGCGAGGTAGTTTCGCATGGCAAACATATTGAATTTTAACGTACAAATTAGAAATGCGGTAAAGGGGTTTATGGTACTTGAAGATTTAGCGACTTTTCATATTTAATATAGATAGGGTTTTTGGTATTATTTAGATACCTGGGGGCTTTCTAAGTGTATTTTTGAACCAGTAATGATTCCAGATAAGAACTGAATCGTTACACAGTGGCAGCAAGGATAAAAATGAGCCGGAAAGCGAAATGATGAGAGAACTTATGAAGCATAATACAGAAATGATGTAGGAAATAAAGAATATCAGAACAGAGCAAAAAGAATATTATAAAGAACTGAAACAAATAAAGGAAGAAAATGAAAAAAGAGATAGAAATCTTAAGCGACAGAATAGAAAGTTTGGATAAGCATAAGAAAAAGAAAAACTGTGGTGTCAGGACTTAAAACAAAAGCTTCCAGCGACAAAACACTGAAGGAAGAGATAGAAACATGTATAGCAGAAAATTTAGAAACTGAAGTGAAGTTAAGAGATGTAATAAAAATAAATAACAAAACATGCATCTTTGAAACAAATAGCATGACGGATAAAATAAATATATTGAAAAACAAGAGCAAGTTAAAGGCATTAGAAGAACGCATTTACATCGATTGAAATCTTACAAAACAAGAAATACAAAGGGAAATTAGGGACATTGCAAGAGTAGAGAGAAACAAAGGAAACAGCGTAAAAGTAGGATATATAAAACCGATTACAAATGGGAAGGCATTACAGTGGCATAAACAGTAAGGAGGATTACACCAAAAATGAGACAAAAAACTAACAGAAGAAAATGATTTTGGCACGGAGATGACGACACAGGCAATTAAGACTGATTTGGTTCTGGATAACTTCTTAAATAAAGAGGAAATAAACGTTAAAGCCAGTAAAACTGGTGCGTGGAATATTCGATATCTGTAAAGGAACACGAGTTAATAGACCAATTTGAAGAGGCGAAATTATACTTGTTAGGGATATTATATATTAGGAATTAATACAATTTATGCCCAGTTTCAAAAAGCTCGATTAAATATTTAACGACCCGTTATTAATCAAGGCTTCGTACAACCAATCAGAGCCTCCACATATTTGGTTTTAATGGCAAAAACCCAAATCATAGTCTGTGATTGGTCGTCTGAAGCCTTGATTATCTAACCGCCCGTTAAATATTTAATCGCGCTTTGTGAAACTCTACAATAGTGTTACATTTGTCTATGAGAATTAAGTTTATGGACTTTGTTACTTTTATGGTCAGAAGCCAGTTGTAGTGTGTTGGTAACAGCGAACACTCTGGAATTATATTTCCAGAAATGACAGGTGTAGAACAGTATAGAAGGTCTAGAATCTCTATGGACAGTATAAATAGGCGAGGGGTACACAGAGTAAGTTAGTATGGTGTAGAATAAGTGATCATAGAGTATTAAGCGAGTCAGCAGTAAGTGTTCATAGAAGGCGAATATTAGAATATAGTTCTATGGACATTTAGTAATAGAGAGAAATATTTTAGCTGATAGTGGTATAATAAATTACTAGTTTATAAATATGCCGAACAGTAAACTACCCCTAAATGGGGGTGTTTCTGTGTCAACTTCTGGTAGCAAGTTAGCAGTTGTTAGTAATGATGATATGCAAACGTATGTAGCTTTCGCAGATCCATTGTTTTTCTGGTAGCACTAAAAAAATGAAAAAAACGCCAAGTATAAACTACCCGCTTAAAGGTTTTGCATTATCATTAGGATGTACAATATAACATATCAAGGAAATCTTTGGACATTAAAACGTCGGTCAGCAATATTCAATTATTGGTCAGCAAATCATATTATTATGTATACTATCCCCTGAATGAGGGTATATTTTTAAATCAGCTTCTAGTAATGAGCCTATTGTCCCCAGAAATGGTTAATTATATATGTATTTTGAGTTCAGTCTGTTAAATAGTTTCGGCGGTAGTAGGTAAAAGGTGATATAATAATAAGAATAAACTAAAATATGTCAAGATAAAACTACCTGCTAAATGAAGGCGTTTTTCGGTTAAATTCTGCTAGCGAGTTTATCGTTGAAAGTACTAGTCGTATCTGTATTTTAGCCTTAATTGGTTTCATAGTTCTCCCGGTAGCAATAAACTGAAATATGGCAAGAGTATAAACTACCCTTAAATGGGGGTATTTTTCAGCCAACTTCTGGGAGTGAGTTTACTGTTCCTACAAATAGTTATGCGCGTATTTTTGGCGCAGTCAGTTATAAGTAGTTTCGGCAATGGTGGCAACAAACTCAAATCTGTCAAGAGTAACCTGCCAATAGGGTATTATTCAGTCAACTTCTGGTAGCAAGCTGGTAGCCACAGAACACTCCATATAGAAGTTTCACCTAAATGGAGCTAACCTGGACTTTATTAGGGCCCTAGTTCTGACATCGCATATAGTAGATGTCGCTAGTAGTGCTACAATTCTATTGAACAAGCTGTTCAGTGCGCCATTTTATCATACATTCAAAATTCAAATGTTTTGAATGCAAAAAAGTTTTTGTTCGCTTCTAGTTCTTTCATTGTATAATTATAATACAAGTTTGTTGCTAAACGTTTCTTTTAATTAAGGTTTACCTATATTAACTTTTAGTGGATACTTTAAAGTCTTTTCAATGTTCGTCGGTTTTGTGTTTTAAAGGTGCGTTTTTTTCTGGATCAAAATATGATCGTTATCATAAGCTTTGTGTTTAAAC
This sequence comes from Tillus elongatus, assembly GCA_964006375.1. NCBI lineage: Eukaryota > Metazoa > Arthropoda > Insecta > Coleoptera > Cleridae > Tillus > Tillus elongatus. The sequence goes on along the minus strand of OZ023265.1, from coordinate 172,359,409 downwards.
AATCATGTAATTTCAATTTTATTTTCAGTTTTCTTATCAAAAAAGCAAGGTGTTTTGGTGAAACATAATTACAACTGTTTTAGTTTTCAGGCAAGTTTAGAACGTTTTAGTAGTTCATAGGTTATAAGTAAATAACGTTTTCTTACAGAAGCTTTGTGGATATAAATATGATACCAACCAAGACAACGATTTATTGTTGTGTTCGGGGTGCCTGGATTTATTTAGCATTAGACATCGTTTTTCGTTGAAATCATCAGAAGACCATTTTGATGACTGGGTGAAAGCTGTACATAACCCTAAAACGCTTGGTTTATATCCACAAGCCATTTACGATAGATTTTATGTTTGTGATCGTCATTTCGTTGATGAAGATAAAGTACCTGAAATGAGAAGAGGCCTGAAAAGAACTGCTGTTACCATATTACATCTTCCTTTGAGTAAGTATTCATATATTTTAAAGTGTAAATAAAAATTTCTATTTATACATCGCAGAAGTAAACAATGGATCGGGTGGATTCGGAAGGCGACCAGAAAGCTTGATAGTGTACACTGTTGTTAGATGAATATTACCAAGTGTCGTTTTAAATAAAGAAGGAAATTAAAGGGTGCACAAATGTTTTTCTAATAAATGACAATATGACGTCATTTATACATACCCTAAAAGAATACCAACCTTGCCATACATTGTGGTCATGTGAGCATATAAATGTAATATTGTACAAGCACTAGACTGCTGTAATATACCTACCTATCGATAAGGAATGGCAATATATACTTCATCTTACTTTCAGAATTAAAATAGTTTTTAAATAAATGTAATAGTAATACTGTTCTAATAAAACACAAGTGTATTTTATCTTGTTTGATTTTCCATTAATCATATCGATAGTAAAAACTGAAGCTGCCAAGTGTTAGAATAGATTCAAATTGCCAATTAATTTTTCCTATGATTACAATGCTTAAAACAGGCGTATGTGTTATATATATATATATATATATATATATATATATATATATATATATATATATATATATATATATATATATATATATATATATATATATACACATGACCACAATGTATGGCAAGGTTGGTTTTTCCTTCTTTTAGGGTATGTATAAATGACGTCATATTCATTTATAGTGAAAGCAAAACAAGTTATGTTTTAATATATATATATATATATATATATATATATATATATATATATATATATATATATATATATATATATATATATATATATATATATATATATATACATATATTAAAACATAACTTGTTTTGCTTTCACTATAAAAATCATTAAAAAAATTATTTAACTAATTTAACCTCTTTACTGGCAGTGGTGTAAAATTAAATAGAATTTATTTGGATTTGTTAAATGAAATCAAATTTCCCGCGTGTGACTAAAATTCATCGCATCCGCCAGAGGCGCTGCAATATTGTTCAAAACGTCAGCATTGGCGTTTCCCTTCTATAGGGAGTGTTCTGTGCTGGTAGCTACTAGCAATGATTACATATAAATGTATAGCTTTGTCAGATTCATAGTTTTTCTGGTACCACTAAAAAAATGAAAAAACGTCAAGAGTATAAACTACCCTTAAATAGATATATTTTTCTTTTAAACTTTGGTAGCAAGAGGAGATTATTAAGTTGCAAAATATAAAATATTGTCACAACGAACACTCTGGAATCACATTTCTGGAATAGACCAGAAGTGACAGGTGTAGAATAGTGTAGAACGTCTAGAATCTCTATAGACAAGTATAAATAGACGAGCGGTGCGCAGAATAAGTTAGTTCAGTATCGAATAAGGTGGTGTAAAGAAGTGATCATAGAGTATAAAGCGAATTAACAGTAAGTGTTGTGGTATTGGAAGCGATCATAGAAGGCGATAGTGGAATATAATTCTATGGACATTTAATAATAGAGAAGAGATATAGTTTAGTTGACACTGGTGTTGGAAAATAGTTGGTAATAATAAATTAGTAGTTTGGAAAGCTGTGTTTTGTTAGTAAACAAATCCAGAACACCGTAGAACGTAACAATATCAAAGATATCCTTCATGATTAAAGCGTCGGTCAGCAAGATTCAATTTGGTCAGGAAATTACATCGTCCTTTTAAAAATAAAGTTTTTAAGTATATCATTATAGGCTACAATAAACAGTTTATAAAAGAAAGTTATCCTATTTTATTAACAACATATTTGTCTAATAAAGTAGGCAAATATATTAGAATTCGTATTTTTCTGTACCTAAACTGTTTACTACAACGTGCATTGAAATATGAATTTAGCATAAGATGACGTCACGTGAATTGGAATTGAAGTTACGAGGTAACCTATCGTGGCCAGCAGCGGCATTGTTATGTCAAAAATGTTGACATTTTCTTGTATTCTGTCAACAACGGGTGAGTTCAGTAGTCGCTAGCGATGCCAGCAGCTGCATTGATATGTCAAAAAAGAAGACAAAATGTTGCTTTCTCAAATGTTTTGACATAAGAATGTAGCTGAACTCGCCCTTTATATGACATATCAATTCAGCTGCTGGCGCCTGATGAACTGATCCACTTTATTTAAATGAAGATTGATACCTGCGATAAGCACTGATAAGTACACTTGGAGAACTCAAATCATCAAAACACATTTAAAAAACCTAACGATCGTTTTACTGACCAACTTAGCGTCATCAAAGAATGAATGATTCTAAATGTTTGCGGACTATAACAGTGCAGGTACCCGCCGCCTGTGACGATTGAGGGTGGTTCAAACATTGAGTGAGTTCACCAGGCGCCAGTCACTGCCAGCAGCTGCATTTTTATGTGGAAAAGTGTTGAATGTCAATGTTTTGTCAACATTTTTTGACAAAACATTGCAACTGTTCGCAGCGCTGGCGCATTATTATATCACCACTCACCACAGCATAAAAATTTGTTTTCTATGTTGTGGCATTGCTGGCGAGTCGGTATAGTAGTGATCGTTATGCGTTCGTCGTTAGCTTGTTAGTTCGTTAACGGGAGTCGTGTCGTGAGAGTCGTGAGCGTGAGTCTACTAGAAACTAGAAAAATTGAAATGACTTTTGTTAAAAAGTAAGACAGTACTGTGGGGTTTTGAGACAAATTATAAAAATAAGTTAGTTAGTTTTTAACATAGTGGCGTAATGTACTTTGTTTAGTGTTTGTAAATACGGTTTGTTTTATATCAAAGTGAAAATTATAATGTGAGTATACTGCAGATCAGTCCTACGAATCTCCCGCACATTTGTAATGAAAATTTAAGGTTAAGTAGCGATCGTTAAAACGCTTTTCTAGAAATCCAAAGATGTTCACTTCTACGAAATTAAGCGATTCCCCCTCATACAAAAAGAAAAATCAGAAGTATACAGTTACCGAGACAAATGGGTTAACAAGAAGTATCCTATCCCCGACTATCACATCGACACCTTTGAACTCTCTAGCAATGACCAACAGACGCAGAAGCTTGTTGTTGACCCCGTCGAGGAACAGAAGACATTCAGCATCAGATTTACTTCTTTCAACGCCTAAATATATGAACAGTGTAGAGCCTACTGTGTCTAAGTTAGTTCAAAATGCTAATGGACCTTTATTGGCATCAACAAATTGCAGTGTTAATCTGAGGTAAGAATTAGTGGCAAGCAAAATTATTTATATTTTTCTGCAGGCATGTGGTTTGCACACACAAGCACACTATAAGCAGGCTTTTTAACTCGTCATTCTATGGTTGTCAATTGACAAAAAATATCTTCAAAACATTCGAAAACAGTAAAGCCATTGCGTAATTTTATGTCATTTGGCTGAAAATAAATATGGTTATATATTTCCAAAACTTTCTGTAAATATTTTGGTGTGGTTGAGAATGGTTGACTTAACGTCAGTCAGTAATTTAAAAACGGCGCAGACCACGAGAAAGCATATGTAACGTAGAGCAATAATGTGAATAAAAACTGGCAGGAAATCCGTTTATAAGAAATGAATTGAGGGTAAACGTTGAATATAAGGTACAGAGAATAGTGGCAGTTACGAAATGCAAATTTCAATCGTTAAATTGTTTGCATAGTTGCCACATGTAATTACTCGAATTTTTATTGCTTCTTGTTCATCGCATCCGTTTCTTTCACTTATAAAACGTTGCAAAATATCAGTAAGTGATAATAATCATAATAATCACAACAGAGAACGGAAAATAGAAAGTAAATATAGTGCCAAAATCGACAAGTGGGCGAGTTAATAATAATATTAATAATTGAAAAAGTGAATGAGTGTCTCGCCGCAGAAAATAGACTCAAGTTCAGGTTTTATTAAATTGTTATGAACAAGACCTGGGTAAAGGTGAAAGGCGAAGTTTAAACAGAACCCTTTCCCCCAACCTTCTGACCTGCCCTGACCAATCAGTTTGCCTAATTAAAACGCTGGGGGAAGGAAAACCATTAGGTAATTATCCCTCACATTAGATTTTATTGTGAGTGGGCTATTTCAGTCCCTCCACCGCGACTCTATTGTGGCTCACGTCTAATTATTTAGATTTCACCCATCAATTCCAGCTCCCTGAGAGAGTCGATTTTTTCTTGAGGGTGAGAGTTTGTTTGGCAGGTGTACTGCCATCTGAGTAAAGTCGCTTGCCCGTTTCGAAGCTCAAAGAGAGATAACCTCTCTCCGAGTTCGTCTGGACCCGACATCCGTCAGTGATTGCCTCGAGGCGGTATCTTGAAGTCCCGTTCTCGAGCAGCATCTAATCTCCAGTTGTAATCCACCCCTAGAGATCTCAGCTCCCCTCAGGCTCTTCCAAACTTGACACCTAACAGTGTTAAGACTCAAGGCAACATCCCATTGAGTCCCGCTCCCGAGCATCACTCCAGCGAGGCCGTCTGTCCGTTTCGTAGCACACAGTATGGGCTCCAAACTCCGGGTGTTTACCACTCATCAGAGATCAGAGCCCCCCGGGACGTCTGGACACGCGACACATGCCAGGGCTCAATCCAGGGCGGTATCATCTGGAACCCCGCTCCCGAGTAACAACCAAGCGAGGCCAATTGTCAGTCTCTGAGGCCACAGTGGAGGCGCCAAAGTCCGGGTGCATATCACTCCCCAGAGATGTCTGCCTCACCTGCACCAGACCCCCGCCAGTGTTTCATTGACTCGAGGCGGTATCAGAAAGTCCCACCCTCGAGCAGCATCCAGGCAGGGTCGTTAGCCTGTATCGATGCTCACAGAGTAGGCCCAAGTCTCCAGGTATAATCCACCCCTAGAGACCCCAGCCACCTCCGGGTTCGTCCAGGTCCAACACCTGCCAGCGTTAGCTTAAATTTCACCCAACAAATCGAGCTTCCGACAGGAGACGACACCTGCGAGGTGAAACTTTGTTTGACAGATGTACTGCCATCTAAGCGAAGTCGCTTGCCCGTCTCAAAGCTCAAAGAGAGATAACCTCTCTCCGAGTTTGTCTGGACCAGACATCCGTCAGTGTTTGACTCGATGCAGTATCATGAAGTCCTGTATCCGAGCAGCATCCAAGTAAGGTCGTTTGTCCGTTTCGAAGCTCACAGAAGAGGCCTCAACCCTTAGTTTTATTTCACCCATAAAGACCTCAGCTCTCCTCCGGGTTCGTCTAGACCCGACACCCACCAGTGCTAGACTCAAGGCGACATCCCATCGAGCCCTGTTCCCGAGCATCGCACAAGCGAGGCCGTTCCGAAGCACACAGTGGAGGCCCCAAACTCCGGGTGTTTACCACATCAGAGTTGTCAATCCCCTACGGGTCGTCTAGACACACGATACCCGGGCAACCATCCATTTATAAGCCCAGAGTGGAGGCCTCAAAATCCGGGTGTACATCACTCCCCAGAGATATCCGCCTCCCTCCAGGCCCACATGGACAAGACCCCCGCCAGTGTTTGATTCCAATTAGTCGCCTCTTACGACAGGCAGGAGTTACCTTGGGCCTATTCTTTTAGTTAGTCCCCGGGCCCACAGGGGACATCCCTCACATACATCAAGGTCTTGCGAGCATAATATATACATTACCTCATGATTTCCCTTCCCCCAGTGTTTTAATTAGGGAAACTGATAGTCAGGTCATGTCAGGAGGTTGGGGAGAAGGGCTCTGTTGCAGTTTTCACATTTACCCAGGTCTTTTTTATAACGATTTAATGAAACCTGTGCCCAAGTATATTTTCTGTGGCGAGACACTCGTTCATTTTTTCAATTATTATTAACTCTCACTGATCAATTTTGGCATTATATCTACTTTCTATTTTCCGTTCTCTGTTGTGATTATTATTATTAGTTACTAATATTCTCATTTAATTAAAAAGAAGTAAGTATTCAATATAGAACAATAATATCCTAAACATTACGTTTTACTTTGTAATCTAATTTAGTGTTAAATTTTTAGATCTGGCAACACTGTTTTACATTTCTTGTGATGTGACGTCATTTGCGACATGCACAGTTTATTTGTAGGCTATATTCAACGTTTATCTGAATTGAGAAATGAAAGTTATCAACAAAACATGATTTGTATATTTCGAACTGTCGGTATTTATTTATTTATTTATTTATTTATTTATTCATAGACCATCCAACAGCTTAAACGCCAAATTAAGGATGGGCCAATACACAAAACATAATAACTAACAATACAAAAAAAGAGTCACAAATTAGATCGCTTTGAAAAACATTTTTATCTCTGATATGTTACATAAGAAAATATCTAGGCGGTCCTGCAATACAGAGTAATCATTGCACATCTGGTAAATTGGAGACGATCGCAGCAATCGTGTACGAGCAGTCGGGAGATAGAATGTGCCTGGAAAACGTGCTGCAATACGAGGCACATTGAAATTAAGTTGCTGAAGCAGACTAGGGCAGTCGAACACAGAATTAACCAGTTTATATAAAAATATAATGAAACTGCACTGCCTGCGCATCGACAGACTCTGCAGACTAAAGCGAAGAAGTAAACTTTCCTGAGGAAAACCAATAGACGGTTATCGACCATCCTCACGAAAGCTAAGAAATTTTAGAAATTTCCTTTGCACTGATTCCAGGCTGGCCACATGTATCTCATAAGTGGGAGCCCACACAACTGATCCATATTCAAGTCGAGACCTAACCAAACAGCTAAAGAGCAGGAGGAGGGTGTCAGTCTGTGAGAAATTTTTGCTGTTTCTTATCAGAAACCCTAGAGTTTTGTAAGCAGAACTGACAGTCTGCTCATAGTGTGGTTTAAAAGATAGAGTACCATCAAAAACAATTCCAAGGTCCTTAACTGTCCGCCGGGGCGGTTAAGTGGAAGCCCTCCTATATTGTACCTGAAAGTGATTGCGTGCTTATTTCGAGTAAAGGACATCACACAACACTTGGAAACATTCACAGAAAGACCACTCCGATAACACCATTCAACAAGGATCTGAAGACATTTCTGGAGCCGCAAACAGTCATCAACACTCGAAATATTTGCGAAAATCTTAATATCGTCTGCATACATTAAAAAAGGAACATGTAAAACATGTTTAACTGGGTCAATAAATATATTAAACAGTAATGGACAGAGTATGGAACCCTGCGGCACTCCCGAAGTTACGTGATAGGTGTTAGATGTTCAGCAGCATTGCCACATTTAAGTAATGAGGAGGTCGTTGGCAGGAAATTTTTCATGTGGCTTATGCACTGCGGGTGATTGTAAGCATGGTCGAGGGAAAGGAAAACCCCCACCTAACCTGACATGGCCTCTAAATTTTGGGAAAGAAAGTAACAAACTGAGAAAGATTGCAAGTTTGACAAGCATCTTGCGACAGTGAAAACTTGGTTGTGACTTTTTGAGTTTTTTGCCGTTTTAACGAAATAAAAGACCTCCTGAGGTACTGTTTGCAGACAATCTTGCCAACTGACCTGCCCTGACATTGAGATTTGAATGTGAGTGGGCCATACCGGTCCCTCCACCGTGACCATAAGGTCTCACGCCTAATGGTCTATATTTCGCACAACAAAGCCAGCCTCCTGCAGAGGTCGATAATCTTTGTGGGCGAAAGTTGATCCAGATCTTCCGGGGCAAGCTTTGTCTTGCCAAAGAGCAGGTATCTAGTCCTGTCTGCCGCCGCACATGAACACAGTACGTGCTCTGCTGTCCTGTCACTCTCCATACACAGCCGGCACTCTGTTGCCCTGACATTAGTTTGCCTCATTAAAAGCTAAAAGAAGAAAAAAACCAGTCATGCCATACATCGTAAGGTCATGTGAGCATAATGTATACTTTTCCCACGTGCAAACTTCTTACAACCAAGTTTTTACTGTTGAGAGAAGCTCGTTGAGTTTGCACTTTTATTAATCAATGTGCGTGCCTTGGTTACAACTGAAAATTTTCCAATATCTGTGAACTCTATGTTGGAATATGATTCAGTTGGAATAGAGTTCACTGAAATGAAGAAAGATACTCCCCAGAAATAACAAAATAACTTCCAATCTGACAACACCGCCTATCTGAAACAGATAGTTACAATGAAACAACAGCCATAACCTTGGGCACAAAGATATGCATTTTTGTTGCAAATTTAAATGTTTTAAGTGCTGTTATCATCGAAAACTTATAAACGAAATCTACCACATTGTTTCACTTTATGAAGGTCTGTACAACTGATTTTATGTCATATTCTGTTATAATTTTGTTAATATGAAGTTGATGTTAGGTTGACCATACCCGTGTGATCTTGTAATGACCCCTTTTAACTAGTGTAGATATCAAATGATATAGTGATTATGAATTTTTATGCTCTGCTCGACTTTAAACACGATAATTGTTTTCAAATAACCGGAAAAATTGCTTCCCTTTTAAACTTTTTGAATGAACACATGTCAGCTCAAACAGAAACATGAAAAATCATCGCCTGGTGGAAGCTGTGTTTTTACACAGCTATGTGGTCAACTCATTTACACAACAGACCTTGGGCATAATAATTAAGAATTGCTCGATATTTTCATAATATGAAATATATATTATACAATTGATCCGATATACGTAAGTTTTAACACCATGTGGAGACTATGTATATCTTAGGAACAGGTATGGTCATACTTATAATACACTTAGCAATTATTATTTGTAGTCTACCTGTTTAAACATGAATTTTTTTCGATTTGGTAATTCTGAAGCTGACGGCACACATTATTTTTGAATTTTTTTTCAGAAACATGCTGAAATTATCCCCGTATGCATAAACAACAAGAAACATGTTGTAGAATCAACCCCCAAAAGTTACGGTCCCAGGGAAAACAAGGGTGCTTTTTTTTTTGTTCCCTCAGGGCTCGTCCGCGGCCTTGCCGCCCCGATAGCATTGCAACCTTTGGTTGATTGTGCATACCCTTAGTCTTACTCCACCCATTCCAAAATCACTGTGCCTTGAACTAGTCTGCACAGCGATTGGTAGGGTGAAGTTTTATATTGCTCTGTCTTCGGTCTAGAGTGACCGTAGATCAGTTGTCTTTTCCGGTTCAGAGCTATACACTCACACAAGATGTGCTGGGCTGATTCCTCCCCCTCGCCGCAGAGTCTGCATGCGAGGTCCCCTTCGAACCGCCACATTTTATGCAGGTGTTTCTTGACGGCCATGTGTCCCGTCAAGAGACCTGTTGTGTTTCTGAGCTGTCCTCTGCTAAGATTTAGCAGCTCCACAGCTCTCTTTGAACTGGGTCCGTCAATTATTGACTTTTCATGTCTGAGCCCTGGACAGTCCGCCCAGTACACCTGGTGTTGGTTTCTGACCCAGGACTTAATGGCTCCCCTGGCAGTGCTCTTTGACACGCCCAGAGCCGGTTCTGGTCCCATAAATGGTTCTGCTGACCCTCTCTTCGCGAGACTGTCAGCTTCTTCATTGCCTTTGAGACTGTCAGCTTCTTCATTGCCTTTGACCCCCGAGTGACCCGGCACCCAGATGAGGGTCACCTCATTCTGCCCAGCCAGGTCGCTCGTCTCGTCTCGGCACTCACTCACCAGCCAGGAATTTACCCGTGGGCTACTTAGTGCCTTAAGGGCTGCCTGGTTATCTGTGGCTATGAGGGATCCGCTTGTTGGTGTAGCCCCTCCTCTTGTTCTCCCGCACACAGTGCAGGATGGCGTACATCTCGGCCTGAAACACCGTTACATGGGCTCCGAGGGAAATACTATGACTTACCCTCGGTCCTTCCGAGTAAACACCTGCCCCCGTCCCACGCTCCCCGACGGATTCGTCCGTGAACCAGACGAGCGCGTCCCGTGGTATGCCCGGCGTCTCCTCCCGCCTTGCCTCGCAGTCGGGGATTTCCACTGTAAAGTTGTTTTCCCTGCACATTCGCGGGCTCGCGAAGTCTGACCTCATTTCAAGCATGGGCTCCTTCACGATCTCCTGAATTTTGCAGTGGCCCCTGAAGCCTGGGTTGATCTTCAGTCTACCATTGCAGGCTAGTCTGTATAGTCCTAGCCTGGCCTCCCCCATAATGACTAAGTGTAGGGGGGGCAGATCCAGCAACATCTCCATGGCGTCTGTTGGGGTTGAAGACATGGCCCCTGTGATGCCTAGGCAAGCCATCCTTTGGATCTTGCCTAGTTTTTGTTTGGCACTGGATTGTGTCACCTTAGGCCACCAGACCAGTGCCGCATATGTTAACGATGGTCTGACCACCCTTGTGTACAGCCAGTGGGCCATACTAGGTCTTAGCCCCCACGTTTTTCCATATAGCCGCCTGAACAAGGGTGCTGGGCGGGAAGGAAATATAGGAGCAACATTGACAAAAACAGCTTAGTTGGACTTCTATAAGCAGACTTTTCCACATTTTGCATCAGCATTTAATAATGTCTTTCCCCCTCTAGCACGCCTATTTGCTCAAGGTCCCCCAGCTTATCTGTGGGTTAAACGGACAACATTTTTCTCGTCGTTTATGCAGAAAACACTACCAAGCAGGCCTGAACGACCTGACCTTACCTGACGTAGGAGAAAACCAAAGAAAGTACAAAACACAAGCATTTTACAAAAAAAACGTTAGTTTAAATTTTCCGTATGTGACAAGCGACGAACCAATAATGTCGATAACTCGGCATCAACAAATTTCTATGACGTAAAACGAATTTCCACTATAAATTTCCACAAGGTAAAAATAGTATCAAATAGTATAGAAGGTAGTAAGCTCCATCCATCAGCAGTCAATCTATCTAAAATTAGTTTGCCAGTGAGCGGCAGTATCACCTTCGATTTTAATACTCAAAAACCTTCATATTTTACTTGAATATTTAAATTTTGCGTTTGATTACTATTACGTTGCTTAGTGCAATACTTACCTTGCCATACATTTCAACACTTTGTAATGTTTGGTTAATGAGAGCATTTCATACAACTTAATGTACCTCAACTTTTATGAAAATTTGCTACCTATTTGCATCAGGATTTTGGTAAATTTACAGATTAGTACAATATCTGCTCTTTAGGAATTTTTTTCAGGAGCATGTTTAGAAGCACCCGTGTATGCATAAACGATAGGACAAATATTGTGCTTTCCACCCACAACAAACTTACGGGACCTAGGGTGAATAGGAGTACTTGGCTGCAAAATGACCAAGCTTTCTTGTGTAAATGTTGCATTATTGGAAATAATTATAAAACCTACGAGATGCTACTTGTAAGAATTTATTATTTATTATTCAAATCTATTATTAAAGTGGATAGATTCTCCTAGTGAAAGTTTGCAAGTATTTAATAAACAGAAGTACAGGTTCAAACATGTTTTGTCTTGTATGCTCACATTAACATTTACACGTTTTCTTTTCTTAATATGTGTGATAGTGAATAGAACCAATTGAAATCTTATTTACTTCCATTGTTAATTCACACTTTTAGTGAATTTTCTTTAAAAAATTCTCTGATGAGGAGATCCCGACTTTTGGATTTTGAAAAAATGTCTTCAGATGAGCGCTAATTAGGCCACCTAGAACACATATCCGGGGTCAGTTTCGATTTTTATATGTTGATGTATATATATATATATATATATATATATATATATATATATATATATATATATATATATATATATATATATATATATATATATATATATACATATACATACATACATACATACATACATACATACATACATACATACATACATACATACATACATACATACATACATACATACATACATACATACATACATACATACATACATACATACATACATACATACATACATACATACATACATACATACATACATACATACATACATACATACATACATACATACATACATACATACATACATACATACATACATACATACATACATACATACATACATACATACATACATACATACATACATACATACATACATACATACATACATACATACATACATACATACATACATACATACATACATACATACATACATACATACATACATACATACATACATACATACATACATACATACATACATACATACATACATACATACATACATACATACATACATACATACATACATACATACATACATACATACATACATACATACATACATACATACATACATACATACATACATACATACATACATACATACATACATACATACATACATACATACATACATACATACATACATACATACATACATACATACATACATACATACATACATACATACATACATACATACATACATACATACATACATACATACATACATACATACATACATACATACATACATACATACATACATACATACATACATACATACATACATACATACATACATACATACATACATACATACATACATACATACATACATACATACATACATACATACATACATACATACATACATACATACATACATACATACATACATACATACATACATACATACATACATACATACATACATACATACATACATACATACATACATACATACATACATACATACATACATACATACATATATATATATATATATATATATATATATATATATATATATATATACATATATACATATACATATACTAGCTGACCCGGCAAACGTTGTTTTGCCATATGAATTATTTCTAGAGTATGAAAATATATCTTATTTATTGTAAGTGTGTGCGTATGTGGTATATGAGTGGAAGAGGCATGGAGCGCTGTGAACGTTGACGGAATGTAAAAATAACAACACACCAAACACTAATTTTTTAAATTTATTGTAACCTTAAAAAAAAATTATATACAATGAATTCTGAAAATATTAGTCAACAATATTAATCTCTTAGTGCAATAGAGTGTACAATATTTTTTGTTATTCCATCTTTAGCTAACACAAACAAACTGGATGGTTTGCCCACTCGAGAGCATGCCACATATAATTGTCCATGTGAAAAACATGGTGTGCTCAAATCTAAGCCACAAACAGACATTGTTTGGCCTCGAGACTTATTAATAGTGTTTGCAAATGCCAATCTAATGGGGAACTGAATGCTTTTAAATTGAATTGGCACATCTGTGGGTATAATAGGGATTCGTAGAAGTAATAGTACTAAATTATGAATAATGACAGCCCTGCAGATTAATAATAAATTTACTTGAGAATTACACTTAAATAGTAAAATGATATTTATAAACGTATGATGAAAAACACTATAGTATTATGTGTTTATTTATCTTTTATTATTTAACCTACCTTTCACAATATTTTCCTTTAGAATAATACAGTAGAAATACTCTTAATATTAATAATTATTATTAATAATTACAGCACTGCAAATGTACAATAAATTTAGTTGAGAATTACACGGAAATGATAAAATGATAATTGTAAACGTCACTACTGCGATCGATGTACAAACAATAATAATGGCCGAAATTTTCCCGAAAACTGTGTAAGAAGTGAGATACAGCTTATTGCGAGAGAGACAGGAGAACGCTCCCATCCCTACTCCGTGCTGTTTACGGGGTGAGAAGTAACACCAGTAGACCCCTGGCGGGGATAGTTGATCAAGTGTTAATTGATCAGCTATCGACCGGGGTTAAAAAATATAAAATGCTATTAAAAAGTAGGGTTTGGTGGTAGAAGGGTGAAAATTAAGGTATTTTTTAATGCCACACCAAAAAAAAATTGTCCAAAAAATGAAAAAAAAATTTTTGGGGTGAGCCACCCTTAACACTGTATAAAAATTAGTTATAAACCTATTCTCAGACCTACTGAATATACATATAAAATTTCATCAAAATCGGTCAAGCCGTTTCAGAGGAGTATAAACACTAAAACTGTGACACGAGATTTTTATATATTAGTATATATATATATATATATATATATATATATATATATATATATATATATATATATATATATATATATATATATATATATATATATATATATATATATATATATATTACACCGATAACTCAAAAAATAATGGGCCGATTTTGACTAAATTTGGTGAATACCTTCCTTTTACAAGTGGCTTGGACAAGTTCGTTAGCAAGGAAAATTTTATATCTCCGGAAATAACAAAGGCAAATATAGGCAAATTACCTACCAAAATTTAGCTCGGTACGTCAAAAGACAAAAAAGTTATAATAAATTGGGGTTTTTGTCAAAACGTCAAAGTCGCGATTTAAAACGTCAAAATTGGCAACATTTAGGCAAATCTAATGCAGGCTATGGAAAGAAAATATCTCAAGAAGAATGTTTTACAAACCCTGAAGTCTTAGTTTCAACTGTCATTGTCTTTCATTTTACTAAAATGTTTCCAGAAAATTAATTTCAAATAGACCCTTTCTCTAGTGCTTGGTAGTAGCCTTAGCTACAGAGTTTATCGTTTAATGGTATATAATTTTTGTCGAATTTTCGTAAAAAATCAATAAAGCTCAAGATATCAGTTATTATATGTGATATGAAAAAATATTGTATACATTAACTATAGGGTGTCTTGAGCTACATCTTAAGTTGACCAAGAAACGGGTTTCTTTGGGAACACTTTAAGTTTACTTTCGGAAATTTTTGTACGTTTTCAAACATTAAAGTTATTTTGATGAAACATCGCACATTGCTTTTACTATATAGGTTATACTGGTAACCAAATTTGATGCCTGCTTTCTTATAAAAAAAACACCCATATTTGCTATTAAAAATATTTTAATGAAAATTCACTACCATAACGCACTTGCTGCGTCCAGACTTTTTTTTTCTCCCTCAGGGCTCGTCCGTGGCTTTGCCGCCCCGATAGCGCTGTAGCCCTCGGCCTATTGTGCATGCCCCTAGTCTCTTCACTCCACCCATTCCAAAATCACTGTGCCTTAAACCAGTCTGCACAGCGATTGGTAGGGTGAAGTTTTATAATGCTCTGTCTGTGGTCTAGACTGACCGTAGGGTGAAGTTTTATAATGTTCTGTCTCCGGTCTGGACTGACCGTAGATCAGTTGTCTTTTGCGGTCCAGAGCAAAATAATGTTTGGCGATAGTAATCTTAAGTTGGTGAAGGTAACCACAGATCTTTGCAAGTTTCAATTTTTGTATATATATATATATATATATATATATATATATATATATATATATATATATATATATATATATATATATATATATATATATATATATATATATATATATATGTTGTTTCACATCTAAAACAGACTCGCTATTTCTCAGCATGGTTTCATTCCAGGGAGATCGACTGTGACGAATTTAGTTGATGTTACACAGTTTATTGCGTCCGCTCTCGACCGCTCTTCACAGGTTGATGTTGTGTATACTGATCTATCCAAGGCCTTCGATTGTCTAAATCATTCTGTTCTAATTGATAGGATGAGGGCTATCAGATTCTCAGAGGGCTTGCTTGGCTTATTCAGATCTTACCTGGATGGAAGGAGGCAATTTGTTGAGGTTGGGGGCTTCAAATCTAACACCTATCACATTACTTCAGGAGTGCCGCAGGGTTTTATACTCGGTCCACTACTATTTAATATATTTATTGACCCAGTTAAACATGTTTTATATGTTCCTTTTTTAATGTATGCAGATGATATTAAGATTTTTGCATATATGTTGATGACTGCAGCTTGAGAACTGTCTTCAGATGCTTGATGAATGGTGCTGTCAGAGTGGTCTTTCTATGAATGTTTCGAAATGTTGTGTGATGTCTTTTACTCGAAGTAAGCACTCAATTACTTTCAGATACAATATAAGGGGGCTTTCGCTTGATCGCCACAGGACACTTAGCGACCTTGGAATTGTTTTTGATGGTACTCTATCTTTTAAACCACACTATGAGCAGACTGTCAGTTCTGCTTACAAAACTCTTGGGTTTCTGATAAAAATTTCTCACTGACTGACACCCTCTCCCTGCTCTTTCGTTGTCTGGTTAGGTCCCGACTTGAATATGGCTCAGTTGTGTGGGCTCCTACTTATGAGATACATGTGGCAAGTCTAGAATCTGTGCAAAGGAAATTTCTAAAATTTCTTAGCTCCCGTGAGGATGGTCAATATCTTTCTATTGGTTTTCCTCAGGAAAGTTTACTTCTTCGCTTTAGGCTGCAGAGTCTGTCGATGCGTAGGCAGTGCAGTTTCGTTATATTTTTATACAAACTGGTTAATTCTGTATTTGATTGCCCTGATCTGCTTCAGCAACTTAATTTCAATGTGCCTCGTGTTGCAGCACGTTTTCCAGGCACATTCTATTCTATCTCTCGACTGCTCGTACCCGATTGCTGCGATCGTCTTCAATTTTCCAGATGTTCAATAATTACTCTGTACTGCAAAACCGCCTAGATATCTTCTCATGTAATATATCAGAGATAAAAATGTTTTTCAAAGCGATGTAATTTGTGACTCTTTTGTGTAATTTGTTTGATTATTGTTTGTTATTATATTTTGTGTATCGGCCCATCCTTAGTTTGGCCTTTAAGCTGTGTTGGATGGTGTATGTATAAATAAATAAATATATATATATATATATATATATATATATATATATATATATATATATATATATATATATATATATATATATATTAGTGTATAGTTTAGGTGTATGAATAGGATAATTTTGCCCATACAGTTAGTTTAGCGACGGCTACTGATGAAGACAGCTTTGTTGTGGAAATACGTATCTAGCGCATAACTCTGTTATTATTTTTGTAGTTTTTGGGGTGATTCCCCTTTTTGTTTCAATAAAACTTTCTGTTTGAATCTTAAGTAACTTTTAATTTTTTTCAGCACATATGTTGATTCGAAAAGTCCAGGGCTTGCCAGTCGTGTGGTGCAATATAGTGAAGAACGAGATAGGTCTTTACCCACACATAACAAGAGGTATGGGAGTCCAGGTGTATTTCCTGTTGTCCATTTATTTAAGAAAGACCTGCCTGTCATATCTCCAAAAACTAAAAGAGTTACAGTCAGAATTGGACCATCAGGTTGGTACTGTTTTAAACAAAACAAAAAACAATTAAATTGTGATATCATTTAGACTCTAGACTAGTCTTTTGTGCATATTTTTAGTTTTTTATTTTAATCAAAGTACTATATTTTTTTAGATTGTTCGAGGTACAACACTCCAGAACACAACAGGCTTCTATTGGAAGGTATAGTACAAAATGGCTATACGAGTAGAAATAGCCAACAAAGAAGTGAAGCAAGCACTAGAAGTGTACTGGATGCTCTGAAGGAAATTTCAAGGAAACGGATACATCCCAGTGAGGTAATTCTCATAACACGGCTATAACTTTTTAAATTGTAAATTATATAATTTTTAGCAATTCTGCATGATCATTATGTCCAGGTTTTCATAATTATCCCAAAAAAACATGATTTGAAACAGATACCAATCTTGTTATATATTTCTCGTAT
The DNA here is from genome assembly GCA_964006375.1 of Tillus elongatus. Lineage (NCBI taxonomy): Eukaryota > Metazoa > Arthropoda > Insecta > Coleoptera > Cleridae > Tillus > Tillus elongatus. The sequence goes on along the minus strand of OZ023265.1, from coordinate 172,341,510 downwards.
TTGTTTGACTTTACAGGAGTATGAAATTGATGGTGACTCAGTAAAAAGATTCAGATCTGATTGTTTCAATGGCAGCAGTGATAATTATAAGAGATCACGAGAAGATTCTCCGCAGTCAGATAGCATGGCAAAACCATACAAGAAGACATGTTATGTTGATCCATTTTATGCCTCCTCGACATCCACAGCACTGGAAAAAGAAAGACTGAAGAAAGTATTGTCTGTACCTAATGATAAATGTAAGTTCACTCTAAATGTATATTTAGTCTAACGAGGCGAGTTTACGAGCCATTTTCTTTTCTTTAAAAGTATTGAAACGTAAACTGTAAATATCATTAACTCGTTTCAACTTTTTATTATTAAGTACACTTAAGTAAATATTTATCTAGGTACATTTTTTAAAATAGGCAACATCTGAGCGACAGGATGTGTATTCAAAAAAACAACCCCTTGTTACATTGAAAGAAAATATTTCTGTTTAACGACCCTCAACGAAGGTCTTGGGTGATATTTTTGTGGATCACTATGACCGACCATTTGGGACCAAGTCCCCCAAAATTTTAATATATATTTGGCTTTAGCATATACCTAGTGACGAACCTTGTCACAATCATTTTAAATTAGGTTTTAAAATGAACTCTGGTTTAGGGTTTTTATACTAAGAATAAAAACCGGTAGTTTTAAAACTACTTTTAATACAAAAATAAAATTTATACAAACATTTTAACGGCACAATGAATTTTAAATAATCAATTAAACCAAAGGTTTCCCCTAAGACCTGCTGCAGGTGGATCGGTTCCATGCTCAGGGACAGGGCGGTGTTCACCTCACTCGTGGGAGGGACTCTGTTGGCAGGCGTCGCGGCGGGGGTCTCCACAGGGGAACGTTCTGTCTCCCTTGCTCTGGTGCCTAGTCGTGGACGGCCTGCTGGGGAGGCTCTCGCGAGGGGGGTATGAGGTGCAGGGCTATGCGGACGACATTGTCATCATAGTCCGAGGAAAGGTTACACAGTCAGTGTGGGAACGCATGCAGACAGCACTGAAAGTGGTGGAAGAGTGGACGGTTGGTCAAGAGCTCGGGGTGTGCCCCGAGAAAGCAACCGTCATACCGTTTATGAGGAGGAGGAAGTGGAAGATCAGCATAACTCTCACTCTATACGGTAGGAACATTCCAATGGCCAGGGAGGGAAAATATCTTGGGGTCGTATTGGACTCTAAAAAATACTGCGTAAGGCAGTCATGACCTTAGCCGTCACTAGGTGGCTATATGGAAAAACGTGGGGACTAGTAGTAGTGGTGGAGAGGCCAACGCCAAGCAAGTAGGCCACAATAGACCCTTTTTGCCAACCCCAGCAATCATGCTCTACTCTTCCTCGGTTCCGTTGCCAAACCGCCTCAACCTTGAAATGAAAGCCGCGATGGTCTTCAATTGGACGTGGGGACTAAGATCTAGTATGGCCCACTGGCTGTACATAAGGGTGGTCAGACCATCATTAACATACGCGGCACTGGTCACTGGATGGCTTCTCTAGGCATTACAGGGGCCATGTCTTTAATCCCAACAGCCGCCATGGAGGTGTTGATGGATCTGACACCCCACACCCCGCCACACTTAGTTATTATGGGGGAGGCCAGGCTAGGACTATACAGACTAGCCTGCAATGGTAGACTGAAGATCAACCCAGGCTTCAGGGGCCACTGCAAAATTCAGGAGATCGTGAAGGAGCACATGCTTGAAATAAGGTCAGACTTCGCGAGCCCGTGAATCTGCAGGGAAAACAACTTTACAGTGGAAATCCCCGACTGCGAGGCATGGCCGGAGGCGACGCCGGGCATACCACGGGGCGCGCTCGTCTGGTTCACGGACGGATCCGGCGGGGAGCGTGGGACGGGGGCAGGTGTTTATTCGGAAGGACTGAGGGTAGGACATAGTATTTTCCTCGGAGCCCATGCAACGGCCTTTCAGGCCGAAATGTACGTCATCCTGCACTGTGTGCGGGAGAACAAGTGGAGGGGCTACACCCACAAGTGGAACCTCATAGCCACAGGCAGCCCTTAAGGCCCTAAGTAGCCCAAAGGTAAATTCCTGGCCAGTGAGTGAGTGCCGATACGAAACGAGCGAGCTGGCTGGGCAGAATGAGGTCACCCTCGCCTGGGTGCCGGGTCACTCGGGGGTCAAAGGCAATGAAGAAGCTGACAGTCTCGCGAAGAGAGGGTCAGCAGAACCATTTATGGGACCAGAACCGGCTCTGGGCTTGACAAAGAGCACTGTCAGGGGAGTGATTAAGTCCTGGGTGAGAAACCAACACAAAGTGTACTGGGCAGACCGTCCAGGACTCAGACATGGGAAGTCAATAATTGACGAACCCAGTTAAAAGAGAGCTGTCGAGCTGCTAAATCTTAGCAGAGGACAGCTCAGAAACATAACAGGTCTCTTGACGGGACACATGGCCGTCAAGAAACACCTGTATAAAATGGGGCGGTTCGAGGGGGACCTCGCATGCAGACTCTGCGGCGAGGGGGAGGAATCAGCCCAGCACATCTTGTGCGAGTGTAAAGCTCTGGACCGCAAAAGACAAGTGATCTACGGTCAGTCTAGACTGGAGATAGCATTATAAAACTTCACCCTACCAATCGCTGTGCAGACTAGTTCAAGGCACAGTGATTTTGGAATGGGTGGAGTAAAAAGACTAAGGGCATTCACAATAAGCCAAAGGTTGCAGTGCTGTCGGGGCGGCAAAGCCGCTGACGAGCCCTGGGGGAGAGAAAAAAAAGGTTTCCTTAAGTTAAAATTATGGCAAAAATTTGAAGGAGGTTCTGTCCATGACAGGCTTAAATTCTCTATCCTGATAACTCAAATTTCAGTGTTAATTGAACATCATTGTATGAAAGGTTTTTTAATCTTTGGAAAAAAATAAATTTTATACAAAGCTGATACCGGGAAAATTGGTTCAGTGTTTTGGTCTGCCAGTTGCTCCCCCGGTATAATATTTCTGAGTTTAATATTTAACTCCTTCTTAGCTTAACTATCACACTCAAATTTATCTAACTTCCTTCCCTTTAAATTCCCAACTAAACCCTTATAGCTCCCAGCCCTATCTTGCCCTTCGTATTCTAACTCTCACAAAAATTCCAATCTACCTTTTCATATAGTGTTACTCGACTTAAGGCTTTTTAAAAAATAATGCCACTCGCATCTAAAATCCCTCTAAAACAACATCTACATTTTAATTTAGTTCCAATTTACTCTAATTCTATTCTAAAGCCCTGCGGCTCAAATATCTATGCTAATATTCTATCTTACAGCCCTACGGCTCAAAATATCTATACAAATTTTATATAGATTATTTCAGTACTCGAGCCATCCATCTCTTAGAGTCCCTTTAAATAACATAAGTCATGAAACCAACTCACCTGACGAGTAAAATAATTCCAAAAATGTATGGGCTAAGCCAGCCTTGTATAAGGTTAACACTCACTAACCCCACGTTTGTTTTTGTGGTAAACCCCTCGTATTAAAACCGCCCTCTCTAGAAAACATACTTGGCACTTTAGTCCCTATTTTGCACACTATCACTTCTCGCGAAACTCCCCTTAACCCCATAAATTTACTTCCATTTTATTTAAAACCCTTAACATTACGGTCGCGGCGACCGAGCGTTATCTTGATCGTGCCGCGAGGCACTTCTTGCCTTCACCGGGGCCCGAAGTCCCACTCACTCTGAATTTTTTCTCTGTCCCCTGGTGAAACCCTACTCCCTATCCTTAATCATTATTGTCTTCCTATTAAAATTCGTATTTAAATATCATGCCATTATTCTAACGAATATGCGATTGCCTTCAAGACACATACCTCCGCAGTCAAAACATCAAAACCCGGAGTTTGCTGTTTTTTTCTGTTGAAACTCAAGTGACCTCTTTAAAGGCCACGACACTCGCAACTTGCAAATCCAGCATTACTTTGTAAGCTGGCTCAGGTATTCTATTATCATCTAGGTCAACAGCTGCATTTTGCAACTTCGTAGTTTTTTTTTCCCAACAACACACCACGAGGGCTTACAGCCTAAATACTATCGTACCGTGGGTGTCGACAAGGAGGAAAGAGGAAACTAGTTAATTCTGGACTTAAAGGTTTGGAGGTTCGGAGGAGAAGGAAAAACATTTGCCGGCATGGAATTCCACAACTTGGAAGTCCTCAGGACAAAAGAGCGGGCATAACAAAATGTTCTATGTCTGGTGACCTGGACAGTAAAAGGGTGCATTCGCTCTGTTCCCCTGGTAGATCTGTTGGCGGCAGCAGGTGGAGGAACTATGTAAGAAAGCTCCTCTGAGCAGTGCCCGTGCAGATATCTATAAAAGAGAGAGAGGTCACCAACGGCACGTCAGTGGGAAAGGGAGCCTTTGGGTAAGGGTAGGGTCACCGATGAGACGTATAGCTCTCTTCTGAATGGAATCCAGGATAGCGAGTGTAGAAGCGGCAGCAGCACCCCAAATGTGGGAGCAGTATTCGAGGTTTGGTCTTATTTGTGAAGTGTATAAAGTATAGAGATTAGCTGCTGAAAAGTATTTGCGAGCCCGGAAGAGGAGACCTAATTTCTTAGCAGCCGCTTCTGCAATTGATGTGACATATTGGTGCCAATTGAGATTTCGATACACAGAGATGCCAACAAGTGAAAAGGACTCATTACTTTGAATAAGTTGGTTGTTTATTGTGATGGGTCTAGGGCTGGTGTATCTCTTATCAGATAGAAAGCAAGACTGAAATTTGGTGGGGTTGAATTGTACAAGATTTCTACTTCCCCAGTCTAATATTTTTTTGGATCCACGGAGATAGAACCCTCCATGAGTCTGCGTTCCTCATCTAATTGGGCTAAAGAGACAGGCTTAGAATATTGTATATTTGAGTGGATGGTGCTGTCGTCCGCGTAACTGTGAACTGGGTTGGATGTGCTAGAGACGAGGTCATTGATGTGGAGAAGAAACAAAGTAGGGGCTAAAGCTGAACCTTGAGGAACTCCTGCATTAATTGGATACAGTTTAGAGGAATGTCCACCGACGACAACAGAAATGCTCCGGTTGGAGAGGAAATTTGCTGTCCACGTACAGAGTTTTGGTAGTAGGCCATAGGCTGGTAGTTTATTAAGCAGCGCTGCGTGCCGGACCTGGTCGAATGCTTTGGATATGTCTAGAGCGACAATCTGGGATTTGCCGTGAAGTTCCATAGACTTGTTCCAAGAATGGGTGACAAAGGAAAGGAGGTCGGTAGTTTATCTGCGCTGACGGAATCCATACTGCCTGTCGTGGATTAGACTGTGTTTTTCAATAAATTTTAGTAATTCGGTGTTTATATACTTTTCCATCACTTTAAGAGATGACTGAAAGGAGAGAAATAGGCCTGTAGTTGCTAGGAAGCGCTTTCGATCCTTCCTTGGGGACAGGTTGTACTCTAGCAGTTTTCCAGTTACTAGGGAATATGCCTCTATTGTAAGATGTCTGAAACAGACGAGTCAGGGCAGAAGCAAGTTCTGGTGCGCATTTTTTGAGAACAATTGCTGGGATCTCGTCAAGGCCAGAGGCTTTCCTGGTATTAAGAGAAGAGAGCATCTTTCGTACCTTTTTAGTTTTGAAAATAATATGTTTTATGTGTCGTCAATTATAATATAATTTCAACGTAACCACAGCCTACAGAATTATGCATATTTTGATTATTTAAAATGATCGCGTAAAACATCTATTTTACGGCAAATTTTCATGAAATTTTTGCGATCTTATCCAGTAATTCATTTACTTCTGCCGAAACGCTTATGCATGGAGAAACTTCACAAAAATTTATATACGTAAGCAGGTCCCCTGCTTACATTAGATAGTATTCTTGTCTAATTCATTAATTGTTGTTGCCCTTACTAGGTGAAACTGGTCCATACTACATACATACTTGGAGACTACTTCTCTGGCTTCACTGTTGGGTTTTGTTTCTGTAGGTGAAGGGCGTAGCCAGCACGTAATCTAACTGGAGCAAGAGGCCCTTATGAATTCTAGATGTTCTTCAACGTGACTAGTTTCGCTGCTTGACAGCATTCTCAGACAGATAAAAATTGAATTCGTACGAAATCATGACAACTACAAATAAAGATCTGTTGCTATGTTATGATGTTTTGATCCGTCATCTGTGTTTCATTTTCTTTTCAATTTGATGAATTTTTTGATCAAAACATCATAACATAGCAAGAGATCTTTATTTGTAGTTGTCATCATTTCATACTAATTCGATTTTTGTCTGTCTGAGAATGCTGTCAAGCAGCGAAACTAGTCACAGAAGTGTTAAACATCCGAGAACATCTAGAATTCATAAGTGCCTCTTGCTCCAATTAGCTTACGTACTAGCTACGCCCTTCACCTGCAGAAACGAAACAGAACCGTGTAGCCAGAGAAGTAGTCTCCAAGTCTGTATGGAGTATTCTTGTTCTTAAAGTAATTTGTTGATTTAGGAAAATAGGTAAAACAAAAAATAAACAAAAAATATTATACCTCAATATTTATTTTGTTAATATATATTCTGAACTTTTTTTTTTCAGCAACACAAAGTATTGAAGTTGAAGAAGCAGAAAAGAGTAATGATGACGTGAAACTGGTAAGCGTGGAAACCCAGACCCCATTACCAGAGAAAAAGCCAGAAGCAAAATCAAAGGAAGATATAAATGACTCTGATACAGAAGAAAATAAAACTGATAACAAATCAAGTGAAGATGAAGCAGAAAAACCGACAAGAAAAGTCCGTAAAGCACCTCTGCGTATTTTTGACGAGAAGCCTTTGGAAATCATGAGAAAAAATCGACTTGCCATTCTACTGGGGGCACTGACAGGTGAAAAACCAGTTCTCATACCCAAGGAAGATAAATTGGCAAAATTCAGAGAGGAAATGGAAAAGGAAGAACAAGAAGAAAAAGAGAAGAAAGAAAGGGAGGAAAGAGGTGAGGATGCATCACCATTGAAGTCTATACTTTCTACAGGGGAGAAGAATTCAGAAGCTGCTGAAAAGCATGTGACATTTTCTACCCCGACATGTGCTACATCAATGGAACAGAGTACTGCGGCAGCTGAAACCACAGCCGCGCCGGTGATACCTGTCTTCAAATATTCACCCTCTGTCACACAAACATCGACATCTATAGTGTCACCATTAATGTCGGCTAGTGTTTGTGATTCAGGAGGCTCTTCGTTAATGAGTAATGCTTTAAGCACCCCGTCTCAAGCTACAATTCCAACAATAAGTACAACGCCAGCTTCGCCTATGTTTGCTTTTGGTACTGAGGCAAATAAATTAACAGGAACAACCACATCTGCCTCTGATGCGTCTCAAAATACTTTGGGAAGTGGATTAACCACATCAAATCCCTTTGTCGCTCAGCCTTCAGTCGGTGCTGCTACTACAGAACCTGCTACTTCAGCCTTTACATTTGGCAGTAATAGCTTTACATTTGGAACTTCCCCAGCTGCTGCCACAGGCGTGAGCAGCAGTTCTGGTGGGCTGCAATTAGGAAAACCTTTAGCTACTATTTCTGGTGTTGCTGTCACTTCTGCTCCTGTCACTTCGGCTTTTGCCTTAGGTGGTAGTTCAACAGAGACAAATAATGGTGCTCCTGTTACTTCAGCCTTTACATTTGGCAGTACTAGTTTTACATTTGGAACTTCGTCAACTGCTGCTACGAGCGTGGGTAGTCCTGGTGGGCTCCAGCTAGGGAAATCTTTAGTTAACACCTCTACAGTAGCTGCCACTTCTGCTCCTGTCACTGCGGCTCTTGCCTTGGGCGGTAGTTCAACAGATCCAAAGATTGGTGGTTTCAAGTTTGATCTCTCCAAACCAGTTTCTTCGAATGTAGCTAACACACCAACAATGATGTTTAACAGCCCTGTAAACAAACCAGAAACCACAAAAGCATTATTTTCTACACCGCCCAATTTGTCAACCTCTCAGTCCAGCTTTATGTCGCAACCTAATATTTCGACTTCAGTACCAAGTAAGGGTTCCACACCAGCTCCATTTGCATTTGGCACTGCTAACAAGTCATCTCCATTTGGAGCAAATAATCAAGAAACCAGTAAACCTAATAGTGGTGGCTTCAACTTTATGAGTCCTTCAAATACAACACCAGCATTTGGATTAACGGCTTCTACCACTACAGCTCCTGCGTTTGGAACTTCCTCCAATGTACCCCTTTTTGGATCTGCACAAGCTGCTTCGACTACAGTTACTCCTGCCTTTGGTACTAACACCAACAACTTATTCAGTCCTTCTGCAACCACCACTACTACACCTGGTAATTTCTCCTTTGGAAATAAGAGTGGGGTATTTACTTTTGGAAGTAACAATGCAACAACCACCACAGCTTCGACTCCCAGTCTTCTGGGTACCACAACGACTACAGCAGGTTCTGGGTTTGGTACAAATTCAAAACCTGCTTTCAACTTTACGGCTGCTCCCCAGTTTGGAACACCATCTGCACAGCCATCTGCAGCTTTTGGTGTGCCATCTACACAAGCATCAGCATTCAGTTTCGGTGCTGCGACTTCATCTTCTGCACCAGTTTTTAATGCTCCTGCAACAACTACAACACCAGCTTTTGGCTCGAATACCACTCCGTTCGGTGGAGCTACAACTACAGTTACAAACGGATTTGGAACTGTAAATACATCTACCCCATCATTTGGTACAGGCTCCACTTCACTGTTTGGGAATCCTACTGGTTCATTCGCCAGCAGTGCAAAACCAATGTTTGGTGCTGGAGCAACACCCGCCTTTGGTTCAAATACGCCGACAACAACTGCAGCACAATTCAACAGCAATGCAACACCAGCATTTGCATTTGGTGGAAGCAACACATCTGCAAATAATTTTGGTGCGAGTAGTGTGCCTGCATTCGGTAGCACTACTACAGTTGGCAATACTTTTGGCAGTAATGCTGCCCCTGCATTTGGCAGTACCACTACAGCTGGCAGTACATTTGGTGGTACCACTGCGCCAGCATTTGGCAGCACCACTACAGCTGGTACTACATTTGGTAGTACCACCGCCCCTGCATTTGGCAGTACCACTACAGCTGGTAGTACGTTTGGTAGTAGCACCACTCCTGCATTTGGAACATCAGGTACATTTGGTTCTACAGGGCCGTCATTTGGATCAGCTCCACCGTTTGGTGCAGCAGCTACGACATCAGCCAGTGGTTTTACTGCAACAGCCACTCCATCATTTGGTTCCTCTAGTGGTTTCGGTTCAGGTAGCAGCTTTGGAAGCAGCACTGGAGGATTTGGGTCATCTGCAGCTCCTTCATTTGGTGCAGCTGCACCCACCACGAATAATAATACATTTGGATCAGGTTTCGGTTCAGCAACAGCAAGTACACCAGCATTTGCTGCAAAACCCCAAACGAATTTTGGATCATCTTCCACAAACGCGTTTGGTACTCCAAATAACAACAGCGCCTTCGGTTCGACTCCTCAGAATCCACCACCAAGCTTTTCGGCAAACCCACCTGCACAGAATGGGCCTTTCAACTTTGGAGCAGCAAATGCGCAATCTCCTGCAGGAGGATTCTCGTTTGGGTCAACCGATATTCCAAAACCATCATACAATTTCACAGGTGGAGTCACTTCTCCCCCTACTTTCGGGGCGACTCCCACACCACAGTTTGGGGCAGCTGCTCCAGGTCAATTTAATGCACCCACTATGTTCAGTATTGGTACAGGATCGACCCCCAATAGGAGGACGCAATTGAAGGCAAAAAGAAGGACGGAGAGGCCCTGAGGGCTAAAGTCGTGAATTATAGTTTAGTTTACATAATTTAGAATAATATCTACGTTATACCTATGTATAATGATGTAATAAGTGTGTTTTAATCATAAAGGTTTTGTTTTTATGCGACGTTAGCATGATGGATATATTGAAATTATTTTATATACTCATTTTTATTTATAATTTATATATAATATTGTGATATTAAATATTAATTGTTACAAGTCATGCTTACAGATGCATAGAGCGTATTCAAGTAATTTTTTTGTTAGGTGAACATATTTTTCTATCATAGCATTGTTTTGTCCTATATCTACCTGTTAACTGAAGAGAAGAATGAAATGGTGAATGTGTATACATATTTATGAAATTACAGTCTTAATTTAATAAATGATCTTTATTATTTATTTGTTTTCTTGAGAAAAAAAACTTCCCAAATGTTAATAATGCTATGTTTTACTAATTAATATAAGGGTCGTAATTATTTGCTATATTCATATAATTTAATATTAAAAAAATAATAACCGACATAACAATTCAGCTGCTGATTACCAATACATTTCAGTGGTTGGAGACTGGTAAATCGTAAAGGTACTGTTACGTGCTGTTGACTGTTGACTTGAAGCACTATTTTGTGACGCTTTGGCAATTACAAAACAGTTGAGTTCCAGCAAAACAGTCCGATTGGTGAACGATTTCTTTGACACAGTTGGCGCCTGGTCAACTCTACCATTGACAGTTCATCAGGCACCAGTGCTGAATTGTTATGTCAAAAAATGTTGACATCTCAACATTTTGTTAACAGTGTTTGACATAATTGCAGCGCCTTGGTCAACTCACACAAACTTTGTTTTAATAAGCAGAAATAACAAAGTAAGTCACGATTAAGTCTTCTTTCTCTATGATAGAAGGGAAAGTGGATTCTATCAATCAAATGTTGATCTTTGTTTTAGTTAATTTAATGTTCTCCATAAGTCTTCTGATTACAATAGCAGAACTAACTAGGCCCCAACAGTTGAAATAGTGTGTTCACCAGTCCCGCTGAGTTTCTGCTGGAACCCAATTGTTGCTGATTTGTCAAGGCGGAATGACATACGTCACAAAATAGTTCTTGAAGTCTAGTGTATATTCATCAGTCTCCAACCGCTATAATGTATCGGTAGTCTGCAGATGAGTGCTTAAACTCAGCTGAGCTCAGCCAATGGGCGACTCCACCAGGCGCCGGCTGCTAATAGTGTCTGGATTGCTATGTCAAAAAATGTTAACAAACGTCAAAATTTTTCGACATAATGTAGCTGCTGCCAGCAGCCGACGCCTGGTGATCTCGACTGGTTCTATTAAACAAAAGCCATGTTCCGTTCAGATGCTTGACTTTCAAAGCTGATGTAAGTTTTGTTTTTCACTTAACATTGGTTAGGTACTTAATGTGTGTCTAAAATGCTTGTACGCTGGCATGATGTCACGTGGATTTTTCGTCTTTCTCTTAACGATTACGAGTCGATTATGCTTCCAATAAATTTTATAAACTAATTGTTTGCATATCGAGAATTTTTTGCCGTTAAAATACTACTATGACACGACTTTGAAATCAGAAGTTAAGGATCACTAATGATAATGACTTATAAGATATGATAATGCATTATATAATGACTTAGAAGAGATATGATAATGCGCATATGCCCCGCCCCCTCTTATCACGTCACGTGGTGAGTAACGTTATAGAAGTCCAACTACATACTTAAAACAAAATCATTCGCAATCAAAAAGCTTCTATACGTCAGTTTAATGCGGTTGAAGTTACGCCTATATTGTCTTTTTCAGATAATATAGATCGCAGCACTAAATTTAATCTTTTTCATTTTTATTACTTCCAACTGTATGCACTTAAATATTAGTAAAATACGTAATTTGTTAAAGAGGTTGTGATGAAACGTCAAACCCCACTGCACGACAGCATATTATTGTTGCATTGGACTCACGACTTGACACCATGCGCGTGACAGGTCTAAAAATAGGTAGTCTGAATCAAGATCTATAAAGTAATATGTTTTATAAATCTTGAGTCTGAATATCATATCTCTCGTTATTTGTATCATGATGATAATGCACATATGTCCCGCCTCTATAACGTCAGGTGAAAAGTGACGTCATAAAAGTCCAACTGCATTCGGTTATTCGCAATGAAGAGAGTCCTACATTCCATTTCACCTTCTACAATACCATTTTCAGATAATATAGAATGCTTTATTCTGAATACAGCATTAAATTCAAAGACTTCACTTCTTTTTCATTTTTATATCACATTCATAACTTAGGGGAGGCCTTAATTCACATTGGGACTATACACACTTTTCCCTATATTGTACAAATGATCAAATTTTGAACAGATAAACAAACACATTTTCTTTATGGATTGATTGTAATTATAATATTAAATTTCATTACACGTTTTCCAAAGACTAGGCGAGTTCACTACATGATACAAATAACGAGAGATATGATAATGAGACTACCTATTTTTAAAACTGTCACGCGTTTGGCGTCATGTAGTGAGTCCAATGCAACAAGAATATGTTGTCGTACAGTGGAGTTTGACGTTTCATCACAACCTCTTAACAAATTACGTATTTTACTAATATTTGAGTGCATACAGTTGGAAGTAATTTTTTAAGATCAGAATACTATTCTGTTGATTATGTGATATGATGATCAAATGCAGTTTATGAATGTTAACTCTCTCTAAATGTCTGCGAACGTCTTCTCTACGTCTTAAGTTTGTGTATACCCAATATTAATTCAGGACTCCTTTTAATTATTATACTTGTCTTGTGCGTGTATATATATGTAATATAAAAACGAAAAAGATTTAATTTAGTGCTGTGTTCTATATTATCTGAAAAAGACAATATAGGCGACGAAGTGGAATGTAACTTCAACCGCATTCAACTGACGTATAGGAAGTTTTTGTTTGCGAATGACTTTGTTTTAAGTGTGTAGTTGGACTTCTATAACCTTACTCACCACTGACGTCATAGAAGGGGGCGGGGAATATGCGCAATATCATATATCTTGTAACTCATTATATCATACTGATTCGCACTGGCATTTCTCGAGGCTTGAAGTTTCATGGATCATCTGATGATCGTAGATAGTTTTCAATATATTTAAGTTTGCTAAAACTTCGCTCACAGCTCGCGGATGTATTTGAGTCTAGCGATAGCGATTCTACTTTTCACCCCGGGCTCCCGCATGCGCACTGAGCTACTGGGATAATTAACATGGCTCGCAGCTAATGAGTTTTTTGCCGTTTTAACGAAATAAAAGACCGCCCTGACGTGTTGTTTACACACAATCCTCCCAACTAACCTTCCTGACATCAGTTTGCATAATTAAAACATTAGGGGGAAGGAAAACCATGAGATAAAGTAAAAAATAACCTAAAAGGAGGACACGTATAATTATACCCACGTGGCCTTGATATATGGCAGGGTTGATTTTCCTTCCTCTTTTAGCTTTTAATTGGGCAAACTGATGTCGGATTCCCTCGCTCCGTGCCAGTTCTGAGCTGACCTTTTAGGTATCGAATTTTGACCACGTAATTATAATGCATGTTTGTAAGAAAAGAAATTCGGGACGCAGCAAGTGCGTTATGGTGGCGGCTTTGTATGAAAATCTGTCCAGTTCAAATAGATTAAACAATACTTTGTTTTAATTAGCTAGTCGAATTCCCCGGCGTGCCCCTTCTGAGCTGACAGCTGACCTTGAATGTATCGAATTTCGACCACGAAATTATAATGCATGTTTCAATTTGAACGTTTGTAAGAAAATAAATTCTGGATGCGGCAAGTGCGTTATGGTAGCGAATTTATATTAAATGCTTCAAATTTGAATAGCTCAATTTGATATTAACCTACAAGGTTCATTGGCCAAGAAACTAGTTTTTTCGGGAACATTTTAAGTTTATTTTCGAAAATGTTTTGTACATTTTCAAGCAATAACGTTATTTTGATGATATATGGTACATTGTTTCTACTACATAGGTCATACTGGTAATTAAATTTGATGTCTGCTTTCTTTAAAAAAAAACACATTTGCTATTTAAAACATTTTCAGTTTCAGCCTCTTATATTCAACTATTCAACATAACCTAGGATTTTCTCACAATTTTGGTTAGATCTTACATTAAAACGACGAAACGCATCAGAATTGTATATCTTTCTTTTTAATTTCAATAGTTACTTGAAGAATGGTAGCCCAAATTGTTAAGTTGATAATAAATTGAAAATTCTTCACACTTTGTATCAGCCTTGAGAGAAATTTCTTGATTTTTTTTTCCAAGGATTTCACTACTTCTGGTAAATTATTTAAAAGGGCTTTCACAGCCACATGTTTTGGGGACCATCTTGTCTTGCTGCTTCCAATTATGTCTGTTTGCCCAAATTTCCTGTCTGCCACTGATACTAAATCTTTTAATGAATTCTGTCGCTGTGCTACACTTAAATTTGCTGCTCGGGGCAAGCACACCGGCTTGCACCACCCTCCCTCCCTTAAAACCGGTATTGAGTCAAGGTGACGAAATGTGTGTATATAGTGTGTGCATCAGCGCAGATCAACTGCCGATCTCCTTTCTTTTGTCACTCATTCTTGGAACAAGTCTATGCAACTACACGGTGAATCCCAGATTGTCGTGCTAGACATATCCAAAGCATTCGACCAGGTCTGGCACGCAGCACTGCTTAATAAACTACCGGCCTACCACCAAAACTCTGTGCGTGGACAGCAAATTTCCTGTCCAACTGGAGCATTTCTGTTGTGGATGGCCATTTCTCTAAACGGTATCCAATTAATGCAGGAGTTCCTCAAGGTTCAGCTTTAGCCCCTACTTTGTTTCTTCTCCACATCAATGACCTTCACTTTAGCACATCCAACCCAGTTCACAGTTACGCGGACAACAGCACCCTCCACTCAAATATACAATATTCTAAGCCTGTCTCTTTAGCCCAATGAGATGAGGATCGCAGACTCATGGAGGGTTCTATCTCCGTGGATCTCCAAAAAATATTAGACTGGGGAAGTAGAAATCTTGTACAATTCAACCCCACCAAATCACAGTCTTGCTTTCTTTCTCATAAGAGATACACCAGCCCTAGACCAATCACAATGAACAAACAAGTTATTTAAAGTAATGAGTCCTTTTCACTTGTTGGAATTTCTGTGGATCGAAATCTCAATTGGCACCAACATGTCACATCAATTGCAGAAGCGGCTGCTAAGTAATTAGGTTTCCTCTTCCGGGCTCGCAAATACTTTTCACCAGCTACTCTCTATACCTTATATACTTCACAAATAAGACCAAATCTCGAATACTGCTCCCACATCTGGGGTGCTGCTGCCGCTTCTACACTCGCTATCCTGGACTCCATTCAGAAGAGAGCTATACGTCTCATAGGTGACCCTACCCTCACTTAAAGGCTGCCATCCCTTGCCCACCGACGTGCCGTTGGTGACCCCTCTCTCTCTCTTTTATAGATATCTGCACGGGCACGGCTCAGAAGAGCTTTCCTCCATAGTTCCCCCACCTGCTGCCCCCAACAGATCTACCAGGGGAACAGAGCGAATGCACCCTTTTACTGCCCAGGTCACCAGACATAGAACATCTTGTTATGCCCGCTCTTTTGTCCCGAGGACTTCCAAGTTGTGGAATTCCTTGCCGGCACATGTTTTTCCTTCTCCTCCGAACCTCCAAACGTTCAAGTCCAGAATTAACAAGTTGTCTCTTTCCTCCTTGTCAACACCCACAGTACGATAGTATTTAGGCTGTAAGCCCTCGTGGTGTGTTGTTGTAATAATTATATATATATATATATATATATATATATATATATATATATATATATATATATATATATATATATATATATATATATATATATATATATATATATATATATATATATATATATATATATATATATATATATATATATATATATATATATATATATATATATATATATATATATATATATATATATATATATATATATATATATATATATATATATATATATATATATATATATATATATATATATATATATATATATATATATATATATATATATATATATATATATATATATATATATATATATATATATATATATATATATATATATATATATATATAGAAGAAACGATGCTGTTTGATTTTTTCTGTTAAAAGAGGACGAGAAAAAACTAATTGAACGTCTAATTTTGTAATTTTATTTTAAAAAGGGAAAACTAAAATATTTTACAAAAATGATAATAAATGGATGTCAAATAAAAACGAGTATCCATTAACAATGAAATAATTAGGGATCTTTTCTCAAATAACTTGCCATAGACATTTTTTAACTGATCATTACAAACTGTAAATAATTAAATTACATTTAGAGTCATTAATGAATAAAAAAATCTAGCTATATACAAACTTACTACATAGACTTTTTTCTATCTACTAACTCAAATACTTAAATCATATCCAATATATAAACTTACATTTACTTTGTACAACATTTGGTGATTTTATATTGCAATATTTACAAATAGCATAAAGAAAATTTTCAGCGAGTTTCGAACAATTTACAATTTTGACATTTAGTTTTATTTTCATTGATACACACAATGAAATTTTCTTACAGGGATCAATCAAATTTGACATGTATTTTATTTTTTCGGCTAGTTTTTAAAGAGCTAATTGCAAGGTTTTGAATACATATTTTTTTTTACAATAAAGGTACAAAAAGAACAGGCCGATCAGACTTTTGGGTTCAACAAGTTTTCATGTTTCCAATATCTAAAAATCAATTAAAGAGATAAATAAACAAATTCCTTTGTTGCCACATAATGTACAGGGTGAGCGAAACTCGATGTCTCTGCTCTATTGTAAGAAAAGGAAAAGCGTTAGAAAAAATCTGAAAAGAGGTTCTTAAATGGGATTGAGTAAGGTCCATTTTAAGCCAAATTTGCATATTTTTAGATATTTGGAAACTGAAGTAATGACGTCATAGAATTTTTTCCCCAGAAACATACCTATATTTTGACATATCTAAAAAGAACTATTTTTTCTGGACAAATTATGCAAAGAAAAAAAATTGCTATCTTTTTCCGTTAAAAAGTTATAACCAAATTTGTAGAAAAAAGTATAACAAAAAAATCGCGCAACCATCACGATATAAACGAGAAGGTTTGGAAAAAAATAGCAAAGTTTTATCTGTGGTAGCAACATTTTATGGTTTACAAATATTCTTTTGTTGTCATTTCAATATGAAAAATGTTTACGCACAACGAAAAAATCGATACGTTATTAGTTTATGGTGAATCTCAAAAGAACCCTAGAAGAGCAGTTCAGTTATACACCCAGAAATACCATGAATGTGTTATTCCAAGCTTAAAAATATTTGCAAGATTAGAACGCAATTTACGTGCAAATCACGAAGCATTTTCTTCTTGAAAGGGAAGAAAATTGCTGGAAGGGTCAATTCTGACAATACTGCTGCCACTGTTTTGCAGTATTTTGACGACCATTCAAGGAACTCGATTCGGCAAGCCTGTCGTGAGTTGAATTTAAAATATAGTTCGATACGAACATTTTTGAAAGAAAATGGTTATCACGATTATAAACTTATAACTTAGAACACTTGTCAGATCATCAACAACGAAGAATTGATTATATTGCCCAAGAGATGGTAAACTTGATCAATAACAATCGTTTTTGCAGCATGTGTTGTGGATGGACGAAAATTGTTTTGTTAGTAACGGTAAGCTCAATAAAAAAAAATGTGCATATTTGGGGTACTGAAAATCCACATTTTGTCAATCCAATTGAAAGTCAAGGACACTTCGGAATTAACGTTTGGTGTGGTATTATTAACGGGCATTTACGAAGGAATTTTACATGGTGAGCGATATTTGCAATTTCTCCAAGAACAACTTCCAGTGCTGCTTGAAAATGTGCCATTAGAGCTGCGAGCAAACATGTGTTTCCAACATGACGGAGCTCCACCGCATAAAGCAAGAATTGTCCAACAATATTTAAATGAAACTTACGGAGAAAAATGGATAGGTATAAATGGACTGATACAGTGGCCGCCTAAATCACCGGATTTGACCCCACTAGACTTTTTCCTGTGGGGGAGCTTTGAAAAATAAAGTTTACAGAACACCATCTGTTAACTTGGAACATTTAAAATGGCTTAAAATGGACCTTACTCAATCGCATTTAAGAACCTCTTTTCAGATTTTTTCTATCCCTTTACCTTTTTTTTTACAATAGAGCAGGGACATCGAGTTTATCTCACCCTGTACATTATGCAAGTTGTGAAGTGAAATCAAACATTGGACATTTATCTAAATTGGACAGGAAAGTGTTGCCACATTTGGTGTCAATTGGTCATAATTTCCTTGAAGCTGCGAAAAAGTTTTTGGAAGACAAAATGAGATGGGTCTGGAGTAAAATTCTTCATTATATCAAAGAAGTATTCTTTTTTCTGAAGATCAGGGTAAAATCACATTAAATGCTACCTGCACAGTACGTGAAAAACAATACAAATATATAATCTGGCTACATTGTATTGGGAACTGTTGACTCATCCCCTGTGTTGTCCAAATTTAACGCCAATTGATTATATGAGCGAAAAAGCTTTTGGAAGACAAATACATTGAATTCGGTGCAAAACTCATAACACTAAACAAATGCTCTAATGGAACAAGGATGGCACTGACAAAATTTAAGCATAATGCTTAGACCAGAAAAAATAAAATGCAGAGGTCAAATTTATAGACCCCTATACAAATAAAAGATTAAAAGATCCAAGAAATACATTATAAATTCATTACAATTGTGTTGGCATCTTTTAACAACCGATTATTACTTACACCATTTATAAATATTAGTTCTAACATAACAGTAAAATTAATACAAAATCTTCAACTTATAACATTTCATGTTCTAATCCGGGAATGGGTGGCTGACTTGGCTCTACTCTAGGTCTCTTCGATGAAGGAGCATCTGGTTGTAGAGTCTTTACTAAAGTTGGCTGTATACTCAAACTGACCAATGGAGGTGGAGGTAACGATGTGTCGATACCAGCGATGATGTTCCTACTTTCAGAAGTCTCCTTCTTTTTTAGAGCGTCACTATCTTCACCCAACATTTCCGCCGCTTTCCTGATTAGGTCATCTTCTGATAAAGAACTAAGTACACTACTTGACTTCTCACTTTCACTTATCAGTGGGGAATTGACCCTAGATGATTTCCTCGACTTGGGTAGTTTTAAAGGTATCGTGTCTGCTGTCAAGTCGATAGTTGAAGCACCACTAAGAGGCCTTGAAAATTTATTTGGAAGTATCAAAGGTATTGTGAGATTACCACCGCTGGATCCTGGCATTGGTTCTGGAGGAGGTGGCGGCGGCTGTAACAATTTTTAGAATAAATCAAACTTTATATCAGAAAATTATAACTTAAAGATAAAAAGTATGATGGCGGGTTCATAAAGGCGCGAGTTTTTGAATTTTCAGCCTCTTCACAGGAATGGCAACAATGCTCCTGTCAAATTTTGAACAAGCTGCGTTATTTAGTTTGTGTTAGATAGCCATTGAAAGCAGACAACCTCTTGAGTTATAACGAAAATGGAAAAAAGTGAATTTCGTGTGCTCACCAAACATTATTTTTTGCAGAAAAAAACCATCACTCAAACCAAGGCTAAGCTTGATAAATACTATGCGGACTCTGCACCATCAATTTCCATGGTAAAAAAGTGGTTTACTGAATTTCGTTGCAGCCGTACAAGCACAAATGACGCCGAACGGTCTGGATGCCCAGTTGAGGTCGCTACATCGAAACAATTGAAAAAATTCACGATATGGCGTTGGCTGATCGGAGATTGTGGAAGCCATAGGCATATCACATGGCTCAGTGGTTTCTATTTTGCATGATCACTTGGGTATGAGAAAGCTATCCGAAAGATGGGTGCCGTGTTTGCTCACAATCGACCACAAACGCAATCATGTGACAATTTTGAAGGAGTGTTTGGCGTTGTTCAACCGTAATAGGGACGAGTTTTTACGCCATTTCGTAACCGTGGACGAAACATGGATTCACCACAACACACCAGAGACCAAGCAGCAGTCAAAACAGTGGGCTTCGCCGTACGAATCGGCGCCGATGTAGGCCACGGTGGGTTTGTCGGACAATAAAGTCATGGTGACCGTTTTTTGGCATGCACGTGGTATAATCCACATTGATTACCTTTAAAAGGGAAGAATAATCAATGGCGAATATTATACCAACTTATTGGACCGATTCAATGACGATTTGAAGAAATAACGACGGCATTTGGCCAAGAAAAAAGTTCTTTTCCACCAAGACAATGAAAGGGTGCACACATGTGTAGTCTTCATGGCGAAATTGCATAAATTGGGCTACGAATTGCTCCCTCATCCGCCCTAATCTCTGGTTTTAGCATCGACTGACTATTTTTTGCTTCCAAACTTAAAGAAATGGCTCGGCAGAAAGATATTTGACTCCAATGATGTAATCATCTCACAAACAAATACCTATTTTGAGGACCTCGACAAATCTTGTTTTTTGGAAGGGATAAAAAATTGGAGAAATAAAATGATTTTTTGTCAAACAACCTGTGTTTCATTCAAAAAGTCACGGACTCATTGACCTCGTACCAAGAGAATGTAAATAATATTTCATCACAATCCACACAATCTGCTTACCTGTTCTTCTGTTTCACCACCAGCTGGCACAATAGTCTTTATACTGTCCAATATCTGTTGAAGATTACTTGGCAGTGCGATGCTGGCTAAAGCTGTCGTCCCTAGATCAGTTGATGCGATGTTCTTTGAAATGCTACAGATCTCAGACTTACTTTCGGCTATTTTCTTGTTAATTTCTGCTAAGTGTGTCTCGATATCTTCTGTATTGGCAGGCAGTGTTCCAGTTACATCCAGACCTGAAAAATATCCATCCAAAAAAACCATCATATCAAGAAATCATATAACCAAGATCCCATTGAAATATTATATTACTAGAAAAACTCTCTGTTGTACAGAATGACGCTTTGGAACAGCAACATAACAATTCGAATAAAAAAGGGGTAGTACTTAAAAAAAAAAGAATAATTTACAAACCTGGAATTGCTTCAATTTTAGGTGTATAAGAAGGGAAAGGCTGTGGGGGAGTGCTGGAACCAATATACTTGGTTGTTGTTACAGGAGGTGGTACCATAGTGGGAATGTCAGGTGCCACTGTGGAGCTGTCTGGATCAGAATCCTCAGGGCTGTATGGTTCATCTGTAAAACACAACACAAGATTATTATGGAACAAATCATTATTAGGTTTCGAAACATCTACAAATAATAAAAAATTTGATTTGTGTTTTTGCATAGATATATTATTTCACTAAACAGATACTATTACTTTACAGAATTCAAAAAGGCAATTTAAAAATAATACAACTTCACAAAACTCCACAAGACACATGCAAAACAAATAAGGCATTGCATTAAAGAAATATACAGTAGATTAAAATCTTTGATGTACTGAAATTCAAAGGTATGTTCTGAATCCATTTAACTATTAGAATAAAAAGAATATACAAGGTATTTTCCAAGTGATGTTTAAAACTCCCCACACTGACTTCCTTGGATCATGCTAAGAAAGAGTTTCTATCAAAAGCTTTTTGGAAAACAGCCTTTCAAGGTGAACGAAAATTAAAGTCTTTTTTTTTGAAATACCTTCAAAATCACTTAAATGATACTGTTGTGTTCTAGCATTGTTTGATCCCCACGCTCAATCTCCCCGAGTCCGAGCCTCTACATTCCCATCCTGAAAACTTCCTTCGATGCCTCCAACAGCAACCAAAGGTGCAGGGACTACATTGGCACTCCTGCAACAGTTCGCAACAGCAGCCACCAGCGGCGTACAACATTGGTATCACTGTGACAGTTGTCATCGAGCATCACCTGTCATCAGAATTGTTGTGTTATCAAAACTGTCATGTGTAATTAGAACTGTCATATCAAGTATTTTTGACAGGTGCTATCAAGCGTCAACAACTGACAGAAGGAGCTACAAGACAACCCCAGTTTCGACCACTTCCATATCATCCAGCGTCCAGTAAGGTCGTTCAAGACCGGCTGAACTGTGAGCGGTAGTCGACACAGCATAATACTTAATTATGCTGTGGTCACATCACAGTTAACTCCGTGCTTGTTCCAGTGGTCAGGGAGCATCACAGGGAGATCGCCTGACCCGCGGCTTGAAGTCAAGAACCACGGTTGTCTCCATACACACAAGATTTCTACTTCCCAAGTCTAATATTTTTTGGAGATCCACAGAGACAGAACCCTCCATGAGTCCGCGATCCTTATCTAATTGGGCTAAAGAGACAAGCTTAGAATATTGTATATTTGAGTGGAAGGTACTGTCATCCGCGTAACTGTGAACTGGGTTGGATGTGCTAGAGAGGAGGTCATTGATGTGGAGAAGAAACAAAGTAGGGGCTAAAGCTGAACCTTGAGGGACTCCTGCGTTAATTTGATACAGTTTAGAGGAATGGCCATCCACAACAACAGAAATGTTCCGGTTGGAGAGGAAATTTGCTATCCAGGTAGAGTTTTGGTGGTAGGCCATTTACCAGAAGTTTATTAAGCAGCGCTGCGTGCCAGACCTGGTTGAATGCTAGAGCGACAATCTGGGATTCACTGTGTAGTTCCATAGATTTGTTCCAAGAATGGGTAACAAAGGAAAGGAGGTCGGCAGTTGATCTGCGCTGACAGAATCCATACTGCCTATCGTGGATTAGACTGTGTTTTCAAGAAATTTTGTTAATTCGGTGTTTATATACTTTTTCATCACTTTAGAGACGACTGAAAGGAGAGAAATAGGCCTGTAGTTGCTAGTAAGCACTCTGGATCCTTTCTTGGGGACGGGTTGTACTCGAGCAGTTTTCCAGTTACTAGGGAATATGCCTCTATTGTAAGATGTCTGAAACAGATGTGTCAGGACAGGAGCATGTTCTGGTGCACATTTTTTGATAACCATTGCTGGGATCTCGTCAAGGTCAGAGGCTTTCCTGGTATTAAAAGAAGAGAGCAGTTTTGAAAATGATATCAGTCATTTTATGCGTGACATTGGGGCCTGTTGGTGGTTGAATATTTGGAGGTGGGTTGAGGGTAGAATTGCCGGCGAACAACGAGGCAAAAAGTTCAGCCTTGCCCAGGGCAGTAGAAACAATTTCATTCCCTGAAACAAGAGGTGGGAACGTGCCCTTGCAGAAATTATTCCCAATAGATTTAGCAAGAGTCCAGAAGGGTTTGCTATCATTGGAGCTTGAGAGGACTTTGTTTTTGATGTGGTTATTAAACAGCGGAGTTGTAGTGCCAAACAATACGTGGGTGAGATGACTGTGTGACCTCGGGTTGCATTGTGCAGGAAGTAGTGACCATGCCGAGGTCTGAGCGACCAAGGGGGGCGGTGACTGATGTATTATAGCATTAAGGTTTTGTAGTAAGAAGGAGATCCAAGGGATTTGGGCTGTGTGTTGTGATGCGAGGAAAGTAAGTAGGTTGCTGAACCATATTGGCTAAAGAGTTGCTGAGTGCGAAGGCCTCCGCTGCTCTCCCTTGTGGATTGGTTTTTGAAGATCCTAGCCATTCCTTATTATGGACATTGAAGTCACCAAGAATAGTGACCTCGGAGGAAGGATATTCAGAAATCAGATGATCGTTTTCTTCAGAAAGATAGTCGAAGAGCTGGACAAAGTTGTTGTCAGAAGGTGACCGGTAAATGCAACAGATGAATTTAGTTGCAGCCCTGAGAGAGAGTTTTATTCATAGTATGTCTTTTCTTCCAGCTTCTAAATTGGGGAGTTTGGTGCAGGGTAGATTGCTATGGACACGCACACGCCTCCATGTAATCTAAAGGAAGTAAGGAGCTCATACCCCGGTGTGAAAAAATCCTTTACAATCATGTAAAGGAACAGTCCACTACCACCTGACGCAGGGATAACATTTAAAGTGAGATGAACAAATCAGACATGTTTGAGATAGATGAAGAAGACGCTACATTTATACTGACACATCATGTGGCACGTCCTGTGTTCGTTGACAGTTTCAATGAATATACCAAAGGGTAGCCGCATTGTTGTCAGATATATTTCTCTAGGTAGGAGAAAAATAGAAATAAATCAGTTAGTGACGGAATTTTACAAATCTATAATTTACTGGTCTACTGAGTGATTTCCATGACATTTGAGTAAAATCACAAATTTCCCCGACATTTCTATGAAATTTTCGGTACAGATGTGAAGCAAAGTATGTTTAATTTAGTGCTTCTGGAAGACAATCAGCAATTGGCATGATAAATTCAGAAAATTTACTTTACTGATCAGTTTCAAACACTGCCGTTATAATGTTTTTACCGAAAAAGGCATTGAGATGCTAGGATATATAAAAAAATAATTCTGTGATTGTTAAATGGCTATGTCTCAGTGTCCCACAAACTGTCAAAAATATGCATGAGTGAAATCTCCTGAAATTACGCTACCGTCTCAATGGGACCGATACCAAGCTTAAAGCGCCGCAACTGGGTTAACGGGCCGCTAAAGAGTTACAAATTCGCTACCTTTGGCAGCATAGAATGCCTGTAAAGTTCAATTTCGAAGTATTTGTGAGCAACGAACTTCGAACTATTTTGGAGAATTACGTATTTCGAACTACTTAACATCGCCTGAGGGCTTAAGGCGAACAATTTTTCGAACAGAGGGTTCGGTTCAGAATTTCCTGCTTTTTCCCAGTTTTCCAGGTCACTGGGTACCCTCTGTTTCAGTATGATTTAAAAATTAAATAAAATAAGACAAAACTAGATGGTCATTTCATTTATTGTCTATTTTTTTTTCTGGGTGGAATAACGTTACAGAAAATCAAACAAATTACAAAGTTTTGCCACCATGTCTTCCTGAAATAAATTTCCAAGCCTTTTTCTGCAAATTATTCGTAAAAATTTGAAAGAAACCTATCCGAAGAATAATCACTAAAACATTTTTCATCATTTGGGGAACACCTTGTATATGCATTTTCTGTTAAGTCAAAACATAGTAGACTTCAAATTTTGAAAATTTTATACAAAAACACGAAAAATCTGTGTGCCCCTAATGTAATCAGAAAGAAGATAAGTTTTATATGCCACTTATAACACAAAAAATGATAAGTACACTTTGAGGACCCAAATCACCACAACACACTTGAGTTTTCCAAGTGTACCTATCAGTGCTCATCACAGGTTCCGATCTTTACTCAGTGACGAAAAAATTATAAAATTTTTTTTTTCAATCTAACATATTCCTTTAACACCACTAGCAGCTATTACTTTTTTTTTTACACAAAAATTGTTTAAGGACTAACCTCAAATATCATTGATATTACCTGTAAACAATAAGCAATAGATTTTATTTTAAAATAACACTATGCAAAAAATCAAATCATAAAATCAAATGTACTTATATGAAAGCAAGTTTTATTCTTTTCTTTTTGCTAATAAATATCTTTAGGCTTTAAAAAATATGTACAAAATATTCATTACTGAATATTTTCTACATATCAGGCCATTTGGAAGTTGACCTGCTTGAGAATCAAATCTCCAACCTCTTACTTCAAAGACTGATGACTAGTAACTAGAGTTGTAATATATTATGACGCCGCCACGCTTCCTTTTATACCAGATGACAAATGCTCAAATGATTCCCAATCTATTCACAAACCTAATTTGTCATTGGCATAAGCTAAGTTACCGGGAAGTTAGAGGGCCGCCAGCTTTTATACAGTGGAGATGGGCGTGGGTTAAAATAAGATCTTAATTAGGGGCGCCACTTGATTGTTTAACCTCCACTCCCGGATATTCTAATAAGATGTTCACAAAATATGCTTCCTTGCCCAGATCCAACACAACCAAGAATTCTTGGATCACACTGGCAACTATAGCCAACCACAATCGAGCACAGGAAGGTACAAGGGAGATATAATTACGATAACGCAAACTAAAGTTCAGAACGGTATGGTCTCCTAGACCCACAAGTAAATATAACGGTAATGATCTAATTATCAACAGCCCTGAAAAGAAAACACAAACACAAAACCAAAACACACCTAAAATATGATAAAATAAGGGCTTTTATTAAGCTTCTTTGGCAAACAAGAATTTATTAAAAATTGTTCTAAAATTCTGATCTAAAAATAAAAATAAGTCTCTATAATATCACTAAAATGGCTTACTACCAAATAATCAAGATCTTTACTGGGTATGTATGAATGTACTACAAATATAGTTGTTCTATGGAAAATTCCACTTTTCGTGCACGCAAAGCTCACAAATTATTTTCCCCAAATATTACTTAATTACACGATAATTACGGTAAGTGGCCTGATTAAAGATCAAGTCCCAAAGAATAATCAATAATGCCTAATGCTAACAGTATATGATAACTAATGGTACTATCAAAAGTGAAGCAATTATATTAATAATGGTCTTACAGAAATCTGTACCACATTTAGTGAAGTTAAATAAAATAAATTCAGTTCGATTTTAGCAAATTTAACACAGATGAATATTTAAAAATGTAACTTATCAAGATTGTCTCTTATCACTTTATTCGTTATCACAAAACGGAAAATTCTTACTTGAAATTCCTGGACTTCTAGGCCATCTAATTACCATCAATTTCCAAACCAACCAAGGCCTTTAGGGGTACGGGACTGCAACCACGGGAATAATGCAACAACGGAAAGCAATGCGACAACGAAAGGGAAGACTTTCTCACTGAGGTCCTAATTCATAAATTCCAGGTTTCACAGCTGACAGGAATTATCACTGCTCTTGACTAGCACATAAACTCCATTTAATCCAATAGCCAGATACTTCGTTCGGTACATAAAAATTCGCTAATCCATGTGAGACTTATTCCACCAAAATTACGATATGTGAATTTGCCAAAGGTATTGCCCAACACAAAAACTGGCCGATACAATAATTTCTGCCTAACACAAGCAGTATCCAGCCGGTACAAGGAGAAGCTATCCTGCACAAGGATTGCTATCCGGTACAAGGATTTCGTCTAATACGAAAATTCTTCCTATCCGGTACAAGGACTGCCCTGCACAAGGACTGCCCTGCACTAGGACCCTAAAAACAACAAGTAACGGAATGCTAAAGGTGTTATAGTTATGAGAGAGGATGATTTCTTACCTCCAAAGAGGGAAACGAACTCCAACACGTGACAACACCAATGGTCCTTAAATCCCCTCAAACGGGTGTATCTACAGCCTTCAACATCAATTACGCAACTTACGATATCACCAACAAGACTGCAGATGTGTTCTGAGCGCAATTTAAATCCACCAAGGGGGATAATTAATATCCAACTTGCCTCTCAGAACGAACCACGTGTTAACTTCAACAATGACCAACCAAATCTCTCCCGAAACCTCCGGCGCATTCACGTCTCTTACTTGAAAACAGGTACCGCCACACCTTCGCTCTCACTCGCATTCCATACGTCCCCAGCCATCTATCCCTCTCAACATGCGGACCCTGTTCGAACTACCGGCAACGGCAACGCAAGCGTGTAAGCCGGCACGATATACCAGGGGTAGTACAAATATCAATAATTTAACGAAAGATCTCAATCCTATTCCTTATACGAGGGATATCCAGAAGAATTAACCACGGTCGTCGCCAATAATTCTTTTTGCCAAGCAGAGGAGGAACCACAAATACATCCAAACTAGCTTAGTTGTTTAGCTATCCAATTTATACTGTTACAATATATCTGTATTCTCAATACACAGGGCGATTCTTTAATATTGCAAAAACTTCAAGAAGCAATTCCTTGTCAAAAACTAAAGGGGGATTTGCATATAAAATTATTTCCAAAATCGTCTCCGTTCGGAGTTACACCGCTTCAAGTGTAGGATAAAATGAGATTATTATTTAATTTCCCAAATTTGAAGAAACATAAAAGAATAAAATTTTCCACATAACTTTAACTTATCAAAGCCTTTCCTACTCCAATATTCTTATTCATCTCACTCTCAGAAGGGGTTGAAAATTGCAACCATGAGTTTTTCATCGTAAGTTTTTGTGGAGTTTTAAAATTGCAATTTGAAAAAGGCCCTTCTACAGCCTGACTCACTCTGAACAATTTTAGTCTCTTGCATTTTTTTCATGAAACGTAGCGTTTTTGAGCAAAAAAATAAATAAAAGTCTTGCAATCAAAAACAAAAATAGTAATAAACATTTAGCTTTTATTTTATGTAGAATTTATTTTATTATCTACAAAAGCTGTTGGAAATGATCACATTCAACTTCAATATAAGCTTCTAACCTTGTACGCCTTGATTGCCAAATACGCTAAGAAATGCCTGGAGTCTGTCGAATTGGCACACAAGATTCGATAATGCGATATTGCAATTCCTCCACATTTCCAATTGGAGTAGTATAAGCCAATTGTATAAGATGCCACCAGAGGAAGAAATCGAGAGGACTTAGGTCTGGGTATCTTGGAGGCCAAGGTTGTGTCTATCCTTGACCTATCCATTGGTTTTGATATGAAACATTCAAAACCTGCTGAGCAACACGGTATCCGCATGTTTTTGATACTGATCTTTCTAACTAAAATATTTTCAATCAGCCTGCACTTCCGGTTATACCGGAAGACAACACAAACTTTGTTTTTTCAAATGGAGCAGCCTGTATATTATTAGCTTTTGAACTATCCGTTCAATCTAAGGGCCACTTGATGACAACATATTCGGGCTAGTTCGTACCGTTTCGGATTTATTCGCCATTTTGAGAAAAAATTACGATCGGAGCGCTTTAGAAAAATTCTGATATCTTCAAAGACATGCAAGATAGAAAGATGCGGTTTTCACTATCTCGTAGAGCGTAAAAATTCCTACGTACTGTTTTGAACACAATACGACTTTAACATAATTGTTTTTTATAACATACATTTGAGTTTGAAAATTTTCTATCATAGTTAACTTGATTTTTTTTATATAGGATGGTTCCCAGCATCTCATTCAGCATTAAATTCCATATCTTTTAAGTATACATTACCCTATACCGGACTCCTATAGTTTTCTTTGAAAATTGATTTGAAAATAGTGATTGTTAGCGGGACGATCTCATTTTTTTGTACGTAACAAAAAAGTATAGTAGAAACAAAAATATATCACGTTCAAGTTAAAAATTATAATAAACAAATATTGTTACTGTGTGTAATTATGTATTTAAATTATTGTAAAAAATTAAAAAAAAATTCTAAGGATAACAACAGCGATATTATTAACTTACACAATCCTATAATTCCTCGAAGTATTATTACAATACGAGTGACAAAACAACACACACTTCCTAAACTAGTAACTTCTCAAAATGTTGTCCATTAACACTCAAACATTTTAATATTCGTATTGTAACACCGCTAGTGGTTGCTGACAGAATCTCATTCCTATCTAACTCTTAAAACGCCCTTCTTACTATGATCTCTAATTCTTCCCGTGAATTGATGGGCATTTCATATACTTTGGTTTTCATCTTTCCCTAAAAATGGAAATCAAGCGGGGTAAGATCTGGACTTCTTGGAGGCCATATCCAGGGACCGCACTTTCTAATCCTTCTATCTTCAAATAGATTATCGAGTGTGTTAGATATTTATCGTGTAAAGTGAGCAGGAGCTCCGCCATGTTGATACTAACAAGTTCTATATTCTGATAATGGTAAATTATCTGAAAAGTCTGTCACTATTGCTCTTAATATTTCCATGTAACGATAAGAAGTGAAGGTTCCATCATAAATATGATAGTAAAAGTTAGTACCTTTCAATAAACAAAACACATTGAAAATAATTTTTACTTGAAATCCCCTTTCCCTAATAGCGTGAGGGTTTTGATTTGCCCAAACACGACTGTTATGACTATTGAAAACTCCTTCACGAGAAAATATAGATTCGTCAGCCCATATAATTTTTTTTAAAGCCATTATCTCCTTGAATATGAATTAACATCGTTTCACAAAAAGTGGACCCTTTTACTAGCATCTTCTGGATGCAGAGCTTGCACTAAAGTAAACTTGTAGTTGTGCATTTTGTGCTTCCACAGGATTCTTTCTACAGAGGAGTAAGGAATACCTATGTCGTTCACTGCAGTGTAAATAGAGGCATGTGGATATTCTTCGAAATAAGCCAGGACAGTTATTTCGTTATCTTCATCTCTAGTCACTGGACTGGGATTAACTTTGGGTGTTTTAAAAGTAACAACTTCTAGGAAATTTACCTCAATTCTTCTAAACTTCTTTTCACTCATGCGTCGCAGATTAGGATTTAACTCATTAAACTTTCTACACGTTGTACTAATAATGCGGTTACATTTTCCATGGCTGTAAAATAATGTTAAATAATCTGCATTGGAACAATGATTTTCCATATTAACTGTGAACATTAATACGCTGACATTTATCGAATAATTTAAAATTACAAGATGTAATATAAATTGTTCATCATGGCACACTTGCCTGAACGTCGACGTTCAACCACAGCATAAGGAAAAATTATGCTGTGTTATGTTTTTGAATGACTCTAAATACCCCAAAGACTGTCCTTTTTAGCTATAGGAAATACCCAATATAGGTCGGAAAGTTATCAAAAAAGGGATCGGTTGGAACTGCAAGTTACTGTATGTCCCTTTTAAAATAAGACACTCATTGAAGGCAGAAGTAGTCAAAGGTTGGCGCCACCCCGCTGACCATTAAAATTTTCAAATCAATTTTCAAAGAAAACTATAGGAGTCAGGTATAGGGTAATGTATACTTAAAAGATAGGGAATTTAACGCTGAACCAGATGCTGGGGACATATGGGTACCGTTTCATAAAAAAAATAATCAAGTTATCTGAAAATTTTCAAATTCAAATGTATGTTATAAATAAAAATTATGTTAGTCATATTGTGTTTAAAACAGTACGTAGGAATTTTTACGCTCTATGAGATAGTGAAAACCGCATGTTTCTATCTTGCATGTCTTTAAAGATATTGGAATGTTTCTAGCCCAAATATGTTGTCATTAAAGTGGCCGTTACATTGAATGTGTAATTCAAACAGCTAATAATATACAGGGTGTTCCATTTAACAAAACGAAGTTTGTGTCTACTTCCGGTATAACCGGAAGTGCAGGATAATTGAAAATATTTTAGTTACAAAGATCAGTATCAAAAACGTGCGGATACCAATTTTTAGAATTTAAATACATGTAGTTCTCCAGAAACGTCTAATAGGCCACTCACTGTGAAGCACCCTCTATATGTGATCTCATTTTTACATTTAAATTGGGTTTATTTATTTGTACAAATTTATATTTGCAATTTTGTGTTGCCTTATACGTTTTCTTCTTGTTATAAAGTATTAATGTGAGTTTTTTTATCGACGTGCTCCATACATTTATATGTATTTATAGAATGAAATAGGTATTATTATTATTATTATTATTTAATAAATGCCTTGATAATAACAACTAAAATAGCATTAAAATATGTAATTACAGAATTATAAACATTAAAACTCTGCTTTCTCTTTTTGAACTCCGTGCCCCATTTGTCTTCTTATTTGATTGGTTCCTCTTACAGTCATATTTGAATGAAGGGCTCGTTACATTTCTCGTTCGCGCTGTAGACTTAATAAATCTATGCAGTGATAATATTATCTGGATCTTTGTGAACCGGGACAAGGAATAAAGATTACTAAGTTACGCCTCGTGGGGCTAAGTGGCGTCATCTAGCATCCTACGACTCACATAATGCAAACTGTTCTCTTATTGGTGAAACCTTTGTTACTAGGCGATTAGAGTTTATACAGAAGGAAAACGTTATATTTCATGGTTCTGTGCAAAGCTATTATTCTACATATATTCAAGCAATGATACAGTAGATCCCCATACGGATACTTCTACAACTACCACTTTGGAATCCTGCCCTTATGATTCTAACATTAACATCCCTTGATTGTTTCTGTAACAACCTGTATTTTTTAAAAGTTTGTCTATTCTTTGGAATGTTTTTTGATTCGGCAGATGTTCATTAGGAAAATGTTTAGTGTACAGACACCTGTCTAGCCTCTGCCACATTGTATTGATCAAATCCATACATAAAATGCATCTCTTTTAGATAAATATTATCTTTTGTGTGCATCTGTACGTTTTAGGTGTTACAAGATTTAAAGTTCTGTTATGACACAAAATCAAGCTTCATTGACAACAAACATGAGAAAGAAAATATTTGAAGTAACGAGTATTATATAAAGCACAGGTGGCCAGTTGGATTTTCGATTATTCTAATGTGTGAAGTTGTATGATGTAACAAATGATCTCTGATAATTAGCACATCCCTTTTCAAAGATTTGAAGTAATACAGATTTCTGTATACTGATCAAAGATTTGTTTTCCCATTTTAAATGAAATTATTTGGTTTTGTGGGCCTCTTTTCACCAAAACATTTGGTTTGCAAGAAGCTTAGACCGCCAAGAAAAATATGAAGAAGAAATATGTTTAATTGCAATTCTTGTAACTGATCTTGTTTTTAGTGATATCTATAACCTACTAATATTTAACAGAACAACCCTTGTAAATTAAGTTTCCATTTCTCTGTTTATTGCTAACCAGTTAATTAAGATTTCCTATAACTTTACAGCCATGTACTTAGAAATTAATTATTAAATAATCTGCTACCTACCGTCATCATCAGCCTTGGTCTCCACATCATCCTCTACAACAACAGGTGGTACCGGGGGTAGCACCGGTGGAAGTGGGAGCTTCAGCCTGGGATCTTTGCTGGGAGGAGGAGTGTATGATCTGGAGGGCATTGTAGGCGGCAATGGTGGTGTTTCTACCCTGGTGCGTTTAGCTGTAGTGACAGATGTTGACGATGATGCTGTGGTTGCTGATGTCTCAAGTGCAGGTCGTTTCCGTTTATCCCGAACGATGATGCCTAACAAGAGGGCCGGACGGGACTCTTCAAAACCTTCAAAAACAAATTGGAAATGATGAATCGTTTTAAGCGAATTAGAATCAAACACATCAAAAAAAGTCAACAGCAAATTCGATTTTTTTTTCAATACAAATTGAGCTTCAAAATTTTAGTAGATTTACTTTATAATTAATCTGTATATTCTATACTATTCTGTATATTCTATTCTAAATTTTGCTTTATAATTTACAATTTTAACTTTATTTTTAATTTTTTTTATATTTCAACAACACACCACGAGGGCTTACAGCCTAAATATTATCGTACCGTGGGTGTCGACAAAGAGGAAAGAGGCAACTTGTTAATTCTGAACTTGAAGGTTCGGAGGAGAAGGAAAAACATGTGCCGGCAAGGAATTCCACAACTTGGAAGTCCTCGGGACAAAAGAGCGGGCATAACAAGATGTTCTATGTCTAGTGACCTGGACAGTAAAAGGGTGCATTCGCACTGTTCCCTGGTAGATCTGTTGGGGACAGCAGGTGGAGGAACTATGGAAGAAAGCTCCTCTGAGCAGTACCCGTGCAGATATCTATAAAAAAGAGAGAGAGAGAGCTCACCAATGGCACGTCAGAGGACGAGGGATGGCAGCCTTTGGGTGAGGGTAGGGTCACCGATGAGACGTATAGCTCTCCTCTGAATGGAGTCCAGGATAGCGAGTGTAGAAGCGGCAGCAGCACCCCAGATGTGGGAGCAGTGTTCGAGGTTTGGCCTTTTTTTTTGAAGTATGTAAGGTATAGTGATTAGCTGGTGAAAAGTATTTACGAGCCCGGGAGAGGAAAATTTCTTAGCAGCCGCTTCTGGAATTGATGTGACATGTTGGTGCCAATTGAGATTTCGATCCACAGAAATGCCAACAAGTGTAAAGAACTCATTACTTTGAATAACTTGGTTGTTCATTGTGATAGGTCTAGGGCTGGTGTATCTCTTATGAGATAGAAGGCAAGACTGAGATTTTGTGGAGTTGAATTGTACAAGATATATACTTTCCCAGTCTAATATTTTCTGGAGATCCACAGAGACAGAACCCTCCATGAGTCTGCGATCCTCATCTAACTGGGCTAAAGAGACAGGCTTAGAATATTGTATATTTGAGTGGAGGGTGCTGTCGCCTGCGTAACTGTGAACTGGGTTGGATGTGCTAGAGAGGAGGTCATTGATGTGGAGAAGAAACAAAGTGGGGGCTAAAGCTGACCCTTGAGGGTCTCCTGCATTAATTGGATACAGTTTAGAGGAATGGCCATCCACAACAACAGAAATGCTCCGGTTGGAGAGGAAATTTGCTGTCCAGGTACAGAGTTTTGGTGGTAGGCCATAGGCCGGAAGTTTATTAAGCAAAGCTGCGTGCCGGACCTGGTCGAATGCTTTGAAAATGTCTAGAGTGACAATCTGGGATTCACTGTGTAGTTCCATAGACTTGTTCCAAGAATGGTTGACAAAGGAAAGGAGGTCGGCAGTCGATCTGCGCTGACGGAATCCATACTGCCTGTCGTGGATTAGTGTGTTTTTCAAGAAATTTTAGTAAATCGGTGTTTACATACTTTTCCATCACTTTAGAGAGGACTGAAAGGAGAGAAATAGGCCTATAGTTGCTAGGAAGCGCTTTGGATCCTTTCTTGGGGACGGGTTGTACTTGAGCAGTTTTCCAGTTACTAGGAAATATGCCTCTATTGTAAGATGTCTGAAACAGACAAGTCAGGACAGGAGCAAATTCTGGTGTGCATTTTTTGAGAACATGTGCTGGGATGCTTTTAATAATATATATATATATATATATATATATATATATATATATATATATATATATATATATATATATATATATATACTTTTTAATTGTCTTTCTCAATAGCATATGCAAAGATAAAGGCGACAACCTACCCCTTTAGTTTAGTTTGTTAGTCATGTTCTCCACTTTACTAGCCAATTGTTTTGAAGATGTTGAAATAATGTAAATTCTTTCGACGCTTTCATTTCACTGGGTTCACACAACTCAATTAGTTGCAATGATCTACAATTTTTAAATTAGACATTCAAATTGATAAACACTGACGTTTTTGAATCACAAAAATTTGTAGTCAGGGTTCACAGTGCAATTATTTCAAAAAGCAGGTATACCTTCCTTTTTTCTTTCAATAAAAATTAAGATAATTTCTTTTATTTGTAATTATACAACACTTACCTGGACCACTAATTGGCAATAAAGCTTGAGGAATAGGCTTCTGTGAGGCTAAGGGTAGAATATAAAAGTCTTTAACGGCCTTATTTACGCTCTTTACAACACCTAACCTATTTCTACTGGACAAGTAACTATACAATGCCAAATATGGCATCTTCTCTTCTATATTGACGGCGTTCAGTCTTACAAGAGATATAACTTTACTGTTGGAACAACGCATCTTGCCGATGTAGTCCCAAACAGTTTCGGGAGATATCCTTCCCACAATGTCCAGGTTCGGTGGCAGTTCCGTACCTAAACCTGAGCAGTCACCTATAAACAAAAAGAAACAAATTAAACACAAAGAATGGCAAACCAGATCAAATGAATCACGAAGCAAGTAACACTCATATTTCGAACTTAATTATCGAAACTGTTAATCTGTCACAGTCTCATTAGTAATTAAATTAAGACACATAATTTGTCCAGAAAAATTATATAACTGAGATTTAATACTACTATTAATACTTTTACTGAAGGATAATTATTGTAATAAAAAAGAGCATATGTTTGACAGCAAAATCTTTTAAATAATCTTTTCCTATAAAGTACAAATTTCCTAGAGATAGCTCTTTCACAATACCTTTGACTACATTAGGTATTAAAAATCCAGTAGAAAACTAAAAGATATATACATTCTTAATTAGCAAACTAACAGTCCCTTTAGGTGACTATTACAAGAAATACAAACAATTTTACAGGCATGTTCTTGTGCTGCTAAAAAGTTGTACCATGAAAATGTGATCAGACTCTACAAATAAAAACAGAGCAGTCTGGAGTAATATCAAAAGTGGGAATAAAATATCAGCAAAACAGACAAAATTAAATTGTCAATAAATGATGTCATTTTGAGTAATACACTGAAATGTGCAAATGAATGTAATTTTTTTTTTTTTTTGGCTGAATCTGGGATATGTACGGTATTTCTGGGAATCCTCATGTTCTGAAATATTCTCCATTTAACAGTTTATCGATGTCATTCACTCATGTAACTGGAAAATATGTTATTGGTGAAATAGTGAGGGTGATAGTCACGTTTATCTTTGGTTTCAATAGCATTAATTCTGTTCTTCTCAGGCGATATGCAATTTATTTATTTATTCATACACAATCCCACAGCCTAAATGCCAAATTAAGCATGGGGTGATACACAAAACATAATAACAAACAATAATCAAACAAACTACACAAAAGAGTGATTCACAAGTTACATTGCTTTGAAAAACATTTTTATCTCTGATATATCACATGAGCAGATATCTAGGCCGTCTGGCAGTACATTACCATCTGGTAAATTGGAGACGATCGCAACAATCGTATACGAGCAGTCGGGAAATCGAATGTGCCTGGAAAACGTGATGCACCACGAGGCACATTGAAATTAAGTTGCTGAAGCAGATTTGGGGAGTCAAACATAGAGTTAACCAATTTGTATAAAAATATAATGAAACTGCACTGCCTGCGCATCACCAGACTCTGCAGATTAAAGTGAAGAAGTAGACTTTCCTGAAAACCAATAGAAGGATATTGACCATCCTCTCGAAAGTTAAGAAATTTTAGAAATTTCCTTTATACCGATTCAAGATCTCCCACATGTATCTCATAGGTATGAGCCAATTTCAAGTCTGGATCTAACCAGACAACAAAACAACAGAGAAAGGATGTCAGTCAGTGAGAAATTTTTGTTGTGTCTTATCAGAAACCCAAGATTTTTGTAAGCAGAACTGACAGTCTGCTCATAGTGTGGTTTAAAAGATAGAGTACAATCAAAAACAACACCAAGGTCCATAACTGTCCTAGGACAATCAAGTGAAAGCCCTCTTATATATTATGTGAAAGTAATTGGGTGCTTATTTCGAGTAAAAGACATTACACAACAGTTAGAAACATTCATAAAAAGACCACTCCAAAAACACCATGCAACAAGGATCTGAAGACACTTCTGGAGCTGCCAAACAGTCATCAACACTCGAAAGACTTGCAAAAATCTTGATATCATCTGCATTTATTAAAAAAGGAAAATGGAATGCTTAACTGGGTCGATAAATATATTAAACAGTAGTGGACAGAGTATGGAACCCTGCGACACTCCCACAATAGTGGACCAAGTATGGAACCCTGCGGCACTCCCGAAGTTATGTTATAGGTGTTAGATTTGAAGCCCCCGACCTCGAAAAATTGCCTCCTTCCATCCAGGTAAGATCTGAATAGGACAAGCAAGTCCTCAGAGAAACCGATAGCCCTCATCCTGTGAATTAGAACATAATGATTTAGACAATAGAAGGCCCTAGACAGATCAGTATATACATCAACTTGTGAAGAGCGGACGAAAATTGATGCAATGAATTGTGTAACATGAACTAAATTCGTCACAGTCGATCTCCCTGGAATAAAACCATGCTGAGAAATTGAGTCTCTTTTTGATGTGAAACAAAATTCGCTGAAGAAGGCAGGCCTCGAAAATCTTACAGAAGACACATAGTATGGCCAGTGGTCGATAGTTTGATGGATTACCATTATCCTCTGCCTTGAAGACAGGAAAAACTCGTGAGAGCTTCCAAATCGCGGGGAATGTTCCAGATCTAAGAATTAATTTCAAAATTTTCTTAAGTGAACTCAAGAAAGCAATTGAGGTTTGTATCCCTTTGACTGCCTTCATAAATAATTTCCTTAGCTCTGGATTGTTTCCTTCACAGCTAAAATTATTAAAAGGTATACCAATACATCAAAATGGAAAAAAAAAGCTTCAATTTTAGAGAACTATACACTTCTGTCCATCACAACAGTATTTTCAAAGATATATGAGAGAGTTGTCTCTAAGCAGGTTACAGCTTTTCTTATTTGCTTCGATATTTTCAACAAACATCAGCATGAATTCCGGAAGAGACATTCTACAGCAACAGCGATCATTGAGTTTGTCAATCTCTTAAGAAAATGCTTGGAGGACGGTGAGACTTGTCTTAGAATATTTCTTGACGTTAGTATGGCTATTGACTTCGTGAATCATCATATTTTGATCAATACACTGAGTAGCTATCGAATTAGAGGTATACCTCTGCAGTGGTTTCAGTTTTCACTTTCTTTTCGGTAGCAGGTTGTTCGATCTTCGCTAATGACATCCGGAGGAGTTCTCCAGGGCTCTGTTTTGGGCCCGTTACTGTATATTATTTATACGTGATATTCGTGAGGATGAACTTATCATGTACACTGATGATACTACTTTCCTTGTACATGTTGCTAATCCTAATGAGATCTCGGTTTCTGCATCTAGACAAGCTAATCAACTTGTACAATATTCTATAGAACATCCTATGTTTCTAAACAGTCAAAAATCAATGATGGTCACCTTCAATACCTCAAAAATTGAAAGCGGTTCTAGCTATCTTGTTAAGGTGAATTGAAAAGTGTACATCAGTCCAGTACAGCTTTATTTCTGGGAATCATGATTGATAACAAATTGAGATGGAACTATCATGTCAATAGGTAGTGCTACAGGTGTTCATCTTATTGTTATGCGATTGGGAGACTAATTCCTGTCAAATAATGCCGTTTAAGCAACAGCACAACCAGAAAGTCAGTCACCACTTCAAATATACTGAAAATTTTTGTTCTTATATATATATATATATATATATATATATATATATATATATATATATATATATATATATATATATATATATATATATATATATTGAGTTGAGAAATTAAATTACTTGTCTTAATTATCAGAAAAATGAGTAATATAGTAGTACTCTGTGATTTTTTTCGATAATCAAAGGTTACCCCTGTTCTTAATGTTAATAACTATTTGTCTTTTATAGTGTAGTGATAAATGCATACATTTTTATTGAATGGCGATTCTGGCTAATAGCCTGACATTTATTAAAATAGCAATCTGTTTGCCGGGTTAGACAGAATAAAGTAAGATGCAAACAAATACCTGAAACTTCATGAGCAGTAATACAAATCTGCGCCACATCAATCATATTGATTGTTCCCCTCCATATCTCTTCAGGAGGTCTTCTTAGAAGAGGAGATGTGCTTCTTTCTATTTCATCTTCTTCAATTTCCTTAGGCTTATCTGATGAATAAAAAATATATTTACTTAGGAAAATAAGTACACTAGTTAAGTTGAAGTAATAATTAACAGAAATTATACCTTCATCTTGGTCACAACTTCTTGGAGGTGTTGGAATTGTCACAGTTGATGATGGTTCATGATCACTGTCACTTTCCAATGCAGCTAGAACACAAAAAAAAACAATATTAAAAAATACAAACCTTTTTAAATATTACAAATTCAAGAAATATTTAAAATTTATTGAAAGGTCAACAAAGCGCTTTTCAAACAAAGCACATACAATTTATATGGCAACACCACCTTTGAACCCCATGAAATTTTATAGCTAGGGCACAGACTATGGGTTGCAGTGCTATCGGGGCGGCAAGGCCATGGACGAGCCCCGAGGGAACAAAAAAAATGGGTTGACACTGCCGACGGATAAATTTGGGTTTCAATTAAAACTAGGAGATCACTTCGTTTGTCTTGGAGATGCAGATGAACAGCATTCAAATTAATGTTCAACATCGGATGATGGTAAATTCAATTGTCGAGTTGGTGCGTTTGAGGTTACAGCAACAACAGTAGAACATTTTATGTCCTTTTGTAGGTTTTGTTTTTAATTGGGTGAGTTATGGCTAGACAATCAGCTTACACATATATCATTTAGGTTCTAGATAGCCGTTCCAAGAGAGTGGTCTCAGCAATGCCCCCCAAAAACACAGGTTAGTACTAGGGCTGGGAATCGAATACGAATAGTTCGAATATTCGAATAGGAATTATTTCAACGAGAGTGTATTCGAATATTCAAATATATTTGAATACCTCATGAATATTCAAGTACTCCACAAATATTCGAATCATTCGAACAGTCGTGAAGCTTTCGGAACGAATATTCGAATACACAAACTGATAAATTCCCAGCACTACTCAAAGCAGTGGCACCAATATTGTCAGTTCTGTCCTGTCTATGTGTAATCGTGCGAATGCTTTTGGGTCTTGGATAAAATGGTTAATAACTCAGCAACGCATGATTTTTAAGTATCAATTGTGCTATACCCCTGAACTCGGAAGAAAATGTTGCATTCAAATAGGTAACAATATACAGATTGTTCTGTTAAAAAATATATAATTTATATCGATAACTGCGGCGAATGGAATGTCGTTATTGGCATCATAAATTACTAATATATAATATGTACACCATCTTACTATAAATTATTAATTAGCCATATTGTTCTAACTAAGCACATTATCAGCTTAAAACGCAAATACACGGGATACAGGTTTATTTATTCATTTATATATGTACTTGCAAATAACGTAAATATGACTAAAAACCTAACTGCTGTTGTGATAAGCACAATGAAACCGACATTATAATCGTCATTAATTTTTCTTATATAAACAATGAAACATTTCCGGAATTATTTGAAAGTTAAGAATTAAATAGCTAATTTTCTAGGAAACAGCGGTAGATTCAAAAAATGATAACGAGACACATTCATGAGCTTAGGGGAGTGTTTATTACTGTGCGAATATTCGAATACTCTGGGAATATTCGAATACTCGACGAATATTCGAATACTCCACGAATATTCGAATACTCCACGAATATTCGAATACTCCACGAATATTCGAATACTCGAATAATTCGAATAGTTGTGAAGCTTTCGGAACGAATATTCGAATACACAAACGGATAAATTCCCAGCACTAGTTTGTACCCCTTTCAGGTGCATCCTAACAGAAGTATCTAGTATAATTTGAACCTGTAATTATTTTATTAACCAAGAAGTGAAAAGTTAATCTAATAAAGCATCTCATGGTCACATTTTGTATATAAAGATAATGTTAAAAATACAGACAAAAACGTCAAGTATTCTAGTAGATATACCTATTGATAAAAAATTAAAAAAGCAATACAAGGTTAGTACCATACCTGGAACAATGTCATC
Source organism: Tillus elongatus (assembly GCA_964006375.1). NCBI lineage: Eukaryota > Metazoa > Arthropoda > Insecta > Coleoptera > Cleridae > Tillus > Tillus elongatus. The sequence continues at coordinate 172,300,359 of OZ023265.1, read as the reverse complement.
CTGGGGAACATGCTTCCACAACCTATCTTCTAACGGAGGAACTATCTTACTATCAACAAGCTGTTCAAGTATCTCCTTCGATTTCTTATCTAACTTATCTGTAGTGCTATTACTAGATATATGAGAGTCCTTCTTATGTTTGGAGCTTTTGTGTGACGATTTCCTGTGCCTGTCTCTATCTCGACTTCTTGACCTCTTCTTATGTTTTGATGATCTATCCCTACTGCGATCTCTACTCCTGGACCTCTTTCTGCTCCTATCCCTGTCCCTACTGGAAGATCTGCGATTTCTATGGTCTCTGCCGTCGCTTTTTTCTTTACCCAATTTTTCACGATCTCGATCTTTGTGTCTGTGCTTGGAGGTGCTGCGTTTCTCAGAGTCCTTAAGCTCCTGTTTGGATTCGTCAGCCGTTTTTGTGCCTTCTGTTAGGCTTGTTATTACCTCCGCATTATCCATGTGTTCTTTTGGACGGTTGTCTTCAAGTATTTGCTCACCTATGCAATTAAAATTATGTAGTTAGTTAATTAAACATTTACAGTTTTCTTCAATTTATTTTGTTATGTACACACAAAAATAGAATGGTTTAATGAGAAATTACAACCACATTTATATTTATCACAATATCAACACTCCAATACCAAATCTGAAAAGAAAGGCAACTTATATTACTGAATAAATAAATATTTGTTTACTTTTAAAACATCTGAGGGAGAATAATTATTAAATGAGAAGTTATTTAAATGAACATCACATAAAATTAAGGCACAAATCTTAAAAATTAGAGCAGCAATTGGATCATTATAAACCTTCAATACAGCTCAATTTTCTACCAATGTATTTCACCTAACATAATTAGATGATCTTTTAATTGAATTATTACTTCACAATAACTAATCCATTACTTAAAAAAGTATGGCTAAAGTAATATCTTAACTTCCTTTCAAAAAAGGATTAAGAAAGTAAGGTTAGTTATCTCTCAAACAAAAGTCAAAGGAAATTTGTGTTTTTCACCTGGTTACACAAGAAGGGCAACTGCAAAAAAAAATCACTAGATATTTATTTATTTTAGAAGTTGGCTATGCTTATAACTGTTAACCATTTCTTTGAAAGGCCTACTTTTAAAACAGTGTATAGATACTTGAAAAGAAAACCGTTTGACATTTACAGTGAAATCTGCATTAAAATATAAACAAAAACACTAATTGTATGTTTTTTTTTCGTTAAAAGTAGTAGTGAGTTTGTATTTTTAATTGCTTTTTTCCCTGATAAATAAAAATTTGCAACTGATTGCAGTACATTTTTGCAAATACATATGACAAAAGATTAGTGGATTGGAAAAAAGATTCTCAGGTCATAATTTCTACTATGTAAAAACTTATAGCACTTGTTAATGATTCAATTAAACTCAATATTGAATCCAGGGTTGCCAAATGCTTTGGTTGAATTTCCCCATTCCAGGTTAAAAGATTCCCAAAATTTATGACTAAATCCTTTCCAGGGCTGGAAACTTGATTGGTGGGGTGCACAAAAAAAAACACATGCTTTCTTATAAAAGTAGAATAAAAATGTGTTAGCATTAATCAAGCAAGCCAACAAAAATTAATATATTAATAAAGAAAATGATTTCAGCAACTTTCCACAGAAAATAACAGTCCCCACAATTCCTTAAAAACTACCAATTCTTGGAAAGGATCCCTAATCTGGCAAACCTGGTTGCATCAATAAATCATTTATTATTAAAATAAGAAACCATCTTTGTTTTCTTCAGGTTGGCTATACACGTTTCTGCCATTTTGACAGATGTCAAAATAATTATCCTCAAATTAATAAAAGTTCAAAACAATTTACAAGTCTCTAGATCTCGTTTTTTGTTCTTAAATATCTTCTTACAAACAAATAAAACCGTGAAGTACCTAGTACCTACCAGTTTCTTTGAAGAACTTTTACAATGATGAAAAATTTTGTTCAATTAGAAGTCTAACTTTATTACTAAGTAATATTAGAATCTGATGAGTACTGATAAGTATACTTTGAGAACCCAAATCACAACACATATTTTTAAAGACCTGACGATCGTTTCACTAACAAAGTAAGCGTCATCAGATGATGACAAATTCTAACTTTATTGTGTTAAAATTTTGTAAAAATTATGGTGTATTAGTCAGTAAACAAAAAATGCAATAGTAATTTGATTTTTATTTTGTTATACTTTGCTTTACATTTATGACAAAGATAGAAACAGATTTTGCTAAACTTAACTTAAATTACACCTTGTAGAAATCCAGTTCATCATAAACTAATTTTCACCTGGTAATTGTTTTTATAAAATAAACTTGCGTTAGATGCAAAATAAAAGTTCAGAAACTAAATGGTTGATTGGCAGATTATGTCACTATCAGTTTTAGATAAACAAACTGCTGATAAATGTTATCCCAATACATGCAAATTGATACAATTTTTACCGCATGGTTATTTAACAGGGTGTGTACGGTATTTGGTTGGTAGGCAGCTTCTCATTCCCCTGAACTTATGCAGGGGTGCATTGTGATGTGGTTTTCTCTTCCCCTAAATTTTAAATTGGGCAAACCATGCGTCTTTCGAGGGGAAACAGGAGGGGTGAGGTGATGTCTGTCCTATGTAATTTTTTTTCATAAAACATGTCAAAAATTCTCCTTCAGCTGAACTTGGTGCATTTTAATGTGGTTCTGCCCTCCTCTAGCTTTTTATTTAGGTGAACCGGAGGTCTTTTGGGGGAGAAATATAAAGAAGTGGTGCAATGTCAGTTTTCACATTTTGTAATTATACCTTCTTTCAATCTTGTTTATATTTGCTCCAGGACCTGTAAAATTATTGAGGGTTGAAACTACATTTTCCCTGTGGATTATGCATACAGGACTTGTTCGAAGCAAGTTTATTATTTTTTTCTTATCAACTAAAATATAATGTGAAGTGTTTACTGGTAAATCTACAGACAACCTCCCGAACAGTTTTAGATAAGACGACTGCTGATAGATAAAGTTTCTATTCTTACCTTTTGACTTTGCCGAGTTATTTATATTTAAAGTTTTTTTTTTGCACACTTTCCCAGCACAGTTGTTCCGTGAGACCCCATCCCTTCCTACACAATAACATTGGAGGTAAACATAACAATGGAAGTCACTGAAATATTCCAGACCCTGCAGTTTTTCTTTTTTGAAATATTGGTTTGTACCTTCTATTACCAGGTCGTTTTTAGTATGTATATCACTGCCACCCGGTTTTTAATTATTCATGTGTTCCGAGGCCTTCTTTCTGAAATTGTGCATTGTTTACCTTGTTTTCTTATTATGATCATTCTACCTAGTGTTGCGGTGGTTGGAGCCTGTATGTGTCGTGACGTTTTAGTGTCCCGTGACATTTGTTTCCTACATTGTTTTCGTAATGAGGAAAATACGAGGTGCAGGTTACCCAAGGACCGGACCTACCTCATTTGTTTCAGATGAAAAAAGGTAGGTGTTATGTAAATTTACCGTTCTTTATTAAATTTTGATTGCTTGACAGTATTTGCTGTGATATGTTCTCTTTTATCTGTACAATGTAGGGTATTTATTATTACATACAGACACTTTCCTAGAAAGGCTGGAAAGTCTTCTGGACAAATTTTTTTATGAATACCCATCGTCTAACATATTTTTGATTGGATACTACAACATAAGACTTTCTAGAAATGTCAAAAGATTTGAATAATAAGCGTAAAATAGAAAACTTTTAACTTTTTATGGTATGTTTTACATCATTAAAGAACCATCGAGAGTTGTAAAAGCTACAAGTACGTGTCCTGATAACATAACTATAAATGCATTTAAAGAAAACAAAACAATAAAAGTAATTCAGCTGCACATATCTGACCATCATGGTCAAATAGTAAGTTTTTCATATGAAATAAAACAACCGCAACCAAAAAGTTTATTTATTAAAAAGAGACGCATAAACTTGCAGAATACTTACCTTCTGATTGAAGCTTTGAAAGTAACCAATAATTAAATTTCAGCCAGGATACAAAAATAAATGCTCGATCAATACCGTTATACAGGTGGTTGAAACTGCAATGCCAGCATACGACAAAAAGGCAGGGGGGGGGGGGGTAGGATGCGCTAAATAGCTTCAAAATGTGAAAGACAACTTTTCAACGTCCGATCAAGGCTGTTGTCTTCAAAATTTCTGTTCATATTTCCTTTTTATCTTCTACTCCACATAGCACCCCTATTTACCCCTGGTCTCGGAACTTCCTTGGGGATGTTAGCAAGAAATTTTTCGTGGTTGGTGCATCCAGGGGTTCTACGCATGTTTCTCAAAAAATATATTCAAAAAAGCCTTTGGGAGGTTGTATGCAGATTTACCAGTTTACTTTAAAATTTATTTAATTAAACTTAAAAATGCTACTTATTTAAAAACTCACAGAACACACAGAAGAATATTGTTTTAAATTAATAAGACATGCCAACTAATCAGAAGAAGAATAGGGTTGGTAAAATGGGATTTCGAGGTTGATAAGGTGAAACTGACCTCTGATGTTGGTGATTAAACATGGTGGTATAAATACACCAATGTTAAGTAAGCAGGAAACAGTTTTTTTCTTAATCTCCAAACCACTCAGTCGCCTGCGATTTCGTTGTTTTGTCAAAAATAGTTTACCTTTCAAATGTTTTTTGAACTTTGGGATGAAATAATAGCCTGATGGCGTTAAATCTGGAGAATAGGGCGGGCGGTCAACAAATTCAAAACGAATTATATGAATTGTTTGCAGCGCAATCAACGACTTGTCAACAGGGGAGTTGTCTTGCAAAAAAGCACAGCTTTGGCCAGTTTTCCGCGGCGCTTTCCACAGTTTTGATGCATAGTTTAGTTAGCAACTTACAATAGTATGCTCCCGTGACAGTTCTACAAAGGCGGATCAATAACTCCGTGACTTTTTGAATAAAACAGGTTTTTTGACAAAAAATCATTTATTTCTCAACACAGTCTCATTTGAGCTCTATACACTTGTTCCAACGTTTCTCTAATTTTTTATCTCTTCCAAAAAATTCTCTATCCTCTAATCTCTTTCCGTCGAGCCATTTCTTTAAGTTTGGAAACAAGAAAAAGTCACTCGGGGTTAAATCCAGAGAATAGGGCGGATGAGGGAGCAATTCGTAGCCCAATTTATGCAATTTCGCCATGGAGACTACACATGTGTGCACCCTTGCATTGTCTTGGTGGAAAATAACTTTTTCTTGGCCAAATGAGGTCGTTTTTTTCTTCAAATCGTCATTGAATCGGTCCAATAAGTTGGTATAATATTCGCCAGTGACTGTTCTTCCATTTTGAAGGTAATCAAAGTGGATTGTACCGCATGCATCCCAAAAAACGGTCGACATGACTTTATTGGCTGACAAACCCACCTTGGCCTTCTTCGGCGCCGATTGAAAATAATGAAAACACTACCTAGGCTTGTATTAAGTACTGGAATTGTTTATTACAAAAGGCAATTATGGACATACTGCTTCAATATTCATGATATGGGCACTGATAACTCATTTACGTGTGTTTGAGATGAAAGAGTTGCCTCGAGAGGTCCTCAAGAGGTGGGCTCTTGTCTTTTGTATTACATAAAAAATTTCGTGGCTTCAAAAAGCCTTACCATGTGTTCTGACCAGTGTGGAGGTCACAACTGCAATATAAAGCTATCAATGTTATTTAACTACAGCACTGCATCTCCAGATTTTAACGTGGAAGAGATAAACCACAAATTTTTTGCCAGTCGCCATTCATACTTACCTTGCGATCCAGATTTCGGACTAATTGAAAAGGAAAAAAAAAACATCCTCATATTTTTCTACCTAAAGACTGGCAAACGGTAATCAAAAATGCTAGGAAAAGAAATCCCTTTACGGTGATAGAAATGAAAAAGTCTGATTTTATTTCCACTAAAGTACTTGAAGGTAACATAATCAACAGAAAAATTTCTGAAGCCAAAAGCAAGGTGGAGTGGTTTAACATGCAATGATTGCGGTTCAGAAAAGAATCACCTTATACGATTCAATATAAATATTCAAACAGGGAAGACGTCTATTTTGACACAGTTGATATAAGTAAAAGAAATTCAGCTTCAAACCAAATTGAACTTCCATTGTTGTATCCTACTGGAAATATCATTTAATATATATATATATATATATATATATATATATATATATATATATATATATATATATATATATATATATATATATATATATATATATATATATATCTCATTGAGCTACTGGAACTTATTCCTTCCATACATCACAATTTTTATAAAAATATTAAATCGTCGGCTCAAGCAACTGGTGGAAAACTAATTGGGCCATCCGATGATGACTAGAATTAAGTAAAAAACAAACTATTGTTCCAGTATTGTCATTTTGTTCTTATTTCTTGTAATAATTACTGCTTGAAATAAAATATTTGTAATATGGGGTAGTTAATTACCAAAATATTAAAATATAATTAAAATCTTATAAAAGCAGAGTGGACTAACCCACATTCAAAAATCTAAAATAAGACTTTATCTTTTAATTTTGAACATTTTTAATTTACTTTAAGTCCAATTTTACAAACCCAAGTTGATTTAAAGTAAAATTTGTTCAAATTAGATACTACAGATAAGACAATTTTTGCCATTTTTTAAAACCCATTTCCTGCCATTTATCATAATTTGGGTTAGTCCACTGTTGCACATGGAGCCTCAAATATAAGTAAGGCAGTACATCCTACCTAAATTTGTGAACCATATTCTTCAATCATCTTCAGTAACGAGTAATCAAGACTTCATTGTAACGTGTTGTCTTACATTTAAAGCAAACAACTGAGTATATGCTCAGTTAAGGTAAAAAATGGACATTACGAAAATTTATTTTTCCTCATCACCCACCTCTTATCGAATTCGTTTCGTGACAGATAAAGCAACAAAGCAAGTCCTGTTGTTTATCATGCTATTTATAATATCCAATTAACATACAGATCCATTTATAATTTGCTAGAAACTGTAGACAAAAGTATAACTGTAATAATAATCTTTCTCTTAAGACAATTGAGTGCAGTGTACTATTCAATAAATGTTTTGGTAACCAGGGTGCACCTACAGGGTGATTCACAATGCAATGGACATAGAGTGTGTAGAGGACCTCAAAACATGCCGATTTTTTATATAAAATTTTTCTCGAACGCCCATGGTGGGTGAGATATTGACCTCTGAAGATTCTTTAATAATTACAAGAAACAGCTGTATTGCAGCAGTGCCCTAACATAGAACAACCAAATTTGGTAGATGGTATTCTTTTATCAACATCGTTCCTTGACAAAAATTTGAAGTAGATATAAATCCAAAAAGGAATTAATTAGGGGTGGGTCACCCTTTTAATGATTGATAATTTTAAAGCCTAACCTAATTAAAACCTAAAGTCCATCAATTTTATAGCAAATAAAATTTTCGTCTTTTTGTCCTCTTGTCAACTTTTCGACAAACCACCCGTTTTGGAAAAAATTTAGATTTTTAGAGTTGAGATCAAAACAAAATTATGTCCCTTGAAGATTTTATTAAACATTAAAGTCTCATAGGGGATGCCTTGGAGCTCTGCAAGTCATCTGTTGCTATGTTACAGTTGTTGTCAATTCTGACATTATTTAAATTTATTAAGTTTTACAATAATTATTGTCTTGGGTTTCTCGTTTCCTTTTGTGATAATTTGTTGCTCAAAATGGCTGGAAAATTCTCGGTTAATGAACAAGTTTACATGTTTAGGGTATTAAGGTTTTGCGAGGGTAATTGCCACAGAAGTGTAGAGGTATATCGAAGATTTCCTAATCGTAATATACCACATCGTCAAACGTTTGTCAATATTGAACATAAAGCTCGAGAAATGGGTTCCTTTTTCATAAAAAAATGCTGGAGAACGCATTCATGCAGTGAACACATGAACTGAGCGTCTTCTAGACAGTATTGAAAGTAAGCCTCAAACCAGCACCAGACGGCTATCCAGGCAGTTTCATATAACACAGCCTACAGTCCATAGAATTATCCGACACAATCTGCTGGATCCCTATCACCTTCAAAAAGTGCAAGAACTGCTACCGCAGGATTTAGAGACAAGACTGTTTTTCTGTAACTTCATCTTACATCAGAACATTGATTTTTCCAAGACCATGAAGCTTGCTTTACAAGGAGAGGGATTACGAATGTGCACAACTGCCACGAATATTCAGATATAAATCCACATGCTACAGTAACTCACCATTTCCAAAGAGAATTTAAAATAAATGTGTGGGCAGGTATTGTTGGAGGACATTTGGTTGGCCCGGTTAATTTACCAAACCACTTAAACGGCGCAACATATTTGTTTTTCTTGCAAAATGTTCTTCCTGGGCTACTGGAGGAGCTACCCTTACAACTACGCAGCGAAATGTGGTTTATGCATGATGGGGTGCCATCCCATTTTACTAAAAATGTTCGTCGATTTTTAAAGCAACAGTTTCCAAATCGATGGATAGGTCGTAGAATTAATTGCCCGCAACATTGGCCGGCACGATCACCAGACTTGAATAAATGTGACTTTTTTCTCTGAGGGCTTTAAAAGAATCTGTGTATTTGACGCCAGTTCAAACTGTGGAAGATTTGTGGAGTCGCATCAATAATAAGTGGACCATTATTAAAAGTGACATCCAATTACTTAACAGAGTTGACTTTAATTTTTTACAAAGGGTGGTTATGGTTATGTTTTTTTTTTATTTATTAGTTTTTAATATCGTTTGTTAAATTTCAGACATGTTAAGAGTTTAATAAAGTCTTCAAGGGACATAATTTTGTTTTAATCTCAACTCTACAAATCTTAATTTTCTGAAAAAAAACAGGTGATTTGTTGAAAAATTGACAAGAGGGGAAAAAGATAAAAATTTAATTTTCTATAAAACTGATGGACTTTTCAACTTTTCATTAGGTTAGGGTTAAAAAAAATAAAATCATTAAAAGGGTGACCCACCCCTAATTCACCCCTCTTTTAGTTTATATCTTAGGTTAGGTTGGGTTTGAATGTGAGCGGGCCATACCGGTCCCTCCACCGCGACCATAATGTCTATTGTGGCTCACGCCTAATGGTCTATATTTCGCACAACAAAGCCAGCCTCCTGCTGAGGTCGATAATCTTTGTGGGCGAAAGTTAATCTAGATCTTCCGGAGCAAGCTTTGTCTTCCCAAAGAGCAGGTATCCCTGTCCGCCGCCGGACAGGAACACAGTACGTGCTCTGCTGTCGTCACTCTCCATACACAGCTGGCACTCAGTTTCCTGACCGACTCCAATTCCGTGCATGTGGTGACACAAGCGGCAGTTTCCTGTATACAGGCCGACTAGAGTACTCAGCTGTTGTCTGTTTAGCTCTATAAGTGTTTTAGCCCTTGACTCAGACAGGCCATTTATGAAGGCCTTGGAGTGAGCTAATCCTGGCAGATTTTGCCATTTTTTTTGTCCAGGTCTTTAAGGTGCATTTTGCTGTGCATGATGTTATCCCCAGCACCAGTTCTGGTCCGATAAGGTCCCTCTGGGCACCACTCCTGGCAAGCGCGTCAGCCGCAACATTGCCATCATGGTCCGAGTGACCCGGTATCCAGACCAGCGACACCTCATTACAGCTGCCCAGTTCGTTAAGGGTAGATTTACAACTCCATACCGTTTTTGAATTACAACAGTAGGAACCAAGAGCCTTTATTGCAGCTTCGCTATCTGTATATATCTTTATCGATTTGTGTGTGCACTGGTTTTCTATACTTTCCCTTGCACACATCTCGATGGCATACACTTCTGCCTGCTGTATGGTTGTGTACTTGCCGAGGCTAGTTGATAGTCTAGCATCGGTGTTGCCCACATATGCGCCGGCACCTACTCCCATATTGGTTTTGGAGCCGTCAGCATACCAGCAGAGATCGGCTTTCAATAGGGTCGTTTGATTTCGTTCCTAGTCCTCGCTTTCCGGGAGGACGGTCTTGAAAGATAGATCTCTACTGATCTTTGTAGGCATCAAGTCTGAGACCATTCCCAGAATCCCATGACCATCAATGTCATCGAGGAGTCAGCACCTTCCCAGACAGATTTCCTTCAGCATGCTGTCGGCCGTTTATTTTAATCTGTACGCTGTCTACCTCACCACCCTCTCCAGCCATATGTGAAGAGGTGGAATATTAAGGAGGACCTCCAGAGCAGCTGATGGTGCGGTGCTTATCGCTCCCCTTATCATCAGACAAGCTTGTCTCTGTAGATGAGCCAGTTTGGCCCTCGTGATACCACGAAGTGCCTTGGGCCACCAAACTATTTTATATCTACGTCAAATTTTTGTCAAATAACGATGTTGAGAAAAGAAAACCATCTACCAAATTTCGTTGTTATATGTTCGGGCACTGCTGCAATATAGCTGTTTGTTTTAAAGAATCTTCAGAGGTCAATATATCACCAACCATAGGCGCCAGAAAAAAATTTTAAATAAAAAATGGGCATGTGTTGAGGTTCTCTACACGCCCACATTCTGTGTCCATTGCGTTGCAAATCACCCTGTAGGATTTGCTAGGAACTGTAGACAAAAGTATATTCGGAATAATAATATTGTCCTCCCAAATAATTTTGCACTTTGTATTATTTACTGGTCTTGCAACCACATATTTTTTTATATAAGTAAAACCTTAGCTTTTACAATCAAAAAATTTTAAGTTCCAAAAACAGTAAACATCTCTTTATTTTAAATGTATTACAATAAGTAATTAGAAAAAAAAAAGACAAAAGTTCTTTACTTACCTTAAAGGAGAAGTAAGGTAAATAGAATAATATAATTTAATGCACCAACAATCAAAAATTCAATAACAGACAGAGATATAATGATTCCATGAAAAACCGCTCTCAAAATATCAAGCTATCACAAGTATATGATGATGCTAACGTTGTAAGCGAAACGATCATCAGGTCCTAAAAATGCATTGTAGTGAAAATCTCAAGGTATTCACAAGTGTCGGATGATGCTAACGTTGTAAGCGAAACGATCATCAGATCTTAAAAATGTGTTGTAGTGAAAATCTCAACGTAATCACAAGTGTCGGATGATGCTAACGTTGTAAACGAAACGATCACCAGATCTTAAAAATGTGTTGTAGTGAAAATCTTAAGCTAATCACAAGTGTCTGATGATGCTAACATTGTAAGCGAAACGATCGCTAGGTCTTAAAAATGTGTTGTACTGAAAATCTCCAGCTAATCACAAGTGTCTGATGATGCTAACATTGCAAGCGATACAATCGCCAGGTCTTTTGGGTTCTTCAGTGTACTTATCAGGTTCTAATCTTCACCCATTGATTGGATTGGTTGACAAGTATCGATTTAAAACATTCTATTTTTATGTGTAAATAAAAAGGTGCAACTCAAAACAAATAATTATATTTGGATGAAACCAACCTTTGTGGGTTTTTAGTACATACTGACGGCTGCAATTCAAAAGTTCTAATTCAGACTTTTTGATCATATCCAGTTGATGTTTGGCTTCTCTTTCTCTCCACAATGCAAGCTCTTGACTAGCAAGATCATCAGATGATAACCTCACCTACAAAATAATCAAACAAATCAATTAAAACACAATTTAAAAACAAACAATACACAGGATCCTTAAAAAAACTCGAACACTTTACGTTTTTTCTTCACTGTACTGATTTCATAAAAAAGAAGGCGGTATACTATTTTCACGATAAGTATGGAATGACATCATTTTTAGTAATTAAAGGTAGGTAACACACAAACGTAAATTCTTATATCAGATGATTATGTGACATTACACCCTTACGACGTTGCGCAATCGCATATTTATTAAATGTAAACAAATTAGTGTGCCGACGTTCGACGTGAATTGATTTGTGAACATGTCGTGATCATGAACAAAGAACAATTTATGAACAAATACTTAGATATACACTGGACAACATTTGGGAACGTCTTTTTAAAAGATGTGCTACATTTTCGACAATATTTGACATGTTCGACATTTTTCCATTGGGTTTTCGACATGAACGTCGAAAATTTATTTTCGGCACGTCATTACCCATCCTTGATTGTGTTAATATTCAAAACATTTTCTTAATAACCTTCCAAATAATATTTAACACTTTGCAACTCAAATTTATTGTTGTACGTACATAAATTCCTAGAAGCGGACAAAATAGTTGGTCCCATGAGTGTCCGCTTATGAGAGATTTCGCTGTATTATTTTATTGATTGATTTATTGATTTATTTAATTTAATAACCCAAACAGGAAGGAGCCCAGCTACTTGGGTTTATATAAGAGCTAATAAACTAAGAGAAATTGTAAACTTAACATTAAAACTAAAAAAATAACAAAGAATAACTAAGATGTAGTGTCCCCACGAAGTAGGGATTCCCTAGAGGCTGCGGAAAAGGACCCAACATTAGCATTACTAAATATGTCAGTACCGGAAAATTTATATTCAGCACAAATAGGATACAAGGGTGATTTCAAAAGCAGATTAGTTCTGGAAATCGGAAGTAAAAAAGTATGAGTACGAGTCTGACAGCCGTGGAGAGGAGATCGAAAAGGCAGCTGGAAGAGAAGTTCAGGTGCATCAATAATTCCATGAATAAGCTTAAATAAACAACACTGACCTGAAAGAGTTCCCCTGTCAGCAAGCGACATAAAACCAAATCTAGTGAGTAACAAATTGTAAGATATGCCTCTTTGAGGATAAACTTTGTCAACAAAATAAGACAAATACTTCACAAACCTACGCTGGACAGATTCTAGAAGCGTAATGTGGCAGGAGTAGAAGGGCATCCAGTACAAGCTGGCATATTCAACATGAGAACTGACAAAAGCATTATAGACAGATAAGAGTTTCAGTAGATGAAAAATTCCCAGCGCTTCTAACAACAAATCCTAAGATTTTCATAGAAGTTCTAAGGATACTGTTCAGATGTAAATTAAACTTCAAGTGTGGATCCATGATCAAACCCAAGTCAGTAATATTAGACACACGTATAAGATTTTCACCATTCACCTTATAAGTGAAAACCTGCAAGTGATGTTTATTGGAAAAAGACAAAACACTACATTTAGAAAGATTTAGAGGTAACTTATTTATGTCACACCATTCCGAAATCCTATCAAGGTTGTGCTGCATAACCTGACAGTTGACAAGAGAATTGATATTTAGAAACATTTTTAGGTCATCAGCATATAATAAATGAGGAATAGAAAACACAGAATCAAATTCATTAATAAAAACGTTGAAGAGAAGGGGACCAGGTACAGATCCTTGTGGGACACCAGAAGAAGCATGAAACAGGTCAGAAGAACAACCAGCATACCAGACATAATGATACCTATTGAGGAGGTAGGATCTAAACAAGGATATAAGACCATGGGAAATTCCAAAAGAATGAAGCTTAAGTAACAGCAGCTCATGTTCAACTGAGTCAAATGCATTCGAGAAGTCTAAGTAGACTGCATCAACCTGCCCATTCCTATCCAAACAAGACGATACATTTTGCATGAAACAAGAAATGTTGGTCAAGGTCGAACGGCTCCTGACAAACCCATGCTGACTCAGTGAAATACACAGACTTACATGAGGAGATAGATATGCAAAAAGTGTATACGTTATATATTTTGTGTAAAGATTTGTAAAGTTAATTTGGAATATACAGAAGAATTTTTATTTCCACTTTGCCTTATGAGAATATCCATATATTTAGGCAAAACATTATTTTCATTATTACCAAACAGAACAAAACAATCAACTTCAATAATTTCAACATAGTTAACTCCGAATAATTGAAATTTTAATAATGTTGCACATTTACTTACCAGCTGGTAGGGGTTGACAGACTTTTCACATATCCTCCTCCACAGGGTCTGATTCTTCACATCTTTTATATTAAATATTAAACTTCTATATTTATTTCTGTACTTCTGCCCGGTATCACCGAAACACTTGTAAAGCTGAGACTCTATTTCATTCGAGATACCCTTAAGTTCCTCCTCTGGAACTTTAAGATCGTCCACCATTTTGAGCCGGTTGCTGAGCTGTTCGAGCAGTGTTTTCTGTACATTCTCTCTAATATTCTCTTGCTGCTTAGGCTGGGGTGTCGTCTCTGCCTGCCTCGATTTTGGAGTTTTCACAGGCATCGGTTTCTCTTTTGCAGAAGGTGTGGATTTTTCTTTCCCAATTGGTGTTTTCTTTTCCCGCTCGTTTGATTTAGGAGTTATTTTTGGTGTTTTAACTTTGGGTGTTGTAGGCGTTGGCGTCGAGGGAACTGCTTTAGGTGATGCCAAAGGTTGAGGTTGCACTAATTTTGCAGTTTTCTGTTGTTGATTAACATTTGTGTGTTTGCTAATTATTTTAAAACCAGTAATATGACTCTGAAAATTAATGTTTATTAGCAAACAATACATCATACAATATGGATACAATTTACCTTTCCTGGAATTTTTTTATGTTGCTGTTGATGTTTGGGAGAATGCTTTAATACACCCATATTAACACCTTTCTTTTGTATGGCCAATGATACACCTTCATTATTTGGATTCTTTACGAGTTTCAGCTTAGATTGTGTGAACTGTGGTGCCTAGATAATGGGTGATTAAAATTAGAGGCCATAAATTTAAAATGTAAACATCCTACCATAAAAATTATTTCAAACACGATAATCAAGTTTACAAGCATAAAATGAACTCATCACATAAACACAGTTTTATAATAAAATTAGAGGTGCACAGGTTCGATATTTAGAACCGAACCCAAACTCAAACCGAACCTTCGGTCCGAAAAACTGTTCGCGATAGGTGATGATAAAGTACTACGAAGTTCGAAATATGTTATTCATCAAAATAGTTACAAGTTCATTGCTTAAAAATACTTCGAAATTTAACTTTACAGGCATTCAATGCTGCCAAATGTAGTGAAATTGTAATTCGGTACCAGCCCTGTTAACTCAGTAGCAGTGCTTTAAACGCAGTATCGCCCGCATTCAGCCGGTAGTGTAATTTCAGTGGATCTTTTTTTTTTTGTTCCCTCAGGGCTCGTCCGCGGCCTTGCCGCCCCGTTAGCACTCAGTGGATCTTACTCATGTGTGTTATTTACAGTTGCTGGGATACATTGAGACCTGACAGAGGCAGTGAAGAATCACATAATTATTACTTCCATATCGTCACGTATCAAAGTATGACATCGGGATAAATTTCCAATTTTTTTCTCCGCTTAAATGTCGTAAAATGTGTCAAAACATTTAGAAAACATGATTTGGACACGAAAATGTTTTTGCCTGTCAGTTTGTTGTCCGTCTGTTTGTAGCCATGATAAGTTTAGAACGAATTGAGATATCCTCTTCAAATTTGGTATACAGTTAGCTCCCGGCAAACGAACGGTTCCGATTGTTTTTGGGTAAACTCGTTCAAGGAGGTAAAGGATGAATGGGGGTGATTTGATGAAAATTGAATTTTGTTGTTAAAACTCGAGTAATATAACGTTTTAGGGTTTGTTTATTACAAGGCTTTCAATTTCAGCAAACACCTGGTATTTTGTGCTGAAATTAGGCGTTGAATGTGTAGGGGTGAATATCTGTGACAAAAGTTTCAATTTTTTTTGCTAAAACGGCGTAAAGTCTCAAAACATATAGAAAACTTGATTCTGGAATGAACATTATTTGTCTGTCGGTCTGTCAGACTGTTCGTCTGTCTGTTAGTAGGAGCAATAATTGAAATTCAATTTTTCACTTTAACACACTGTATCTCTTTTAATTTCGCAATATGGACTGAGGTAACTTTGGCTAAATGGTAATATTTTGATATGAAGAATGTACAGCTGCTTTTGTATCATTACTTTTGGACTATCCTGTATATATATATATATATATATATATATATATATATATATATATATATATATATATATATATATATATATATATATATATATATATACACATACAGTGTGAAACACACTTATCGAGTAAAATTCATTATTCAGCAAAAAATAGTTCTTGCGGAAAACGCTGACACACGTGAAGTTTAATTTGTCGAACATTATCTTATAATCATAGTTAAAAAAATTAAACTCCCACCATTATCCCCCCCATCACTTTACCCATTAAAAAAAAAGCAAACCTACATTTTTTCATCACAATTCGATGGATCACATTTTTCTGAATGCGGAGATACCCCATATGTATGGTCTAATATTACAATTTTCAATACAGGCTGGAAATTTAATACCGGAATATTAAAGCTAAACAGTTTACCCTGAAATTCAAATTTCAAAAATAAACTTAATAAAAACATCCCTTTCTTATAATAAATGTTCAAAATGTTCCCCATTCACTTGCACACAACGAAATAATCCGCTCTGAAATTCTTCACTGACCCTTATCTTAAATTTCTCATCTTGTCTTTTATCTAAAACGTACTTGGTATCATTAATCGTTTCTCATTAACTACCAATTTTTGCAGTGTAAAAGGTGAAATTTAATAGTGGTGTATTGTGTTGAATGTACAGTCTCCTAATAAATTAGCCGTAATTTTGTTCCGATAATTTCAATTAATTTTTGGTCTAATAATGCGATACTTAACTGAAACTCTGCGAACAGAAATATTAATGATGATTGGGTATTGTGATATGTGTAGAACACAGGCACAAGTTGTTAACCTATTTAATGAAAAACATCCAGATTTGCCCCCACTAACCCAGGGAACTGTGTCTAAGATACATTCACAGTTTTGTGATGATGGACACGTTAAACCACTGCTTAGGAGACCCAAGTTTGTTGAAGAAGATGTAAAGCTCAATATTTTATTGGCTTTTCCAGCAGAACCAACAACTTTATATATATATATATATATATATATATATATATATATATATATATATATATATATATATATATATATATATATATATATATATATATATATATATATAGGGTGTTTCAAAAATGATGGTCTATGTTACAGACGCACATTCAGCACAAGAAAATAAGACTATTTTTTCATATAAACATGAGTCTGCAAATGCTTAGTTTTTTAAATACAGCGTGTTAAAGTTATTTGTTTTTGTCAGTTTTTCACGAATAAGTCCAAGTCAAATTAAAATTTTGGCGTGAAAATTGGCATGTGGGGGTTTTCGAGGGCAAGATTAAATATGTCATTGTTAATAACACTGCTGGTAGGGGGCGCCACCTGTAAGACTATGCTTGCATTCAATTGGCTATAATTTTTTGACACCCAGTAATATCGACCTACCGTATAGCTAAATTGCAGCCCTTGTCAATCGTAAGCAAAAAATGTACACTTGATTTAAATCTCTCAGACACATCATTTTCGAGATATTTCAATTTTTGTATGTCGATGTCGCTCAAAAATTAATTCTACGACAAATCATAGGAATACATTTTTCACCTTTTAGTTACTATCAGTATGTATAAACTTAATTTTCTTATTCTATAGTTAAAAATTAAAATCTTACCAGAAAAAAAGAACAGACAAGACACAATCATGAAGATAAAATAAAAAGAACAAACTTTAAACAAACCATTTAACAAAGTGGTTTCCATCGTTACGGGACTTGACTTTTGCGTTTTCGTCGTGTCATATACTACATTTGACTTTTACGTTTGACTACTCACTATTTTTAAGTAATTAATTGCATTGTCCGTAATTTTTCTAATTAAATATGGAAGTCTTTGCCAACAATCAACTAACAGACATGCATGTTATGTATTCACGGGCTTTTGGTAACTGTTATGAGGCGAAACGACCGTATGAAGAAGCCTTCCCAAATCGGAGAATTCCAGACAGAAGGATGCTTCAACGGATTGACATCCGTCTGCGAGAAACAGGTACATACTTACATAATCTAGCACATCAATCTGTCTCTTTCGAATATATATTTTTTTACCAGGTACCCTTAATAAAGTTACTGCTGATCGAGGCAGACCACGAAGTGCACGAAATCCTAATTTTAAAGAGGCTGTTCTGGATGATATTGAACAAAATCCAAAAATAAGTAAATGGAAATGGCCAATCATCTGGGAGCATCCAATGCAACGATATGGCGAGTTTTTCACGAGAAACAATTGTGTCCATATCACATCCAATGTGTGTAGGC
The DNA here is from genome assembly GCA_964006375.1 of Tillus elongatus. Lineage (NCBI taxonomy): Eukaryota > Metazoa > Arthropoda > Insecta > Coleoptera > Cleridae > Tillus > Tillus elongatus. Next base: position 172,282,159 of record OZ023265.1, on the reverse strand, counting down.
ACTATCGCCTGAAAGATTTTATACCTCGCCTACAATTTTGCCAATGGTTTCTTCAACATAATGTAGAGAACTTGTTGAATTGGGTATTGTTCACCGACGAGTCTAGATTTAGGCACGACGGGATCGTCAATTTTCGTAACAGCCATATTTGGGCTGACGAAAATCCCCACGCAGTTTTTGAAAGGCATCATCAACAGCAATTTTCCTTAAATGTATAAGCTGGAATTGTAGGGTGTAATTTGATAGGACCAGTTTTTTTACCTCACAGACTTAATGCTACAACTTACCTTGAATTCCTGCAAAACCAACTAAATGGGTTATTAGAAAATGTACCTCTTGACATAAGACGTAACCCACATTTCACCCTAAATGTCAGAAATTACCTAAGCAATACTTTTGGACGCAGATGGATCGGACACGGTGGACCTCAGCCATGGCCGGCTCGATCCCCTGATTTAAATCCTATAGAATTTTATTTATGAGGGCATCTCAAAAGTATTGTTTATGAGGCAAATGTTTATGATCTGCAGCAAAGAATTGTACTTGGATGCGAACAAATGAGAAACACACCAGAAATATTTCACAGAGTACGACGTTGTATGCTCCACGGAATACGAAATTTTATTGAAGTGGAGGGTGGCCATTTTGAACATTTATTGTAGTCAGGTATCATAAAATGTTATACACTTCTTTATTTGTTGTTTTATTTGTTGTTAAATTTGCAGACAATACAATAAATTACTTGAGACAAATTAATTTTTGAGCGACATCGACATACAAAAATTGAAATATCTCGAAAATGGTATGTCTGAGAGATTTGTATCAAATATACATTTTTTGCTTACAATTGATAACGGCTTCAATGTAGCTATACAGTAGGTCGATATTACTGGGTGTCAAAAAATTATAGCCAATTGAATGCAAGCATAGTCTTACAGGTGGCGCCCTCTACCAGCAGTGTTATTAACAATAACATATTTAAATTTCTTGCCTTCAAAAAACCCCCCATGCCCACTTTCACGCAAAAATTTTATTGACTCAGATTTATTCGTGAAAACTGACAAAAACAAATAACTTTAACACGCTGTATTTAAAAAACTAAGCATTTGCAGACCCATATTTATATGAAAAAATAGTCTTATTTTTTATGCTGAATGTGCACCTGTAACATAGACCATCATTTTTTAAACACCCTGTATATATATATATATATATATATATATATATATATATATATATATATATATCAAGTATCATACACAAGTAAAAGGCTATTAATAAATGCTTTCTAATATGCAATCACCATAATCTGTGTGCTTTCTGTTTGTGGACATGGATGTTTTGATTGTGTTGACTTTATTGTGTGTGTTTTACCTGCCTACGTTCCGTGGATCTATTGGGTGTTTATGTTTGTATTTTATCTGTGTATATTAGGTTTCATTTGACACGCTATGTAATTTCTGATAGCATGAATATATGTATCTATCTATATAATAAGAAAACAAAGAATACCTTGGCTGTAACAACATTTCCAGTTGACCTTACAACTTCATAACCTGGATGGTCTTCCAGCCATTGTTCCAAATTTGCGGCAGTTGGTGCCTTATTCCCTGTCAACATTTTTCCAGTTGCTCGTTCAAACACCACAACCTGTAAATTTTACAAAATTAAGCACACACTTGATAATTTTAAACTCCATTGAATAACTAACTCCCGATCTTACATGATTCAGTAACTACAGAAAAAAGTCTCTCGTACTTATAGAACAATTAAGTTACTACAGAAAATCTTGCATCTTCTGATTCAAGTCCAAGATAATTCACAGCACCTTGTCAACAATACAGATGACAAACATTTGTTACTAAAGGTAGAGCTTTTTTTATTTCAACAACACACCACGAGGGCTCACAGCCTAAATACTATCGTACCGTGGGTGTCGACAAGGAGGAGAGAGGCAACTTGTCAATTCTGAACTTGAAGGATTGGAGGTTCGGAGGAGAAGGAAAAGCATGTGCTGGCAAGGAGTTCCATAACTTGGAAGTCCTCAGGACAAAAGAGCGGGCATAACAAGATGTTCTATGTCTGGTGACCTGGACAGTAAAAGGGTGCATTCGCTCTGTTCCCCTGGTAGATCTGTTGGGGGCAACAGGTGGAGGAACTATGGAAGAAAGGTCCTCTGAGCAGTGCCCGTGCAGATATCTATAAAATAGAGAGAGGTCACCAACGGTACGTCAGTGGGCAAGGGATGGCAGCCTTTGGGTGAGGGTAGGGTCACCGCTGAGACTATAGCTCTCTTCTTAATAGAGTCCAGGATAGTGAGTATAGAAGTGGCAGCGGCACCCCAAATGTGGGAGCAGTATTCGAGGTTTGGCCTTATTTGTGAAGTATATAAGGTATAAGATTAGCTGGTAAAAAGTATTTGCGAGCCCAGAAGAGGAAACCTAATTTCTTAGCAGCCGCTTCTGCAATTGATGTGACATGTTGGTGCCAATTGAGATTTCGATCCACAAAAATGCCAACAAGAGAAAAGGACTCATTACTTTGAATAACTTGGTAGTTCATTGTGATGGCTCTAGGGCTGGTGTATCTCTTATGAGATAGAAAGCAAGACTGAGATTTGGTGGAGTTGAATTGTACAAGAGTTCTACCACCCCAGCCTAATATTTTTGGAGATCCACAGAGACAGAATCCTCCATGAGTCTGCGATCCTCATCTAATTGGGCTAAAGAGACATGCTTAGAATATTGTATATTTGAGCGGAGGGTGCTGTCAAGAAACAAAGTAGGGGCTAAAGCTGAACCTTGAGGGACTCCTGCATTAGTTGGATACAGTTTAGAGGAATGGCCATTTACGACAACAGAAATGCTCCGGTTGGAGAGGAAATTTGCTGTCCAGGTACACAGTTTTGGTGGTAACCCATAGGCCGGAAGTTTATTAAGCAGCGCTGCGTGCCAGACCTGGTCGAATGCTTTGGATATGTCTAAAGCGACAATCTGGGATTCACCGTGTAGTTCCATAGACTTGTTCCAAGAATGGGTGACAAAGGAAATGAGGTCGACAGTTGATCTGCGCTGACGGAATCCATACTGCCTGTCGTGGATTAGACTGTGTTTTTCAAGAAATTTTAGTAATTCGGTGTTTATATACTTTTCCATCACTTTAGAGACGACTGAAAGGAGAGAAATAGGCCTGTAGTTGCTAGGAAGCGCTTTGGATCCTTTCTTGGGGACGGGTTGTACTCGAGCAGTTTTCCAGTTACTAGGGAATATTCCTCTATTGTAAGATGTCTGAAACAGACGAGTCAGGACAAGAGCAAGTTCTGGTGCGCATTTTTCGAGAAAGAGCTGTATGAGGAAATATGTTGCCTCGAACTTCGAACCTCGAAAATAGTATGTTTAAGGTTCACAGTCAAACTTCGAACTTCTTAAAAATTCAAAATCGAACATCAAACTAACCAAAAATTTTTCAATATTTATACATCATTTCCTTAAATACAAAATTTAGGTATATTGTAGCATACAATATTTGGTGCGCAGAAGATTTTTTATTACAAAAAGCAAAGATTCCACAAAGTTTGCAGGTTGATTGAGTGAAAACTACTTCCATTGCTGATGATAGTTGTGAAGATGGGTTGAATAAAAAATTAAAATGGAAAAGGTATATTGAAAACTTTTTTAGATTTATACATCTATACCTAATAAGTACACTTGGAGAACACCCAAATCACCACAACACATATTTCAGAGACCTTATGATCGTTTCGTTGACAATGTCAACATCTTCAGAGGAAAAATTTTTCTTCCTCTGAAGATGTTGACATTGTCAACGAAACGATCGTAAGGTCTCTGAAATAAGTGTTGTGGTGATTTGGGTGTTCTCCAAGTGTACTTATTAGTGCTCATCACAGGTTACAGTTTTCACATAGTCATCTATACCTAAGCTCAATTATATATATCTTTTGTCATTTGGTGTTAGCTAGGCATAATATAATGACCACTTGGAATTTTAACTGTCTACTGATTGTGAATATATCACTCTTTTGGCTCATTGTTAAGTGAATCATGTTTAACCTAGCATTTCCGGAAGGCAACCTGCAGTTATTGCCATCAATTCTAAAAAATTACGTTACCAATTGCTTTCAAACACCACCATTATAATCTTGTAACTGAAAAAGGCATTGGGATGCTAAGATATATAAAAAAATCAATTATGTGATTGTTAAATGGCTCCGTCAAGTCTCAATGTGTTCCAACAACTGTCAAAAATACCCATAAACGAGCTCGCTTGAAATTACACTACCGGCTCAATACAGAATTTAAAAAGCCACTACCGAGTTACAACTACGGTACCTTTGGTACCATTGAATGTCTGTAAACTTCAATTTCAAAGTATTTTGCCCAATGAACGTCGAACTATTTTGGAAAATTACGTCTTTCGAATTACTTTAACATCGCCTAACGCATACAATTTGAAAGTACAATTCGAGAGTTAATTAGTTAATTGGAAGAGTTAAGGATTTCAATTTATTTTGATAATTTGACAGAGTTTTGAGACCAAATCATTAACTCCTTTAATTTTAGAAACTTGAGGAGCTTTTCCCTATTCAACTTACCTTTTCAACACCGTGCGCATGAGCTAAGATACATGCCTCGCTACAGAATATCGAGTTCTTCCTAGATGGTTTTTGACAAACTACACATGGAACAAAACTTGTACTACCACTTTCAGAACCCTTCTTTGAGCTACCTGTGCTATCTGTAGAGGCTCTAGATGCCCTCGATGCTTTTCGGATCCTCCGAGCAGCTGCCTGCGGCCGTTTTAGGGAGGCATCCTGCGAGGTAACATAAACGAAGAGTGTAACAACTAATAATCATGAGAAGAAGTCATTCGAACTGATAATAGTCTTGTAAAACAAACAATAAAAATAACTCACCTTGCAAAAGAGACAAATCCACTCTTTTCCCTCAGCTTCCATCTGCTGTCCCATAGTTTTGGTTATGTTAACGCACTTACCATGATACCATTCCTCGCAAGTATCACAGCATATCATGAAACGGTTGTTGTGTGGCTGGTTGCATATACACCAGAGCTTGTTAGGATCATCCTCAGACTCTTCTTCATCATCTGAACTATCCAGTTCGTTGCCAGAGACATGTTCATCGTCCAATGGTTTGTGAACAGGTCTAAAAAATCACGAACAATCATGTTGTTGTTGTTGTTATTGTTATTATGTTGGGCCTCGGACCATAAGATCCATTAGCCACAGACTTCTATTATTTGTAGTGGTTAGTACACGAACAATTAATACAAACCGTTTTGAGGATAGTAGGCTAAGAAATCCAATACCAGAAAACAAATGACAAAAAAAAAGTGTTCAAGAGGCAGTAGGCCATGGAGTCTAACAACAGACTTCTACTTATAACATAATTTTCCATAATGATTCACGATAAAAAATAGGAACTTTGAGCACACTAATGAATCGGCTCATTATTACAAATGATATTTTACATTACAACATTATCCTAAAAAATTGTTATAATTTAATTAAATAGGTAAACCTAGTAAATAACTAAATTTACTAACAGAACCCAATAAAAAGCAGACTAATGTTTTACGAAGACGCCTTTAAAAATTGTTCGTTTTTTTAAACATTAATCAACTGAAAATCAAGAGAAGAAAGGTTGCTATGGATATAACACTATCGCGACAATTAAGAATACTGTCATTCTTAATTATCTGAACAATTTGAGGTGTATTTAACACGTTGCTTAAAATGTTGTACTAAATAGTTTGTTTCCTGTTTATTTTAAATATTATTCAACAATATTTTTAGTAATGAAGAATATTTTAACATGTTGGAATGTTATGTTCGTTCTAATCGAACTGAGGCAGCTGCAAATTCATATCAAAACAACTACCCAGAAAGACGACAACCAAACATCAAAATATTTCGCAGGATACTGACCAATCTATTGAACGACGGTAGCTCCCACGCAAAGGAACTACCAATGCCTAGAAATGAAGAAAGAAATAATGCCGCCTTACAGGTTTCAAACGAAAACCCTCCGCAATCATTTCGGTTTTATGGTGAACAAATTGACTTTCCAAAAAGTACGGTACACCGTGTATTAAAACAAAGTCATTACCATCCATACAAACCTACAATCTTACAAGGCTTAAATGTTGACGATTACCCTAAGCGAGTTCAATTCTGCAGATGGTATTAAGGACAATGCCAGCAATATGAAAATTTTCATTTGAAAATAATATGGACGGATGAATCCAGATTTACAAATTGTGGTGTGTATAATCACCATAATAGGCATTATTGGGCAAATGAAAATCCCCATCTAAAGGAAGAAAGATGATTCCAAGACAGATTTGGTATTAATGTTTGGTGCGGCTTATTAGGTAAAAAACGGTTATTGTTATTTGTAGATTAGACAGTTAATTTAAAAAAATTTCAGGTAACTTCATTGTTGGTCCGTTCTTTTTTGAAAATAATTTAACTGGGGAAAGGCATCGTAATCTATTGAGAAATGAAATCTTACCCACAATTACAAGAGTTCATGATAATTTAGACGAGATTTGGTACCAACAAGACGGTTGTCCAGCTCACAATGCTAGGATCGTCAAAGAATTTTTGTACCAAAATTTTAATAATCGTGTCATTTGTAACAATGGGCCAGTTCATTTGTGTGCTCGAAGTCCTGATTGTGGATTTTTATTTTTGGGGTACCCCGAAGAATGATGTGTATAAATTCGATCCACCACAAAATATAAATGAATTACGAAACAGAATCACGGCAGCTATAAATCATATTAACCAAAACACCCTCACCAGAGTTTGCAGGCATGTTTCACTGCGATTCTTATTGAATACAAGTAGATAAATAAGCCAGGTTTTTGTGTATGTGCCGTATGCAGCCAATGGCGATATGATAAGACTGGCTGGCGATATAATTATATATTTTATGGCGACACAAAGACAGTAAAAATCACTAGATGCTTTGCCTACAATTTTAACTTATAGATAGAAAATAAACACTATTTTCATTAAAAGAAAAAAAAAACTGTGAGAAACATAAATGTATATAAAATAATACACCAACTTACTTGAAAACAGGATTCTCGACCTCTTTCCTTTTATTTCTACTTCGGGTTGTTGGTCTCTCTATGGGAGGAATGACCACAATTCTTCCATCAGGCCGAACTATTTGTGTACCTTGTTGTACAAAATCCGCTGACTGTTTCTATAAAAGATAAATGTATGACAAACGAATTCTAACTATTATTTAGTACATTATACAGGGTGCTTTACGGTGAGTGGCCTATTAGACGTTTCTGGAGAACTACATCTATTTAAATTCTCAAAATTTGTATCCGCACGTTTTTGATATTCATCTTTCTAACTAAAATATTTCCAATTAGCCTGCACTTCCGGTTATACCGGAAGTCGACACAAACTTTGTTTTTTAAAATGGAACACTCTGTATATTATTAGCTTTTTGAATTACAGGTTCAATTTAAGGGCCACTTTATAACAACACATTCGGGCTAGTTCGTACCGTTTTGGATTTATTCGCCATTTTGTAGAAAAAGTTACGATTGGAGCGCTTTAGAATTTTTTTTTTAGGCAGAAACATGCGGTTTTCACTATGCCATAGAGCGTAAAAATTCCTACATACTGTTATAAACATAATACGATTTTAAGATAACTGTTATTTATAACATACATTTGAATTTGAAAATTTTCAATCTGAGATAACTTGATTTTTTTTTAATGGAACGGTATCCATATGTCTCCAGCATCTGATTCAGTGTTAAATTCCCTATCTTTTAAGTATACATTACCCTATACCTATCTCTTATAGTTTTCTTAGAAAATTGATTTGAAAATAGTAATTGTTAGCCGGGCGGTCATTTTTTTTTTGTACGTAACAAAAAAAATACAGTAGAAACAAAAATATTTCATGTTCAAGTAAAAAATTATAATAAAGAAATATTGTTACTGTGTTTGAAAATTATGTATTTAATATATTTTTTTAAAAATTTAAAAAAAATTCTAGGAATAACAACAGTGATATTATTACCTTACACAATCTTATAAATCCTATAAGTATTATTACAACACGAGTAACAAAACAACTCACACCTCCTAAACTAGTAACTGCTCAAAATGTTGTCCATTAACACTCAAACATTTTAATATTCGTATCGTAATGCCGCTAGTGGTTGCTGACATAATCTCATTCCTATCTAACTCTTCAAACGCCCTTCTTACTCTGATCTCTAATTCTTCACATGAATTAACGGGTGTTTCATATACTTTGGTTTTGATCTTTCCCCAAAGATGGAAATCAAGCGGGGTAAGATCTGGACTTCTTGCGGGCCATATCCAGGGAGCGCACTTTCCAATCCATCTATCTTCAAATAGATCGTCGAGTGTGTTAGATATTCCTCGTGTAGAGTGAGCAGGAGCTCCGTCATGTTGATACCAACAAGTTCTATATTCTGATTATGGTAAATTGTCTAAAAAGTCTGTAACTATTGTTCTTAATATTTCCATGTAACGATTAGAAGTTAAGGTTCCATCATAAATATGATAGTAAAAGTTATTACCTTTCAATAAACAAAACACATTGAAACTAAATTTTACTTTAAATCCCCTTTCCCTAATAGCATAAGGGTTTTGATTTGCCCAAACATGACTGTTATGTCTATTGAAAACTCCTTCATGAGAAAATTTTGATTCATTAGCCCATATATATTTTTTTTAAAAGTCATCATCTCCTTGAATATGAATTAACATCGTTTCACAAAACTGGACCCTTTTACTAGCATCTTCTGGATGTAGAACTTGCACTAAAGTAAACTTATAGTTGTGCATTTTGTGCTTCCACGAGATTCTTTCCACAGAGGAGTAAGGAATACCTATGTCGTTCACTGCAGTGTAAATAGAGGCATGTGGATATGCTTCGAAATAAACCAGGACAGTTATTTCGTTATCTTCATCTCTAGTCACTGGACTGGGATTCACTTTGGGTGTTTTAAAAGTACCAAATTCTAGGAAATTTGACTCAATCCTTCTAAACTTCTTTTCACTCATGGGTGGCAGATTAGGATTTAACTCATTAAACCTTCTACATGTTCTACTAATAATTCCGTTACATTTTCCATGGATGTAAAATAAATTCAAATAATCTGCATTGGAATGATTTTCCATCTTAACTATGAACATTAGTACATTGACATTTATCGAATAATTTAGAATGACAAGTATGTAATATAAATTGTTCATCATGACACACTTGCCTTAACGTTGACGTTCAACCATAGTATAAGGAAAAATTATGCTGTGTTATGTTTTTAAATGTCTCTAAATACCTCAAAAACTGTCCTTTTTAGCTATAGGAAATACCCAATATAGGTCGGAAAGTAATCAAAAAAGGAATCGGTTGGAACTGCAAGTTACTGTATGTCCCTTTTAAAATAAGTAACTCATTAAAGGCAGAAGTAGTCAAAGGTTGGCGCTACCCCTCTGACCATTAATATTTTCAAATCAATTTTCAAAGACAACTATAAGAGATAGGTATAGGGTAATGTATACTTAGAAGATAGGGTATTTAATGCCGAATCAGATGCTGGGGACATATGGGTACCCTTCCATTAAAAAAAATCAATTTATCTCTGATTGAAAATTTTCAAATTCAAAAGTATTTTATAAATAACTTATCTTAAAATCGTATTGTGTTTATAACAGTATGTAGAAATTTTTACGCTCTATTGGATAGTGAAAACCGCATGTTTCTGTCTTGCATGTCTTTAAAGATATCGGAAATTTTCTAAAGCGCTCCAATCGTAACTTTTTCTACAAAATGGCGAATAAATCCGAAACGGTACGAACTAGCCCGAATATGTTGTCATAAAGTGGCCCTTAAATTGAACGTGTAATTCAAAAAGCTAATAATAGACAGGGTATTCCATTTAAAAAAAAAAACAAAGTTTGTGTCGACTTCCGGTATAACCGGAAGTGCAGGCTAATTGAAAATATTTTAGTTAGAAAGATCAATATCAAAAATGTGCGGATACAAATTTTCCGAATTTAAATAGATGTAGTTCTCCAGAAACGTCTAATAGGCACTCACCGTGAAGCACCCTGTATAACTGGAGGTTGAAATATTTCTTAGTTAGCAAGCATGTGGCGTAAGTAATCTACAATTAAATGAAAGTCTTGCTAAAGAAAAAGAAAATTTTTAATTTTGGTTTGGTAGCAAACTAAAGTTATTTATATAGAGATGTGGAGACTTCTTCTCTGCCTTTACAAATGCCTGTTTTTTTTTCTCTGCAACAGGTTTCAACTTTTACGACTACATTTTGTGCCTGACAATGCCGTGAAGTTTGGAACCTGTGATGAGCACTGATAAGTACAGTTTGGAGAACCCAATTTATCACAATACAGTTATTAGACCTTAACCTAAAAATTGTACTTATAAATAAATACTTGTGAAGCCAGTGAAGAAGTATCTCTAAGCTTCACCCAGTAGGGGCAGCAACAATTAAGAGATATATTTAGTTTAATACAGCCAAAGACTCTGTGAAATCTACTACATAATACCAGACATACTTACGAGGTGATTTTATGTTGATTTGGAAGAATTTATAACATTTTAAGTCAATAATCCAAATAATCAGCATGAATAGTTGTACAAATAAATAAATAAAAATGTGTCTCATTTGCAAGTTCACAACAATAGAAAACTATATAAAAACAGCACACCTGAGTAACTGAAAGCATGCAAAAAAAAACCTGGAACCCAAATATTTACTGCTTAATCTCAAACTAACTTAAAAGTAAACAAACCATATTTTTCATTATGTTCTTTCACATAGCTCGTTACAAAAGCATAAAAACTATTATATTAGCCATAACCAGAAAAGTTACTATATGTCACACCCTTTTTACACAAATTTTTACATACAAACTTTGTATCAATGTTTATTAATTAGACTTTGTAATACAAAACATTCAGTTTTACAAGTTATAGAGATATGCCACTAATAAATTTACTATTAAATAATTTGCAATGAATATTTGAAACAGAGATGGTCATCAAAACTGGAGACAGATGACAAAACTGCATTTAAACATAACCTCAATTCAATGTATTATAATAGCCAAATATAATAATAAAAAGTTACTAACAGTTTCACACTGCTGCCAACCTTAAATCAAAATTCAAACAAGTATAATCAATCTAAGTAAATTCAGACATGTCAGACCTTACAAGTGGACTTTTTATTCACTGAGATTAAAATATAAAGGTAGATAAATTATTTCTGAAAAATTAAAAAATTCATATGTGGCAAGCTGTTACTTTTTAACTTCCAAAACTTGTATTGAAAATACTGTGACTTGTCAGGAGTATTGTGATGTTATTTGTAAACTTTTAAGAAATAAGAAGTGTAGAAGATCACAATTCTTCAAATCGACTGAAAATGGCCACTAGTGGTGATGGGGCATTAAACATCTTGCTGGACATTGCCAAACGCTTACAGAATTCTATTACCTCACTTGTTGCAAATCATGATATGCCTGAAACTTCAGTGAAAAGAATATCAAAGGAAAAGTTTAGACCCCATCTAGCTCAGGAATTAATTGAAGATGGCGATTGTAGGGTTAAATTTCGAAAGACAATGTTTGCACGAATAAAAATCCTAGGCAGGATTACATCTATAACATCGTGATGTCAGATAAAGGAGCGTTTCAATTCGATGGTTCCGTGAATGGACAACACTGCACACATTGGCATCTGGTAAATCCACCATAAAATTATTAGTTCATTCCCAATATCATCAGAAGGTTAATGTGTGATGTGGATTACTTGATGGTAATGTAATCGGTCCTTTTTTCATAGAGGAAACACTAACATATGAGATGTATCTAAGAATAATACAAATACATATACATTCTGGAAAGGAAATTCAACCCAATTGACATAATGATCTTATTCACCCAGCTCTATGGTTTCAGCAAGATGGTGCACGGACACATTTTGAAGTGCATTTAGAAGTGCCCAAATATTTAGATGCAACTTTCGCTAAACAATGGTGGATGAAGCGGGACCAATTGAGTGGCCGGAATGCTGACTCGATTTAGCACAGTTGTACTTTTTTCTTTGGGGGTATTTGAAGAGCGTTGTCTAGGTAGACAGGGCAGGAACAATAGATGACCTTAAAGCGGGAATTTGAAATGGGGTTCATAACGCAAGAAACTCTAAATCACGGACCATGCATTTCCTATGGGAGGACGAAATGGTTACTTTTCAATCGCCCGTTGGAATATTTAAATGGAATATCTTAACTATGAGTGCACCAATAGGATAATCTATGGAGATCTTACTATCATTTGGGACACAAATTTCACAATGAACCAGTTTTTTCAATAAGAAAATGAGAAAATAATCAAACTCTGATTTTAGAACATTCATAGCTTTTAGCTCAATTCTTACCTTCGCGCTAGCACATTTATCCAATGTCGATTTCACATGCAAGGTTTTCAAGGTCGTTGCTTCGAAAGCAGTACGATCAACAGCGTTGCCAAATGTCATCAAATCACTTGAGACACTTGAACCCTTTGTTAAGCCAATTTTGTAAAGGGTGGGTTTTTATTTGTTAGTTGATAGGTTTGATCAGTGCTAAATTGTTTGTCAATAAGAGTACCTGCCTCAGAGTGAAAAGTTTTGCCTGATCAGATTTATACATTTCATATCATGTTGATAAAAATAATTAATAGATGAAAACAATATTATTTTGGAAGCCACTTTCTGGTTTGTTTTGATCAAGTTTTATCCAACAAACAGAAAACACAAAGAAAGCAACCATCATATTGATTATGTGGAGGAGGAACTGGGAGAGCCACAGAACACTCACTCTATATGGTAGACACATCCCAATGGCCAGGGAGGTAAAATATATTGGGGTCGTATTGGACTCTAAGCTAACCTGGAACAGTTGTGAAAAAATACTGCGTAAGGCAGTTATGACCGTAGCCGTCACTAGCCTGCTATATGGAAAAACATGGGGACTAAGACCTAGTATGGCCCACTGGCTGTATACAAGGGTGGTCAGACCATCGTTAACATACGTGGCACTGATCTGGTGGCCTAAGGTGACACAATCCAGCGCCAAACAAAAACTAGGCAAGATACAAAGGATGGCTTGCCTACACATCACAGGGGCCATGACTTCAACCCCAACAGCCACCATGAAGGTGTTGCTGTTGTTGTCCAGGGCTCAGACGTGGGAAGTCAGTAATTAAGAAACCAGTTCAAAGTGAGCTGTGGAGCTGCTAAATCTTAGCAAAGGACAGCTCAGGAGCTTTTTATTTTATTTTTATATCAACAACACACCACGAGGGCTTTTAGCCTAAATATTATCGTACCGTGGGTGTCGACAAGGAGGAAAGAGGCAACTTGTTAATTCTGGACTTGAAGGTTTGGAGGTTCGGGGGAGAAGGAAAAACATGTGCCGGCAAGGAATTCCACAACTTGGAAGTCATCGGGACAAAAGAGCAGGCATAACAAGATGTTCGATGTCTGGTGACCTGGACAGTAAAAGGGTGCATTCTCTCTGTTCCCCTGGTAGATCTGTTGGGGGCAGCAGGTGGAGGAACTATGGAAGAAAGCTCCTCTGAGCAGTGCCCGTGCAGATATCTATAAAAGAGAGAGAGGTCACCAACGGCACGTCGGTGGGCAAGCGATGGCAGCCTTTGGGTGAGGGTAGGGTCACCGATGAGACGTATAGCTCTCTTCTGAATGGAGTCCAGGATAGCGAGTGTAGAAGCGACAGCAGCACCCCAGATGTGGGATCAGTATTCGAAGTTTGGTGAAAAGTATTTGCGAGCCCGGAAGAGGAAACCTAATTTCTTATCAGCCGCTTCTGCAATTGATGTGACATGTTGGTGCCAATTGAGATTTCGATCCACAGAGATGCCAACAAGTGAAAAGGACTCATTACTTTGAATAACTTGGTTGTTTATTGTGATGGGTCTAGGACTGGTGTATCTCTTATGAGAAAGAAAGCAAAACTGTGATTTAGTGGGGTTGAATTGTACAAGATTTCTACTTCACCAGTCTAATATTTTTTGGAGATCCACAGAGATAGAGTCCATGAGTCTGCGATCCTCATCTAATTGGGCTAAAGCGACAGGCTTAGAATATTGTATATTTGAGTGGAGGGTGCTGTCGTCCGCGTAACTGTGAACTGGGTTGGATGTGCTAGAGAGGAGGTCATTGATGTGGAGAAGAAATAAAGTAGGGGCTAAAGCTGAACCTTGAGGAACTCCTGCATTAATTGGATACAGTTTAGAGGAATGGCCATCCACGACAACAGAAATGCTCCGGTTGGAGAGGAAATTTGCTGTCCACGTACAGAGTTTTGGTGGTAGGCCATAGGCCGGTAGTTTATTAAGCAGTGCTGCATGCCAGACCTGGTCGAATGCTTTGGATATGTCAAGAGCGACAATCTGGGATTCGCCGTGTAGTTCCATAGACTTGTTTCAGGAATGGGTGACAAAGGAAAGGAGGTTGGCAATTGATCTGCGCTGACGGAATCCATACTGCCTGTCGTGAATTAGACTGTGTTTTTCAAGAAATTTTAGTAATTCGGTGTTTATATACTTTTCCATCACTTTAGAGATGACTGAAAAGAGAGAAATAGGCCTGTAGTTGCTAGGAAGCGCTTTCGATCCTTTCTTGGGGACGCGTTGTACTCGAGCAGTTTTCCAGTTACTAATATGCGTCTATTGTAAGATGTTTGAAACAGACAAGTTAGGACAGGAGCAAGTTCTGGTGCGCATTTTTTGAGAACAATTGCTGGGATCTTGTCAAGGCCAGAGGCTTTCCTGGTATTAAGAGAAGGGAGCATCTTTTGTACCTTTTCAGTTATGAAAATGATATCCGTCATTTTATGCGCGATATTGGGAACTGTTGGTGGTTGTACATTTGGAGGTGGGTTGAGAGTAGAATTGCCGGCGAACAACGAGGCAAAAAGTTCAGCCTTGCCCAGTGCGGTAGAAACAATTTCATCCCCTGAGACAAGAGGTGGGAACGTGCTCTTGCAGAAATTATTCCCAATAGATTTAACAAGAGTCCAGAAGGGTTTGCTGGCGCTGGAGCTTAAGAGGACTTTGTTTTTGATGTGGTTATTAAACGAGTTTTTGGCCTCAGAAAGAATGCGGATATAGCATATAACATAACAGAACTCTTGCCGGGACACATGGCTATCAAGAAACACCAGCATAAAATGGGGTAGTTCGAGGGGGACCTGGCATGCAGACTTTGCGGCGAGAAGGAGGAGGAATCAGCCCAGCACATCTTGTGTGGGTGTAAAGCTTGGACCGCAAAAGACAACAGATCTACAAACAGCCTAGACCGGAGACAGAACAATATAAAACTTCACCCTACCAATTGCTGTGGAGACTAGTTCAAGGCACAGTGATTTTGGAATGGGTGGAGTAGAAAGGACAAAGGGCATGTACAATAAGTCAAAGGCTGCGGTGCTATCGGGGTGGCAAAGACGCGGACAAGCCCTAAGGGAAAAAAAAGGTGGATGATTCACAAACGCAAAGCCGAGTAATTTTTGAAGGTTAGGTGCAATTTTTGGAGGTTAAATGACATTAATGATGTTGGAATGTCACTGAGTAATCATCATCGCGCATTATTAATTTCAATTTTCGATATTTCCTACTAAAATATGTTATTTCAAATTCTAAAATTGGAAATTGGTAGTTAAAACATCAAAATTCTCAGTCTGGATCGTTTCAAGTATAAGAATTGCCTAATTCAAAGTCTATAAGTGATGAAAATATACCTCCCATACAACAGCAATGTTAATAAATGTAAACTATGAATTGATGAGAAGGAAATTTCCTAACCTTACTAATGTTATCCATTGTATATCCATGGCTAGAGCTGATTACACTGCTACAATTAAAAGCAACAAATTCTCTAATAATATGTAAACTGCTAATGGAAGAGTTTATTTTTGTTTCAACAAAAAGAAAGTAAAACAGCTATGGATACAACGCAAAAAGAAAATATTTTCTAAACTGATAAAGCAACAAAATTTTAAGAAAAACATGCAAGCGTTAAATCTTCACCTGTTCAATAGTTGGTGGATTTTGAGAGATCACATCCTGTTGTTGTATTGCCTGCTGAATACTTGGATCAAGAACCAAATTACCTTCGTTGATGCTTTTGTCTAAAGCCTTTTGTAAGTCAGTGTTATTGACAAGCGATTGAGCCACCTGATACAGAATATCGTCAGGAATATCATTGCCGATGTTATCGAGGAGATTTTGATCGATTTCTAATCCCTCAGTATCTAGATTCATGTTGTTGTGGTCCAAACTCTGTTGTTCTGATGTATTCAGCTCAGGAGCTACATCCATCGGTACATGAGACGTGAACGGTTTGGTTGGTTCGTTTGTTACCAATTCATTAATATTTTCTATGGGAACATGTCCTAAGTTTTCAGTACTTGCATCAGAACTACTGACATGGTGACTACTATGGGAAGAAGAAGCTTTCGAGGAACCATGGTCCAAACTTTTTTTACTTTCTGAATGATGGGTCTTCTCAGAAGCTTTATGTATTTTATTCTCATCAGTACTATTTCTTTTGGCTTCTTCTGTACTGTTTCGTTTGGCTTTTCCTTCAGTGCTTACCCTTCTGTCTTTGTGTTTAGCTTCTGATGATGATTTATGGTGATTTGAATGTTTGTCTTTTTCAGAACTACCTACTTTACTATCTAGGCTGAGACGGTTAGATTTAGGTGGTGACAAGCTAGTTTCAGATGTTGATTTGGATCGATTTTCCTGTGATATTTTTGCAGGTTTTGATACATTTCCAATTTCACAAACTGCAGAAATAGGTGTAGTTGGTGTATGGGAAGACGGAGTAGTAGGTGTTACCGGATCTTTTCCACCCACCCTTCGGATAATGTCAGGTGTAGAGAATAAAGCAAAATCATCAAGTATTGGCTTGGGTGGCTTCTTTTCTTTCTTAGGTGGTTTCTTCTCAGGTGGCTTTTGTTCAACTGCGGGGGGCAAACTATGCTCGTCAACTGATTGAGGTGGTTTTTGTTCAGGAGGGGGTTGATCAGCTGGTTTCTCAACTCTAGATGTTTCAGGTTCAAGTAGTTTTTCTGGGTGGTGTTTTTCCGGGTGATATTTCTCCGCTTGTTTTTCTGGTAGATGTTTTTCCAGTTCATGCTGCTTTTCCGGCTTAGGTCTTGTTGGAGTTTTTTGCGTTTTAGCAGGTTTAGGAGTTTCGGCTTTAGCTTGTCTTTTACTGGCTCTTCTAGGTGGTTTACGTTTTACCACCTCTTCAATTTCAAAATCCGAATCATTTTCATCATCAATATATTCAAAATTAAAATCTACCTCATCTTCATACTCTTCTTCTTCTTCTATTTCCTCAACAATTTTTGGTTTTATTTTGGGTCGGCGAACCGGTGTTTTCGTTTGTTTTTGTGTAGTTATAACTTTTGGTCTGTTCCTAGTCGTAGTAGGTGTTTTCAGTGGAGTTGATGTAGATGTCAATGAAGTTGATGTAGATGTCAGTGGAGTTGATGCAGAAGTCAATGGAGTTGACGTAGAAGTCAATGGAGTCGATGTGGAAGTCAATGGAGTTGATGTAGGTATCAGTGGAGGTAATGTTGGTGTGGCTGTAGTCGTCACAATTGAAGCTACCATCCGAGTAGTCATAGGACTTTGTGAAAGAGTCAGTTTAGAAACTGCGGCAGGAGTTGAAGCAGTTACCTTAGAAGGGTGTGTGGCTGGTACAGGGGCAACCGATACAGGTGTAAGTTGTATTGGTACTGATGTAGTTGGTCCAATTAGAGTTTGCTTTGCTACAACTGGACTTGCTATTTTGAAAACAAAAGTCGTAGACACTGGGGTAATGGCTGTTGTTAAGGGTTTCATAGGTGTCAGCTTAGGTATGGTTTTGATAACCTTAGGTGATTTAACTAGAGGTGGAGGCAATAAAAGTTCTGGAGGTCCGGTATCAATTGTTCCTTCAAGGATTCCGAGCGTCTGGGCCAATTCATCATCTATAACTGGTCTTGTGGGTGAAGTTAATGGAGTGTAGTCATGGTCCAGTTTGAAGCTGTATAAATTATGTGCTATCTGATCCATGCTTGGTTCAGCGTTTGGTTCCGTAGGTTCTGTAACAACTGTCACTGCAAAAAAAAAAAAACAATTATTTGATAACACACTAACATACTTAAAAAATTTGACTGATGGATAATGTGTTATGAATATGTAAATAACTTTGGAAAACACGCGATGCGAATAATGTGTTTCACATTTAATAATAGCCAACACATATGTTAATAAAATAACAGCAAAAAAAATAAATTTAGTATATTCATTTCCTAACACTTTGGTTGTTACATGCAAAATATTACCTCAACGCTGGTAATACTTTGCAACAACTTGTTATAATGAAGAAAAAAATTACACAAGACCAAAATGTCATACAACTATACAAAATATAAATGTAGCTCACCTCCCATATCATCATTTACTCCATAGTAAATTTATACCTCATTAAAGGACTAAATTGAGGTAATAATTCAGTTGAGAGAAACTGATCTTATTATGTGTACGATTGCGTTTCGTTACTACTTTAAATATTCAAAATGACCCCTTAAGAGACTTAATTAATAGACGACAATCCAATATATCTAAGGCAATTCATGTGTTGATTTCAAAAATTTTCATTGAAAATTCGCTAAGAAATTTTATATCGTAACACTTGTACTGAATTCCCTATAATATACGTTGAAATCCAAATATTAAAAGAAGTTGCATTTTTGTTGGAGAAAATGAATATCTCTATTGTCCTGGAGTTCTAGGTAAATAACAGAAGATAACGTAATTATGATGAAATCTAGAAAAATGGTTACAGAACGGTGGACCAAGTCCATTATTATTTGAAGGTGTGTATAGAAGATGTCGTGGTTCCGCCACCGATTGGAGGTCTCGTTTTATCTAATTTGAAGAGAGGAAGCTAGAAAGAGCTCGCGCACAGCCACTAGGTTAGGTTCGGTTTTTATGTGAGTGGGCCATATCGGTCCCTCCACCGCGACCTTAAGGTCTATTGTGGCTCACGCCCAAAGTCTATATTTCGCCCAACAAATCCAGCCTCTTGCAGAGGTCGATAATCTTTGTGGGCGAAAGTTGATCCATCTTCTGGAGCAAACTTTACCTTGCCAAAGAGCAGGTATCTAGTCCAGACCGCTGCCGGACAGGAACACAGCATGTGCTCTGCTGTCTCGTCATTCTCCATACACAGCCGGCACTCGGTCTCCTGACCGACCCCAATACGGTGCATGTGGTGCCGCAAGCGGCAGTGTCCTGTATACAGGCCGACTAGAGTACTCAGTTGTTGTCTGTTTAACTCTAGACATTTTTTAGCCCTTGACTCAGACAGGCCATTTATGAAGGCCTTAGAGTGGGCTAATCCTGGAAGATTTTGCCAATATTGGATTGTCATTCTTTCTGTCCAGGTCTTTAAGGTGCGTTTTGCTGTGCAAGATGTTATCCCCAGCACCGGTTCTGGTCCAACAAAGTCTCTCTGGGCCCCACTCCTAGCAAGCGCGTCGGCCGCAACGTTGCCGTCATGGTCCGAGTGACCCGGTATCCAGACCAGCGACACCTCATTACAGCTGCCCAATTCGTTAAGGGCAGATTTACAACTCCATACCGTCTTCGAATTACACCGGTGGGAACCAAGAGCCTTTATTGCAGCTTGGCTATCTGCATATATCTTTATCGATTTGTGTGTATCTAGGTTTTTTAAACTTTCCCTTGCACACATCTCGATGGCATACATTTCTGCCTGGTGTATGGTTGCCTACTTGCCGAGGCTAGCTGATAGTCTAGCATCGGCGCTGCCCCCATATGCGCCAGCTCCTACTCCCAAATTGGTTTTGGAGCCATCAGAGTACCAACACAGCCACTAACAGGTCACGGTAAGAATTTTTCGTGCAGCTCTGGCAAGAGGAAGATTGACTTGCCAGCGATGAGAGTGAGCTAGGCGGTTGACAAGTTAACACCGTTCTAATTAGCGTGGCTCGTAATTATCTTAAAATAGGTGATAAAATTCCTTTTCGTTGTCGATACTATCTCATAACAGTTGTCAGTGATTGTTTAATATCATTTGATCGGTTTTTGAATTTAAATTAACGTGTCTAGCAGAAAACGCGAATTAAGCAGTGATCCTTTGTTCACCGATCTGGTGAATCCCTCAAGTTAATCACACAAAGTTTCTGATTATTACCGAGCTCTGAATCAATTGCCATTATAAATTTCACTTGAGCCAATTTACATTTTAATTGATGTAGAGAGATTTCAGTCAAATTAATTCCGAACATCGATATAAGACGGTTGTTCATTTGATGTTAGGGGCCAAATTGTATCCCCCAGTATTGGAGCAACAAGATCCACCTGCCCAATAAACGTTTAGGGAAAGTACCACTTATTCTCTCCAACCTTCCCTCTCGATTGGAATTGGTAAGCCTGTGTTAGGCTCTGATGGTTGACTCTACTTGGAGAGCATCTTCAAAGGTTCAACAGGTAACTCCAGGTGTCAGGACTTGGTGAGTCGATTAAGCTTTATTTGTGTGGATCAACCAAAACCTTTCATGCAGCAGTTCATTATTTGAACCTTTACCATTTGAATTTTTAAAGTAACATGATCAAATTTGAACTTCAATAGTGTCAGTGAGGTGTCTGTAAAAGGGCAACTGTAAATTTCCTGTTTATTCTTTAGAATTTTGGCCATATTGTGAATTTAAATACATAGTACTTGAAATTGTAATTAACAGATTTTTGTTTGTAAAATATTTAACTGGTACATTTCTTAATACTTTTCGTTGACAATCATTAAAGTAAAATTTTCACATAGTAATATTTTTCTTACATGGAACCTCACTCAAAGGACTGGCCAGTTATTTAATTGAAAAATCAACCAAACTTATTGATGAACGTCAAGCAATTTATATAATAATTTGTATTTGCTTTTGGGCTGTGAAATGCAGCATTTGATCCTTAACATACCTCAAATATGTAAAGTTAATATTTTTTTGTAAACTAGAACCATTTTATTTATTTATTTTGTCATATGCTATATGAAATGATAATTTCTTTTTCTTGAAACTCTTGCTGTTTATTTGATATTTATTTGTGTATGAGTTAAGATTTGTTTGAAATTTACCAACCATGTTAATTTAATTTTGTTTGCTATCCCAAATTTATTTATATGAATAAATTTAATATTATTATTACATTAACATATCTGTTTAATTGAAGAGAAATTGCTCCCTAATATCTCCCCTGTTTGGCAGTAACACAATTAATCAATTCTAATTATCGTTTATCTAGATTCCTTAAATTTAATATAACCAGGCACTAGCCTGGGGCGCTCACAAATATAAGACTTCAGGCAAAGCAACACAGAAAAGAGCGTGAGTATCAAACCATATCAACATCGGCCAAGCTCCTAAAGTGTTTCTAGTCTCAATAATAATAATAATCTGATAGATAGATGCTTTTATGGTAGGGCTAATAGGCAAAAGTGACCTCAATATCAAGCAGGTTCAAATCCACTTGAGGTCAATCACAATATACCACGTCTCCAGAAGAGTTTTTGTTTAAGGACGGTTACATATGTAATGACATCAATTTTATTTAATGAATAGATTATTATATAATATTATTAATGTGAAAACAGAGAAAGAAAACATAGATCTTTAAATCAGTGACAGTTACTTAATATACAAGGATGCTTGGTAGTTCCTTCAAATTGTCTGCTGAAAAATAATTATAATAAAAAATTACGATTTCAGTCTCTTTAACCTTTGTCTCCTTTAGTTTTTTTCATGGAAATAAAATAGTCAAAAAAATCAAATTTCTTAGAAAATCTTTGCACCTTGTAACCTCCTCAAAATAAAAGATGAGGGATTTATTTACTCGGTAATAGGCAAGCAGTAGTAGTAATATATGCGGGACCTCAAGTGAATCCAAATCTGGTCAGTAGTAAGGTCACTATTTAACAGCTTTAAGCCATACAAATCGCCGGGATTTGATGGAATAATGCCCATCATGCTCCAACAGGGGATAGATATACTGGCGCCGGTGCTTACCCTCATTATGAGGGCCAGCCTGGCTCTGGGGTACATTCCGAGGGCATGGAGACTGGCCAGGGTTGTATTTATTCCTAAACCAGGGCGTCCAACAGACCAGGCAAAGTCCCTGAGGCCAATAAGTCTCATGTCCTTCTTGCTGAAAACAGTGGAAAAACTGCTCGACCGGCACATTAGGGGCGGTGTACTGGAAGCATATCCTCTACACTGCGGACAATATGCATACAGAGCAGAATTCTCAACAGAAACAGCACTGCACCAACTGGTGCTGAAACTGGAGAATACGCTGGAGAACAAGGAGGTGGCGCTGGGGGCCTTCCTAGACATAGAGGGGGCCTTTAGCAACACCTCGTTCGGATCGGTTCTGGCAGCTGCCCGGGAGCGTGGAATAGAGGAGACCTGCTGCAGGTGGATCGGTTCCATCCTCAGGGACAGGGCGGTGTTCACCTCACTCGCGGGAGGGACTCTGCTGGCGGGGGTCGCGGCGGGGTGTCCGCAGGGGAGCGTTCTGTCTCCCTTGCTCTGGTGTCTAGTCGTGGACGGCCTGCTGGGGAGGCTCTCGGGAGGGGGGTATGAGGTACAGGGCTATGCGGACGACATTGTCATCATAGTCCGAGGAAAGGTCACACAGGCAGTGTGGGAGCGTATGCAGACTGCACTGAAAGTGGTGGAAGGGTGGACGGTTGATCAAGGGCTCGGGGTGAGCCCCGAGAAAGCAACCGTCGTGCCGTTTACGAGGAGGAGGAAGTGTGAAAGCCACAGAACTCTCACTCTATACGGTAGGAGCGTTCCAATCGCCAGGGAGGTAAAATATCTTGGGGTCGTATTGGACTCTAAGCTAACCTGGAATGGTCACATTGGAAAAATACTGCGTAAGGCAGTCATGACCTTAGCCGTCACTAGGCGGCTATATGGAAAAACGTGGGGACTAAGACCTAGTATGGCCCACTGGCTGTACACAAGGGTGGTCAGACCATCGTTAACATATGCGGCACTGGTCTGGTGGCCTAAGGTGACACAATCCAGTGCCAAACAAAAACTAGGCAAGATCCAAAGGATGGCTTGCCTAGGCATCACAGGGGCCATGTCTTCAACCCCAACAGCCGCCATGGAGGTGTTGCTGGATCTACCCCCCCTACACTTAGTTATTATGGGAGAGGCCAGGCTAGGACTATACAGACTAGCCTGCAATGGTAGACTGAAGATCAACCCAGGCTTCAGGGGCCACTGCAAAATTCAGGAGATCGTGAAGGAGCCCATGCTTGAAATGAGGTCGAACTTCGCGAGCCCGCGAATGTGCAGGGAAAACAACTTTACAGTGGAAATCCCTGATCGCGAGGCATGGCGGGAGGAGACGCCGGGCATGCCACGGGACGCGCTCGTCTGGTTCACGGACGGATCTGGCGGGGAGCGTGGGACGGGGGCAGGTGTTTACTCGGAAGGACCGAGGGTAAGTCATAGCATTTCCCTCGGAGCCCATGCAACGGTGTTTCAGGCCGAGATGTACGCCATCCTGCACTGTGTGCGGGAGAACAAGAGGAGGGGCTACACCAACAAGCGGATCCTCATATCCACAGACAGCCAGGCAGCCCTTAAGGCACTAAGTAGCCCACGGGTAAATTCCTAGCTGGTGAGTGAGTGCCGAGACGAGACGAGCGACCTGGCTGGGCAGAATGAGGTGACCCTCATCTGGGTGCCGGGTCACTCGGGGGTTAAAGGCAATGAAGAGGCTGACAGTCTCGCGAAGAGAGGGTCAGCAGAACCATTTATGGGACCAGAACCGGCTCTGGGCGTGTCAAAGAGCACTGCCAGGGGAGCCATTAAGTCCTGGGTCAGAAACCAACACAAGGTGTACTGAGCGGACTGTCCAGGGCTCAGACATGGGAAGTCAATAATTGACGGACCCAGTTCAAAGAGAGCTGTGGAGCTGCTAAACCTTAGCAGAGGACAGCTCAGAAACACAACAGGTCTCTTGACGGGACACATGGCCGTCAAGAAACACCTGCATAAAATGGGGCGGTTCGAAGGGGACCTCGCATGCAGACTCTGCGGCGAGGGGGAGGAATCAGCCGAGCACATCTTGTGTGAGTGTATAGCTCTGGACCGGAAAAGACAACTGATCTACGGTCAGTCTAGACCGGAGACAGAGCAATATAAAACTTCACCCTACCAATCGCTGTGCAGACTAGTTCAAGGCACAGTGATCTTGGAATGGGTGGAGTAAGACTAAGGGTATGCACAATCAACCAAGGGTTGCGGTGCTATCGGGGCGGCAAGGCCGCGGACGAGCCCTGAGGGAACACAAAAAAAAAAGGTCACTATTTCTTATAAGTCCTACCCTAAAAGGTTTCTAGCTGTCAGATTTATAACTAGCAAGATTAGAAATAGCTTATAAGGTTGGAATATCTTAATATTGTTTACTACTTACGGTGTTGTTGTGTTCTTGCACTGCCTGAAGTCTCATATTTATTAGCGCTCTAAACTAGTGCCTGGTTACGATGATCTTTACTTAAAATTTCTCTTCGATATCTAGGAATGCGATATTAAAGAGTCCCAATTTGGTTGTCACCAAAAAGTCAAAAGGGTTTTAAAGAAGAATTAGTCTTCAAACAGACATGTTAATGTAATAAAATATTGAATTTATTCATATGGATTGAATTTGAAATGGTGAACAAAATAAGAGGTAACTCTCAAAGTAAACATTAATTTTTACACAAATAGAAATCAAATAAATAGCAAAAGCTTCAATGACAAGAAATGGTTAATTTACAAACATGTGACAGAATAATGAGACAAATGTGGTTTGTTTATTCCTAAAGACATCTAAACACTTATATATTGATATATGTTAAAGATCAGATACTGTGTGTTGCAGCTCAAAAATAAACAAATTAATATGTAATCATTTGACGTTTGTCAATTAACTTGGTCAATTTTATATTTAGATCCTGGCCATTTCTTAGAGTGAGGCTCAATTTAAGAATATATATGTAAATATTTACGTGAAAACTCTATAGTAATTATTGAAAATAAGTGATATTAAAGATAATGTACAGGTTAGATATTTTTCCAGATCCAGACGAGATTCACTGATTACAATTTCAAAAATGACCTGTTTAAATTTACAAAAACTGAGATAATTTCAGGGATTAAAACAGGAAATTCATAATTATTCTAATAGCAGCTCCCTGACGTTATTCAAGACTAAAACTTGATTGAGTGCCTTTGAAAGTTCAGATTATAAAAATTCAGTTGCCAGATGAGTGCATAAGACCAAGTTTGTTAGTTCAGAGAAAATTTCTATTGACTCACCGAATCTTCTGCCTTGAATTACCTGGTCACTCTATGGGGGCGACCTCCAAATTGAATCAAATATTAGTAGCTGACACAAGTCTCAGTGACACCAACAAGAGAGAAGAATATGGGGAAAACAGTGATGCTTCACATTAGTGGTCACTGCAGGTGGATTTATTGTCTCACATGTACAAAATCCTTTGACAACCAGGTCGATATTCTGAAGTCGCTTGGTGGAGACTTTGCAATTTACAATTAACACGTTGAATTTGCCCCGGCGAAATTCACTGCCATTGACTTAAACTTCGGCGATAACCCGGAATTCTTTTTAAAGTAGTAAATCAACAGGTTGAGACAAAGAGTTACAACTTAACTCCCGTTTTTATGCTACATACGATGTTTATTCAAACTCGAAAATCATTAAAACACTTCAAATAATCACTGAACATTGTTAGAAGGCAGTATAGGTAACAGAAAGACTATTAAACCCCGTTTATAAGACAATTCGAGAGCCACCTCAAGTAAATGGTGTTCACGCTTGCAGCGTCAGTGCCAGATTCCCAGAGGCAGAGAGCGTTTGGCTGCACCTGACACCATCACGCAATTTTCAGTGTTATGAGCGTTAGTCGTTATTTGCGAGCTCTTTCTCGCTTTCATTCCTCGAATGGGATAGAACGAGAACCTCAATCCTTGGCAAAGTCACCAACGATTTCTATACACACCTCCACAATAATGGACTCGTCCGTTCATTTACTAACCGATTTTCTGGATTTCGTCATAATTACGTCAGCTTTTTACCTAGAATTTCAGGACAATAGAGATGTTTATTTTCCCCAACAAAATGCAACGTTTTTCAATATTTAGATCTTGATGTATATTATAGGGAGCTCAGTACGCTTCTTACGATATAGAATATTTTAGCGAATTTTCATCAACATTATTTTGAAACCAAAACGTGAAATCTTCAATATAGATAGGGTTTCTGGTGCTGTTTATCATGCTTGGGGGTCTTCTAGATGTTTTTAAACCGGTAATGATTCCACGTAAAAACTGAATCGTTACAACCTTCATTTAAATATTTTTTTCAACACAGTCAATATTAGTCAGGTCAGGTCCTGGCTGACTCAAGTTTAGAAAAGGGTGGATGCAGCACGTGTATTATGGTAACGAATTTACATAAAAATATATCAAATCGCGAAAAATAACAAAATAACACTAGTTTAAAAGCGTTTTGCTCATCAACTAAAACTAGTTTTATTTTACCAATTTAAGAGCACTGAATTAAAAAATACCATTACAATTTTTCCACCCGTCTATATTTTTTAGATACACCTGAATTACATCTACTCAATATTCGCTATTCATATCAGAAACAACAAAAGCAAACAAAGAACTAAAAAACTTTTGAGGTCACATTTTTCCTTTTGTTCGTTTTTACATGGGTTTCCCTTAAAATGAACCAGCAAAAATCACACATCAATCTTTCCTCCCAGAGACGTTAAAATCTGTGCTCTAACTCCATCAGATCTTTATGAAAGCTTCTCTATGTTCATCATTCACCACTAAGTTGCATGGGAAAACGTTTAAATGAGAATGTAGGTTAGGTTAGGTTAGGTTTGATTGTGAGTGGGCCATAACGGTCCCTTTACTGCGACCATAAGTTCTATTGTGGCTCACGCCTAATAGTCTATATTTCGCACAACAAAGCCAGCCTCCTGCAGAGGTCAATGATCTTTGTCAGCGAAAGTTGATTCAGATCTTCAGGAGCAAGCTTTGTCTTGCCAAAGACCAGGTGTCTTGCCCTGTCCGCCGCCGGACAGGAACACAGTACGTGCTCTGCTGTTTCGTCACTCTCCATACACAGCCGGCACTCAGTTTCCTGACTGATTCCAATTCGGCGCATGTGGTGACACAAGCGGCAGTGTCCTGTATACAGGCCGACTAGAGTACTCTCAATTGTTGTCTGTTTAGCTCTAGAAGTGTTTTAGCCATTGACTCAGACAGGCCATTTATGAAGGCCTTAGAGTGAGCTAATCCTGGCAGATTTTGCCATTGCTGGATTATCATTCTTTCTGTCCAGGTCTTTAAGATGCGTTTTGCTGTGTATGATGATATCCCCAGCATAGGTTCTGGTCTGATGAAGTCCCCCTGGGCACCACTCCTGGCAAGCATGTCAGCCGCAACATTACCATCATGGTCCGAGTGACCCGGTATCCACACCAGCAACACCTCATTGCACTGCCCAGTTAGTTGAGGGCAGATTTACAACTCCATACCGTTTTTGAATTGCAATGGTAGGAACCAAGAGCCTTTATTGCAGCTTGGCTATCTGTATATATCTTTATCGATTTGTGTGTGCATTGGTTGTGTATACTTTCCCTTGCACACATCTCGATGGCATATACTTCTGCCTGGTGTATGGTTGTGTACTTTCCCAGGCTAGTTGATGGTCCAACATCAGTGTTGCTTCCAAATGCGCTGGCTTCTACCCCCCTATCGGTTTTGGAGCCGTCAGTATACCAGCAGAGATCGGCCCTCAATAAGGTCCTTTGATTTCGTTCCCAGTCCTCCCTTCCCGGGAGGACGGTCTTTAAAGACAGATCTCTACTGATCTTTTTAGGCATCAAGTCTGAGACCATTCCCAGAATCTCATGACCCTTGATGTCATCGAGGAGTCCGGACCCTCCCAGACTGATTTCCTTCGGGATGCTGTCGGCCGTTTGTTTTAATCTGTAAGTTGTCCACCTCGTCTCCCTCTCCAGCCAAACGTGAAGAGGTGGAGTATTAATGAGGACCTCCAGAGCGGCTGATCGAGCGGTGCTTATCGCTCCCGTTATCATCAGACACGCTTGTCTCTGTAGCTGAGCCAGTTTGGCCTTCGTGATACCACGAAGTGCCTTGTGCCAGCAAACTATGGCTCCATATATGTTATCATCAGTCTGATAACCACTATGTATTGTAAGAAGTGGATCTTTAGTGACATTTTAGCTTCGATTTTATGGTAATTTGTTATCCATTCAGCAACAATTTCCCTATAGTTATCGCATTTTGTATTCCTAAAAAATCCAGCAACTACATTTTTAAAAGATTTTCAAGCTTCAGTTTTGGCATATGATAGGTATTGCTTAAACAAGTTACGACTGAACAATTTTTTTATTTGTGGACCTACAAATATACCTTCTTTGCGCTTCGCTTGTGACAACTTTAGGAAAGCTTCGTGTAAATACTTAAAACCATGACGATTTAAGCTTTTCACAATATTTTTCATTAAACCAAGTTTAATAATGTACAAGAAGTGATGGAAAAGTATATAAACACCGAACTACTCAAATTTCTTGAAAAACACAGTCTAATCCACGACAGGCAGCATGGATTCCATCAGCGCACATCAACTCCCGACCTCCTTTCCTTTGTCACCCATTCTTGGAACAAGTCTATGGAACTACATGGTGAATCCCAGATTGTCACTCTAGACATATCCAAAGCATTCGAACAGGTCTGGCACGCAGCGCTGCTTAATAAACGTCCGGCCTATGGCCTACCACAAAAACTCTGTACCTGGACAGCAAAGTTCCTCTCCAACCAGAGCATTTCTTCCTCTAAACTGTATCCAATTAATGCAGGAGCCCTCAAGGTTCAGCTTTAGCCCCTACTTTGTTTCTTCTCCACATCAATGACCTCCTCTCTAGGACATCCAACCCGGTTCACAGTTACGCGGACGACAGCACCCCACACTCAAATATACAATATTCTAAGCCTGTCTCTTTAGCCCAATTAAATGAGGATCGCAGACTCATGGAGGGTTTTGCGTCTGTGGATCTTCAAAAAATATTAGACTGGGGAAGTAGAAATCTTGTACAATTCAACCCCACCAAATCTCAGTCTTGCTTTCTATCTCATAAGAGATACACCAGCCATAGACCCATCACAATGAACAACCAAGTTATTCAAAGTAATGAGTCCTTTTCACTTGTTGGCATTTCTGTGGATCGAAATCTCAATTGGCACCAACATGTCACATCAATTGCAGAAGCGGCTGCTAAGAAATTGGGTTTCCTCTTCCGGGCCCGCAAATACTTTTCACCAGCTAATCTCTATACCTTATATGCTTCACAAATAAGGCCAAAACTCGAATACTGCTCCCACATCTGGGGTGCCGCTGCCGCTTCTACACTCGCTATCCTGAACTCCATTCAGAAGAGGGCTATATGTCTCATCGGTGACCCTACCCTTACCCAAAGGCTGCCATCCCTTGCCCACCGACGTGCCGTTGATGACCTCTCTCTCTTTTATAGATATCTGCACGGGCACTGCTCAGAGGAGCTTTCTTCCATAGTTCCTCCACCTGCTGCCCCCAACAGATCTACCAGGGGAATAGAGCGAATGCACCCTTTTACTGTTCAGGTCGCCAGACATAGAACATCTTGTTATGCCCGCTCTTTTGTCCCGAGGACTTCCAAGTTGTGGAATTCCTTGCTGGCACGTTTTTCCTTCTCCTCCGAACCCCCAAGTCCAGAATTAACAAGTTGCCTCTTTCCTCCTTGTCGACACCCACATTACGATATTACTTAGGCTGTAAGCCCTCGTGGTGTGTTGTTGAAATATAAAAAAAAGGGTATAGGACGTCATACATGAAATATATCTACAATTTTCAAAGGAATAAAAAAAAGCAATAATATACAGGCTGTTCCATTTAAAAAAGGTGACGTTCACGTGATATTTCATATATGCAACACACTGTATATAATACTATTAGCTCAAAAATGTAGAATTAAAAATAAAAACTGACATGTGCGAGCGTGTTTCTTTTAAGTTCATCTGTATACAGATATTCCTTTTATTCCAAACTTTATCACCACCCTGTATATTACAATGTACAATACAACAATATACCACAAAAATAAATGCTTTAAATGTTTCTTCACATAAGCATTTAAATGGGGGTGTTTAAATAGCAGGATAACCAGTATTTCGGTAAAAGTTTACTTTCCTCACATGTGTCCGATTCTTATGAAATTTTGTATACACACGTGTTTTAGGGTGTAGATGACGAAAACCACAACAAAAATGATGGCAGAAGCAAACTTTTGGAGTTATTTGGATTTTTTAGTAAGAAAAGTACTCACTTTTGCGTCATGTTTTGGAGCATATCTCACTTCACCTGACCGATATAAATATACTCATGTAATGCTTTGTAGTACCTTATTTCACTGAACATATTCACTTTTAATGGTTTTCACATTTCGTTTTTGAAAAATTTGATTACCAAATAACTTTTCCTTCTTGCAATATCAAAATGTATGACAGAAAGTTGGTTTTATATGTCAAATGACAAGGTTAGCTTAGGATCGATTATCGATGATGAAAAGAAGGGGAATCTTCAGAGACATGTAAACAGTATAACACATGCACTAACTATATGAAAATGAGTTGTAATAGAGGAATCACGGTAATCCTGTGTTTAAAGTGCCTCTTTAGTAAACATACAATTCGGGCGAAATCGGAACGTGAACTGGACGCGGGACGATGTGCACTGTTGCCAGATGAGTATAAGCAAGGGTCATTTTAAATATAGAAGGCAATCAAGGAGTGAACAAATGTTTTTATAATTTTAGTAAATTAAAATATGGCGTCATCTACATAAATCGATATTTGACATATTTTGCGGAAAGCAGTAGGAAAACGGAAATGTAAACAGTTAATTTTCAGCCTCAGGGGGAAAAACGTGTGCCTCTCCTCCCTTTTTTAGTACATCAGTAACATCAACAGAGGTTGTGCCATTGTGATTGAGCAAGGTAATCTGCACGATCCACCATTCCCAGGGGGCGTAAAGCCGTCGGTCCCGTGCCCATGCGATGTTGGGCACGTTGAAGACCCAAATTCCCCGGACAATGAGGTGAATGAATGACACTTTAGTAAAGTCAATGAAGCAATTTCCGTTGCGAATTGCCGATGATAAATACAACTGTATATGCTAATATCAAACGGTAACCAGTATATTATTTTGAAAAATCGCAATGTAATCGCATGGTAATGAAGCAATTTCTACCGACAACTGTCGATGATAAACAAAACCGAGAAAATTGCTCAAAATGGGCTTACCTTCGAAGTGTCTGTTTATATTTTACTTTCTAACCTTAAATTTACCAATGGGGAGACCCCCTTTTGATTTATGAAAAAGTTGTTGCAAATAAGCGCGAACTATGGCCCCAAGAACCCATATCCGGGGTCAGTTTCCATTTTATATATATATATATATATATATATATATATATATATATATATATATATATATATATATATATATATATATATATATATATATATATATATATATATGTGTATGTATGTATGTATGTATGTATGTATGTATGTATGTATGTATGAATCACACCGAGAACAAAAAACTATTGTGCCGATTTTGAAAAAGTTTGGCATGTACCATCCTTTTCTATATGGCTTGGATAAAGTCGTTAGTCAGGATAATCGGACGAGGTTTTCCGAAAGAATTGTAACTTTTCATTAGGAAAACATTTTTATGTCAAAAATTAAAAAAGCTATGACAACCAAATGTGGTACATAGGTTTGCGATTGAAAAGGTACACTACACACCAAAATTACTGGTTACCGTTTGATATTAGCATATACAGTTGTATTTATCATCGGCAATTCGCAACGGAAATTGCTTCATTGACTTTTCTTACTCATTTACGGTTGGAAAGTAAAATATAAACAGACACTTCGAAGGTAAGCCCATTTTGAGCAATTTTCTCCGTTTTGTTTATCATCGACACTGGTCGGTAGAAATTGCTTCATTACCATGCGATTACATTGCGATTTTTCAAAATAATATACTGGTTACCGTTTGATATTAGCATATACAGTTGTATTTATCATCGGCAATTCGCAACGGAAATTGCTTCATTGACTTTACTAAAGTGTCATTCATTCACCTCATTGTCCGGGGAATTTGGGTCTTTAACGTGCCCAACATCGCATGGGCACGGGACCGACGGCTTTACGCCCCATGGGAATGGTGGATCGTGCAGATTACCTTGCTCAATCACAATGGCACAACCTCTGTTGATGTTACTGATGTACCAAAAAATGGAGGAGAGGTACACGTTTTTCCCCCTGAGGCTGAAAATTAACTGTTTACATTTCCGTTTTCCTACTGCTTTCCGCAAAAAATATGTCAAATATTGATTTATGTAGATGACGCACTATTTCAATTTATTAAAATTATAAAAACATTTGTTCACCCCTTGATTTCCTTCTATATCACGTTTTTCCCCCTAGACCACAATTGCTGTAAATTAACTGTTTACATTTCCGTTTTCCCACTGCTTTCCGCAAAATATGTCAAATATCGATCTATGTACATGACGCAATACTATCATTTATTTACATTATGAAAACATTTGTTCACCCCTTGATTGCCTTCTATATTTAAAATGACCCTTGCTTATACTCATCTGGCAACAGTGCACATCGTCGCGCGTCCAGTTCACGTTCCGATTTCGCCCGAATTGTATGTTTACTAAAGAGGCACTTTTAGGATTAGGATTACCGGAATCATCCTTCTTCAGCTTAATATAAAATAAACGGATCCCAAAAATGTGTAAAATATGACAAAAACATGTCGTAAGTGAAACTTACATTTTTGCTACAAAGAATCCAAATAACTCCAAAAGTTTGCTTCTGACCTAATTTTTGTTGTTATTTTCGTCATCTACACCCTAAAACACGTCTGTATACAAAATTTCGTAAGAATGAAACACATGTGCGGAAGTAAACTTTGCTGAGAAGTTTTATCGGATTTTAAGCGATAACTTTGGCTTTACAAAGTGTACCTTCTTTGCAAAAAATGATTTCATTAGATCGTTACCACAAATTGGAACTGCACAGAAATATGACATACATGAAAACCATAAGTTAAGTTTGGTTATTTAATTTGAGGAAAGATTAAATGTTCGTTATTAAAACACTTAAAAATAAAATAAATAGATAAAGACAGCAAATATACCTTCATTAATATCATTGTCTGGCACGTAAGTTAAATTATCAATGGACACATCTATACTCTTTCCATCCAGCTTGTTAATGTGTAAGAGTTGAATGTTTGTCGAACCAGTTTTGGAACCTGTAAAGAAATATACATTTAAAATAAGTATGATCAATTATCACTCTAAATTGTATATTTACTTAAAAAGGACTTGACTGTTTCTTTATCAGGAGTAACAGTCCCATCTTCACCGACAAGTAATAGTAAACTGTCATTATCCACTGCATCTGTTACCTTAACAACGCTGTGTGACATGTTATTGTTACTAAAAATCAAATCAAAGGAAATGAAAATTAGACTATATTTTCTGTGTGCCATTAAAAAAGTGTAGAAAACATGAAACTGTCATATCTTTTCTGTACTGGCAAGAAAAGCATTGCTAGAGTGGTGAAATTTATTGTACAGAAATTACTGAGTGATTGTTACAAGCTTGTTTGCTTAAGATAAATGTAGTGTTCAGAATAGTGACTATAGGAAACCAGGTGTAATAAGGAAAAATTAAATTTAGGTTAGAATTTTATTTAGTAAAGTATGTACAAGTTTTACACTTCTAAAACACATTTAAACGTGAGCAATGAATACATACAAAAGATATGACGGTTTTATTCACATTTATATACATAGATATAAGAAAAACAGTAAAACATGCAGAAAATAAAACGTTTTTCAGTTCTCTCCTTTCTATTACACGTGTCCACTGTATAGTTATCCAAATAACAACTAAAATTAAACATTTAAAGTAACTAATAACATGTACCAAGTTTTATCTATAATAGTTCCACTGGGCTCGCCTGCAATTTACAGCAGCAAGCAATCAATGCCTTCTTCTTGTTTATCGATTGGAAATTCCGCACACTTCTGCAGTTCTTTTCACTTCACTAGCTGCTTCATGTTTCTATGTCACGGAAGGTTGTTACTGCTTCCTAACATTAGTTTACTGAAACCATTTTAAAGCATTTAAATCATTTATTATAACAAAATTAGAGATATACTGGCTACCATTTTGTCAATAAATTCACAACACACAACGCGCAGTTACACCACGCTAGGAAATGTCACATGTCACTTATGACAAGCAGCATTTAGCGTTAGCATTTTAGTCAATGAATTAAAACTTTGAATATGCATAGAGAATTGTCCGAGAAATATACCTACGATCTACAGAATTTTCTTGTAGTGTGGTATTCCGTGAATTAAAGGTGATAAAGTACAGGTAAAATTTAGATTCACACTTCATTACAACATTTGATAGATTTCTTACCAAAAAGTTGCGCGATAGGGTGCCAAAATCGTGTTTCAGTATGGTTTTAGTGAATTTTCGTAGAAAAAATTCACTAATTGTGAGATCCCGACTTTTGAATTTTGAAAATTTTTTTGCAAATGAGCGCGAACTAGGACTCTTAGAACCCATAATATCCGGGGTCCGTTTCAATTTTTATATGTTTATATATATATATATATATATATATATATATATATATATATATATATATATATATATATATATATATATATATATATATATATATATATATATATATATATATATATATGTATCACATCGATAACTAAAAAAATAATAGGCCGATTTTGATAAAATTTGGCACGTACCTTCCTTTTGTAAATGGCTTGGATAAGTTCGTTAGTCAGGAAAATCAGACAGGGTTTTCCCGAAAAATTTTGAGTTTTCATTCGAAAAAAATATATATCTCCAGAATTAACAAAGTAAGGGCAACAAAATTCGGTACACGGGTTTATATCATTATAGGTAAGCTAGGTACCAAAATTTAGCTCTGTAGCTTAAAGGACAAAAAAGTTACAGGCATTTAAAGAAAAATAAATTTGGGTTTTCCTCAAAACGTCAAAGTCGCGATTTAAAACGTCAAAATTGGTAATATTTAGGCAATGAACCTGAAACTAATATGAGCCATGGAAGAAAAAAATCTCAAGAATAATGTTTTACAAAGCCTGAACTCTTAGTTTCAATCGTCATTGTCCTTCATTTTACTAAAATATTCCCAAAAAATTCATTTCAAATAGACCCTCTCTTTGATGCTTTAGCAGTAGTGTTGGCTATAGAGGTTATCGTTTAATGATATATCATTTTTGTCGAATTTTCGTAAAAAATCATTAAAGCGCAATATATCCGTTATTATGCAAGTTACGAAAAATGTTGTATACATGAATTATAGGGTGTCTTGAGCTACATCTTAAAAAATATTTCCACAATTACAGGCTGGCCCATATGTCGTTGGTGATTCAAATTTTCTTTTTTTTTTAGTGAATTTTTTTAATCGAACACGCCCTATGTTATTGCATTTTCCATCGAAATATAATACATCTTTGTAAGAAAAGAAATTCGGGACGCAGCAAGTGCGTTATGGTAGCGAATTTTTATTAAATGCTTCAAATTTAATTCAATTTGCTATTTGCTAATTTGCTTTTCATCTATGAGGGTTGACCAGAAAACCAGTTTTTTCGGGAAAAATTTAAGTTTACTTTCGGAAATTTTTGCACATTTTCAAATAATAAAGTTATTTTGATGAAACATGGCACATTGTTTCTAATATATAGATTATACTGGTAACCAAATTTGATGCCTGCTTTCTTAAAAAAACATATTTGCTATTAAAAACATTTTTATGAAAATTCACTACCATAACGCACTTGCCGCGTCCAGAGTTTTTAGTGATTAACCTGTTTTTTAATTAACAAATAGCTCCCTATAATTCAGTAAGTTGGTCTCATTCTTAGACAGTAAAGAATATAGGACAGAGCATAGTGACTACTGACTACCTAGAAAACAGGATGGTTGACTAAAAACACATACCATTGTCTGTTATAACTGGATTCGATAGTGGTAGTTGTATAAATCACCGTGTAGGTGGGGGGGTGGGGGTGGGGTTGGCTACTGTATCATTACTTGAATATTTTCAAATTAATAGCATGGCTCAGAACCATGAGATACAACGTGCTTATTCAATAGGTATTAACCCAAATCGCCTAGTAACAAAGGTTTAAAGAATGAGACAGCAGTTTACATTGTGTGTATCCTAGGTTGCTAGGTGACGCATAAATTCCTTTACAAGGATCCATATTATAATATTATCACTGCATAAACTTATTTTAATTCTACGCGCGAACGAGAATTTCGACTAGCCATCGCTTCAAGTCTGACAGTAAGAGGAACCAATCAAATATAACGACGCATGTGGCGGCATATTCAACCTTCTCGTTACATAATTTTTAGTTTAGTTAGTATCCCGTAAATAAATAAGTATTTTAATGCTGGTAAATTCTAATTCTTGTTATTAAGGCAACTTATATAATTAATAAATTAGAAAAAAACCTAAAACAAATGTTATATATATATATATATATATATATATATATATATATATATATATATATATATATATATATATATATATATATATATATTATACAGTTCATAAAGAGATGGATTAAATGTAAACAATACCCTTTTCCCTTATGTCGACATAAATTTCAGATGAGGTTGTACCTACTGTAGCTTTTGCTAGAATAAACATTCTATTTTATATTTGACGAAGACATAATTAAGATAGGTAAGTATATTGTAACGGGCATCTTTCTTATTTTTTTTATTGTGTCGTAGGTACGTAGGTAATATCTGTAATTTAAAATGTTTTGCACTGATTATTATTTCAGAAAATGTTATGGTTATCACATTTATGTGTTCCCTTAAGTTTGACCTTGGAAGATTTCCATTAGTCACAAGACATTGTAATTGGCTACCTAATATTACTCTCAGATTTTGGTTTATTAACGATGATATAATTAATTGATATAATATAACGATCTTAATTTAGACTATCTACTACTACTACATCTAAATAAAATTCTTATTTGTTACTTTGTCCCAATTGGAATCTTTTTTTTTTTTTTTTTTTTTATTTAATATATATATATATATCTTTTTATTTATTGTTTTTTATTTATTTATTTTTTAATATATATTTTTTAGATATATTTTTCTCTTTATATATATACACATATATATATATATATATATATATATATATATATATATATATATATATATATATATATATATATATATATATATATATATATATATACACATATATATCTTTATTTATTGTTTTTTATTTATTTATTTTTTAATATATATTTTTTTTTATATATATTTTTTTTCATTTAATATTTTCTCTTTTTTTTTTTTTTTTTTTTTTTCAAAAAACATGCTAATTTATACATATATTATCTTATACCAAACTGGTGTACAATACATGACTATACTTAATCTATGTCCTAAATCTAAACCTACATTAAAATTCCATACTCCCTTTATAATATCGGTGATACACCATTCATACTCTTACATTACTAATCTACATTACATTATTTACAAATTTTCTACTATTTACAAAACTGGTTTAAGGATGTTAATTATATGTTATAAAGTAATTTTAGCAACTCTAAAGAAATTATGTATAGCTTTATATATTTCAATATTACCACTCTGTAACAGAGTGACTATGTTTAAAGGGCTGTTAGTGGCATTATATTTATTTATTTCGCTCAACAATTGTATTCTTGGATTGTTGGTGTTTGTACACATAAACATCACATGGTTGATGTCACATACAGACCTCCCATCACACTGGCAAAGGGGAGATTCTGCAACCCCTATTTTGTGTAGGTGAGCTGGTAGACGGTTGTGGGCTGTCTTGAGTCTGGATATGGTGGTAGAAAAGTGACGTGGTCTTCTGTATATGCATACTTCTTCTTTAGAGGGAAGCCTTGGATGTAACAGTTTATAATGATTGTTACTATTTGTTGTGAAGTTAGTCCAAATGATTTCCCACTCTGTTTTGATCTCACGTCGAATGATACTAAAGAGATCCTTATAGTCTGTTCTGTAATTCAATAATTCAACTGGTCTGGATTTACTATGGCTTCTTTAGCTGCTTGATCAGCTATTTCGTTACCAGGAATAGAACAATGGCCCTTAACCCATATAAAAACTACGTTACCTTTGAGAGTTGGACTGTTACACAAAGCCATAATGTTACATAAGGTTTTGTTGTCACCTTTTTTATGGCTGAAGTATTGTATACTTTTTAGTGCCGCTTGTGAGTCTGATAGAATCACTGCCTTTTCTCTTTGATTCGTCACTAGCCAATTCAGTGCCTCTTCGATAGCTACCAGTTCTGCTGTATAAATCGATGCACAATCATTCAACAGGAATCTTACCATTGTGTTCTCCTGCTGAACGTAGATTGCACATCCGGTTCCGCTATTTGTTTTTGAGCCATCAGTGAAAATTCTGATAGTATTTGGGAAACTATCTAATAATTGGCAGAGTATGCTATTATTAAGCACTAAAAGTTCACTGTAGGTAGGAAAAATCACAGAGACTTTGGTTGCTGAAACCAGAGATGTAATTGAATATACAGGAAGTCTGTCGTTTGTCAAAATAGAATCTTGAAATGCTTGTGTATCCATGAAGGCCTTTGCTAGTGGTGGAAAATTTTTGATTCTCCAGTATGGATTGGTTAATGTCTGAATCATTAAAAAGTATAATTTGTTCTGGAATTCTATCGATCTGCACCTAATTTTAAGTGCAAACTTTCTCGATAGGTACTGAATTCGTAATTTTAGAGGTGGTTCAAGAGCCTCTGCAAATACAATTTCTCTCGGTGTTGATTTCATAATACCCAGGCAGATACGTAATGCTTTTAACTGTATGGCTTGCACTTTTTTATAATTTGTGTTGGAAGTTGAACCATAACAAATACAACCGTAGTCTAAGATTGCTCTTATATAGGCTCTATAAAAATCTAGCAGGATGTCTGTGTCTGAACCCCATTTTGCATTTGATATAATACGCAGGACATTGATTGCCTTATCACATTTTCTAACGATATTATTGATTTGTCCTGTCCATAATAACTTTTCATCCAGCAGAATTCCCAAATATTTACACTGCTGTACTCTTTTAATCTGATATGAAGTATTATTCATAATTTCTGGCAACTGAACTCTGTGACGAGTGAAAACAACAACGTTTGATTTCTTTTCATTTAGGGTAAATCCCCTTTCATCTATCCACATTTTTAATTTATACAATATATGTCTATATACCACTGCACATTCCTCTTGACTCTTCCTTTTTGCCACGATACACAAATCGTCAGCATATTGTATACACTGGATGTCGTCGTCAAACATACTATGAAGACTCCTTGTATAAATATTAAAAAGTATTGGGCTGAGTATTGATCCTTGCGGTATACCTTCGGATGTTAGCCTTGGACCATGAAGTTGATTTTTGTTGTCTCTTATGAAAATTTTTCGCTGTGTGTATAGTTGAGTTATGCTAAAGGCATTTGATTCTGAAAGACCAATCGATACTAGATCATTGAATAGAAGTTCTAGGTTGACTGCATCATAGGCACCTTTTAAATCAACAAAAACTGTCATTAAATATGCATTTTCGGAGAAACAGCATTGTATCTCGGTGACCAGTAACCCAATTGCTTCATTGGTGCCCATGCCCCGCCGGAAACCAAACTGATGTTGAGGAAAAATATTATTAGACTCACAATAATGCTCTAATCTAGTTTTAATTAATCTCTCGTATGTTTTTGTTGTGCAAGGCATAAGTGAGATGGGTCTGTATGAATTAGGTATATTAGTTGATTCGCCGAATTTGTGTAGTAGACATACGACTATTATTTTGGCTGACTCACTTACGTTTGCGGTCTCCCACCAGTAATTCATAATTTCCAGCAAATATTCCTTTGCTGAAAACGGCATTTGTTTTAGCATGTTGTATGTAATCCTGTCTATGCCAGGTGCTGCCTTTTTTGATTCGCTGATGGCCTGTTCTAATTCGTGAATTGAAAATTTTGAATTCATCAATTGACATCTCTTAGTCACAACTAATGGGCTTGGGGAAGGCTCCACCATAACACTGGGCGGGGCCAACTTTGTTATAGCTATTTCTATAAATTCTTCAGACATATGAGATACGGAAGGTTGCTTATTTATGTTGTTCATTTTACGTACAAATGACCATATATTGTTTATTGGTGTTTGTCTGTTTAATTTTGTGACATAACTTTTCCAGCAATCCTTACTTTTTTGTTTAAACAATCTCTTAGCTTGAGCTTCAATATTCTTATATTTTAAATAGTTTTCCATATTTGACTGTAATTTATAATCTTTCAATGCATTTTTTCTTTTGTGAAACATGTCAGAGCACTCAGTGTCCCACCAGATGGGCTTAGGGTTTGCAGCCCTGTTTGGTTTAACATGGGGAATGTTATTATCTGCAACACTACTAACTCATTCAATGAAACTATTGTACCTATTTGCCTCTGGTAACACTGACAGCTCCTCCATAGCAGTATCTAGATCAACCCGGAATGCATTCCAATCAGCTCCTGCTTCTTTCCATCTTTTATATGGACTCGTAGTGTATCTTTTAACCGAAACATTGACTTCAATTTTGATGAGATAGTGATCAGAACCAAGAGCCTCATCGAGAACATCCCAGCTTGTCTTACTTATTAGACTAGGTGAGATTATAGTTAAGTCCACCATCGAGGGGTTCTCTAATGGTGTAGTAACTTTTGTTGGACGGCAATCATTTATAATAGCTAAGTTTAAAAGTTCAGTAGCGTCAAAAATTGACCTACCGTCACTATTTATAGTTAGAGACCCCCAAGAGTAATGATGACAATTTAGATCGCCTCCAATAATGACATTTTTTGAATTAAAATTTTTTAAAGAAGTTAAGCCATTCTATAAAACTGAGAACAACATTAGGAGCCTTATAAACACTAACAACTACTATATCAAGGTCCACAAGATGTGCTGCACAAGCATCTATTTTACCGTTAGCCATGTCGCAAACATCAATTACTTTATATTTAATTGAATTAGAAATTAAAATGCCTACCCCTCCTGCTCTGCGCTCTAGCCTATCTTTTCGAATGAGGCTGTATCCCTTAAAACCAAAAGTTTTATGTTTATCTGGCTTGAGCCAGGTTTCATTTATTAAAATTATCTCTGCAATATTTTTATTTAAAAAATTCTGAAGGTTACTTTTATTTTTAATGATGGAACGTGCGTTCCATTGCAACACAGTTAAACCTTGCTTAATAGGTGTCGTCATCGCTAAAATCTAAAATTTTTGTTGGTAATTTATCAACGTTTTCCTTGTCAATCAAATTATCTAATTTTTTTTAAGTTTTTCAATAAATACGCTGCTACTAATGATTTCTTGTTTGTTTTGTTTTTCAGATAAAAGTTGCACTATATATTCCGTTATATTATCTAAGATATTTTGCTTGTAAGTAAGGAATTCTTCTCTGTATGGGTTCGGTGTCACTGGGGAAGAAGGTGCTTTACGCTTTTTACTTTGCTTAGGAGAGGAGTTAGAAGGAAAATTTGTATTAATTTTTTGTGGTTTTGGTTTTGAAATTAAAGGTATGGGTTTTGTAATACTAAAGTTTGTCACTGGTTGATGGTATTTAAGTGTTGGAAATGTGTCAGAGAAATTCGACAGAATATCAAATCTATTATTAACAGTAATATTTGAGTAAGAAGGATTTCTTTCCAGCTTTTCAGCCTCTTTAAATGAAATATTTTTGGCAGACATTATTTCCTTGATTTTTTTCTGTCTAATAAA
Organism: Tillus elongatus; assembly: GCA_964006375.1. Taxonomy (NCBI): domain Eukaryota; kingdom Metazoa; phylum Arthropoda; class Insecta; order Coleoptera; family Cleridae; genus Tillus; species Tillus elongatus. Next base: position 172,239,881 of record OZ023265.1, on the reverse strand, counting down.
ATGCGGACAATCTTTTGAAATGGTGGCATGGTCGTTATTCTTACAAAAAATACAATATGGGGCTGAATGATTACAAAATTGACCCTCAATAATTGGCTTAGAGCATTGTTTACATAGTTTTTCTTTGTTTTTACAAAGCTTAGCGGAGTGACCATACCTTAGACAGGTACTGCACTGAAGTACTGGATATATGTATTTTTCGACCTCGAAATTCACCCTATTGATACGAATAAAATTTGGAAGTGTATCTCCAAGAAAAGAAATAATAATGACTTGTCGATCCACAAGTTTTCTCTGACCGCTTTCATCTGTAATCCATTTCTTCATGCGCTTTACTTCTGTTACTTCTGTGTCGCATTCTATATTTTCCCGTAAGTATATTTCTGAAAAGAATGTATCGACAAACCTCACAACACCTTTTGTTTCTGTGAAAAATCTTGGAATATATGCAATCAGATTATTTTTTGAAATTTCTGTACTGTGTATTAAATTGTTTGCGGCAGTGTAATTGTTCATTATAACTTTTACTCTATTCTTTCCTATTGATTTAATGTCTATTATAGATTTATTAATATCCTTATCTAATTTCAAATAATGGCCGATCCTTATGGGATGCAATTTTCCCAGATTTCTGTCTACACTTTCTATATAGACGTAGTAATTAGGACCCTTATCTCGGCTACTATATTTATTATTAAAATCTATAAAAGAAAACTTACCATTTTTATCCATATTAACTGTGTTAATATTTTTATCTTTATCAGAGTTATTGTCTGTGTTATCTACCTGCATGTCGCCAGCTACGGACGGGAGAGAACTCCCGTCCGTATTGGTTCCCATCTTATTTCTTACCTTATGCCTTTAAATGCTATTAAAGTACCTATGATTTTTATTCTAATTAAAACGATTTTATTATAAGTAAGAAAAAGCACAATACGACACTATTTTTACAGTATTTCCTGCAAATATATACTTTCTTAAACTTATTTATTGACAACAGCGACTAAAACGATACGCACCGCACCAATTTACCGTCGAGACTGCCTTCAGAAAATGTTAAACTATAAGATAGCAAAGCTAAAAAACGCGATTAATATATACTATAGGATGCCTATGTAAACACAATGACTCTCTAAAAGATTAAATGCCTCGACGTGAATGACCGTTTTTGGCCTGTATGCAATCAATACTTCGCAGAGTCAGATGATTAAAAAAACCAATCTGATTTGCATAACTATTCTACATTTTTTACTTGTTTCTTTTTTTTTTTGGCACAAAAATACATTCCTTATTAAAGTTGGTGAAAAAACAATGTTAGATCTTGGTCTAAACGTAGGAAATTTGGACAGTTGTTCATATCATATTATAGTTAATAAAAAGAAAATGTTAAATGGATAATGCCGGACTCGAACCCGGACCGCCCGTATAACAAGCAGAAACACTGCCATTGGACCATCCACCGTATATGATAATTGTTTGTTTACCGGAATTTAAACAAACGGCAGCTGCGTCAGGAAATTTTATATAACTACCCAGTATCGGAAATTAAATATAAGTGACCAAATAGCAAATTGCAGAATTGATTATGACTCATTTCGCCGATCGCTGAAAGATATTCAAGTGTAGACTCTTTCGGTCTTAGATAACAATAAAATTTCACTAACAGCATGTAGTATCTGTTAATTATTTCTATAGTAAGACAAAATAATAATTTTAATGGCCTAGTTGCGATAATATAAGTGCTTCTTGTTTTTAAGTTTAAAGATAAAAAGAAACAAACTGCTTTAAAATCATTTCCATAGAAACCCCTGAGCCGATTTTGATTACAATATTTATTTTATTCTTTTGATCTTATACTCATATGAGACTTATTTGCGAATGAAAATGAAATACGTTTTGCAGTTTCATTATATTTTTACTGCGCCATCTTTTATAAAATAGGTAAACTATGGCTGGTGGCGACACGCCCTAACTTCAACAGAAATATTGACTATATAATTTACGAATGTCATATATCATATGTCAGTTTCATTTTCGTTTTTATTTGGAATCCAAAAGATCTGAAATTTAAGAAACGTATTCTTGGATACCTATTCTAGGCAATGAATGATTTTGAACAGATTCTGTGACAAAAAATCGTAAAATCATGGCAAAAACGTATTTTCATTACAAAAGCGATTAAAAACTACTTTATTGCCTTCCTTAAACATTGATCTTTCTATTATATTCTATATTTTTAGTGTAAAGCCTTAATTGAGACAGATAATTAAGCTACAAATATAGTGTATTTTAAACATTTTATTGAACCGCCCTCTTAACACTTCTTTGTGAACTAAGAACACTAAAATGATGTGAAATAGGCACTAAAATAAAAATTTACTTCAATTAACCTGTAGGCTATCGTTCCACTCGAACTTGACAACAAACAATGAGTCATCTGTTGTTGACTGACTGCATCAATGTTGACTGAGTTCATCAAATGTTCCGCTATCCGCTAATTCTCCATACATAAAGTACACATGACACACTCCGTCCTATATTACTTATAGTCTAAGGTCACATTGAATTATAATGGAGAACTAGGAATAAAGTTAGTCAATGGTTATTTGGTGGTATTATAGAAGCCTAAAATATAAAGTACAAGAATCTTTAGTATAGAAATTGACTAACATTCCTGAATAGTCACTACGTCGCTAGAGGTTACTGGCGTAGATCTCATTTTCTTTCAAATTTGTGGGATTACAGAATATGCTTTTATTTTTAGTAAAACCACAGCATAATAATTATTATGCTGTGGTAAAACTATGGGTACCTCTAGTAGAGGTATCGATAAGTAAAACGTCTAGCAACTAGCGACTATTTGACTAATGTGCAATGCTCTGTGATTATCTGGAAACTAAATAGGTTTTTTTAACATTACGTTCTACAGTTAAAATGACCCAAGTCTTATAAAATTTGTAGTTAGAACTTAGAATTGTTTGAAGAAACAAAAGTAATAAAGACTAAAATATCAATATTAGTGTCAAATGCATATGTACATGGAAATGGAGGCAGTGACAAAAATTGTGTGAAATGATAACTGATAACTAACAAAATTTTACTAATGCCTTGAGATGAGCGCGAATTTGGGTCCCTAGAACCCGAAACAAAGGCCCGTTAAAAATTATATATATATATATATATATATATATATATATATATATATATATATATATATATATATATATATATATATATATGTATGTATGTATGTATGTATGTATGTAGGTATCCGAGTGATAATTCAAAAAATACTAAACTGATTTCAATCAAACTTGTCAAAAGTCTTATTTGGGTGAAAACTGAGGTCGAGTTCGTTAATCAGCCTTTATGCTCAAGTTTTTCCGGTGGAAAATCGGGGAAAACTTTTTGAAAACGCTATATTTTTGTAAGTATCAAAGTGAATTTTAAGTAATTTGGTACAAATATTTAGAGTTTTGTCTAAATTAAAAAAAGAATACCAAAGACATGCGTTGAAATGACTTAGTGGTTAAAGTCAAATGCCTGACAGACAGAGTAGTTAACTGCCAGGCGTAGATTGATTCATACAACAGGTATAAACCATACATCAACGGTAACCAAACTAAATATATCCCAGACAAAAAACATACTACCCAAACCAACGATCGTGAAATCTTGGCCGCAATTATGGAAAATGACAGGCCACATGAAATTAAAAATTTGCCGAGTGATTGTTATTTAACTGGGGGCTTCAATGACTTATTAAAAGCCACTATATTTGTAGCTTTATGAACGGCCTCAAATACATTTTTAGCGCAGCAGAGATATATTATGCTGCCGTATAATATAGTAAAAATGTACACAAAATCAAGTCAAATATCTATAAAAATGATTCCCAAATAGTTTCTTTTACGCTGAAACTTAAACATAAGATGTCATATAAGACCAAAACAGTCGTGGGATGTGTTTCAATGGTAATTCTACTAATTCTGTAATTAAATACGTATACTCTGAATATAATAACCCGGGCATGAAGCCGATCTAAAGTATTACGCAAATAAAACGTTAGTGAAAGTATCCATAGATGGCGCCGGGCACATCGCCCTTGCCTCCTAAGCAGAACGTTACGCGATTGAATCCAGCTTGATGAATGTATGTTTTTTTATGTTTTATTTTGACATTTGGAGAGACCTCGTGCACAGATTTCATACGTTTTTGAACAAGATCTCATTTTTGTTTAAAATGCCTGAATAAGTTTGTCACCTTTGAGTTTGAAAATATAATTTTGTTATTGTTGATATTGAAAAAACAGGTTTGATTACACGAAATTATACTGGCGATTAATAAGGAAAAAATAACTGCAACGTTTATAATTTAGCAGATACTTTACTTTTCTAAATACGAATTAAGTTTCCTTCTGGAAATCTTTTGTATAACTTTAATGAAATTTGTAATACAAGTTTCTTTTAAAGAACCTTACACTATCTACAGATATAACGAAATTTAATACTTTATAGCTTCATAGAAAATTGAGTTTTGGGAATTTTTCTCGAAAGGAGTTAGAACGCAAGATTTTTTTGATAATAGAGAGATATCGATGGTAACACTTTCGAAAGAATTCATCAAATGTTCGCGTACTAGGACCTCTAAAATCGATCATCAAGGTCTGTGTAAGTTTAAAGTATTAATTTTACTAATATGCCCTATAATAATAGTGTACAATTCTTATGAAAATTCGCTACTCTAACTCACTTGCTGCGTCCCGAAATTTGTTTCTTAATGATTAGGTCTTCTGGTAGTGTAATTTTATTCATTTAAGTGAATTCGAAAGGGGGCGCATTGTTGGCATGCGGGAAGCCGGTTTTTCAATCAGCAAATTTTCGACCTCATAGGGCGCACTATGTGAACAGTGTTATAGTGTTGATCTAGGTGGTCTGAAGAAGGAATCCATCACCCTCGTCATGGATCCGGACGACCTCCAGCAATTTCAGCACGGGAAGATCGTCATTTGACAAAGCTTTTGGGCTTCGTTCGTATAGACGATTTTTATGTCTCCCACTGAGACCTCGACATCGTGATGCTCGTGTTGAGTGGTGTAACGGCAAATCAAATTGGGATGGTGAATGGAATCGTGTTGTGTTCACTGACGACTCCCGATTCTGTCTTTGGGTCCACGATGGTTGCAGAACAGTAAGACGATGACGTGCAGAACGCAGAAATTTAGAATTTGTCGTGGAACGGCATACTGCCATTACATGGGGGGAGGGGGTGATGGTATGGGGCGCGATAACATACGGTACCAGGTCACCTTTAGCTTTTATATACAGAAATTTGAATGCAAATGATTACACGCGGAGCGTACTGCAACCTGTTTCACTTCCATACCCATGAGGGTTAATTCAACCCCATTTCCAACAAGACAACTCACGTGCTCATACAGCAAGGGCTATGACAAGGTTTTTACCAGAAAATAACGCAACCCTGCTTCCATGGCCTTCTCGCGCTATAGACTTGTCACCAATTTAACATGTGTGGGATGAGATTGGCAATCGACTGGGTAATTTTCCCCAACCACCAAATGACTTAGTTGACCTTCGTCACCGAATATAAGAAGCCTGGGATGACATTTCTCAGGATACGATAAACCATTTAATTTCAAACATGCGTTGAAGGGTCATCGGATGCATAACAAACCGCGGCGGACCCACTCATTAAATAATAATATTTTAATATTTTTGTTTGAAAATGTAATCATTTTTAGCGAATTTAAAAAAAAATCGCTTATGGGGAGATCTGTGTTTATATATATATATATATATATATATATATATATATATATATATATATATATATATATATATATATATATATATATATATATATATATATATATATATATATATATCCGACCGATAACTCAAAAAATAATAAATAATGAACCGATCTTGATAAAATTTGCAGAGTACCTTCTTTTTGCAAGTGGCTTGGATAAGTTCGTTATCCAGGAAAATAGGACTAGGTTCTCCTGGAAAATTTTGTGTTTTTTTTATAAAAAAAATTCATATCTCCGGAAATAACAAACTAAGGGCAATCAAATTGGTACGCGTATTTGTATTATAAAGAGTGAACTCTGTACCAAAATTTAGCTCCCTAGCTTTAAAGACAAAGAAGTTATGGGCAGCAACAAATTTTGGAGTTTTCCTCAAAACGTCAAACTCGCAATTTTAAATGTCAAAATTGGCAATGTTTAGGCTAAGTATGTGAAACAAATACCGCTTGTGAAAAGAAAATGTTGCAAGAAGAGTGTTCTGCAAACCCTTAAGTTTCAGATTCAACCGTCATTGCCCTTCATTTTACTAAAATATTTACAGAATATCCATTTCAAATAGACCCTTTCTCTGATGCTTTGGCTGTCAGTTTAGTTAAGTTTGGTGGCTTTTTTTGGATATTTATTTGTAGGTTTAGTGAAGTTTATGGTTTAACGGTCTATAATTTTTTTAGCTAATTATCGTAGAACAAATTTGTTAATGCATTTTTGCATTTTTTATCGAAATATGATGCGTTTATAAGAAAAAAAATCTGGACGCAGTAAGTGCGTTTTGGTAGCGAATTTTCGGTAAATTTGCAGATTAGCTCCCGAACGCTTTTCAAAAAACTGTTTTTAGAAACCTGCCTAGGCCCCCCCTGGATCCACAAAACCCAAGAAAAATTTCTTGTTCACACCCCCCAAGGAAGTTACGGGACCAGGAGTGAATAGGGGTGCATAATTTTTTTTAGCTAATTTTTCTTGAACAAATTCGTTAATGCATTTGTGCATTTTTTATCGAAATATGATGCGTTTGTAAGAAAAAATCTGGACGCAGTAAGTGCGTTTTGGTAGCCAATTTTCGGTAAATTTGCAGTTTAGCTTCCGAACTCTGTTCAAAAACTGTTTTCAGAAACCTGCCTAGGGCCCCCCTGAAGCCACAAACCCCAAGAAAAAATTCTTGTTCACACCCCCCAAGGAAGTTACGGGACCAGGAGTGAGTAGGGGGGCATTATTTTTTTAAAGCTAAATTTCATAGAACAAATTCGTTAATGCATTTTTGCATTTTTTGTCGAAATGTTATGCGTTTGTAAGAAAAAAATCTGGACGCAGTAAGTGCGTTTTGGTAGCGAATTTTCGGTAAATTTGCAGTTTAGCTCCCGAACGCTTTTCAAAAAACTGTTTTCAGAAACCTGCCTAGGCCCCCACCCCCTGGATCCACAAACCCCAAGGAAAATTTCTTGTTCACACTTCCCAAGGAAGTTACGGGACCAGGAGTGAGTAGGGGTGTACAATTTTTTTAAAGCTAATTTTCGTAGAACAAATTCGTTAATGCATTTTTGCATTTTTTATCGAAATATGATGCGTTTGTAAAAAAAAATTTGGACGCAGTAAGTGCGTTTTGGTAGCGAATTTTCGGTAAATTTGCAGTTTATCTCCCGAACGTTTTTCAAAAAACTGTTTTCAGAAACCTGCTCCATTTCCCCCCATGGATCCACAAACCCCAAGAAAAATTTCTTCTTCACACCCCCCAAGGAACTTACGGGACCAGGAGTGATAGGGGTGCTGGACGGGGTACGTAGTAAAAAGGAAACGAGCAGAAAATTCGAATAAAGCGGGCTTGAAAGCTGTCTTTTTCACATCTTGAAGCCATATCTCCCTTAAACCCTGCCTACCAAGCACATCACCCCTATTCACTCCCAGTCCCATAATTTCCTTGGGGGTGTGAAGAAGAAATTTTTCTTGTGGTTTGTGAATCCAGGTGGGGGTCCTAGTAATGTTTCTGAAAGCAATTTGTTCAAAAGCGTTCGGGAGCTAATCTGCAAATTTACCGAATTTTCAATAAATCCTTCAAATTTCAATAACTCAATTTGCTATTAACGTAAGCTTTGTTGGATAGAAAACCATCATTTAAGTTTATTTTCGGAAAATTTTTGTATATTTTCAAACCATAAGTAATTTTGATAAAATATAGTACATTGTTTCTACTACATAGGCTATATCGGTAATCAGATTGATGACTGCTCGCATTTGCTATTAAAAACAGTTTTATGGAAATTCACTTCCATAACACACTTGCTGCATCTAGACTTTTGAAAAATGTTTATATATTTTCAAACAATAAATTTATTTCAATGAAATATGGTACATTGTTTCTACTATATAGGCAACCAAGTTTGATGCCTGCTTTCATCAAAGAAAGACATTTGCTATTAAAAACATTTTAAAAAAAATTCGCTACCATAACGCACTTGCTGCGTCCAGAGATTTTAAAGTTTGATTAAACACACATTACTTACAAATTGTATTAATATAAATCAACTCTTGCTGGGTGTTCGGATATTTTTGAAAGTCATAAAGAACAAACTTACTTACTTTATTCAATCGTTGACTCACCCTGTAGTTTCATAAGAAAAGCTCATATTCTAAATCTTACTTTCCTAAATATTAAATGAAACAGCGGTAAGGAAGACGTGGGAGGTAGGTGTTTCGTGCGCATCTAACCGTTTATTTTTAGGTCCCTTCTTGACTTGACACGCTGTATCTATGTATTTTATTGTTCAATGAACTACCAGTTTTATCAAAATTATTTTTATCGGAAAGAACTCAATCAAATAGAATTGTTGTCACAAAAACGGACGAGTTATCTTAACAAACTCACCAATAATAATGATCGCGTTTTCAGCGCCAGGATGTGTGACTGTGCGTGCGTGACAGTTGTAACCCAGCAAATTTTATATTAGGAACACTGAAATTGTTTTGTAGCTGCGCTCAAGTTTTTTCGTGTATATCTAAACGAATTTGGGAGAAAACGTATGCCGTGTTGAGAACCCATTCAGACTAAAATGTTAAAAGGTTAATTACATTAGGGAGATCGGTTTTATTTCTCTGTAACACGTTACCTGATCTGCGGAACATAGAATTAGCATCCCTGCTCAACTTGACTTATTGTATACCTTAAATAAATATTATCCGAACATCGAATATGTGTTACATTTAATCAAATACTTTAAAAGATAAAAAACCAGATGAAACATTTACGTCTGCACAGTTTTACACATTCAATTCGTTTTTTGTTGTTGCCCTTACTTGGTGAAACTGGTCCATACTACATACAGACCTGGATACTACTTTTCTGGCTTAGTAGTAGTATCAGTGGTGGGGAGGCCAACGCCAAGCAAGTAGGCCACAATGGGCCCTTTTTGCCAACCCTAGCAACTCAGCAACCATGCTCTACTCTTCCTCGGTTCCGTCGCCAAACCGCCTCGACCTCGAGATGAAGGCCGTGACGGTCTTCAATTGGACGGTACTTACCTGATTCCTCTGCAGAGGCCTCGATCCGAACAATTCTGTTCGAAGACTCCCAAAAGCCTCGCATTCACACAGGTAGTGGTAGGACGTTTCTTCATCCTAGCCGCATTCCTGACAAATGGGATCCCTCTCTACGCCTATCAATGTGAGGTGTCTTCTAAGGGCGCTGTGGCCTGTCAGCACCCCGAGGATGCGGCGAAGCGTAGGTCGACTCCTTCCGAGTAGCCAGACAGTTTTATCTCTGTCCGGCCCATCCACGAAGTCCCTCGCCTGCCTTCAGCCACCAACCGACCCCCAGTGCTTCTCTATTGCTTCCTCGGTCCACCTGTCTAAGGCGACAGAGACTGTCTTCCTACTTACGCCTATCGCAGGCTCCGGGCCACAGAACGGCCGACGGGAACCGAGTCTTGCGAGATTATTCGCCACCTCATTCCCCGCTACGCCACAGTTGCACCTCCTTCGTCCTGGCTAGTCCTCTGAGGGCGTCAGCGCACTCCTGAACCAGTGTTGACCTGATTTTGGCTGCGCAAACTGCCGGGAGGACCGAGCAGATGTACACACATTTCTCGGGACTCCTCTTCACATCCTGTGTATTGGCCACAGACAGGATAGCATACACCTCTGTTTCGAATGCCGTGGTATATGCGCCAAGAGCATAGCTCTCGCGCACACCCAGGCCTTCGATGTATATTCCAGCTCCGGAGGATTGTTGGTCCTCCAGCCACGATCCGTCGGTGAAACAGACCAGGCTTGCGGGCTGGAATGCAACCTCATTTTCCCTCCACTGATCCCTACTGGGGGTCCTGAGAGTGTATGGCCTAGTCAACCTAATATCGTCCTCGGCATCCCTCACCTTTATGGCGGAAATCGGAATTTCCTTTTCCACCTCCTTGGCGACTCTTGCATGCCCTATTAATGCTCCCTCTCCGCACCAGTTTCCTGAGTCTCGCATTCTAAGATGCGACGCCATAGCCTCCCTTCTGATACAAATGGGAAGCGGTGGCAGCATCAACAGGACCTCTAGCGCGGCTGAGGGTGGCGTCCTTATAGCGCCTGTGATACCCAGCATTGCCAGCCTTTGGAGTTTGGCCAGCTTCCTGCTGGTCTTTTCTGGCTTAACTGCTGGTTTTCGTTTTTGTAGATGAAGGACGTGATGATTTCGTTCTTCTGTCTGAGGATGCTGTCAAGCAGCGAAACCGGTTTTAGAAACGTTGAAGAACATCCTAGAACATCTAGAATTCAGAAGGGCCAGTTGCTCCAGTTAGCTTACGCGCTGGCTAGAACCTTTATCTACAAAAACGAAAACCAGTGAAGCCAGAGAAGTAGTCTCCAAGTCTGTATGTAGTTTATACATCACAATTTTTAGTGAATTTTTATTTTAAAAAAATCACTGATAGAGAGGTATCGATGGTGAGACTTTGCAAAAATTTTTTCAAATGAGAGCGATTTAGGACCCCTAGATCCCATATCCGGGGTCAGTTCCAATATGTATATAAATATATATATATATATATATATATATATATATATATATATATATATATATATATATATATATATATATATATATATATATATATATATATACAGGGTCGCTGATAAGTCTGGAAACGGTCGATTATCCGGGAAAATATACAAGGTGTCGAAAAAAGTTTTATACAAAAGTTTTTGGGTTCTTCAATGTCTACTAGGCGGTAATAATTTCATTTATACAGGGTTGGTCATACAGGCGTGGCACACCAATATTAATTTTTTTTTAATGGAACACCCTATATATTATTCGATATTTCAACCCTTCTCTTAATTTTGAGCAACATTTATGAGAAGCATAATGTACCTAAACTCAATCGTTTCCGGGTAAAAAAATAAATAAAAATAAACGCTACTGTTTTTAAAATCTATTGGATGAAGAACAAAAATAAATGAAAAGTAGAATATCTCTTGAAAACAATCTGTGAGTGTGAAAAGAACCGGTTGCGATGTTTTTAACATTGTTTGGAATCCCAAGATAAGATAAGATGCCCATAAGAAACGCAGTATTATTCTTTTGTTTTAAAATGTTTCCAGGGCAACGAATGTCAAACATTCATTCAGTGTCAACAGTTTTGAAACATTAGTAATTTAGTGTCAACAGTTTTTGTGCAAAATGGCAAGTTTAAGTGAAACCGAACGTATCGAAATTTTAATGATGATAGGGTACGGTGATAGAACACGAAGTTTTGCTCAAGTGGTGATTATGTTCAATGAGTTGCATCCTGAGCGGGAATCGATCTCCAAATCCACAGTTTCGAAAACTTTGCATCGTTTTCACGAAACTGGCGGTATCAAGGATAAACCTAGAACTGGAAGGCCAGTAACCGTTACAAATGAAGAAAATTCTTTGAATGTAATATTGGATGTGGTGGAAAATCCGAAAACTTCGGCACAGCAATTGGCTTTAAATCACAATATGAGTCGATATTCAATTCAAAAGATTACGAAGCGGGAAAAGTTCCGTCCATATAAAATTCATTTATTGCAAGAACTGAGTGAAGACGATTTTGATCGCAGAATCGAGTTCTGTGAACTTATTATGGAGAAGTTACGCCAAAATTTTAACTTTGCCAACCACATTTTGTTTTCCGACGAATCTACATTTTGTTTGAATGGACAAGTCAACCGACACAACTGTAGGTACTGGTCAGACGAAAACCCACATTGGATGGAACAAATTCACACCCAAAGACCGCAAAAAGTAAATGTTTGGTGTGCTATTATTGGTGGACATATCATAGGACCTTATTTTATACACGGTAATTTGAACTCTGCTCGATATTTGACACTTTTGCAAGAATCAATTGTTCCCGACGTTAGTCGATTATTTCCGAACAATAACGACCCAAATCTACCAGCGGAAGAAATATGGTTTCAGCAGGATGGGGCACCCCCTTATTTTGGAATTGAGGTACGGGAATATCTGAATCAAACCTTTCCTGGCAGATGGATAGGGCGCAGGGGAACTATTGAATGGCCAGCTAGGTCTCCCGACATGACGCCGCTTGACTTTTTTTTGTGGGGTCATGTAAAAAATTTAATTTACCAAAATAGACCGCAGAATATTGAAGAGTTGCAAGCAAGGATTGTGCATGAAATTAATAACATTCCTCAAAACGCTCTTGTAAATGCAGTGCAATGTTTTGTTAAGCGAATTCATTATTGTCAGGAGGTCAATGGAGAACACTTTGAACATCTTATAAAATAGGATTTCAAACAATGTTAAAAACATCGCAACCGGTTCTTTTCACACTCACAGATTGTTTTCAAGAGATATTCTACTTTTCATTTATTTTTGTTCTTCATCCAATAGATTTTAAAAACAATAGCGTTTATTTTTATTTATTTTTTTACCCGGAAACGACTGAGTTTATGTACATCATGCTTCTGATAAATGTTGCTCAAAATTAAGAGAAGGATTGAAATATCGAATAATATATAGGGTGTTCCATTAAAAAAAATTAATATTGGTGTGCCACGCCTGTATGACCAACCCTGTATAAATGAAATTATCACCGCCTAGTAGACATTGAAGAACCCAAAAACTTTTGTATAAAACTTTTTTCGACACCTTGTATATTTTCCCGGATAATCGACCGTTTCCAGACTTATCAGCGACCCTGTATATATATATATATATATATATATATATATATATATATATATATATATATATATATATATATATATATATATATATATATGTCTGATAACTCAAAAAATAATTAACCGATTTCAATGAAACTCGGCAAGTGCCTTTCCTTTATAATGGCTTGGACGAGTTCGTTATCCAGGAAAATCGGACGGGTATTTCCGGAAAAATTTTGAGTTTTCTTTCAAAAAAAATTTTTTTTCTCCGAAAATAACAAAGCTGTTTTAATGAAATTTACTATATATGTTGCCTTGGGAGAGACCTTACTAAGTACCAAAATTCAACTTTCTCAGTTTATAAAAAATTGAGTTATTCAAATTTTAAATTTTCTTTCGAAAAATTTTTTTTTCTCAAAAAATTACAAATTTATTTTAATGAAGTTCGGTGGATATCTTGCCCTAGGAAATACCTTACAACATACCAAAATTAAACTTTCTAAGTTTATAGAAAACTGAGTTATTCAAATGAAGCATTAAAAAAAATCACTACCATAACGCACTTGCTGCGTCCAGAGTTTTTTTCATATGCAGCCAACTTTATGGCGAACAGTAGGTATATAATATTTTGTGTTTATTAGAGCTGTTAAGAGAACACAGTTCCTAGTTACGACCGAGATGGCGTTATTGTAATATATCTCACGATGCCGGAGATACAACAGAACCTTTCATTAATTATACCATACTCTTATAGTAGGTAAATAACAAGAAGCCTGGACGCAGCAAGTGCGTTATGGTAGTGAATTTTCATAGAAATGATCTGGCACAAAATATTTTATAACTTTTTTTTCTTATAACATAGAAATCTAAATTTTGGTGTATAGTTTACTTTTTATATCGTAAACCTACCTACCAAATTTGGTTATCATAGATTTTTTATTTTTTAAGATAATTTTTTTTTTCTAATGAAAACTCAAAATTTTCCCAAAAAACCTCGTCCGATTTTTTTTATTAACAAACTTGTCAAAGCCATTTACAAAAGGAAGGTACGTGCCAAATTTTATCAAAATCGGCCTATTATTCTTTGAGATAAAAATTTTTTTCGAATGAAAACTCAAAATTTTCCCAAAAAACCTCGTCCGATTTTCCTGACTAACAAACTTGTCAAAGCTATTTACAAAAGAAAGGTACATGCCAAATTTTATTAAAATCGGCTAATTACTTTTTGAGATAAGAATTTTTTTCTAATGAAAACTCAAAATTTTCCCGGAAAACCTCGTCCGATTTTCCTGACTAACGAACTTATCCAAGCTATTTACAAAAGAAAAGTACATGCCAAATTTTATCAAAATCGGCCCATTATTTTTTGAGTTATCGGTGTGATACATATATATATATATATATATATATATATATATATATATATATATATATATATATATATATATATATATATATATATATATATATATATATATATATATATATATATATAAACATATAAAAATTGAAACTGACCCTGGATATGGGTTCTAGGGGTCCGAGATCGCGCTCATTTGAAGAAATTTTTTCAAAATTCAAAAGTCGAGATCTCCTCATTAGTGAATTTTTTCTAAGAAAATTCACTAAAAGGCAGTGAACTCTTTTCATTTAAATAATTACCCCAATATATTAGGCTTTCTTTTGAGTTAACATTTTGGCTGAAAGTACGAAATATGTGTTTATATTTCTAGATCATCAAATAATTATATTCATTCTCTTTTTGACCTACAAAGTGAATGAAAAATAAAATCTCTATTCCCTTTGCTGTAATATTTTTCTTCTTTATTCGCTTTTCACTTCATGAGGGTACAATATTCAAGTCTATTTCAAACGGAATAATTAATATTTTTATATTTTCCCAGTATTATGTCACATAACATATATTGCTCTTCGCAGAGGATTTTCTGTATATATACACACGTTAAACATCCAGTATATATTTTCTCAAGTGCGGCTTCATCATCAATATGATCATCTACATCATCATAGTCGGAAGGAGATGTGTGTTTTGTTTCTAGAACATATCGCAAAGATCCAAGCCAGTATAAAACTAAAACCCGGTGGGAACTATAAATGCAACAAAGGGCATTGTTTGTTAAGTACAATTCATCACAATACAGTTTTTAGACCTGACGATCGTTTCGCTAACAAAGTTAGCGTCATCAGAGAGATGAATAAATTAAATGAATAAAGGCTAGAACTAATATTTATATGTTAGTTGCCAAACAGTTGCGAAGAGCGTTCTCTAGGAAGGTATACAGACAGACCCCCACTGTTGAGTCTTAAATCCCTGTGATTAACACTGCATACCTGCCTTTGTTGTGTTAAGGACACGCTGGCTATTACGATAACAGTTCGAACAATGGAGTCATTAGAACCGGTGCTGCTCTATTTATCGAAGCATTTTTGTTCAAATTTCTAACTATATACATATATATATATATATATATATATATATATATATATATATATATATATATATATATATATATATATATATATTATTTCAACATCACACCACGAGGGCTTACAGCCTAAATACTATCGTACCGTGGGTGTCGACAAGAGGCAACTTGTTAATTCTGGACTTGAAGGTTTGGAGGTTCGGAGGAGAAGGAAAAACAAGTGCCGGCAAGGAATTCCACAAATTGAAAGTTCTCGGGACAAAGGAGCCGGCATAACAAGATGTTCTATGTCTGGTGACCTGGACAGTAAAAGGGTGCATTTGCTCTGTTCCCCTGGTAGATCTGTTGAGCGCAGGTGGAGGAACTATTGAAGAAAGCTCCTCTGAGCAGTGCCCGTGCAGGTATCTATAAAAGAGAGAGAAAGGTTACCAACGGCACGTCGGTGGGCAAGAGATGGCACCCTTTGGGCGAGGGTAGGGTCACCGAAGACGTATAGCTTTCTTCTGAATGGAGTCCAGGATAGCGAGTGTAGCAGCGGCAGCGGCACCCCAGATGTGGGAGCAGTATTCGAGGTTTGGTCTTATTTGTGAAGTATATAGAGATATAGAGATTAGCTGGTGAAAAGTATTTGCGAGCTCGGAAGAGGAAACCTAATTTCTTAGCAGCCGCTTTTGCAATTGATGTGACATGTTGGTGCCAATTGAGATTTCGATCCACAGAAATGCCAACAAGTGAAAAGGACTCATTACTTTGAATAACTTGGTTGTTCATTGTGAAGGGTCTAGGGCTGGTGTATCTCTTATGAGAAAGAACGCAAGACTGAGATTTGGTGGGGTTGAATTGTACAAGATTTCTACTTCCTCAGTATAATAATTTTTGGAGATCCACGGAGACAGAACCCTCCATAAGTCTGCGATCCTCATCTAATTGGGCTAAAGAGACAGGCTTAGAATATTGTATATTTGAGTGGAGGGTGCTGTCGTACGCGTAACTGTGAACTGGGTTGGATGTGCTAGAGAGGAAGTCATTGATGTGGAGAAGAAACAAAGTAGTGGGTAAAGCTGAACCTTGAGGAACTCCTGCATGAATTGGATACAGTTTAGAGGGATGGCCATCCACGACAACGGAAATGCTCCGGTTAGAGATGAAATCTGCTGTCCAGGTACATAGTTTTGGTTGTAGGCCATAGGCCGGAAGTTTATTAAGCAGCGCTGCGAGCCAAACCTCGTCGAATGCTTTGGATATGTCTAGAGCGACAATCTGGAATTAACCGTGTAGTTCCATAGACTTGTTGTGAGTGGGTGACAAAGAAAATGAGGTCGGCAGTTGATCTGCGCTGACGGAATTAATACTGCCTGTCGTGGATTAGACTGTGTTTTTCAAGAAATTTGAGTAATTCGGTGTTTATATACTTTTCCATCACTTTAGAGACGACTGAAAGGAGAGAAATAGGCCTGTAGTTGCTAGGAAGCGCTTTGGATCCTTTCTTGGGGACGGGTTGTACTCGAGCAGTTTTCCAGTTACTAGGGAATATGCCTCTATTGTAAGATGTCTGAAACAGACGAGTCAGGACAGGAGCAAGTTCTGGTGCGCATTTTTTTTAGAACAATTTCCGGGATATCCTCAAGGCCGGAGGATTTTCTGGTATTAAGTCAAGAGAGCATCTTTCTTACCTTTTTAGTTTTGAAAATGATATCAGTCATTTTATGCTCAACATTGGGGACTGTTGGTGGTTGAACATTTGGAGGTGGGTTGAGAGTAGAATTGCCGGCTAACAACGAGGCAAAAAGTTCAGCCTTGCCCAGGGCGGTGGAAACAATTTAATCCCCTTAAACAATAGGTGGGAACGTGCTCTTGCAGAAACTATTCCTAATAGATTTAGCAAGTGTCCAGAAGGGTTTGCTGCCGTTGGAGCTTGAGAGGACCTTGTTTTTGATGTGGTTATTAAACGAGTTTTTTTGCCTCAGAAAGAATGCGGACATAGCGGTTTCTTTGTCGTTAAATGCTTGACGGTTTTCTTGACTGGGATTGTGTAGAAGCGTTTTGTGAGCTTTGACCTTTTCAAGTCTGGCCTTGTCACAGGATTAAGAGAACCAGGGCTTTTGAGTGGCTGAAGAGGCTTTCTGTGTACGTGGAATAACTAAGTGAGTGGTGAACGTGTCGCCACCTAGTTGCGGAACCAAGTAGTATGTTGTCACGCTAGCTCCAAATAACACAAAGTGTTAAAAAAATAGAGACTGTATACAACCAACTAATAATTTTAGAAAATTGTCAGCCCAGGCCCATTTCTACCCTAATATAGGGACAAAGTATATAATTGCCTGCCAGCTTGGGTAATTTCGGTGACCTTTTGTGAGATATCAGAGAGGTCAGGATGAGAGAAGCAGACAGACGCCAATGGAAATGAAGAACAGTAATCCCGCATTTCGTCCCAGTTCGCGGAGTTTTAGTGCCAAACGATACGTATGTGTGATGACTGTGTGACCTCGGGTTACATTGCGCAGGAAGCAGTGACCATGCCGTGGTCTGAGCGACCAAGGGGGGCGGTGACTGATATCTTATAGCATTCAGGTTTTGTAGTAAGAAGGAGATCCAAGGGATGTGAGCTGTGTGTTGGGATGCGAGGAAAGTAAGTAGGTTGCTGAACCATATTGGCTAAAGAATTGCTGTCTGCAAAGGCCTCCGCTGCTCTCTCTTGTGGAGCGGTTTTTGAAGATCCTAGCCATTCCTTATTATGGACATATATATATATATATATATATATATATATATATATATATATATATATATATATATATATATATATATATATATACGTTCGTAAGCATTTAGCTGGCGTGACTGCTGATTAACTAACGTCGTAGATTCCGCTAACATTTTCTTTGTTTAATATTTATTGAGTAGTTTGTCCACTAAGCAGACAGAGTAACCATTATACTTAGCTACATTTTTTATATATTCAAGTTCTCTGTTGTATCAGGGAAACTGTATTAATCTATGAACTAGAAAATTCAAACTAGCTATTTTTTGTGAAAAACGATGGTGTGAGTCAATTGAAATCTAACTCACAGTCGTGGTTTTCTTTCTGTGAATGTCAACATCTAAAGTGTCTCTTTTTTTAATGACTAATACATCAATAACAGGTAATTTGTGATTAATTTATATTTCATGCGTGAATTCAATGAAATCAAATTTATCGTTTAATTTGGCAATAAAATCATCTACTTTGCATACATTTGTATTAAATACTGCGAAAACATCGTCCACATAACAAATCATACTCTAGGAAAATAGTCACTTTCATTTGCTAGGTCTGTTTGAAATCTACCTATGAAAAGGTGTGAAATGAATGGTAAAAGGGGGTTGTCCATTGCTGTATCATGGGTTTGTTCAGAAAATTCATTATTAAATTGAAAAATATTCTGATTCATGCAAAGATTTGTTAAATTTATATATTCTTTGCAGACCTCTTCATCTATGTTGTTCATTTTTAACAAATGGTCTAAATACGCTTGCGTTTCTTCTTTGGGAACACTGGGAAACAACGAGGTCATATCAAATGCTATTAAAACCTCGCCTTCAATCAACTTAATATTTTTAACTTCATCAATAAATTCAAGTGAATTTGAGACTGACAAACTTTTTTGTTTAATGGGCACGCCTTTAAATTTGTTTGTTAACCATTTCGCTATATTGTATGTCGGGGAATCTATAGCTGAAACAATAGGTCTCACCGATTTTACGGGTTTATGGATTTTCGGGAGATAATAGTTTTAGGAATTTTAGGATTTGAAACTTGTAACTTTTTTCATAACGCTTTTGTATAAGGTCCTGATTCTATTGCGTTATATACTTTATCTTTATATTTATAAAGATAGAGTATAACACAGTAGAATCAGGACCGTATAAAAACTAAATAGAAACCCTCTACCAAAAATGATATCCGAGAGAGATTCCATAGAACTTGAATATATTAAAAATGTAGCTAAGTATAATGGTTACTCTGTCTGCTTAGTAGAGAAACTAGTCAATAAACATAAAACAAAGAAAATGTTAGCGGAATCTACGATTTTCAGAAAAGATAAACCAGACAAAACCGTAGTCTGTTTACCATTTGAACCGCGAATTACGAGAGAATATAATGTACAATAATACCATTATAATATATATATATATATATATATATATATATATATATATATATATATATATATATATATATATATATAATATCATTGTTAAGAAAGCCAATTTGCAGCTAACATTTTCTACAAAAAATACATTAAAAAACTTGCCAGGTAACCCAAAGGATAAAGATAAAACCACAGATGTGTCGGGACTCTGCGAAATAGGTTGTAAGGATTGTGAACTTTAATATGTTGGGCAAACTAAAATAACCATCGAAACTAGATTTAAAGAACATTTACCGTAACTGAAATATGACACTGTTGCCAAATTATGTATTGCTCAGCAGATTTGGGATAATACTCATAATGTAGATAAAGAAAATCTCAAGTTAATCAAAAATGTCAGGCAGTCGCGTCAGCTAGATGTGTACGAAAGTATAGATATCTCGTTATAAACCCGAATAAAAATATTTCAATGAATAGAGTAGGGCCGGTCTTTGTGGTTCATTGTTCGAACTATTATCTTAATAATCAACGTGTCCTTCTTAGAAGGAATATTTGATAACGACGCACAGTATAACAAAGGCAGTTATGGAGTTTTAATTACAGGGATTTAAGGCTAAACAATGGGGTTCTGTCTGTATGCCGTCGCAACTGCTTGGCAACTAACATATTAATAGTAGTTATAGTCTTTATTCACTTAGTTTATTCATCCCTCTGATGATGTTAACTTTGTTAGTGAAGCGATCGTCAGGTCTAAAAGCTGTATATGCTCTTCAATATGTACACTAGTAGTATCCATAATATCTGGAATAACCACACATTGCATACAATACGCAGATGATATTTGCATCTATACAATAGAAAAAAGTCTGGATGCAGCAAGTGCGTCATGGTAGCGAATTTTCGTAAAAAGGTTTTTAATGGCAAATATGTCTTGTTTTTAAAAGAAGGACATTTCGATTTATTCGACGAGTAATACAAAAAAAGCTCTCTGAATGCGTCATTCCCGTGGGGCTCCGCTATCCATGGATAAAAACGCCGTATCACAATTTGTGATGTGTTTGAAATATGTGCCAAAAACGTGAAAAGTTGCAAGACAATTGCAATAACTCAAAAACGATGAACGGTATCAATTTTTTTTCTTACAAACATGCATTATAATTTGATGGAAACACAAAAATGCAATAACATAAGTGGGTGTTCTATTAAAAAAAGAATGTGTGTATCACCAACGACTTATGGGCCATCCTGTGGTTGTCAAAATAGGTTAATAAGATGTAGCTCGAGATACCATATAATTAACGTATACACTTTTTTCTCATATCCTAACGGATATATTGAGCTTTACCGTAGAAATGCGTCACCCTGTATATGTGTAAACAGACAAAAACTGAAACTGACCCTGTATATAGGTTTTAGGGGTTCTAGTTCGCGCTCATTTGGAGAAATCTTTTTAAAATTCATAAGTCGCGGTCTTCTCAATAACGAATTTTTTCTACGAATATTTGAAATGGATTTTCCGAAAATATTTTAGTAAAATGAGGGACAATGATGGTTGAAGCTAAAGTTTAAGGCTTTGTAAAATACACTTTGTACGACATATCTTCCACATAATACGTATTTGTTTTAAATTCGTTGTCTGAAAATTGCAAATTTTGACGTTTCAAACCGCGACTTTACGTTTTTTTAAGAAGAAAAATGATATAATTTTAAAAACATATTTTCTCCTACTTCTTGACCTTCTTGCGTCAAGAAACCTTAACGATCGTGTGTAATATTCAGTTGGTTTTGTTAGCCACACAAACTATTTTGTTCTTGTGCTTTCCTCTGATCACCAGTGGCACCCAATTTTTTTTTCCTTAAAATGCCTATAAGTTTTTTTTTCTTTCAACTTAGAAATCTGAATTTCGGTACGTAGGGTAAGTTTGATAGTAGAAACGTACCAAATTTGGTAGTCATAGCTCATCTTAAAAAGTTATTTCTACAATCACAGGTAGCACATAAGTCGTTACTGATACAAATTTCTTTTTTTTTTTAATCAAATCAATCAAATCAAATCAAAATTTATTTGTAGTAAGGTGGAACTTATTACAAGAGTTTGGATGACTTAGCCTAACTAATTATTCTACAAAATCGCATCATTCTTATTGGGAAACCTGATACAATAGAAATTGACTCGTTACATATGGTTACAAAATAAAATTGAATAAAACTAAAACAAAACAACACGCGAAAATGCTATTTATCTTTCACAATTTGCAATCGTACAACAATTATAAAATGTAGGTGTATTACATCTTTAGCAAAAATAATTTAAGTAATGTGGCCGACCAATTTTTATTATAAAAACCCATCTCTCAATAAAAATCAAAACGAAAATATCTTATACAAAAAGCTAAATATAACTCTTCTGCTCTATATTTGGTTTGTGCCATATTTATCAAAGATCGAGTCATATTTAGGCCGCCCTCGTTCACTTATGCTTGAGAAATAACAAACAGACAACAAAGAAGCCAGATTTACTCAATCCTATTTGGAAGGGAGTTTCGTTCCTGCAACGATACAAATATGTTTCCTCACTTCCCCTTCTAAATACAGCGGCAACGAATTTACCCTGAATTTTATATTCATAAAACTGCATGCTTTTTTTACAACAACAGCCACTACATTTTTAACATATTCTTGGATATAAAAGTGAAAGGTATATTTAGGTGGAATATAGTGTTCTACAAGAAAATATGACACAATATTTATCTCTGGAGGAAACAGGCTTGTTTGTGTTATTCATTTTTATTGCACACATAACAAAGAGTGTGACCATTGACGATTTTAGACTCTCGTGGCGGGCATTGTTTGGATTAGCAAATGATTTTCGGGTTGTTTTGCCATGGTCGAACTCACTTAGTGGTTTGCTAGACCTTTTGCCAATCATAGTTACTGAAGAAGACACCTATTTCCTGTTATTTTAATTTCAACAACGCACCACGAGAGCTTACAGCCTAAATACTATCGTACCGTGGGTGTTGACAAGGAGGAAAGAGGCAACTTGTTAATTCTGGACTTAAAGGTTTGGAGGTTCGGAGGAGAAGGAAAAACATGTGCCGGCAAGGAATTCCACAACTTGGAAGTCCTCGGGACAAAAGAGCGGGCATAACAAGATGTTCAATGTCTGGTGACCTGGACAGTAAAAGGATGCATTCGCTCTGTTCCCCTGGTAGATCTTTTGGGGGCAGCAGGTGGGAGAACTATGGAGGAAAGCTCCTTTGAGCAGTGCCCGTGCAGATATCTATAAAAGAGAGATAGGTCACCAACGGCACGTCGGTGGGCAAGGGATGGCAGCCTTTGGGTGAGGGTGGGGTCACCGATGAGACGTGTATAGCTCTCTTCTGAATGGAGTCCAGGATAGCGAGTGTAGAAGCGGCACCGGCACCCCAGATGTGGGAGCAATATTCGAGGTTTGGGCTTATTTGTGAAGTATATAAGGTATAGAGATTAGCTGGTGAAAAGTATTTGCAAGCCCGGAAGAAGAAACCTAATTTCTTAGCAGCCGCTTCTGCAATTGATGTGACATGTTGGTGCCAATTGAGATTTAGATCCACAGAAATGCCAACAAGTGAAAAGGACTCATTACTTTGAATAACTTGGTTGTTCATTGTGATGGGTCTAGGGCTGGTGTATCTCTTATGAGAAAGAAAGCAAGACTGAGATTTGGTGGGGTTGAATTGTACAAGATTTCTATTTCCCCAGTCTAATATTTTTTGGAGATCCACGGAGACAGAACCCTCCACGAGTCTGCGATCCTCATCTAATTGGGCTAAAGAGACAGGCTTAGAATATTGTATATTTGAGTGGAGGGTGCTGTCGTCCGCGTAACTGTGAACTGGGTTGGATGTGCTAGAGAGGAGGTAATTGATGTGGAGAAGAAAAAAGTAGGGGCTAAAGCTGAACCTTGAGGAACTCCTGCATTAATTGGATACAGTTTGGAGGAATGGCCATCCACAACAACAGAAATGCTCCTGTTGGAGAGGAAATTTGCTGTCCTGGTACAAAGTTTTGGTGGTAGACCATAGGGCGGTAGTTTATTACGCAGCGCTGCGTGCCAGACCTGGTCGAATGCTTTGGATATGTCTAGAGCAACAATCTGAGATTCACCGTGTAGTTCCATAGACTTGTTCCAAGAATGGGTGAGGTTGGCAGTCGATCTGCGCTGACGGAATAAATACTGCCTGCCTGTGGATTAGACTGTGTTTTTCAAGCATTTTAGTAATTCGGTGTTTATATACTTTTCCATCACTTTAGAGACGACTGAAATGAGAGAAATAGGCCCGTAGTTGCTAGGAAGCGCTTTGGATCCTTTATTGGGGATGGGTTGTACTCGAGCAGTTGTCCAGTTACTAGGGAATATGCCTCTATTGTAAGATGTCTGAAACAGACGAGTCAGGACAGGAGCATGTTCTGGTGGGCATTTTTTGAGAACAATTGCTGGGATCTCGTCAAGGCCAGAGGCTTTCCTGGTATTAAGAGAAGAGCCATGTCGCGATATTCAGATTCCTTGTTCAATTTTAAATTCTAATAGTTGGCTCTGGGAAAACTGTCAACAATGACATTTCCACTTTATGACATTTGTACATATTATATATATAAGAAATAATAGACATAAAATGTATCGTAAGAAGTATCCCGATAGAAGACAACCTAAGCTCGACGACAGTGGAAGCGTCCAGCACAACAAAAAACTGAACGGCAAAAAGAAATTTCAACAGAAACAAAGATCCACACACAAGTAGGAGGACGATTTTAAAAGAATTATGAATCAGGAGAACGTCATGCCGGAGGATTTTGAATAACCTCATTGGTCCAGGGGTAAGAACGCGTGCCTCTGAACTCGAGGGTACTGGGTTAGATTCTTAGGGTTCTCCTTTCATTCAGTACATACTGTAAAATTAACATCAGCCAAAGTTGTGACATTACTTTTGAGCAAGTTGAATGTCTGCACGTTTCGCCTTTTGGATGGAGCGTAAATCCGTCGGTTCCGTGTCCAGGCGATGTTCAGCACGTTAAAGATCCCTAATCTTCTTACACAAAGACAGGGCATCGGCAAAATTTACAGAATAGTGAGATGAAGCTCCTCCCTGGCGTCCCTGATTTCTGAATATCCTTCCTCCGAGGTCACTATTCTTGGTGACTTCAATGTCCATAATAAGGAATGGCTAGGATCTTCAAAAACCGGTTCACAAGGGAGAGCAGCGGAGGCCTTTGCAGTCAGCAATTCTCTAGCCAATATGGTTCAGCAACCTATTTACTTTCCTCGCTTCTCAACACACAGCTCAAATCCCTTGGATCTCCTTCTTACTACAAAACCTGAATGCTATAAGACATGAGTCACCGCCCCCCTTGGTCGCTCAGACCACGGCATGATCACTGCTTCCTGCGCAATGCAACCCGAGGTCACACAGTCATCACACCCACGTATCGTTTGGCACTACAACTCCGTGAACTGGGACGAAATGCGGGATTACTTTTCCTCATTTCCATGGGCGTCTGTCTGCTTCTCTCATCCTGACCCCTCTGATATCTCACAAAACGTCACCGAAATTATCCAAGCTTGCATGGAATTATTTATTCCACGTACACAGAAAACATCTTCAGCCACTCAAAAGCCCTGGTTCCCTATACTTGTGACAAGGCCAGACTGGAAAAGATCAAAGCTCACAAAACGCTTCTACACAATCCCAGTCAAGAAAACCGTCAAGCATTTACCGACGCAAGAAATCGCTAAGTCCGCATTCTCTCTGAGGCAAAAAACTCGTTTAATAACCACATCAAAAACAAGTCCTCTCAAGCTTCAACGACAGCAAACCCTTCTGGACTCTTGCTAAATATATTGGGAATAATTTCTACAAGAGCACGTTCCCACCTCTTGTTTCAGGGGATGAAATTGTTTCTACCGCCCTGGGCATGGATAAGTGAACTTTTTGCCTCGTTGTTCGCCAGAAATTCTACTCTTAACCCACGTCCAAATGTTTAACCACCAATAGTCCCCAATGTCGCGCACAAAATGACGGATATCATTTTCAAAACTAAAAAGGTACGAAAGATGCTCTCTTCTGTTAATACCAGGAAAAACTCTGGCCTTGACGAGATCCCAGCAATTGTTCTCAAAAAATGCCCACCAACATGCTCCTGTCTTGAGTCGTCTGTTTCATACAGGCATATTCGCTAGTAACTGGAAAACTGCTCGTGTACAACCCGTCCCCAAAAAAGGATCCAAAGCGCTTCCTAGTAACTACAGCCCTATTTCTCTCCCTTCAGTCGTCTCTAATGTGATGGAAAAGTATATAAACACCGAATTACCAAAATTACTTGAAAAACACTGTCTAATCCACGACAGGCAATATGGATTCTGTTAGCGCAGATCAACTGCCGACCTCCTTTCCTTTGCCACCCATTCTTGGAACAAGTCTATGGAACTACACGGTGAATCCCAGATTGTCACTCTAGACATATCCAAAGCATTCGACCATGTCTGGCACGCAGCGCTGCTTAATAATTTTCCGGCCTATGGCCTACCACCAAAACTCTGTACCTGGACAGCAAATTTTGTCTCCAACCGGAGCATTTCTGTTGTCGTGGATGGCCATTCCTCTAAACTGTATCCAATTAATGCAGGAGTCCCTCAAGGTTCAGCTTTAGCCCCTACTTTGTTTCTTCTCCATATCAATGACCTCCTCTCTAGCACATCCAACCCAGTTCACAGTTACGCGGACGACAGCACCCTCCACTCAAATATACAATATTCTACGCCTGTCTCTTTGGCCCAATTAGATGAGGATCTTAGACTCATGCAGGGTTCTGTCTCTGTTGATGTACAAAAAATATAAGACTGGGGAAGTAGATATCTTGTACAATTCAACTTCACCAAATCTCAGTCTTGCTTTCTATCTCATAATAGATGCAGCAGCCGTAGACCCATCACAATGAACAACCAAGTTATTCAAAGTACTGAGTCCTTTTCACTTGTTCGCATTTCTGTGGCTCGAAATCTCAATTGGCACCAACATGTCACATCAATTGTAGAAGCGGCTGCTAAGAAATTAGGTTTCCTCTTCCGGCTGGCAAACAGTTTTCACCAGGTAATCTCTATACATTACATACTTCACAAATAAGGCCAAACCTCGAACACTCCTCCCACATCTGGGGTACCGCTGCCGCTTCTACACTTGCTATCCTGGACTTCATTTAGAAGAGAGATATACGTCTTATCGGTGACCGTACCCTTACCGAAAGGCTGCCATCCCTTGCCGACCGACGTGCCATTGGTGACATCTCTATGTTTTATAGATATCTGCACGGGCACTGCTCAGAGGAGCTTTCTTCCATAGTTCCTCCACCTGCTGCCCCCAGCAAATCTACCAGGGTACATAGCGAATGCACCCTTTTACTGTCCAGGTCCCCAGACATAGAACATCTTGTCATGCCAGCTCTTTTTTCCCGAGGACTTACAAGTTGTGGAATTCCTTGCCGGCACATGTTTTTCCTTCTCCTCCGAACCTCCAAACCTTCAAGTCCAGAATTAACAAGCTGCCTCTTTCCTCCTCGTCGACATCCACGGTACGATAGTATTTAGGCTGTAAGCCCTCGTGGTGTGTTGTTAAAATATAAAAAAAATATTGGGGAAAAACTTCACCCATCTCTAAAATCTCCGCCACTGGCATATGAAAACAATTTAGTTTATGCTCAAAGAGTATATAATATTAATGATAATTTGAGTAGGGAATCTGAATTTTGCGTCTCAAATGGTTTCTGAGATATCGTTAAAAACTAAATGAAAATGTATTTTTTGACACCTGTATCTCTAAAACTGCGCGTTTGTGGATCTATATTAATAGGAACTTTTTTTTCTCAGAAAGAGACAAGGAACCGCACTCTTTTTTTTCCGACACATGTTTTGACACACCTGTAGAATAATCATTGGCAAACCTCATGAAATCCGTCGAAGGTCATGGTTTTTTACATGATGGAGCACAGGTGCACCGCACCAAATTTGAATTCCTGAATCACACATTCCCGACTAGGATTGTGATTCTTTTTTTTTTTAGTACCAATATTTTTTAGGTGGAAAGTTGTAATTGGCACACCTGTAAGTTATAAGTACTGTATTACATAAAATTTGACTCTTAATAGATTTATACTACATTATTTAGTACGAAAGCTAAAAAGTTTTCGGTTTTATTTTTCTTACAAATAAGAGACAACAATTTATCATCGTCTCTGTTAAGGAATGCATTGTGGCCAGGGTTGTTAAAAGAAGACAATGGTTTTCATTATATAATGGAGCACCAGGCCTGTTCCAGAAAACAATCTCTGCAGGTAGGAGATATGAATCAGTAGGAGTATCCTCACTCAACCAACTTTTTTAATTTAACTCTGAGATTTTACATCAGACAAGGGAGAAGTTGTGCCTTTATAGAACAGACTGCCTAAAAATAGAGATCTGTTTAGAATAAAAGACTGCGGAGGGAGCTTTATTATTTTGTGCCCACGATTTTGTGTGTGTGACTAGCTGCCCTTCAAAACAACTCTGGTATATTTTTAAAGCTTTTACCTTGATAAATAACACGTTTTTGTTTATGTCTGTTATACAAGACCTTAAATAAAAAAAGTCGGGACGCAGCAAGTGCATTATAGTAGCGAATATCATAAGTTTTCTAATACATTTCGAAACTTACCTTCTGTATTACATATTTATGTTAAATTTAGTCTGTTGATGATGGATAACCTTCCAATGCCAACCCTTTCTCTACACACTCACATGTTTTTTGTTTATTCTGTTTAACTTTACAACGCGTAGTAATGTCCTTTTCTAAGAACCGAAAATATATTTAGCGACATTTTCCAAATTCTTTTCAATTTAATTACGGAAAAATTGGAATTACAATTATTTAATTAAACGGAATTTTAGCACATATCTCTACGTAGCTTGATGGCAATATATTAGTCAAATTTTGTAAAAATTAATTGGTGAGTTTCAAACATAGCACTTTCGGGAAGAAAATGTGCAACTTTCCGTGGAAACACTTAGTTCTCAGAACTGACCAGCGAACTTGTCCTCCGGAAACAATTTTCCACTTAGCTAATTTTTGTAGACATACTCGTTAATGCATTTTTGATTTTTTTTATCGAAATATGATGCGTTTGTAAGAAAAAAATCTGGACGCAGTAAGTGCGTTTTGGTAGCGAATTTTCAGTTAATTTGCAGTTTAGCTCCCGAACGTTTTTCAAAAAACTGTTTTCAGAAACCTGCCTAGGCCCCTCCCCTGGACACACAAACCACAAGAAAATTTTTTTGTTCACACCTCCCAAGGAAGTTACGGGACCAGGAGTGAGTAGGGGTGCTGAGCGGGGTAGGTAGTAAAAAGGAAATATGAGAAGAAAATTCGAATAAAGCGGGCTTGAAAGCTGCCTTTTTCACATCTTGAAGCCATATCCCCCTAAATCCTGCCTACCCCGCACAGCACCCCTATTCACTCCCAGTCCCACAACTTCCTTGGGGGGTGTGAACAAGAAATTTTTCTTGTCGTTTGTGCATCCTAGTAATGTTTCTGAAAATAATTTGTTGAAAAGCGTTCGGGAGCTATTCTGCAAATTTACCGAATTTTCATTAAATCCTTCAAATTTCAATAACTCAATTTGCAATTAACGTAAGCTTTGTTGGTTAGAAAACCAACATTTATGTTTATTTTCGGATTTTTTTTGGTATATTTTCAAACCATAAGTAATTTTGATAAAATATAGTACATTGTTTCTACCACATAGGCTATACCGGTAATCAGATTGATGCCTGCTCGCATTTGCTATTGAAAACATTTTTATGGAAATTCACTTCCATAACACACTTGCTGCATCCAGACTTTTGAAAAATGTTTATATATTTTTAAAACAATAAATTTATTTCAATGAAATTTGGTACATTGTTTCTACTATATAGGCAACCAAGTTTGATGCCTGCTTTCATCAAAGAAAGAGATTTGCTATTAAAAATATTTTAAAGAAAATTCGCTACCATAACGCACTTTCTGCGTCCAGAGATTCTTTTAGATATAGAAATACTTTTACAAGATTCGCGATTAATGCCAAACATAAAGACAAAAACACGATCTGAAAATAAATGTTACAAAATACATCGTGCATCATACAGCATACATTATACATTATTCCATATACACATTGCAAATCATACATCGTACATCATATATCATACACAATATACCATATAACATTATCATACACCATACGTCATACACCACACATCAAACATTATACGAAAAAATCACACATCATATATCGTACATGATACAACATAGATCATACATAACACATTGCACATCATACATCATGCAGTATGCACAATGCATTATGCGTTATATATTATGCATTATACATCATAAATCATACATAATACATAATACAATATACATTATACCATATAATTATACATAAAACATGATACATCACACATTATACACTATAAAACATACATCATACATAACACATCACACATCAGACACCATGCATCATGCAGTATGCGTAAAGCATTATGCATCATATATTATACCTTATCTTATCTTATTTACCCCTTTTAAAGGGGTAGACATTAATCCAATCCAATCCATAGCAGGTGGTAGTGGAATTTTCCTTTACGTAATAGTAAAGGGTTTTTTCACGCCCGAGGAGGTACATCAAGGGGCCGGTGAAGTCCCAACGGACGTTTCCGGTTCTGGTGTATGAGTACGGTTTCCTTTATAAGCAAAAATGATGATGGCTCCTCCTTGTACAAAATATTCCGGAGGCAAAATACCCCTCCATTCGGATCTCCGGGAGAGGAGTGTACAGGGGGCACCAACATCAAGATTTAACAAATGCTTTTCGAATATATGTGGTCTAAATTCTAACCTGAACTCCGTCCACCTTTTCCTTCAGGCTAACAGGCCCCAACTCCTCTTCCTCACCGAAACCCAAATCAGTGCCAAAACAGCCACTAATCACCTTTCCCGGGGTATTAGCTCCTTACTTCCTTTAGATTGCATGGAGGCGTGTGCGCATACGTCCGTAGCAATCTACCCTGCACCAGACTCCCCAATTTAGAAGCTGGAAGAAAAGACATACTATGGATAAAACTTTCTCTCAGGGCTGCAACTAAATTCATCTGTTGCATTTACCGGTCACCTTCTGACAACAACTTTGTCCAGCTCTTTGACTACCTTTCTGAAAAAACCGACTATCTGATTTCTGAATATCCTTCCTCCGAGGTCACTATTCCTGGTGACTTCAATGTCCATAATAAGGAATGGCTAGGACATTCAAAAACCGATCCACAAGGGAGAGCAGCGGAGGCCTTTGCAGTCAGCAATTCTTTAGCCAATATGGTTCAGCAACCTACTTACTTTCCTCGTATGCCAACACACAGCTCAAATCCCTTGGATCTTCTTCTTACTACACAACCTGAATGCTATAAGATATCAGTCACCGCCTCCCTTGGTCGCTCAGACCACGGCATGGTCACTGCTTCCTGCGCAATGCAACCCGAGGTCACACAGTCATCACACCCACGTATCGTTTGGCACTAAAACTCCGCAAACTGGGACGAAATGCGGGATTACTTTTCCTCATTTCCATGGGCGTCTGTCCGCTTCTTTCATCCTGATCCCTCTGATATCTCAAAAAACGCCACCGAAATTATCCAAGCTGGCATGGAAAATCCTGTGACAAGGCCAGACTTGAAAAGGTCAAAGCTCACAAAACGCTTCTACACAATCCCAGTCAAGAAAACCGTCAAGCATTTAACGACACAAGAAACCGCTATGTCCGCATTCTTTCTGAGACAAAAAACTCGTTTAATAACCACATCAAAAACAAAGTCCTCTTAAGTTCCAACGGCGGCAAACCCTTCTGGACTCTTGTTAAATCTATAGGGAATAATTTCTGCAAAAGCACGTTCCCACCTCTTGTCTTAGGGGATGAAATTGTTTCTACCGCCCTGGGCAAGGCTGAACTTTTTGTTTCGTTGTTCGCCGGCAATTCTAGTCTCAACCCACCTCCAAATGTTCAACCACCAACAGTCCCCAATGTCGCGCATAAAATGACGGATATCATTTTCAAAACTAAAAAGGTACGAAAGATGCTCTCTTCTCTTAATACCAGGAAAGCCTCTGGCCTTGACAAGATCCCAGCAATTGTTCTCAAAAAATGCGCACCAGAGCTTGCTCCTGTCCTGACTCGTCTGTTTCAGATATCTTATAATAAAGGCATATTCCCTAGTAACTGGAAAACTGCTCGAGTACAACCCATCCCCAAGAAAGGATCCAAAGCGCTTCCCAGCAACTACAGGCCTATTTCTCTCCTTTCAGTCGTCTCTAAAGTGATGGAAAAGTATATAAACACCGAATTACTAAAATTTCTTGAAAAACACAGTCTAATCCACGACAGGCAGTATGGATTCCGTCAGCGCAGATCGACTGCCGACCTCCTTTCCTTTGTCACCCATTCTTGGAACAAGTCTATGGAACAACACGGTGAATCCCAGATTGTCGCTCTAGACATATCCAAAGCATTCGACTAGGTCTGGCACGCAGCGCTGCTGAATAAACTTCCGGCCTATGGCCTACCACCAAAACTCTGTATGTGGACAGCAAATTTCATCTCCAACAGGTGCATATCTGTTGTTGTGGACGGCCATTCCTCTAAACTGTATCCAATTAATGCAGGAGTTCCTCAAGGTTCAGCTTTAGCCCCTACTTTGTTTCTTCTCCACATAAATGACCTCCTCTCGAGCACATTCAACCCAGTTCACAGCTACGCGGACGACAGCACCCTCCATTCAAATATACAATATTCTAAGCCTGTCTCTTTAGCCCAATTAAATGAGGATCGCAGACTCATGGAGGGTTCTGTCTCCGTGGATCTCCAAAAAATATTAGACTGGGGAAGTAGAAATCTTGTACAATTCAACCCCACCAAAACTAAGTCTTGCTTTCTTTCTCACAAGAGATACACCAGCCCTAGACACATCACAATGAACAACCAAGTTATTCAAAGTAATGAGTCCTTTTCTCTTGTTGGCATTTCTGTGGATCGAAATCTTCATTGGCACCAACATGTCACATCAATTGCAGAAGCGGCTGCTAAGAAATTAGGTTTCCTCTTCCGGGCTCGCAAATACTTTTCACCAGCTAATCTCTATACCTTATATACTTTACAAATAAGGCCAAACCTCGAATACTGCTCCCAAATCTGGTGTGCCGCTGCCGCTTCTGCACTCGCTATCCTGGACTCCATTCAAAAGAGCTATACGTCTCATCGGTGACCCTACCCTCACCCAAAGGCTGCCATCCCTTGCCCACCGACGTGCCGTTGGTGACCTCTCTCTCTCTCTCTCTCTCTCTTTTATAGATATCTGCACGGGCACTGCTCAGAGGAGCTTTCCTCAATAGTTCCCCCACCTGCTGCCCCCAACAGATCTACCAGGGGAACAGAGCGAATGCACCCTTTTACTGTCCAGGTCACCAGACATAGAACATCTTGTTATGCCCGCTCTTTTGTCCCGAGGACTTCCAAGTTGTGGAATTACTTGCCGGCACATGTTTTTCCTTCTCCTCCGAACCTCCAAACCTTCAAGTCCAGAATTAACAAGTTGTCTCTTTCCTCCTTGTCAACACCCACAGTACGATAGTATTTAGGCTGTAAGCCCTCGTGGTGTGTTGTTGAAAAAAAAAGATAGATCATACATCATACACCGTCCATTATAATAATGGATCATACATCATACAATATACATAATACATCATGCATAATGCATCATACACAATACATTATGCATCATACAATATACATCATACATAATACAGTATACATCAGACATCATACACCATACATCACACATCAAACATCAGACATCATATCATATTGACCTAACCTTTTGTGAGTCCAGTTTGGCAGATCGTTGGTATGTATAATGTATAATAGAGGTCCCAGAATAGAGCCCTGCGCTACACCTCTAATCACAGTAGTGTGTTTCGACTTTAATTTTTTCTATCAGCAGATACATGGCCAAGACCCTGTTGTCTTTGTTTTAAATAAGACTCCATCAACTTGTGATTTTGGAATGGGTGAAGTAAGACTAAGGGTATGCACAATCAACCAAAGGTTGCAGTGCTATCGGGGCGGCAGGGCCGCGGACGAGCCCTGAGGGAAAAAAAACTTGAGTGGTTGTCCTCTTATTACATCCTTTTTTTAGAATGCCATATTCAAAGGAATCAAATGCCTTGCGGAGATTCAAGAATATTCCAACGGCTGTTTGTTTATTATTACCTTAAAGATTTTACCCAAACTCTGATAGACTGCGTGAATTGTTGTCATTCCTTTTCTAAATCCATTTTGTGCTGAAGTAAATAAATTATATTTTTCAAAAAACTTAAGCACTCTATCACTCAGGATTTTTCACATATCTCGGACGTATTGGATAATATAGCCATTTGACTATAATTAGAAATATTCCCAGGATATCATTTTTCTTAAAAGGCGCGGATAACTGATATTTTTAATTTTTCAGGAAATATGCCATCTGAGAATCTCATTAATTACATGGGATAACGGTTTCGCTGTTATGTCTGCTCTCTTTTTTTAGAAAGTTGACTGGACTGTCATCGTTACCGACAGCTCTGGTATTTCTTAGTCCCATTATTGTATTATAAACTTAAACTTCATTTGTTGGCATGAAAAACCAACACCCCCGCCCTGTATTCTGGAGGTATTAGGATATGAGTGTGCTAACTTGGGACAAATATTCACAAATTCGTTATTAAGTTTATCAAGTAGATCTTTTTTTGGTATCATATTATCTTTTCCTAAATTTTACAGTAAGCTCGTGTTTCTTGTCTGTTTTTTTCCGTCATATATCTGATTATGTCCTATGTCATTCTTATTTTGTTCGATGAAGTTTTGATTTTTTGCTCATTTGCTCTTCTTTTCGTTTCCAGTATAACTTTTTTAAGTATCGAAGTATACGTTTTATAATAACTTCTAGAAACTTTGCCTGCCATCATTTCCCTATGTAGTTTTTGCCTTGCTTTGCATGCATTTCTGATTCACATAGTAATCCATGACTTATTACTGATGGAACTTGAATAGAGGAACGGAAACAGTTCATTCATCCCGAAGGAAAGGGCGACAGAAACCATCATATGCCGCATATACATCGTGAGATTGAAACATATATATATATATATATATATATATATATATATATATATATATATATATATATATATATATATATATATATCCGTGACTGTTTGGATTAAACACAGGTTTTTTGACACAAACTTTGTTTCTCAACATAGTTTCCTTTGAGCTCTACACACTTCGTCCAGCGTTTCTCCAATTTTTTTATCCCTTCCAAAAAATAAGATTTGTCGAGGTCCTCAAAATAGGTATTTGTTTGTGATATGATTTCAGCATTGTAGTTAAATCCCTTTCCGCCGAGCCATTTCTTTAAGTTTGGAAACAAGAAATAGTCACTCGGGGCTAAATCCGGAGAATAAGGCGGATGAGGGAGCAATTCGTAGCCCAATTTATTGAATTTCGCCATGGAGACTACACATTTGTGCACCCCTGCATTGTCTTGGTGGAAGAGAACTTTTGTCCTGGCCAAATGCGGTCATTTTTTCTTTAAATCGTCATTAAATCGGTCCAGTAAGTTGGTATAATATTCGCCATTGATTGTTCTTCCCCTTTGAAGGTAATCAATTTGGAATATACCGCGAGGATCTCAAAAAACGGTGAAAGTCATGACTTTATTGGCTGACAAACCCACATTGGCCTTCTTCGGCGCCGATTCGCATGGAGAAACCCACTGTTTTGACTGCTGCTTGGTCTCTGTTATGTTATGGTGAATCCACATTTCGTCCACGGTTACGAAACGGCGCAAAAACTCGTTCATATTGCGGTTGAACCACGCCAAACACTGCTTCGAAGTTGTCACAGAATTGAGTTTGTGGTTGATTGTGAGCAAACGCGGAACCCATGTTGCGGATAGCTTTCTCATACCCAAGTTATCATGCAAAATAGAAACCACTGAGCCATGTGATATGCCTATGGCTTCCACAATCTCGCGCACTTTCAATCTCTGATCGGCCAACACCCTATCGCGAATTTTTTCAATTGTTTCGGGTGTAGGGACCTCAACTGAAAGTCCAAAACGTTCGGCGCCATTTCTGCTTGCACAGCCGCAACGAAAACAGTAAACCACGTTCTTACCATGGAAATTGATGGTGCAGAGTGCCCATAGTATTTGTCAAGCTTAGCCTTGGTTTGAGTGATGGTTTTTTCCGCAAAAAATAATGTTTGATGAGCACACAAAATTAACTTTTTTCCATTTTCATTATAATTCAAGAGGTTGTCTGCTTTCAACGGCTATCTAACACAAAGTAAATGACGCAGCTTGTTCAAAATTTGACAGGAGTCAACTGATAAATGCTTGTTGACAGCAGCAGTGTTGCCCTTCCTGTGAAGAGGCGGGATTTTCAAAAAGTCACGGACTTATTGACCCGCCCTCGTATATATATATATATATATATATATATATATATATATATATATATATATATATATATATATATATATCTATGCATGCATATATCCAGCATTTTCTTGCTAACTAATGAAAAATTATTCTTTTTCTTTCTTTTAACGTCGGTCTATTTTCTCGACTATGGCCAATCACCCACGCCAGGGAGGAGATTCACCTCACTATCCTGAAAATTTCGCCTAACCCAGCATTTCTGTAAGGAGGGTAGGAATCTTTAACGTGCCCAACATCACATGGACACGGGACCGACGGCTTTAAGCCCCCTCCGAAGGGCGGAACGTGCAGACATTCAACTTGCTCGGATATAATGCCAGAACCTTGGTTGATGTAAATTGTACAGTATGTACTGAAAAAGTGAAAGGAGAACGCTGGGATCAAACCCGGTACCCTTCGGTTCAGAGGCACACGTTCTTGCCACTGAACCACCAGGGTCTATAAAAAACGAAACAAATACTGTTATATTGTGCAGTGTTGTTATCAGTTAATGAGGTGAACACGATCATATTGCTGAATGGATTAAACGATTGAAATGAGACTGATGAGATGCAGTGTATCGTTCATTGGCTCATACTGCATACATAATTTGACAGCATAGAGCTACAGTTATGTAATGTAAGCTCTATTGGACATATCGGTTATATGATAAATCTATCAATTCCACAAGAGGTTGGTAACAACACGAGCATTTAATCACATACAATTAAACTATCGTGTCCGATATATCCAATATATTAATCAATAACTGCTGGTGATTTTTCAGTTAAAGCAAAACCATTCGATGTAAGTCAACTTTTCTATAATTATATATATATATATATATATATATATATATATATATATATATATATATATATATATAAATATATATAAATATATATATATATATATATATATATATATATATATATATATATATATATATATATATATATATATATATATATATTGATATGATAAAAAGCTTAAGGCAGTAGGACATTGAGTTTGAAAATTAAAACCTAATTGAAAATTTAAAAAATGTATTTTCGATAGTCACAATGAAATGTTTATTTGTAACAAAACTAATTGTACTTATTAGTTTCAATATGTAAACAAAGATAGTAGCAAGTTTAAGGAATATAAAAACGAACTAAATAAGTAATTTTAAGAAAGTGTAAATAATGTTTTAGGTTAGGTATAATATAAACAGCGAGGTATAAATTTTGAACTTGGCGCTTATGAACACAGTTTGTACTCACCAGTTTTAATCGAGCAGTAGTTTTAATATTCATGAACTTTAAAGGAACTGATTGTTTTTGAGTAATGTGTGAATAGACAGCATTCATTGGAGCAGGTGACATAACAATTTGCACATTTTAAATCAATACAACGGAACTGGCGGAGAACAATGATGACGACATCCGGCATCTTCGATACGAGAGTGAACGTTTTAACAGGGCAGTGGAACATCACGCTTTTTAAACATCCATTGTGTTATTCTCCAAAATTAGATTGAAGCTTGTAATAAATTAGAGTGAAATTATTTTAAAAGTACAGTGCGTGGTTGGCATTGTTATTGAACATGTGTTTGCAACAAAGAATAACCTAACGCAGCAAATAATTGAGTATAAACGATACGTATCTCAACAGAAGCCGTTACTGACGCCAAGGTATTTATTAATACAGTTGAAATATAAATCTAATTATCGCAGCTTCAAAGAGAAACAACTCAAACTTATAAAACAATTGTCAAATAAGAAGTTTACAACGCTATAAATGTCATTTACGTATATAATCTAAATTGTAGTAGAATTAAGCACGTTAAATAAAGAGACTCAAGTAAATCTCCATAGATGTCGTTACGATACCCTCATACAAATATTAAATAATCAAATATCAACCATTTAGCATCAAAAGCCGTTGCCATAGGAACAGGATAAGAGTTTGCAGACGAGACTAGCGGCAAAATTAAAGTGAATTCGAACTGCAAATTTCTTTTAAGAGTAATCAATAAGATTGAATGGCCAATAATTAAATTAGAGGATTCAGTAAGATATTATTGTAAATGTTAATGCTAGGTTAAACTTTTCATATTGTGATAAATTTGTTAAAGTATTAAACACTCATTAATAGAAAGAAAGTTGTTAAATTGAGATATTTTGTGGTTTCATTTTCTATCAGGGTACATAATTTTGAGAAAACTTTACAGAAAATTTAGGTAAAAGGTTTAAGGTAAGAATTTTCACTTGATCCCACTACATACCTGCAGAATAGAGCCTACATAAAGCCGTGGGTAAAATTAAGAAGAAAACAAATTAAATAAAAGAGGTAATTGTATTCAATTTAATAATTATAATATAAATCTGTTTAATATTGGTTATAATTCTTAAAAGTAACAAAATTTTTACGTACATACATACATATAGGTGTTCTAAAAGTGTCAGAATTTGAGTTATGAATTAAATTAAATAATATAGTAAACCCTATAATCAATAAATAAATAAATTTGAAGGCGCCCAACTATAAATATATATAATCTGAGATTCATAAGTATAGAACATAATATCCATTACAATACCAGTATACAAATATAGAAAAATCTACAAATATTACACTAATAATTTCACAAATTATAATTAAACTATACAATAATAATTATTATATATAAAAATATACATAAATACACATTAAATCATTCACAATATTTACATATGCATATAAATTATACAATATACACCTTAAAATAACTACACATATATAAATATCAATACAATATACATACATACATACATATATATATATATATATATATATATATATATATATATATATATATATAATACACTAATAATTTCACAAATTATAATTAAACTATACAATAATAATTATTATATATAAAAATATACATAAATACACATTAAATCATTCACAATATTTACATACGCATATAAATTATACAATATACACCTTAAAATAACTACACATATATAAATATCAATACAATATACATACATACATATATATATATATATATATATATATATATATATATATATATATATATATAGGTATACTTTATTCAAAAAACAAAAGTACTTTCCCCAATAATTATTCTGCCCTCTCTTTCCCTCCGCCATTCTGTTCTGTTGCGGCAATAACAAAAATGCTGCCATTTAGATACCTTCAAATTAGATCTCCATAAAGCTTGGAACTTTAAATTTAACATGTAACCAGCTTCTATGAAGGCAGCTTATCTGACGTTAAATAATTTATTTTATTTTCGAACATACAGAAATATTACGAAAATATTTAAAAAAAATCCCGTAAAAACAGGTGCGATTTTTCTGGCTAACAAACCTATCCAAGTTAAAGGGAACATATGAAGATTTACTAAAAACACCACACGCAAAATATATTTTAAGTTAATTATTCCCGTTATTCTGTAACAATTTCAAACTTTTCAATTAATGCTCGGAGCACAAAAATCAAACAACCAGTTACCTACATTACAGGCAAAATTTACCATGGCCTTGCTCTTACTCGTTCATCATTAATACAAGTCTGGAACAGAACTTATTAAGTCTTTTTTATTATGGTCCGAGGTCCGAGTTTAATAAGACGTCGCATTCCTAGTGAATAGTACATTATATAGGACGTCCTCTTTGAAAATGAATGACCGAACACTAGAATGAGATATTTCACGCGACTGTGCTTGTCACCTGTTTGATAAATGATCGAATTTGACCGTTAAGATGCCGCAGGGTATTCGATAAAGTCGATGAATGTGGACCTTTGACTCCCGGGATAATATAATGTGCTAAGTAACTCCATTTGACAAATTTATCTATAACCGATCAATTATCAAAGATAGAGATTTTTGATATATTGCACAGGCTTCAGAAAAGGTCAGAAAGTTTTGTTGAATAGTGTTTATAATTAATCAGTTGAAATGCCTCTCAGATTAAAATAATTTTCACTTAACTTCTTATTTCCAGATATTTGATTAACTTTAAAATTGGCAACAACTTTAATAAAAATCTAAAGTCTTCATTGGGTGTATTTTGGCCACCATAAGAGATATACCGGTTTCGCTCTTGAATCACAGCAGTGTCATACCTATGATTGTTTAAACGCATCTAAACCAAATTGACCAAATACACGGTGGTAACTTTTAATTGTAGGATATCCTACACCATGATAAATACATGTATGGTTAAATACCAAAAAAATCTGGACGCAGCAAGTGCGTTATGGAAGTGAATTTTCATAAAAATGTTTTTAATAGCAAATATGTCTCTTTAATGCAAGCAGACATCAATTTGGTTACCGGTAAAAGCTCTATAGTAGAAATTTGTACCACATTTTATCAAAACAACTTATTGCTTGAAAATGCACAAAAGATTTCCGACAATAAAAAATGTTTCCGAGAAAACTAGTTTTCTAGTCAACAAACCTTAGGTTAATAGCAAATTGAGTTACCAAAACTCACTTACTGCGTCTTGATTCTTTTTCCTTACAAACAGCATCATATTCCGATAAAAAATGCAATAATATAAGGGTGTTCGAAATTTTTTTGTAGCTGTCACCAACGACTTTTGGGCCACCCTGTGGTTGTCAAAATAAATTTATGAAATGGAGCTCAAGACACCCTATAATAAACGTATAATTTTTTTTGTCATATCTTATATAATAACAAATATATTGAGCTTTACCGTAGAAATGCGCCACCCTCTATATATGTAAACAGATAAAAACTGAAACTAAACCCGGGTCTGGATTTTAGAGGGCGTAGTTTGCACTCGTTTGAAGAAATTTTTTAAATTCAAAAGTCGCTGTGTCCTCATTAACGAATTATTTATACAAAAATTAGTTGAAAATGATAGAACGTTAAACCACCAACTTAACTAAAACTACTGCCAAAGCACCAGAAAAAGGGTCTATTTGAAATGAATTTTCTGGAACATTTTTAGTAAAATGAAGGACAATGACGGTTGAAGCTGAAACTTAAGGGTTTGCAGAACACTCTTCTTGCGACATTTTCTTTACATAATCCGTATTTGTTTTAGGTTCTTTGCCCAAATGTTTCCAATTTTGACGTTTCAAATCGCGACTTTTACGTTTTGAGGAAAACCCCAAAGTTTTTTCTTTATATGCCTATAACTTTTTTCTCTGTAAACTTACAGACCTAAAGTTATATATATATATATATATATATATATATATATATATATATATATATATATATATATATATATATATATATATATATATCACAAACAAATTTGTTAGCCAGGAAAATCGGACCAGTTTTTCAGCGAAAATTTTAGGTTTTCTTTTAGAAAAAAACCAATCGTCGGAAATAACAAAGCGATGGCAATCAAATTTTGGTAAGCAGGTTTACATTGTAAAAACCAAACTATACACCGAAATGTAAAGCTCTTAGTTAAAACAAAAATAGCTACAGGCATTTAATGAAGCAAATTTTAGTACCACTAAAAGTCAGAGAAGACGCAGTACCAAGAGATTTTACGCAGTAAACAAAATATATTAAATATTACAGACAACGTTTATTTTTTCGTGGCGCAAAAGGACCAAGAAAAACGAGAAACATTGCTTTAAAATTTTTATAATTTTTCTCCTATAAACGTCAAACTGGAGATTTGAAACGTGAAAATTAGTATAACTATTACGGTTTATGAATGGTAAATATTGCATAAAATGTATATTGGAATGTTCTTGATTTATGCTACTCTTTTCATTAGTTAAAATAGTAGCAAAAATGCCTCTAAAATAAACCTTACATATTACAAATAAATAACTGAAGACCATTATGGGTTATCTACCTTTTATGGCACTTTCCTTGCCAAGCTTTACGCTAGTCGGCTGGCTCATGAGCGAAGGGACGTAGATTCAATCTCACTGTTGATTGCATTTCTCTTTCAACTTTTTTAATATTTTTTTTGTCTTTGATTTAATTTTAACGTTATCTGATCAGATTGTGTAATTCCAATGTTTTTTTTACAACTTTTTGTTAACAAAATCACTAATAAAATAATAAGGACTTTTAAGACTTTTAATTCAAGTTTAATAGCAGCTGTTGTTGCCCCTAGTTTACTAAATTTTCGTTACTTTTGACATCGTGTCAAACAAGTGTTAGTTATAAGAAAATTAATCGACATAAAATCCTTTTCAGTTTTTTTCAAGGCTAATAAGACCTGAACCAATGTCGTACCAAATGTTGACACGCTGCGATACCTTGAATCTATGTCAGGCCGGATATTGATTCACATATTAATGGTTCTAGATATGCTTCATTTCTATGCTGTATTTGAGTAATGAAATAGGTACCTAAATACTGAATGAGCTATGTCGCAGGGGAAGCCAAGTGTTTCGGGTATGCAGTAACAGTTGCATTCCGCTCAAGTCTAGTTGTTCATCTGTTCATTCCATTTGTCTAGTAGCATTGTCGTATTGTTTGTAAATCAAACACAATAGAATCGTTGCACATCATCTGTAAGCTTATATTTTACAGAATATCCCTTTATGTTCTGCCAAGCGTCTGCGACTGAATTATTCAGTATCTCATATGCTATAACGTTGAAGTTTTTTATCGTCTATAATATCGCCAATTCCCTGCGGGGTAATTTATTGTTATGTTATGGATTCTTGTATTTGATCTAGCGCAGCAATATATCCGAACAAGCTCCAGTATATCACACAAAGTAAAAAAACAATACGGCTATTATGGTCTCTAGGGTCCAAGCACGTGTCGATTCCTAAAATTAAACTTCATACAGTGTTTCTTAATTTCACGTAGAATATATTCTATGATCAAGGTTTTTAGCAGTACATAAGGGTGAATTGTATTCTGAAGTTGAGTTTGAGAAGAAGAGAGGTTGGAGGCATGAAAAATTGAACTTAGAAGATCTGAACATTTGAAGTAACAACCAATATAAATAATTTTTGACACTATGTGAAAACTGGAACCAGTGATGTGCACTGATAAGTACACTTGGAGAACCCAAATCACCACAACACATATTTTTTTGAAGACCTTACGATCGTTTTACTGACCACGTCAGCATCATCAGAGGATGAAAAATTCTAAAATAAATGAACCGCTAATATGTATTTATATCGTACCTAGGTAGACGAATTAATCCGAGGTAAAATTTGTAGTTCGAGACCCATCGTTTGTCTATTGTGTTAATATTGCACGGACGAAGTCGACGAACTACTTTAATCTTCTGGTTGACAAATTTATGAGCTTTTATCTTATTTAAAGGATAATGGGCTTAAAATGAAAGGTGCCACGATATTTATGAAGCTTATGTTTTTTTGACCTATAAATTCACTATGTGAATATTGGAGCCCGTGATGAACGCCGACAAGCACATCTGGCGAACATATCAATAATTACCGCACATCTTTTTTAAAAAACACAACCGACTGTTTCGCACACAATGTTAACTTTAACAGAGAATGAATATTCTAACTAAAATTCTACATAAGTAGAGTACATTTTATGCCCATTATCATTTAAATTAGATAAAAGCTCACAAATTTGTCAACAAGATTAAAGTAGTTCGTCGACCTCGCTCGCGCAATATTAACACACTAGACAAACGATGGGTGTCCGACTCCAATTTTTACCTGGGTTTAGTTCGTCTACCTAGGTACGATATAAATACATTGTTTCCAAGGTAAAAAAAAACAGAACAAGGCTATGCTCCAGACTGAATTCAGTCTGGAGTATAGCCTTGTTCTGTTCTTTTTTACCTTGGAAATATGTCTAACCCAGACGTTGTGACGTTCAGAAATTAAATACATTGTAGCAGTTAATTTAGTTTTGAATTTTTCATCCTCTGATGATGATGACGTGGTTAGTCAAACGATCGTAAGGTCTTTAAAACATATGTGTTGTGGTGATTAGGTTTCTCCAAGTGTACTTATTATTTAATTTTTGACAGTTTTATTTAGAATGTATCCTTTATAGAAATTGTGGCTTGTACAAGCACAAGCACAAACCAAGCTTATTTGTACGATACATTGTAAAATTATGAATAATATATTATTATATCACTCACATACCTACTCCTACCTAATTAGCAATTTTGACGTTTTAGCGAATTTTTCGTAAAACGAAAAATTCACTGAGATTTGTGTTTATATATATATATAATATATATATATATATATATATATATATATATATATATATATATATATATATATATATATATATATATATATATATATATTACGTATCACACTGATAACTCAAAAAATAACGGGCCGATTTTAACGAAATTTGGTACGTACCTTCCCTTTGTAAGTGGTTTGGATAAGTTCGTTATCCAGGAAAATCGGACCAGTTTCTCCGGGAAAATTATGAGTTTTCCTTAGGAACATTTTCGTATCTCCCAAAA
This sequence comes from Tillus elongatus, assembly GCA_964006375.1. NCBI lineage: Eukaryota > Metazoa > Arthropoda > Insecta > Coleoptera > Cleridae > Tillus > Tillus elongatus. The sequence goes on along the minus strand of OZ023265.1, from coordinate 172,195,293 downwards.
TAACATTAGCTATGACAACCAGATTTGGCATATACGTTTCTACTATCCAACTTACGCCGCATGCCAAAATTCAGATTTTTAAGTTGAAAGAAAAAAAGTTATAGGCATCTTCAAAAAAATTTGGTGGTCACTGGTGATCAGAGGAAAGCACAAGAACAAAATATTTTGTGTGGTCTACAAAACCAATTGAATACTACATCCAAGGGTTAAGTTTTATTGACACAAAAATGTCAAGAAGTAGCAGAAAAAATATTCTGAAAATTTGATAATTTTTCTTCTTTAAACGTCGAAATCGCGATTTGAAACGTCAAAATTTGCAATATTCAGACAACGAATTTGGAACAAATATGGATTATGTAGACGATATGTCGTAAGAAGTGTGTTTTACAAAGCCTTAAGATTCAGCTTCAATCATCACTGTCCTTCATTTTACTAAAATATTTTCAGAAAATGCATTTCAAATAGACCCTCTTTCTGATGCTTCGGCAGTAGTTTTAGCTATCGAATTTATGGTTTAATAGTCTATATTTTAGCAAATTTTTATAGAAAAAATTCGTTATTGAGAAGACCGCGACTTATGAAAAGATTTCTTCAAATGTGCGCAAACTAGAACCCTAATAACCCATATACGAAGTCAGTTTCAATTTTTGTTTATTTACACATATACAGGGTGACGCTTTTCTACGGCAAAGCTCAATTTATCCGTTATTATACAAGATATGACAAAAAAGTATATACGTTAATTAGAGGGTGTCTCGAGCTGCATCTTACAAACTTATGTCGACAATCACAGGATGGCCCATAAGTCGTTGGTGAAACACACTTTCTTTTTTTAATAGAACACCCCTTTATTTTATTGCAGTTTTGTGCATATATGCATATTTGTAAGAAAAAAAATGATATCATTCATAGTTTTTGAGTTATTTCAATTGTTTTGCAACTTTTCACGTTTTTGGCACATATTTCAAACACATATCACAAATTGTGAAACGGCGTTTTCATCAATACATAACGGATCCCTATGGAAATGACGCATTCAGAGAGCTTTTTGTTTGTATTACTCGTCGAAAAAATCGAGCTGCCGTATACGGCACGCTCAAATAGTAGCTGAATTTTAAAAGTTTTCGCAGAAATGTTTTTAGTGTTTCTGTGGAACTTATTTTTGTGAGATTTTTGTGATATGTTGGTAATTAATAATACATGTTTAGTAAGTTATTCTCAAAAAAAAGTTGTCGAATTTTTGTACAAATATAATTTAGTGTAACATTACTGAAAGCAATTTCTGTAAAAAAATTGATTTTCTGTAAAAGAAATTTTTGCAAATTTTCATTTTTTTTTTCCAATTTTGGTCCTAAAGCTGTTTGTGAATAATTATATCCTGGCAGATGTGTAAACAGCTTAAAGAGGTTCGTTGGGAAGGACAATCGGATCAGTTTTTTTCTGGATCTTTTAAAGTTTATTTTCGGAAAATGTTTGTACTTTTTGAAACAACAAAGCTATTTTAACGAAATACGGTAGATTGTTACTAATATATGGGTTATACAAATGTCCTTCTTTTAAAAGCAAGACATATTTGCAATTAAAAACATTTTTACAAAAATTCGCTACCATAACGCACTTGCTGCGCCCAGACTTTTAACTTTCTTGATTCAGATTTAATTAATAAAAATTAATTGAACTCTAACTTTTTTGTCTTTTAACATACAGAGCTGAATTCTGCTACATAGGAGACATGAGTTTTTTTCGAAAGAAAACACAAAATTTTGCGGGAAAACCTGGGCCGAGTTTTCTGACTAACGAACTTATCCAAAACACTTGCAAAAGGAAGGTATTTACCAAATTTGATCAAAATCGGCCCATTATTTTCGAGTTATCGGTGTGATACATACACACATACATACATACACACACACACACACACACACACATATATATATATATATATATATATATATATATATATATATATATATATATATATATATATATATATATATATATATATATATATACAGGCTGTTTCAAAAAACATGCACCATCGCTCGTGGGGTAATTCCTTACTAAAAAATAAGAAAAAAAGTTACTGTGCACATGGGCCCGGAAAGGCATAGTTTCCAATATACAGGGAGTTGAATTTTAATTTTTTTTTAAATTTTTTATAAATAATTTCAAAACCACTGGATTGATTTTAATGAAACTTGGAACTTGAAAGTGTATTATGAAAGTGCATATTTTCAAGTGAGAATCTGCTTACAACTGCGTCAGTGGCGTGCGTACGGGGTAACTGTATAAATTCATTTGGGGAAAAAATATGTGCGCCACTGTCGTTTTCCAATTTTGATACATCAGTTATGAAGCTTATTACATAAGCCACAAAAGCTACCTCTTGGTATTTTTTCGTTCAGGGTATCCCCTAGGAGATATGATTAATTTTATAAAAAGGGGCAAAGTACCGATTAGTCGGCGTAATAATAATAATAATAATAATAATAATAATAATAATAATAATAATAATATATGTTTACCGCAACCATAAGAATATGAAAAACAAAACATACAGTAAACATTACAGCAATAAACGTGCAAATAACTAACCTACGTAAAACTTATTGGTGATAAACATTGAAATGAATATTACAAACATTGATAAAAAAGTGATAAATAAAAAATAAAAATAAAAAATGAAAAAAGTAATCGTAAAGACACCATGATTTTTCCAAACTCTTGTTTTTTTGTACATTACTCAATTGACTTCAATAACAAAGCTAAAGAAAATGTTGAAAGTGACCACCATTAGCGTCGTTACAATTATTTAACCTTCTGCGCAAAGATCTTCTTACTCTTCTGCAAATATTTTGATCTTCTCTAATGCTGTCAAATGCATATTCTATTCTTCCCAACAATTCCTCTCGTGTATTTACTGGTGTTTTATACACTATTTCTTTTAAATGACCCCACAAATAAAAATAATCGAGAGGATTCAGGTTCGGAGATCGAGGTGGCTATGACACCGGACCTCCACGACCAATCCATCGGTGACCGTATGTGTTGGCTAAATATGTTCTTACAACTGCTGCAAAATGTGCGGGCGCACCATCATGCTGGAACCACATTGTACCATTTCTCATAAAAAGCGGTAGTAACATCGGCAAATCATTTTATAAAAAGTTTAAATATTATTCATGGTCAAGACGATTCGGTAGAACAACAGGACCAATTATGTGATTTTCAATAATAGCAGCCCAAATATTGATGGAAAATTGATACTGCGAATTTGCAACTCTTAGAGAGTGTGGGTTTTCATCGGCCCATGTATGTAAATTGTGAAAATTTACGATACCTTTTCGCGTAAATGACGCCTCATTAGTAAATAGTACACGTTTAGAAAAATGTTGGTCGTGCCTAAGTTTGTTTAAGAACCACTGACAAAACATTACCCTTGGTTGAAAGTCTCTAGGTAGAAGTTCCTGGACACGTGTAAAATGATAGGGATATAAACTTTGATCCTTCAGAGTTCTGTGAACTGATGATGCCGAAATATTACCCAGTTCGGTGGCAATAATTCTCGTACTTGTACTAGGATCACGTTCAACTATATTTAATATTGCCTCTTCAACTCGTACAGTTCGGCGGTATCTTCTGCGTCCAGAGTCAGCTTTTAAAGGTTTTAAAGAACCAGTTTCTCTCAAATGTCTTACAATACGTGGGAAAATATTTTTGTCAGGAATTCTTCTTTGCGGATAAGTTTCCTGATAAACTCGCACAGCTTGTCTAGCATTTTGATTTGTTTGTCCATAAATTAACAACATATCAGTCAAATCCGCTGAAGTGTACTTAATGAAAACCATCTTGAGAGGAGGAAATAATATTAATGAGCAGCTCAGTATCAACAAATAACTAAAAACGAAAATACTGCACCGTATCAAAATTTAAAGAATAGCACGAAAACTCTTTTGACGCCTACAAAGCACTTCAAAATTGTAGAATTTAGAGAACTGTCAAAAATTATAGTTTCATGGCACTTTACGATTACTGTTTTCATTACTTCAACGAATCGGTACTTTGCCCCTTTTTATAAAATTAATCATATCTCCTAGGGGATACCCTGAACGAAAAAATACCAGGAGGTAGCTTTTGTGGCTTATGTAATAAGCTTCATAACTGATGTATCAAAATTGGAAAAAGACAGTGGCGCACATATTTTTTCCCCAAATGAATTTTTACAGTTACCCCGTGCGCACGCCACTGACGCAGTTGTAAGTAGATTTTCACTTGAAAATATGCACTTTCATAATACACTTTCAAGTTCCAAGTTTCATTAAAATCAATCCAGTGGTTTTGAAATTATTTATAAAAAATTAAAAAAAAAATGAAAATTCAACTCCCTGTATATTGGAAACTATGCGTTTCCGGGCCCATGTGCACATGAACTTTTTTTCTTATTTTTTAGTAAGGAATTGCCCCACGAGCGATGGTGCATGTTTTTTGAAACAGCCTGTATATATATATATATATATATATATATATATATATATATATATATATATATATATATATATATATATATATATATATATATATATATATATATATAAACATATAAAAATTAAAACTGACCCTGGATATGAGTTCTACGCACTCATTTGAAGACATTTTTTCAAAATTCAAGTCGGGATCTCCTCATTAGTGATTTTTTAAAGCAAATTCACTAATAAACATATAAATTTAAAAAAAGATTGGTTTCTTTTAGGTACCCCTCATATGTTAATAAACGTTACCATTTTAATGTCAGTGTTGCCACTGCTGCTCTGTGTAAAACGATTTTATAAATAAATCTGTAAATTTGTATGCAACTATCGTGCCTTCTTTAAATGTACGCTGGATGGTTGTCATCTCAAGTAAAACCACTGTATAAGAAGAAAGCAGAAAACAGCAATTAAACTTGAAACTGATAAAATATGAATCTATCATTCTGTAATAGAGCTCGATGTACAAAATATTTCGAGGGGATAAAAAATGTGAATTAGATTGGCCGGGAAATACACTATTCCTTCGGCTGCTCCGTATAATTACCTCATCAATCATTTTTGTTGCCTTATCTCACATCTAATATAGGAATGAATAAAAATTTAACCGGCATTTTCAAATAGAACCTTCACATAATAAAAATGTTTATCTTAACTTTACAGTCTCTTCTAATGGTCGAATAAGCATTTTATTGATTATATGGAACAAGTTTTTGCTTATTTATTTAGAAAATTATTTGTGCAGCTCGTCATACGAAGAAGCCTTTGTTTGGATTTGCATTGTACAGGGTGATTCTTTATAATGTCGCCCCCCTTTAACTTTGTTATTTGAAGTGTCCCAAAAAAATTGAAAGTATGGTTATGTAGGTGCTAAAAAATACTTTTTTTCTATGTATAAAAAAGTTTGAAAAATGATCAGTATACAGGGAAAACCAAAAAGTTCATTTTTTTTTCAATGGATCACCCTATATATGAATTTATTTTTCGATTCCTCGTAAAATTCTAAGCATAATTTATATAACATACTGTATACTTAAAATGAATAGTTTTTGAAATATTCGCATTTGAAACGTTATCATCAAATATTTTATTAAACAACTGTTACAAATCAAGAAGTCTTAGGATACCATGCTTTTAATTGAAAACAAATAACTGACAGTGACATTCTTCCAATATTGTTGTAGTTGTATTGTTTAGTAAGTAAAAATGCCGTACTTTGACAGAGAAAGAAGAGTTATTTTAAGTTATTATATTAAAAATAATTTAAATTGTCGCGCTGCCATTAGAAATATGATAGAAGATAATCCCGGTATGCATGTCCCAACTCGAAAAACGTTCACATCTATAGGAAGTTTCAAGAAACGTCAAATTTACAAAGGAGAAAAAGAACTGCTGTGAACGTAAATGAAAATGCAGAATTGAATATTTTACTTGCTATAGAAGAGAATCCAAATAATTCCATAAGAAACATTTCAAAGACATTACGAGCAACACAAGAAAATATTCAGCGAACTTCATACAGTAAAGTCCAAAGAATGTTAAGAAAATGGAATCTAAAGCCATATAAGATTAAACCCACTACAAAGCTTGCCCAAATGCAAAAAGATGATCGGGTCGCATTTTGTCAACTGATTCTAGACAGAATAAACAGAAATAAAAATTTTTTGAAAACAGTTCTATGGACTGACGAGTTACCTTTTCTACTAGTGGCCTGTTCAAGCGAAAAAATACCAGACGATGGGCAAGAGAGAATCTACATTCTTATAGGGAATTTAAGTTCCAAGGGCGACAATCCGTAAATGTGTGGTGTGGTATCTTGGGCGATCGAGTTATCGGTCCATATTTTTTTGATACTGTTTTAAATGGAGGCCGCTATTTAGATTTCTTGGAAAACGAGCTCGAAGAATATTTAGACGATTTGCCTTTAAATATATTACAAAATATAATTTTTTAACAGAATGGAGCACCCCCCTCGCAACATTCGTGCTGTGCTTAATTACCCAAATGAAAGGTTTCCTGAATGGATTGAAAGAAATGCGCCAATTAAATGGCCTGCAAACAGCCCCCATTTTACACCTATGGGTGCGTTTCTTTGGGTTTATATAAAAAAACCGTGTATACGACCACCAAATTGAAAATAAATTATTAATTTAAATGAAAATAACCCAGCATTCATAACAGATTCATTAGAGAAAATGTGAAGAACCCTTATACAATGTGTTGAAGAAAATGGAGGCCCAGTAGACCATCTTTATATTTAATTAAAAACTGTTTTTCTTATATTATTTATTGTTAGATTTCTTGATCTGTAACAGTTGTTTAGGTTTAATAAAATTTGTAATGATAACGTTTCAAATGCGAATATCCTAGGACTTCTTGATTTGTAACAGTTGTTTAATAAAATATTTGATGATAACGTTTCAAATGCGAATATTTCAAAAACTATTCATTTTAATTATACAGTATGTTATATAAATTATGCTTAGAATTTTACGAGGAATCGAAAAATAAATTCATATATAGGGTAATCCATTGAAAAAAAATGAACTTTTTGGTTTTCCCTGTATACTGATCATCTTTTAAATTTTTTTATACATAGAAAAAAAGTATTTTTTAGCACCTACATAACCATACCTGCAATTTTTTTGGGACACTTCAAAAAACAAAGTTAAAGGGGGGCGACATTATAAAGAATCACCCTGTACACAATTTAAAAAGTATAACTTCAATCAAACACCAACAAACATTGGAACTTTCCTCTTTAATTTGGCAGCAGTTCAGAATTCCAGAAGGCTTCGCTTTTGTCTCCACAATATCTTCTCATACCAGCCTTCAGTGCACACCACACATTATCTAAAGCTTATTTACTAGAATAATATCAATTTGCAATCTGTACAACAAATTTTGATATTTAACCTAACATTTCATTTGAAAAGATTTGTTTGAATTAAAATATACCGTTTCATTTTAATAATTCTGTAAATGCTCAGTTTTTCGTAAAAAGAAATATTGGCCGCGTCCACCAAATGCCAACAGCTGAGTTTAAGTGCTCCGTCGTTGACCGTTAATACAGTTTAGCAGTTGGTATTCATCTTCTTCTTCCTAATTCTCTCCCCTTCTTCTTGTTCTTCTTCTTTGTTGTTTTTGTCCTTTGAGTTTTGTTGCCTGATTTTCTTAATACTATCTCATTCTTATTTTTCCTCGTCTTCTTCTGCCACTTCTTCTCCTTCTACATCAGCTCTTCTTCTCTGAGGTTTGTAGTGACATGAGTTTCATCATGCTATCTTCCACTTCTTCTTCTCCGAGTTTTGTTGTGGGCTGAGTCTCTTAATGCTATTCGGCCAGCAGTATCTCTGGGTTGTTCATTGTCTTCTTTTATACAATCATTTATTTTTCTCACCAGTAGGATCCTTGGTGTGCCCATGGCATCTTTTATATAACTATTTATATTTAGAGAATTAAAAAAAATCACCAATGAGGAGATCGCGACTTTTGAATTTTGAAAACATTTCTTCAAATGAGCGCCAACTGGGCGTCCTAAACTGGGGTCAGTTTTAATTTATATATATATATATATATATATATATATATATATATATATATATATATATATATATATATATATATATATATATATATATATAAATGTATGTATGTATGTATCTATCACACCGATAAATTAAAAAATAAAGAGCCGATTTTGATCAAATTTGGCAAGTGCCTTCCGTTTGCAAGTGGCGTGAATAAGCTCGTTTCGTTAGTCAGGAAAATCTGCCTAAGTTTTCTCCGGAAAATGTTGTGTTTTCTTTCGGGAAGTTTTAGCGAAGTTTTCGTAAAACGAAAAATTCACTAATGAGGAGATCTGTGTTTATATATATATATATATATATATATATATATATATATATATATATATATATATATATATATATATATATATATATATATTATATATATATATATATATATATATATATATATATATATATATATATATATATATATATATATATCACACCGATAACTCAAAAAATAATGGGCCGATTTTGATGAAATTTCGTGTGTACCTTGTTTGCAAATGGCTAGGATAAGTTCGTTAGACAGGAAAAGCGGACCAGTTTTTCTGGGAAAATTTTGCGTTTTCTTTCGGAAAATTTTTGTATCTCCGAAAATAACAGAGCTATGACAACCAAATTTCACACATACGTTTTTACTATCAAGCTTGCTCCACGCACCAAAATTAAGATCTCTAAGTTAAAACAAAAAAAGTTATAGGCATTAAAAAAAATTGGTGCCACTGGTGATCAGAGGAAAGCACAAGAACAAAATATTTTGTGGGATTAAAAACACCAATTGAATATTACATACAACGGTTAAGTTTTATTGGCGCAAAAGTGTCAAGAAGTAGCAGAAAAAACATTTTGAAAATTTTAGAATTTTTCTTCTTGAAACGTCAAAGTCGCGATTTGAAACGTTAAAATTTGCAATTTTCAGACAACGAATTTGAAGCAAATACAGATTATGTCGAAAAATTCTCTTAATAAGTGTGTTTCACAAAGCCCTAAGTTTCAGCTTCAACCATGTCCTTCATTTTACTAAAATATTTTCAGAAAATCCATTTCAATATATCCTCTTTCTGATGCTTCGGCAGTAGTTTCCGCTATAGAGTTTATGGTTTAATAGGTTATATTTTAGCAGATTTTCGTAGAAAATATTCGTTATTAAGAAGACCGCGACTGATGAATTTTAAAAAGATTTCTTCAAATGAGCACGAACTAGACCCCCTAAAACCCATATATGGGGTCAGTTTCAGTTTTTGCCTGTTTACGCATATACAGGGTGACACATTTCTAGGGTAAAGCTCAATATATCCGTTATTAATCAAGATATGAGGAAAAAGTATATACGTTAATTATAGGGTGTCTCGAGCTGTATCTTATCAACCTATTTTGACAATTACAGGGTGGCATATAAGTCTCTGGTGATACACGCTTATTTTTTTAATAAAACCCCCCTTATGTTGTTCCATTTTTGTGTTTTCCATCAAATTATAGTGCATGTTTGTAAAGAAAAAAAAAAGATATCGGTCATCATTTTTGAGTTATTTCAGTTGTTTTGCAACTTTTCACGTTTTCGGCACATATTTCAAACGTATATCACAAATTATGATATGGCGTTTTTATCAATAGATAGCGGATCCCCATGGAAATGACGCATTTAGAGAGCTTTTTCTTTGTATTACCCGTCGAAAAAATCGAGCTGCGGTTACAGATACTTTCAAATAGTGGCTGAATTTGAAAAGTTTTCGCTGAAATGTTTCTAGTGTTTCCATAGAAATCATTTTTTGTAAGATTTTTGTGATATGTTGGTAACGAATAATAAATGTTTAGTAAGTTATTGAAAAAAAGTTGTCGAATTTTTTCAAAAATATAATTTAATATAACATTACTCAAGGCAATTTATGTAAAAGAAATTATCATATATTTTTTTCAATTTTGGTCCTAAATCTATTTGTGAATAATTATATCTTATCAGGTGTGTAAATAGCTTAAAGAGGTTCGTTGGTCAGAAAAATCGGACCAGTTTTTCTGGAACTTTTAAAGTTTTTTGTACTTTTTGAAACAACAAAGCTATTTTAATTAAATATGGTACATTGTTAGTGCTATATAGGTTATACTATCAACCAAATGTCCTTGTAAAAACAAGACCTATTTTCCATTATTTTTTTTTAACGAAAATTCGCTACCATAAATCATTTGCTGCGTCCCGATCTTTTTATATCTCCGGAAATAACAAAGTAAGGACAACCAAATTTGGTACGCGTGTTATAAAAAGTGAACCATCTACCTAAATTCAGGTCTGTAAGTTAAAAGGAATAAAGTTATAGGCATTTAAAGAAATAATAAATTGGGGTTTTCCTTAAAACGTCAAAGTCGTGATTAGGAACGTCAACATTGGCAATATGTACGAAAAGAACCTGAAACGAATACGGGATATGTAAACAAAACGTGGCAAGAAGAGTGTTCTACAAACCCTTAAGTTTCAGCTTCAACCGTCATTGTACTTCATTTTACCATAAATAATATACTATAAATATAAAATATTTCCAGAAAATTCATTTAAAATAGACCCTTTCTCTGATGCTTTGGCAGTAGTTTTAGTTAAGTTTATGGTTTAACTAATTTTCGTAAAAAAAATTCGTTAATGAGGAGACCGCGACTTTTGAATGTTCAAAGGATCTGTTCAAATGAGTGCAAACGAGGCCCCCTAGAATCCATATCCGGGTTTATTTTCAGTTTTGATCTGTTTACATATATACAGGGAGATGCATTTCTACGGTAAAGCTCAATATAATTGTTATTATACAAGATACGAGAAAAAATTATATATGTTAATTATAGGGTGTTTTGAACTGCATCTCATAAAATTATGTTAACAACCACAAGCTGGCCAATAAGTAGTTGGTGACACTTACAATTTTTTTCGAATATCCCTTGTATTACTGCATTTTTCCAGTTTTCATCTACATATGATGCATATGTTTGTAAGAAAAAAATCGAGACGGAGCAAGTCTGTTTTGGTAGCGAATTTTCATTAAATGCTTCAAATTTCAATAACTAAATTTTTGTACATTTTCAAGCAATAGATTATTTCGATAAAATATGGTACATTGTTTCTAGTATATAGGTTATACTGGTAACCAAATTGATGACTGCTTGCATTAGAGAGACATATTTACTATTAAAAACATTCTTATGAAAATTACCTTCCCTAACGCACCTGCTGCGTCCAGATTTTTTCTTACTTAAGAGTCGATATAATCTACAATTTAATTTCCAAGCTTTGTAAGATTGCTATAATTACGCTCAAGACTCATTGGGTCGGAAAAGATAATACCATTTAAATTGCTCGGAGCCGCAATCTTTAATAAGATCATTAATTGATTGCTTTTACTTTGATGTGGATGACTTTCAAAGAAGATGTGACCAATTGTGCCAATAGCTCCGCATTCACAGTGACGTTCTTCTTTTATCGTGATTTTATGTAAGCGTAATGGTGTGAGACAATGACCACTTCTTATTCATTATATAGTTGTTATGGATTCTCTTCTAAGGTTTTTCTAATGAAACCATGAGTTCATAGGCGGGGTAGGATTCATGAGAAAATAATTTGTTCCTTCGATTTTGCCTAAGGTTTTCCATAATGTTATCCATTCTTGAGACATATTGCTCCAAACACCTGATTGTGGTTGAAATTGCCTTAATCGCTAAATTTGTGATCTTCCAAGTTATGCCAGCTCATCTGCTTTATAGTTGCCAGTTATATTGGCGTGACTAGGTATCCATGCTAATGTCAAAATTATTCTTGTGTCGCCGAGATATTCTTTGGATTTTCTTATTTCCAGTACAGCATAGCCGTTCTTGGTAATCAGACAATTTTTACACATCCTTTACAAACAACTTTTGTAATTACTAAAAATGGTACAACCAGTAATAACTGTAGGCTTCAGGCCTCTTCAGTAGCTATGGGAGGCGAAACGTCTTGTCACTAAGTGAGCGAAAAAACAGCCATGAAAATCTAAAATCATCACTGAAATAAAGTTTAAAATGTACGGGGCCGAAACCTGGATCTTGACAAAGACAATTTACATCTATAAAAAGTCGAATAAAAGTATCTTAGGAAAGGCAAGAGAAAAAATATGCTTTTATTTCCTTAGGGCTCGTCTGCGTCTTTCCCGCCCCGATAGCACCACAGCCTTTGGCTTATTGTGCATGCGCTTTGTCTTTTATACTCCACCTATTCCAAAATGACTGTGCCTTGAACTAGTCTGCACAGCAATTGGTAGGGTGAAGTTTTATATTGCTCTGTCTCCGGTCTAGACTGACCGTAGATCAGTTGTCTTCTACGGCCCAGAGCTTTACACTTGCACAAGATGTGCTGGGCTGATTCCTCCCCCTCGCCGCAGAGCCTGCATGGTAGGTCACCCTCGAACCTCCCCATTTTATCCAGGTGTTTCTTGGCAGACATTTGTCCAGTCAAGAGTCCAGTTATGTTCCCGAGCTGTCCTCTGCTAAGATTTAGCAGCTCCACAGCTTTCTTTGAACTAGGTTCCTCAATTACTGAATTCCCATGTCTGAGCCCTGGACAGTCTGCCCAGTACACCTTATGCTCGTTTCTGACCCAGGACTTAACGGTTCCCTCGGTAGTGCTCTTCGTCACCTCCAGGACCGGTTCTGGTCCCATAAATGGTTCTGCCGACCCTCTCTTCGCGAGACTGTCAGCTTCTTCATTGCCTTTGAGTTGATTGCCCCGAGTGATGCGGCACCCAGATGAGGGCGACCTCATTCTACCCAGCTAGGTCGCTCGTCTAGTCTCGGCATTCACTTACCAGCCTGGAATTTACCGGTGGGCTGCTTAATGCTTTTGTGTAGCCCCTTCTCTTGATCTCTCGCACGCAGTGTCAGATGGCGTACATTTCGGCCTGAAAGACCGTTGCATGGGCTCCGAGGAAAATACTATGACTTACCCTCGGTCCTTCCGAATAACCGCCTGCCTTCGTCGTAAGCTCTCCGCCGGATCCGTCTGTGAACCAGATGAACGCGTCCCGTGGAAGGCTCGGCGTCTCCCCCCTCCAGGAAAGATGCTTACTGAAGGATCATAAGTTGGTCATGGTTGTAACAAAAAGGCGACATCGCCTTTAGACTGAGATTAAGACCATAATATAATCTCAAAAAAGGCACATAATGTATCTATCGAAATATTGTAACAATAATTGTTACTTCAACAGCTTTTTTGTATCTAATTAAAGGTTATTTTTTGTGTCTTCTAATTCTCCGCCAGAGATAATCTGACACCAGATATATAGTAGACATTTATAGGGTGATAATTTGCCAAGGAATTATATACTCATTCTAAGCTGTTAGCATATCACCCTATATGTAACATCCACTATTATAAACATTTACTTTGTAGCCCAAATGTAACTAAAAGTTACGTTTTAGGGCTTTAATATGCTCGAGCAGTTGATATTACAGTTTTATTATGGCCGAAAGTTGCTGTTAAGTACTGACCGGAGACTTCAACACCCTTAACTCTACAAACTGCTCCATTCTCGTAAAATATAAATTTGTTAACGTGTCCATTACACTACATTTTTATTACTGCTGAAAACTTCGTCCTTCTATACAAGACGGTTTTAAAACACTAGCACGCGTTTTAAAATACAGTTACCAAAATTTTAGGTATTTGGGGATTGGATCAAGTAGAATTTTCATAAAAATGTTTTTAATGTCAGATATGTTTTTTTAATGAAATGTATCAAATTGCTTAAAGATTATAACATTCATAGTACAAACCATGTGCCCTATTTCATCAAAATAACTGTGTCGTCTGACAAACTACTGACAACTATGGACGCAGCATGGTGGTGAATTTTCATAAAAGTGTTTTCAATAGCAAATAGGTGTTTTTTTAATCAGGCATCAAATTTGTTTACCAGTATAACATGTATAATGACCCTAGCCGTTACTAGGCAGCTATATGGAAAAACGTGGGGACTAAGATCTAGTATGGCCCACTGACTATACACAAGGGTGGTCAGACCATCGTTAACACACGTGGCACTGGTCTGGTGGCCTAAGGTGACACAATCCAGTGCCAAACAAAAACTAGGCAAAATCCAAAGGATGGCTTGCCTGGGCATTACAGCGGCCATGGCTTCAAGCCCAACAGACGCCATGGAGATGTTGCTGGATTCCCCCTTCCCCTACACTTAGTTATCATGGGGGAGGTAAGGTTAGGACTATACAGACTAGCCTGCAATAGTAGACTGAAGATCAACCCAGGCTTCAGGGGCCATTGCAAATCTTTTTTTTATTATTTTTTATTTCAACAACACACCACGAGGGCTCACAGCCTAAATACTATCGTACCGTGGGTGTCGACAAGGAGGAAAGAGGCAACTTGTTAATTCTCGACTTGAGGTTTTGGAGGTTCGGGGGAGAAGGAAAAACATGTGCCGGCAAGGAATTCCACAACTTGAAAGTCCTCGGGACAAAAGAGCGGGCATAACAAGATGTTCTATGTCTGGTGACCTGGACAGTAAAAGGGTGCATTCGCTCTGTTCCCCTGGTAGATCTGTTGGGGGCAGCAGGTGGAGGAAATATGGAAGAAAGCTCCTCTGAGCAGTGCCCGTCCAAATATCTATAAAAGAGAGAGATGTCACCAACGGAACGTTGGTGGGCAAGGGATGGCAGCCTTTGGGTGAGGGTACAGTCACAGATGAGACGTATAGCTCTCTTTTGAATGAAGTCCAGGATAGCGAGTGTAGAAGCGGCAGCAGCACCCCAGATGTGGGAGCAGTGTTCGAGGTTTGGTCTTATTTGTGAAGTATATAAAGTATAGAGATTAGCTGGTGAAAAGTATTTGCGAGCCCGGAAGAGGAAACCTAATTTCTTAGCAGCCGCTTCTGAAATTGATGTGACATGTTGGTGCCAATTGAGATTTCGATCCACAGAAATGCCAACAAGTGAAAAGGACTCATTACTTTGAATAACTTGGTTGTTTATTGTGATGAAAAATTAAGGAGATCGTGAAGGAGCCCATGCTTAAAATGAGGTCAGACTTCGCGAGCCCGCGAATCTGGAGGGAAAATAATTTTACAGTGGAAATCTCCGACCGTGAGACATGGCGTGGGGGAGACGCCGGGCTTACCACGGGACGCGCTCGTCTGGTTTACGGGCGGATCTGGTGGAGAGCGTAGGACGGGGACAGGTGTTTATTCGGAAGGACCGAGGGTAAGTGATAGTATTTCCCTCGGAGCCCATGCAACGGTCTTTCAGGCCGAAATGTACGCCATCTTGCACTGTGTGCGAGAAAACAAGATGAGGGGCTGCACCAACACGCAGATCCTCATAGCCACAGACAGCCAGGCAGCGCTTAAAGCCCTAAGTAGCTCACGGCTAAATTCCAGGCTGGTAAGTGAATGTCGAGATGAGACGAGCGACCTGGATGGGCAGAATGAGGTCACCCTCATCTGAGTGCTGGGTCACTCGGGGGTCAAAGGCAATGAAGAAGCTGACAGTCTCACGAAGAGAGGGTCAGCAGAACAATTTATGGAACCAGAACCGGTTCTGGGCGTGACAAAGAGTACTGCTAGGGGAGCCATTAAGTCCTGGGTCAGAAACGAACACAAGGTGTCCTGGGCAGACTGTCCAGGGCTCAGACATGGAAAGTCAGTAATTCAGATCAAAGAGAGCTGTGGAGCTGCTAAATCTTAGCAGAGGACAGCTCAGAAACCTAACAGGAGTCTTGACGGGACACATGGCTGTCAAGAAACACCTGGATAAAATGGAGCGGTTTGAGGGGGACCTGGCAGTCAGACTCTGCGGCGAGGGGGAGGAATCAGCCCAGCACATTTTGTGCGAGTGTAAAGCTCTGGACCGGAAAAGACAACTGATCTACGGTCAGCCTAGACCTGAGACAGAGCAATATAAAACTTCACCCTGCCAATTGCTGTGCAGACTAGTTCTAGGCACAGTGATCGTGGAATGGTGGAGTAAAAAGGATAAAGGGCATGCAGAATAAGCCAAAGGCTGCAGTGCTATCGGGGCGGCAAAGACGCGGACGAGCCCTCAGGGTGAAAAAAAATAACCTGTATAGGCGAAACAATGTACAATATTTCATCTAAATAACTTTATTGTTTGAAAATGTACACAAATTTTCCGAAAATAAGCTTTAAATGTTAAGAAAAGAACTAGTTTCCAGGCCAAAAAACCTTATAGGTTAATAACAAATTGAGTTATTCAAATTTAAAGCATTTAATGAAAATTCGCTACCATCACGCACTTGCGGCGCCCAGAATTTCTTTTCTTATAAACATGCATTATATTTCGATGGAAAAAGCAAGAATGCAATAATATAAGGCGTGTTCGATTGAAAAAAAATGTATCACCAACGACTTATGGGCCACTCTTGATTGTAGAATAATTTTTTAAGATGAAGCTCAACACACCCTATAAATAACGTATACAATTTTTTTTCGTATCTTGTATAATAACGGATATATTGAGCTTTATTCATTGTTTACGAAAATTTGCTAAAAATTGTATACCACTAAACGATACAGCTAAAACTACTGCCAAAGTATCAGAGAAGGGGCATATTTGAAATGACTTTTCTGGAAATATTTTAGTAAAATCGAGGACAATGACGGTTGAAGCTGAGACTTCAGGGGTTGAAAAACATTCTTCTTGCGACATTTTCTGTACAAACCCGTGTTAATTTCAATTTACTTTTAATGACATAATACCGCGTGCCAAATTTGGTTGCCCTCACTTTGTTACTTTTGGAAATATAAAAATTTTTCGAAAGGAAACGCAAAATTTTCCCGGAAAACTAGGCTGATTTACCTGGGTAACGAACTTATCACAGGCACTTGCGAAAGGATGGTACTCATCAAATTTGATCAAAATTGGCCTATTGTTTTTTGAGTTATCGGTGTGATACACACACACACACACACATATATATATATATATATATATATATATATATATATATATATATATATATATATATATATATATAATATATAAAAATGGAAACGAACCCCGGATATGTGCTCTAGGGGCCTGGTTCGCGCTCATTTGAAGAAATTTTTTTCAAGTCGTGATCTCCTAATTAGTGATTTTTTTTAAAAAGAAAATTCACTAAAATGTTCAGAAAATAATGGCACTCGTTTCATAATCTCTGTTAACAAATCTTCAATTTTGAATTATAACATTTATATGTAGTAGAAACCATGTGCCGTATTTTATTAAAATAACCGTGTTGTCAGATAAACTACAAAAATGTTAAGAAAATAATGGAATTCATTTCAGAATCTTTGTTAAAAAATCTCCAATTCTGGATTTTCAAAACTAGTAGCGTTTTAAGAAGGAAAACTATAAAATTTTCAAAGTAATTTTTTCTGATACTTGCTGACTTTTTTCGCCATGAAAACTTAGTCTTTGTAAGATTCATCAGACTGTTAACTTCACATTTTGGTCTTGTGCCCTGTATGTTTCGAAAATTAATATAGACCATCCGATCTGGTATTACTTAGCAAAGTATCCAAATTTCATAAGGATTACATTAAACTTAAAAAAAAGTTCGTGAAATTCCAGTGTGTTTCCCCTTTATTATTTAAACTTTGGCGAGCGCCCTGCTGTACAAAGCAAATCCTACAAAACAACTTTGAAGTTTCTTTCATCTGTCGGAGTTTTCGTTCGCATCTCGCAAGATAAAAACTTCACTTTCAATGATTCATAAGTGAAGACAGAGGAAAAGACATCCTAGGATCAATACCTTATATTTAAGTTTCACAGCACATCCGCCGCGAAATTGTGAGGTGAGTGCTATTATTAGTGTTCCGTTCTGAAAGAGAATTAACTTTATAATTAATAAGTTACTGCCATCCGAAAACTTTTAGAGACAATAAGTAAGTCTGTCTTTACTGAAAAAGTATTTGTTGTTATTGATAATAGGTTATCATCAGGGCTCGGATTTATATTTAAACTTTTTAGGTGAAATATGCCCATATATATGCAGGAAATTTGAAAAAAATGTGCGCCAACTTGAACAAAATATGCACAAAAATATCGATATATGCAATGCATAAATAATCATATTATACCAATTAAACAAGTTTTTAAAGGTCTAAGCTATTAATTTTATTCTCAATCAATACCACATAGGACCCTAATTATATTATTAATCAATTATTAATGAATATTATTATTGCAATTATTACTATTAACAGTATTAAGTGGCGCTCTAAATTATCTATTTTGAAAGATTGTCTTCTCTCAGTTAGTAAGTTTTTATACGTGACTGAGGTAATTGAAGCTAATTTTAAGCTTGGCAATATGGTAGGGTCTACATCGTTTAAATCGTCTGAAAAATTCCATCCAGAGCTTTTGCAATCTACGGTAACTTGGTAAAAACCTCATTTTTTGTGAGTGTTTCTGATAATTTTTCTGTAATTTGTTTTGCAACAGGCCATTTGCTTTATCAATAGTTGCTTTGAAATTTTCTAATAATCTAACTGATTTAGTTAGCAAAACATTCTGCTGCTGAATTTTTTTTTATAGTTTCTGTAACTATTTTATAATTACTGTTTATAAAACATAATTGCTGGCTCAATTTGGAGTCCCTTAAAATAATTGTTGCTTGTTTCACTGACGCACTTGCCTCATCTGCAAATTCAAGCATTACCTCTGTGATTTCTCTAAAATGAAATAAAATAAGGCAGCCTGGATCCAGGTTCCCCATCGTGTGATTACAGGTCTAGGAGGTAATGGTACCCCAGGCAGAACTTATCTATATCTTTGAACTCTTAAAGGAGCTTTGACGAACACTTTTTTCATATTATTAATAAATTAATTGACTAAAGGAAATTGCTGTCTAACTTCTTCTGCTACCCTGTTTAAACCGTGAGCCAGGCACGTACAATGAATTAAGTTGGGATAATATGTTTTTAAATCAATTCCAACTTTGACCATATATGAAGCAGCATCGGTAAGCAGTAATAAAACTTTATCAGCTGGTAAAAACACGTTTGAGAGACCCGCTCGAATAAATAATATTGTTATAGTAATATTATTTGTTTTTTCTAATTCTTTGACTGCAATTAAATAAGGTTTAGATGACGAAATAGAGCCTCGGTGGTTCAGGGGTAAGAACGTGTGCCTCTGAACCGAAGGGTACTGGGTTCGATCCCAGGGTACTCCTTTCACTTTTTCAGTACATACTGTACAATTAACATCAACCGAGGTTCTGGCATTGTATTTGAGCAAGTTGAATGTCTGCACGTTCCGCCTTTCGGAGGCGGCGTAAAGCCGTCTGTCCCGTGTCCATACGATGTTGGGCACGTTAAATATCCCTACCCTCCTTACAGAAAGGCAGGGGTTCGGCAAAATTTCCAGGATAGTGAGGTGAAACTGCTCCCTGGCGTCGGTGATTAGCCATAGTCGCGGAAATAGGCCGACGTTAAAGAAACAAAACACACACACACACACACACACAATTGAAATTGCATACCTAATCTGTCATTAAAATTGAAAATAAAACAATTTGTTTGCACGAAAAGCCATTAAAACATTATTTTCGTCGATTTTCCTTTAAAAAAATGTTCCATTCTTAACAAATGTTTCTCCAGAGAAAATTTCCTAAATTTATTTATAAGAAATTTTTTTATTATAACAACATTCTGTACTAGAATATACGCTAATAAAAATAAATTAAATAAATTAAAAAAAAACTGGTCCGCTTTTCCTGAACCATTTCAAGTTATTTACCCATCTACCAAATATAATTTTTCCCAAAAATTTTTTCGACGAGACAACAAAAATCTCATGAAAATTTGCAAGCAATTGTTTCAAGAAAATCCGTAACCATATTTTTTTTATAAAAACTTATTAAACATTTATCATTAATTACCAAAACTTCACAGAAACATCTCACACAAAATGATTTCTACGGAAGCACGAAAAAATTTCTGCGAAAACCCGGCTAAATATTTTTTATACAAAATTTTGCTAAAAGCATACATAAAATTCAAATTATATACCTAATCTGTAATTAAAATTGAAAATAAAGTAATTTGTTTGCACAAATATCCATTAAAACCTTATTTGCGACGAATTTCGTTTAAAAAATGTTCCATCAGTTGAATAATTTATCACACAAAAAATCTCAACAAATGTTTTTTCAAAGAAAATTGATTAAATTTATTTATAAGAAAATTCGCTATTAACAGAACATATTGTACAAGAAAATTAGCTAACAGAAATAAATTAAATAAATTAAAAAAAAAGTCTGGACGCAGCAAGTTGTGTTATGCTAGTGAAATTTCATAAAAATGTTTTTAATAACAAATATGTTTTTTTTTAAGAAAGCAGGCATCAAATGTGGTTACCAATATAACCTATAAGGTAAAAGCAATGTACCATATTTCATCAAAATGGCTTTATTGTTTGAAAATGTACAAACATTTTCCGAAAATATATTTAAAATATTCCCGAAAAAAACAGGTTCTTGGCTAACGAACGTTAGGTTAATAGCAAATTCAGCTATTGAAATTTGAAACTTTAATGAAAGTTCGCTACCATAACGCACTTGATGCGTCCCGTGAAAATTGAAACCGGTTACAGAAAATAACAAGCACTTGTGAATCCACGGGAAAAGTCTACGGCAGTATTAAGTATGGAACGACTACAATAAGGCAATAACAAACAACCAGATGTGCTGTTCAAATTGAATTAAGTCTTAAAAGTTTTCCTCTCGGCCCAGTTGAATTTGTCATACAAAAACTTGCTAAAAAATTCATCGGAACTACACAATATGATAATGGTAAAATAAAATAAGACTAAAAAAAAGGTGAAATCATTAACTGAGATTAGAACGCGTGTTATAGGAGTCCGTTATTAAATCAACACTGCTGCCTGTACCTCTCGGCCATTCTCAACGTATTTACTAACAGGTATATACTCTAGTATATTACTTTTCTATAGTCTTTATTATTTACACCATACAATTTTTGTTTAAAATTGACTTTCTTCTCATATTTTAACGAAATGAAGGAAAATGACGGCTGAGACACACACAGATCTAGGAGCTTGGTAGTCATTTCGAGCCGTATTTTTCCATCACAAAGCGCTAATGCTCACTAATGTACGATTACCAGAATTATCAATTTTGGCGTTTCAACATTTTTTTAATCAGAGGCCTGTTATTTTTCTTGTCTGTTAACCTAGAGATCTGAATTTTAGTACAAAGGATACTCTTTATGAGCTATGTGCTCTTTGAATCTTGTTGTTATTGAAGTCCGCGTTCACCCAATATAGATTTTCTCGCAATTATTACAAGATATTTGCTAAATGCTCGTTTTTTGTCGGAAGTCGATAGTATCCTTTGGCCCACGCAAAAGGTTCTTCCAATTATCAACTTTATAAACCACTCTCAAGTTGTTATCTTTGAATATTTTCTCTAGCCCTTTTGTACCATCCGGTGTTACGTCATTCGGTGTTACATCATCCGGTGTTACATCATCCGATACTGGGAATCTGATATTGCATCATCTGGTATTTCATTATCCGGTATTGCGTCATCCAATATTGCATCATCTTCCGGTATTGCATCATCGGTAATACTTTATTTTAAGTGTATAGTTCAGGTATATAAATAGTATAATTTTGCTGCTACAGTTAGTTTAGCGACAGCTACTGATGAAGACAACACATATCTAGCGCATAACCCTCTGTTATTATTTTTTGGTTTTTGAGGTTATTCTGCTTTTTGTTTCTGTTTCCAGCCACAGTGTCCAACCTCAGTATTTTAATTTTGCATGTGTTTGGATTTTGTCATATATGTTATTATTTCAGAGATTGTACTGTAATTAAAAGTGAGTTATTTTTGGTTCTTACAAATAACTAAAACAGAGATAATACGTACCTCTTCATAATTTAAAGCATCGCTCTTTGCTGAGATCTCTAAGCTGATAATGTAACCAAATTCATTATGAAAAGATACTTTCGTTCATGTGAAACAAATATGCATTGATCTTGATGTTTAGTTATCCCAATCTACTCGTATATACATGAAATAATTAACCGGTAATTGGTAAGGGAGTCAGTGAAAACCAGGCATGATGAATTATGAATCAAAATGTCAATTATCTCGTTCGGGTTGTATTTTTAGCGAGTTTCGGAGCATGAAACATTCGATTAATCAGAACATTACAGAATTTGTAACGTTATCACTACGAAAGCACCGAGGTCTCCCATAATTAATTTAGAAGGGTAATTACATTAGGATTTTACAAAGGATATGTACGTGTTCGTTGGCTTGTATTTTATGTAGTTAGGGATATTTGTAAGAGGATTCATAACGAAAAGCTATATACAGATTGGTGTGTTAATCTTGTAACAGCAGCTACTATAATACGGCATTTGAAGTTTATATTAGTATTTCAGCTATCTGCGGTTATTCACCTCAGCAAATACTTTCCTATTGACTTTATTGTCTTTGTTACGGTATAATTTGCTTTTAGATGGTTATCATGTAAAATTTATCTGATTGTAGTAAAACTCCTAAAGATGTTAAATTCGCGGCTACTCAGTGGTGAGGGGGTGGGTCCAGGTTCTTTAATTTTTAAAGGCGCCAAGCAATTTTAAGGCTGCGATATTCTAGACGAAGAAATACCTCCAACAGAGATAGAAAATATTATTCTGATAGGTGCTGCTGAAGATTAGTGAAGGTCTTGAACTAGCGATTTTCTTCAAAACTGTATTATTCTATCGAACGTTTTACTAACTTCAACTACTTCTCAGCAGGTGGCATCACATTCGGCTTTTGTTTTGCAAAGAGCTTGGAATATTTTTTCGTCCGTAGAAAAGCGGTGTTGTCAGTTGTCTACTCTTTTGTTTACATACAAAGCTTATGGCGCGGGAGGTTGAAGAGCGGAGGGTGGGGAAGATACAAATTCTATTGTTACCTATGCCTTTAGACGAACTTGGGACAGACAATACTTGTAAGATTTCTAAGCGGTCGAAACTCGAATGAATGGAGCGTCGATTCGTCACGTTGTGGATTTTGAAGTCATCCAATCTTATACAGAATCACTGTGTTCCCGCAAATCTTTATAAAAATATTTGATTATGAAGATCAGGCTCAACTCCCAACATGTCTTCAAACGGACGCAAATTAATTTTGATTAAACTCCGACACATTAGCTCAATTGAACCAATTAAAAAAAATATTGCTGAAAATTGTATATGTTTTTTGGTGAAGCTTCGTTTATTTGTTGGCTTTCATATACTTTTGTGTACCAAAATTTAAGTTTCTAGGTTAATGGAAAATTGAGTTATAAAAATGTACAAGCTTTTAACGAAATTTGACTACCATAAGGCACTGGCTGTGTCCGGACTTTAATATTTCTCTGTCACTTTATTAAAAAACGAGTACTGCTTTGGAGATAATAGGTTTTAAAAAAATCCTGAAATTTATCCTACAAAAATAGTATTGTATTTTATTTCTTTACCGTCTGTCTATTTCAGGGACTATGTCCAGTCACCGACGCCAGACATACGTTTTGTCTTTATAAGTTTGTACGCAGGGTAGGGATGTTTAACATGCCTAACATCGCGTGGTGCACGAGACCGACATCTTAGCGGCCTTTCTGAAAAGCGGGTGCAGGCATACAACTTGCTCAAGCACAATGCCATTGTCACGGCAATTGTTATGTTTTAATATGTACTGAATTAATAATTATTTATAATTTTATATTTTATCCATTTGAAAATTGCCATGACCAACTGTTTGGTGATAGGTAACAATTTTATACAAGTAATATAAATTCAATGTAGGGACTTAATTATTCATTCATATATATTTTGACTCAAGGCGATATCCCAATCTTTTTGGTCGTGAATTAGGAATTTATTTTTTGTTAAAATTCAATTTATTTTTATATAAATGTTTACTAGGTTTGGGTATATATATTATTGTGCATATTTGTTTCCTGAACCTCGGTCTATTTCCGCGACTATGCCCAATCACCATCGCCAGGGAGCAGTTTCACCTCAATATCCTGGAAATTTTGCCGAACCGCTGCCTTTCTGTAAGGAGGGTAGGGATATTTCATGTGCCTGACATCGCATAGATACGGGACCGACGGCTTTACGCCCCCTCCGAAGGGTGGAACGTACAGACATTCAACTTACTCAAATACAATGCCACAACCTCCGTTGATGTTAAGTATGTACTGGAAAAACGAAAGGGGAACATTGGGAATCAAACCCAGTACCTTCCGGTTCAGACGCACAGGTTCTCACCACTGAACCACCGAGGCGCTATATATATATATATATATATATATATATATATATATATATATATATATATATATATATATATATATATATATATATATATATATATATATATTACTTACTACTATTATTTGTCAATCCAAATCGGTTACTGAAATTTCCTGCATTTTAATGAGCAGCCTTTGTATTTAGTGTTGTAATATCTGTTTGTTTTCTTTGGCTTATCTTTTTAAATCTGTAATACAATTTTTTGTAGAATCCGAGTGACTTGCATTTTTTATATAAATCATCATAGCCCAAAGGTAATATTGTCTCGTCGTCGCAACCACTTTTCAACTTCCTGTTCTGCTATCCAAAGGCCAGCTTTCAGCCCCATACATTTATACATATCTATGTATTTTCTTTATTGAATGCTTTTTAGTTCATTGTAATCCTGCCCGTTAGTTTTAGCCATATTTACCATCATGCGTAAATTGATTTTTTAGGAGATGTGACTCTAAATGAATACATTATCTAATTTGGCCATACGTCATATTTTTGCATTGGGATTATATGGATAAACCTCTACACATATGTGTGTACTGGTTGCAAATGAAATTGATTTAGAAACATATTATGCGTCTTTTAATAAAATTTCACCAAGTTTGTAGAATAATACTTGAGTGTTATATTTAAAAATAAGTAACTTAATTTAAAAACTAATTGTAATTGCAAAATTACATCTATGCAGAGAAAAATGATTATTGTTTCGTGGAAATTAATAAAGTACACTAGCACATATGCATAGTTGTTTCCTTTTCTTCAGTGTTAAAAATTGCGTTATATTTTAATTAGAACATTTATTATAATTGGGAAGAAACCAACAAGGGTTGATGGCAGCAAGTGCATTTTGGTGGCTTCACAGTAAAGACAGAGAAGTAGTCTCCAAGTCTGTATGTAATATTATATATAATTATTTTTATAAACATTAAAATACGAAACATATAACCCATACATTTGCAGTCATATCCAATTTCTTTACTGTAGTGCGAAATTAGTACATATATTGTACTTACTTATTTACGCCTACCATAAATATTTGTAACATTATATAGACACTAGCAACTAAAAATTAGTGGATGAACCATTAAAACAATTTAATCCAATTATGTTATTTTTTATTTCAATATAAGTAATAAGATTTTTAATGTGATTAGGTCCTAATAAAAGTGTGAGGATATCCTTATATCCTTTTTTTCTATAAGTATAATTTTCTCTGTAGAAAATTTGTAAGCCTATTGCACGGGATTCATAAAATGCTTTATTTGAGAAACGAAAAGTTAATGTTTGAGCATCCGATTAAATTTTGTCCGTCAATTAATGCATTGTAAAATTAATGTCAATGGCAAATTTTACCGTCATTTTCATCATTGTTAAGTACCTCATTTATTTTACGTTGTCAAAAGCTTTATGGTTATCCCAGTATTCAATTTCAGTGAGTTTTTATAACACTGACAACACTGCTTATGCCGGAGGCACTGAGTTATTGGATCCGATGCAAACGCCCCCTGTTACACAATTGCTCCACTGGTCATCTCTCAGCTGAGTGACAATACAGTTGCACTTGTACAGAATTTGCCTCGGGCAGCCGGACAAATCGTTTTGTGTGGACATTTAATAAAAACATAATTTAAAAAAAACCTAGAAGGGCTACATACTTATATTTTATTGCAATCGAATCTTTACATGTTCCTGCAGGTAATGAATAGTCAAAGTCATCTCTTTTGGAACATCTTCGTATATATAATCTTATCTAAATCATTGGAATATTTAGGTGAATTTCAATTAATTATAACTAATAACACAAAACAGTTTTTGAAATTTGCGAACATTCATCACCACTTGTGGTTTGTCTAGATTATGAAGCTTTTTAAATTGTTCCCGTACACCTACTATTTCTTGAGATAATTACAATTTAAGGAGGCCTTGTTTTCGTATACTAAAGTGATAGCTAAATGCCACCCTTAAGACCCCTGACTCCTTAAAGAACTTAAGTATGCTCATGTAAATTACCAAACATGAGTAGAAGTCGTCCAAATTTGACACAATAAGTTGCAAAGTATTAATACACTCAGCATTAATAAAATATAAATTTAATTAGTTATTAGATACTTAGAGAAGGCATAAAGTAAGGTGATAATATGATAAATTCTCACAATATGTTGTTAGCTTAGGTTTACAAGTAAATATCATGAATTTATGAATGCGCGCAGTCACATTACAATGCTCAAATTGTTTTAAGAGGTAGCAATTATTAATTTTAAACTCAATAGGTTTAATCCAACACCTGTAAAATTCTTAAAGTCACACCCAATGATTATTAAAAGTTCTTTTCGTTAAGAGAAATATTTCTGGTTGTAGAGAATGTAGTAGAGAACTGTAGAGACTGACTTCTTGAACAACAAAATATTAGCAAAGGAAAAAGTTATAGTTATTCGGTTTCCTCTGTGAAGAAGGCGGACAGTCAACGGAAGCCAAACATTAACTAAGCTTCAGGTCCAGGGACATAAAGTCACAATTATCAAAAATGCGTCCTAGGCTAGGGCTTGTGGGTATCTTCCTATTTGTTGTGTCCTACTTCTCATCTGCTATGACCTATTTCCATTTGATTATCGATACCTATTTTCGTTGTCTTTTCTGGTTCTGTTTGTCAATTCCCATCTCTAATTTACAGTTTGCATGTTCTAATTCCCGATTTGCAACTTCCAACTTGCCTATAAATTCCAATAAAATATGGGATAGTCAAAAGGAAGAATTAGTATGAATAATAAACCTTACCGAAAGATGTTAATTCGGCAGCTTACTTGGTTTTCTTCTGTGATTATCCTGAATATTTTCAGACTATATTACTGCCACCAACGAAAATTGAGACTATATCAACTAATCAAACTCAAATCAAAGGACAGTAATATATGTTAAATCGCGTGAATACTAAATCCAAATAAAATTTGAAAGAGTAAAACTCTTAAACGACTCGGCTTGGTTTCCAGAAGAAAAGCAAAAACTCGGGACGCAGCAAGTGCGTTATGGTAGTGAATTTATATTAAATGCTTCAAATTTAAATAACTCAATTTTCTATAAACTTAGAGAGTTTAATTTCAATACGTAGTAAGGTTTTTCATAAGGCAAGATATCCACAAAATTTCATTAAAATAACTTTGTAATTTTCGGAGAAAAAAATTTTTTTCGAAAGAAAATTTAAAATTTGAATAACTCAATTTTCTCTAAGCTTAGAAAGTAGAATTTTGGTACGTAGTAAGGTTGAGGCAACATATATAGTAAATTTAATTAAAACAGCCTTGTTACTTTCGGAGAAAAAAATTTTTTTCGATAGAAAACTCAAAATTTTTCCGGAAAACCCCGTCTGATTCTGGATAACTAACTCATCCAAGCCATTAATAAAAGACAGGCACTTGCCAAGTTTCATCGAAATCGGTTAATTATTTTTTGAGTTATCACATATATATATATATATATATATATATATATATATATATATATATATATATATATATATATATATATATATATATATATATATAAACATATAAAAATTAAACCTATTTAAAAATGAACTTTAATAAGATATTATGCTGTGACAATACCTCTCTCAAGCACCCTAAAATATAATCAAAATATGCACAGTTATATATGTTTCATTTCTTTTTCCCTTGTCTTAATACACTACATATTTTATTTTATGACAATCGATTTAATTTACTTATTTGATTTCATAAATAGTCGGTTAATAGTGACTTGGAATGAAGTAGACACCACATCTTCAAACATATTAAGAGAATATGAGTAAATCAACAGCAAATGGGAATGAATTCGGTGAGTCCCCCAGCCACGTGGTTAAAAAACACTGGCTGTATGAGTGGTTACAACTCTACCTCTAAATAAAAGGAGTGTAACAGCGGCAGAAGCAGAAGTCAATGGAAGCTGTGTGTATTCGGAAAAAAACTATTGACTATTAATAACAACAATTGACTAAAAACGCTGCGAGTTGTAAGGAAAAAATAATTATACTACAGAGGTGATAAATGATAATAAATTACAATAGGGTTATATATAATCGTAAATGCTTCCAATGATTAACAATAAGTGAATTCAGTATTATTGACATTTCTCTGAAACTTAAAAATGAATTTCATGAGTCAATGACAATAAGAGAAGCATTGACTAACCAACAGCAACCACATACTTATGATTTAAACATAAATGTTTCAAATTTGAATAGCTCAATTTTCTGTAACCCTAGAAAGCTGAATTTTGGCACATAGTTAGCTATTTCCCAAAGCAATATGTAGACCAAATTTTATCAAAATTTTCGGGAAATTTTTTTTTTTAAAGAAAACTCAAAATTTTCCCGGAAAACCCCATCCGATTTTCCTGGCCAACGAACTCATCCAAGCCATTAATAAAAGAAAGGCACTTGCCGAGTTTCATCTAAATCGGTTAATTATTTTTTGAGTTATTAGACGGATACACACACACACACATATATATATATATATATATATATATATATATATATATATATATATATATATATATATATATATATATATATATATATATATATATATATATATATATATATATATATATATATATATATATATATATATATATATAAACATATAAAAATTCAAACTGACCCCGGATATGGGTTCTAGGGGTCCTAATTCGCGCTCATTTGAAAGAATTTTTGCAAAGTCTCACCATCGATACTACCTATTAGTGAATTTTTAAAATAAAAATTCACTAAAATGTAAAAGAAAGCCAACGTGGATTTTTAATTTCTTAACTATCAGGACAACAAAAAGGACTGCTTCCCGATTATTCTCTTGTTTTTTTAAACCGAATTTTATGCGCGGTTTTTTTCATGCCCGAGAATCCTACGCCATACCAACTGACAATCATAGTGCACTAGAAATAAGAGCCGATAAATAAATGCGGATTCAAACATGTAGTGCACCCGTATAACAAAAAATTTACTGCTAATATCCTGTATAAGAACACAACAATTACCCATACTAAACCATTCTTAGAAATTAAAATTAAGAGAACAAGGTACTACTTTTCTAGGCGGAGGGGAATCTCAATCTCGGGCTGGAAGCACTGACAAGTCGAGAGTTGACATGACAGCTGGTCATTTGACCTACATTTTGAAACGAAATTAATTCATCCTGTCATTTGAACGTAAACAAATCACAACACTTCAGCTTCAGTAAAATTGCAAACATTCCAATTAAATACAAAACTAAGCATAATGCTGCATTTATCATAGTTCCCATCATAACAAGGTAGGTTTTAAATGTTCTGTTTCCTTATCCTAACCTTACACTTCATAATAATGTATTACAGAATTGATTTAACCAAAGCAAAAGATATCAGAAGTATATCAGGACAATTGATGACAAATCGCCTAAAAGGATAATGAATTCAACTTTAAATTAAATAAACAACTACAGTGTGATATCTGAAACAAGACTCGACAACACCATCTTGAATTTTACTTACTTAAAGAGGTTATACCCACAGACTGTACTGATAAAACTAAAATTGTTACAAAATACTTATAATTAACAGGAATGTATCCTTTCTAAATATACTTTATATAAAATAAATTTATCGTCACATCTTTTTGTTTGTTTGTAATGAAGAGATAATAGGTTTCCAAGTAATCGTAAGACGAAGCTCGTCATCTCTCTTATTGAAACAATCGGGATGTTTTTCGATCTCGATTTCTTCTCGGATAATTTGGGCTTTGAAGTTGTAAACCGGGGCTATTGTTATGGCATTGTCGAAGTCTATTTTGTGTCCTGGTGCATGGCCAGCGCCGATGAGGGGTCGGATTTTCTAACACCCGCTCGCAGTTAGAAAATCCGACCCCTAATTTGTGTATCTCCGAAAATAACAAAGCTATGACAACCAAATTTATGTACGTATATACGTTTCTACTATTAAACTTACCCTACATGCAGAAATTAAAAAATCTACGTTGAAAGGGAAAAAAGTTATAGGCATTTACAGAAAAAAATCTTGGGTTCCAGTGGTGATCAGACGAAAGCACAGGAACAAAATATTTTGTATGGTGAACAAAACCAATCGAATATTAGATACAACGGTTAAGTTTTCTTGACGCAAAAGTTCAAGAAGTAGCAGAAAAAATATTTTGAAGATTTTATAATTTTTTCTTTTAAAACCTCAAAATCACGATTTTAAACGTCAAAATTTGAATTTTTCACACAAATAATCTGAAACAAATACGGATCGTGTAGAAGAAACCTCATAATAAGTGTGTTTTACGAAGCCTTAAGTTTCAGTTTCAACCATCATTGTCCTTCATTTTACTAAAATATTTTCGGAAAATCCATTTCAAATAGACCCTCTTTCTGATGCTTTAGCAGTAGTTTCAGCTATATATATATATATATATATATATATATATATATATATATATATATATATATATATATCAATGACTTAAATATAGTGAGTGAGACAGTCTCTACCCACCTTTATGCGTTGCGTCAACTGTGAAATTGAAAACTGAAAATAGAAAAGCTGTGGAGTGAACTAGCAGAGCAAAAACGTAACAGAAGGCTACACAGTCAAGCAGAAACTCCATGAGAACTCTTAAGAAGTTTAAAAATTTTATAAAGTGAACTAAGAAAACATAATGGCATCTGTACTTACTTTTCAATTCTTGAAACTTGAAGTACTACTTCAATTTTAAGTTTTTAATTTCACAGCTGACTTTTGCACTTTGTCATTAACTTGATTTTCTTTGATTTATTCTGATAATTTTAGCCTGCTTTGACTGCATGTTTTTGATTGTAATGTAGTTTTTAGCTTGTTTAGTTGTAACCTGTAGTTTTTACTGTAACTTTATTGGTTTTTATTGTAACTTTTAACTTATTTACTGTTTGACTGTAGATTTTTAACCTTGATGATTTCTGTAGCCTTTATATTGAGATCATTGCGCTTCAACTGGCACAATTGCTTACCAGAAAACAAAGCTTTCTGACAGACCTTTTTATGGTATTTTAGACTTGCCCCTGAGGATGGCTACTAGTTAGTCGAAACGCGTAGGGTTTAATAAAATTTTACTGTCTGCATCAGAAGCCTTTCATTGAGTATTTGATTATCTTTGAAGTGTTTTTAGATAAGATCGCCTCAGGGGGTAGGGGACAAATAAGGGGTGATTTGATGAAAACTGATATTTTTTCAATAGAACTCGAGTAATATAACGTTTCACAAGTTTATGGGTACAGGAATACGAATATTTTCTTTGTGGTCAAGTCATAGGTACTAAATTCATTCCAGGAGAAAGTTTCTCTGAAGAGAGAATAAATGATGACAGCTATGTGGAAGTTATGATTCAATTTGCAGCAATATTTGTTACCATTTCTGCAATACACTTAAATTCTATAAACAACTTTTTTATCAGTGATAAAAACGTAAATGTCATATCCATTGTCGTTGTGATTATTTATACTATATAAGATTGGTCATCAGAATTTGTGCCTGCCTGTCATTTTCTAGTTCTATCCAATAGCCATTTTATATTTTTGATGCCAGTCACGTATTTACAAAAGACGCACACGCTCTTGTATTGATTATTAGCTTGTCATCACCGATCTCTACGATATTTTCATTGCTAAATGAGCTCATTGTCTAATCTCAGATACAACGTTAATGTCACTAATTAATTAAGGCGCCACTGTCGTCACTGTGTAACGCCACCTAATTCAAATTTACATAAATCGCGAATGTCATGGAAAATAGTGTGACAAGACTGCTTGATTATAATTACCTATTAAATATACATTCGACTAGGGATCAGAATTTAGCAGTAATCATTTTTAATATGGAATATTAACCATTGACTAGTAGGCTAAGCGATACGAGCAGCATTAGGGAATGTGTAATGAATTTCTCACTCGTGTATTCAGGCTATATAGAGATTATTAATTTAATAATAGAAAAGTCTGGGCGCACCAAGCGGATATATAAACTGCTGTACATATCAAGTGGATCAGTTTTTTTCTCTTCCTCAGGGCTCGTCCGTGGCCTTCCCGCCACGATAGCACTGCAACATTTGCTTTATTGTGCATGCCCTTAGTCTTTTTACTCCACCCACTCCAAAATCACTGCGCCTTGAACAAGTCTGCACAGTGATTTGTAGGATAAATTTTTATAATGCCCTGTCTCCGGTCTAGACTGACCGTAGATCAGTTGTCTTCTGCGGTCCAGAGCTTTACACTCGCACAAGATGTGCTGGGCTGATTCCTCTCCCTCGCCGCAGAGTCTGCATGCGAGGTCCCTCTCGAACCGCCCCATATTATGCAGGTGTTTCTTGACGGACATGTGTCCCGTCAAGATACCTGTAATGTTTCTAAGCTGTCCCCTGCTAAGATTTAGCAGCTCCACAGCTCTTTTTGAACTGGGTTCGTCAATTATTGACTTCCCATGTCTGAGCCCTGGACAGTCTGCCTAGTACACCTTGTATTGGTTTCTGACCCAGGACTTAATGGCTCCCCTGGCAGTGCTCTTTGTCACGCCCAGAGCCGGTTCTGGTTCCATAAATGGTTCTGCTGACCCTCTGTTAGCGAGACTGTCAGCTTTTACATTGCATTTGACCCCCGAGTGACCCGGCACACAGATGAGGGCGACCTCATTCTGCCCAGCCAGGTCGCTCGTCTCGGCACTCACTCACCAGCCAGGAATTTACCCGTGGGCCACTTAGGGCCTTAAGGGCCT
Organism: Tillus elongatus; assembly: GCA_964006375.1. Lineage (NCBI taxonomy): Eukaryota > Metazoa > Arthropoda > Insecta > Coleoptera > Cleridae > Tillus > Tillus elongatus. Next base: position 172,162,085 of record OZ023265.1, on the reverse strand, counting down.
TAAGGGCTGCCTGGCTGTCTGTGGCTATGAGGATCCGCTTATTGGTGTAGCCCCTCCTCTTGTTCTCCCGCACACAGTGCAGGATGGCGTACATTTCCGCCGGGGTAAATACTATGACTTACATTCGGTCCTTCCGAATAAACACCTGCTCCCGTCCCAAGCTCCCCGCCGGATCGGTCCGTGAACCAGACGAGCGCGTCCCGTGGTGTGCCCGGCGTCTTCTCCCGCCATGTCTCCCGGTCGGGGATTTCCACTGTATAGTTGTTTTCCCTGCAGATTCGCGGGCTCGCGAAGTCTGACCTCATTTCAAGCATGGGCTCCTTCACGATCTCCTGTATTTGGCAGTGTACCCTGAAGCCTGGGTTGATCTTCAGTCTACCATTGCAGGCTAGTCTGTATAGTCCTAGCCTGCCCTCCCCCCATAATAACTAAGTGTAGGGGGAGTGGGGAGGAGATCCAGCACCACCTCCATGGCGGCAGTTGGGGTTGAAGACATGGCCCCTGCGATGCCTATGCAAGACATCCTTTGGATCTTGCCTAGTTTTTGTTTGGCACTGGATTGTGTCACCTTAGGCCACCAGACCAGTGCCGCATATGTTAACAATGGTCTGACCACCCTTGTGTACAGCTAGTGGGCCATACTAGGTCATGGTCCCCACGTTTTTCCATATAGCCGCGTAGTGACGGCTAAGGTCATGACTGCCTTACGCAGTATTTTTTTAACGTGACATTATTACGATAAACTCTATAACTAAGACTACAGCCAAGCATCAGAGAAAGGGTCTATTTGGAATGAATTTTCTGGAAATATTTTAGTAAATTGAAGGACAATGACGGTTGAAACTAAGACTTCAGGGTTTGTAAAACATCCTTCTTGAGACATTTGATTTCCATAGCCCGTATTAGATTCACGTTATTTGCCTATATGTTGCCGATTTTGACGTTTTAGATCGCAACTTTGACGTTTTGAGGAAAACCCCAATTTATTTTTCTTTAAATGCCTATAACTTTTTTGTCTTTTGAGCTACATAGCTAAATTTTGGTAGGTAACTTACCTATAGGGATACAGACTCGCGTACCAAATTTGGTTGCCCTTACTTTGTTAATTTTGGAGATATAAATTTTTTTCGAAAGAAAACACAAAATTTTTTGGGAAAACCTGGGCAAATTTTCCTGGCTAATGAATTTATCCAAGCCATTTGCAAAAGAAATTTGTTCACCAAATTTAATCAAAATCGGCTTATTATTTTTGAGTTATCGGTGTGATACCTATATATATATATATATATATATATACATATATATATATATATATATATATATATATATATATATATATATATATATATATATATATATATATATATATATATATATATATATATATATATATATATATATATATATATATATATATATATATATATATATATATAAACATATAAAAATTGAAACTGACCCCGGATATGTGTTCTGGGGGGCCTAATTAGCGCTCATGTGAAGAAATTTTTTCAAAATTCAAAAGACGGGATCTCCTCATTAGTGAATTTTTTAAAGAAAATTCACTAAAAGGAAGAACAAGTAAAAAAAAAATAGAAAACCGACTTCATTAAGGATGACTCAAAATACATATCACCGCTGCCACCATTTGTTAAACGTGTTATTGTGAGGTAAATTAAGGATAACTCAAAAACTACTGGTCAAATCTTGGTCAAATTTATATGGGACCACACGAAAAGTACCAGCTTTTAAATAAGAAAAGAATCGTCAAAATCGGTTTACCTAGAAAAAAGTTGTGAGGTAACACAAAAAGAAATGTTCGGAACGCAGCAAGTGCATTATAGTAGCGAATTTTCATAAGAATTGTACACTATTAGTAAGGTATATTATTAAAACTAATTGTTTAAATTTAAAAGGACCTGGGGGACCGGTTTTAGAGGTCCCAGTTAGCGATTATCTGAATAACTTTCAATTTTCTATGGAGCTAGAAAATTATAGTTTGGTAGAGGTATATATGTAAGTACTGCAAGTCTCATTAAAAAAATTGTGTTTCAAATTTCATTAAAGTCACAAAAGTTTTTTAGAAAAAACTAATTATTTACAAAGGGAATGTACATGCCAATTCATAAATATAGCAGGTATTTTTCCTTTCAATTTCTTGTTTTAGTCAACCCAATCGAATTACTTTTTGCAAACAAAACAATAAAAAAGGTTTATTAAAACCAACTTGTAGTTATCCGCGAAGCTCATTATGTTATTTTTCTTTAATTTAGTACCCAGGCTGCGTTTACATAGGTGTTACTATGGTTCAAGATTGAAGATCATAGCTTAATAGAAAATTGAGTTATCGGATTTCAAATATTTTTACAGAAACTCTCTACCATAATATGTTTGCTGCACCCAGACCTTTTTCAACACTTAGTTTTTAGTCCACTCAATCGAAAGTTTCTGCAAACAAAATAACAAAAATGGTTTTCTAAAACAAATTTATCGTTGCCTGTGAAGCTCATTGTGTTATTTTTAAACGTTTTAGTATGTATCAAAATTGAAGATTCTAGTTTAATGGGAAATTGAATTATCACCATTGGAATATTTTAACGAAAATTCGCTACCATAACTCATTTGCCGTACCTAAACCCTTTTCAACAGTTATTTACTGTTGCTGTATCCATACTCTTTGAAAATAAAACAAATATATATAAACAATAAAAAAAAATATTTAAAATTTTAATAATTTACACTGAATATATGTTTACAGGTATATATTAAACTACTGCATGATATTATGTAGTTTCATTTACCAAAGCGCTCCCTAGCAACTAAAGGCCTATTTCTTTCTTTTCAGTCATCTCTAAAGTGATGGAAAATCATATAAACACTGAATTACTAAAATTTCTTGAAAAACACAGTCTAATCCACGACAGGCAGTATGGATTCCGTCAGCGCAAATCAACTGCCGACCTCCTTTCTTTGTCACCCATTCTTGGAACAAGTCTATGGAACTACACGGTGAATCCCAGATTGTCGCTCTAGACATATCCAAAGTCTTTGACTAGGTCTGGCACGCAGCGCTGCTTAATAAACTACCGGCCTATGGCTTACCACCAAAACTATGTACCCGGACAGCAAACTTCCTATTCAACCGGAGCATTTCTGTTGTTGTGGATGGCCATTCCTCTAAACTATATCCAATTAAAGCAGAAGTTCCTCAAGGTTCAGCTTTAGCCCATACTTTGTTTCTTCTTCATATCAATGACCTCTTCTTTAGCACATCCAACTCAGTTCACAGTTACGCGGACGACAACACCCTCCACTCAAATATACAATATTCTAAGCCTTCTCTTTGGCCCAAGTAGATGAGGATCGCAGACTCATGGAGGGTTCTGTCTCCGTGGATCTCCAAAAAATATTAGACTGGGGAAGTAGAAATTTTGTACAATTCAACCCCACCAAATCTCAGTCTTGCTTTCTTTCTCATAAGAGATACACCAGCCCTAGAACCTATCACAATGAACAACCAAATTATTCAAAGTAATGAGTCCTTTTCACTTGTTGGCATTTCTGTGGATCAAAATCTCAATTGGTACCAACATGTCACATCAATTGCAGAAGCGGCTGCTAAGAAATTAGGTTTCCTCTTCCGGGCTCGCAAATACTTTTCACCAGCTAATCTCTATACCTTATATACTTCACAAATAAGACCAAAACTCGAATACTGCTCCCACCTCTGGGGTGCCGCTGCCGCTTCTACACTCGCTAACCTGGACTCCATTTAGAAGAGAGCTGTACGTCTCATCGGTGACCCTACCCCCACCAAAAGGCTGCCATCCATTGCCCACCGACGTGCCGTTGGTGACCTCTCTCTCTCTCTCTCTCTTTTATAGATATCTGCACGCGCACTGCTCAGAGGAGCTTTCTTCCATAGTTCCTCCACCTGCTGCCCCCAACAGATCTACCGGGGGAACAGAGCGAATGCACCCTTTTACTGTCCAGGTCACCAAACATAGAATATCTTGTTATGCCCGCTCTTTTGTCCCGAGGACTTCCTAGTTTTGGAATTCCTTGCCGGCACATGTTTTTGCTTCTCCTCCGCACCTCCAAACCTTCAAGTCCAGAATTAACAAGTTGCCTCTTGCCTTCTTGTCGACACCCACGGTACGATAGTATTTAGGCTGTAAGCCCTCGTGGTGTGTTGTTGAAATATAAAAAAAGCAGTGTTTCCTGAGGTACACCACAAATTACAGTACGTTGGCTACTTTCACAGGTTTTAATTCTTGTTATTTGTTTTCTTCCCCGCAGATAGGTCCGAAACAAATCCAATGTCAAAGGCTTTTTAGACATCCAAAAATACGCAAAGGGGTATTTGTCGGTCTCAAGTGTTCTATAAATTTCTGTCATCAGATTTTCTATTGAATCCTCAGTTGATACCCGCGCTCGAAACCCGTATCTCTAAAGTCTCATTCCAGTTACTCTGATACTTACAAAGATATAGCGTTCTCAAAAATATTTTTGTATATTTTTGGGGGAAATAATGTCCGTTATTGCTGAGATACGAACTCGTCCGCGGTCTAAATACAATTATGTGCCAAGTTTAGTTCACATCAGTTGAGTCTTCTTTGAATATCGCTCGGATATATATATATATATATATATATATATATATATATATATATATATATATATATATATATATATATATATATATATACAAATTTTAACGGACTTTTGGGTTCTAGAGACCGAAATTCGTGCTCATCTGAAGAAATTTTTTCAAAAGCTTTCCATCGAGAATGAAAATTCATTAATAACGATAATTAGCTAAGAAAATTATGTGCTTACTTTAGTCTGCCGCCACAACAAAACTACACCTACGCACAGCTCAGCCAATTATAATTCGCTCAGGGTAGATAATTTCTTAATAAGTTCGTTAATTGCTCTAAGCGCTTCACTTATCGTGTCATATTCAGGAGTTGCTGCTAACACACGCTCAGAGGCGTCACTTTTTACAACAAGCTAAAATCTTTAATACAGTATCTTGGCTTAGAGCGGTTATTTTTGGTAAATAATTTACATTAATTATAATATTCATTGGCATAAGCAGTGAATAGACTGCTAAATCTGAATTTCATTATCTCGTTTGATATTCCCACCCTCTTTCGTAAACTGCCTATAGCGTTTAATTTGTTATTAAAATTACACTGAATAAGATCAACCAAGCTTCTTTTCTCCACCCAGAGTGGCGTATCGTTTTAATAGTAGCTAAGGATTTTGATAATAACCTACTGCTTCTCCCATAAAGTAACGTTTCTTTAAGTTTTAGCTAATTTTCATTAAGAAAAATTCGCTAATATAGAGGTCACGATGAAAAGCTTTTGAAAAAATTTCTTCAGATGAGCGCGAATTTGGCTCCATAGAACCCAAAACCAAGGTCCCTTTAAATTGTTATATGTTGTATATATATATATATATATATATATATATATATATATATATATATATATATATATATATATATATATATATATATATATATATATATATATATATATATACAGGGTGGGCCAAACTCGATGGCCTATTAGAAGTATTTAGAGCATCAAAAGAGATAGAGATCTGAAATTTGGGTTATTTTTGTAAGTGGTCGCGGTCTTTGTTTCGAAAATATTTTTAACAATGCAGTGTTGCCACATCTACCCTAAATAGATACTAACTTTGTTTTTTCAAATGAAACACCCTATATATTATGACATTTTCGGGTCCCCCGAAACATTTACAAAGTTTTTTATACAAGTTATTTCTCACCTATCTAGAGCCGTTATGGAGATAAAAAATAATATCTAGGAAATTTGGCAACTTTCATTCCTCAATGAAAAAACGATTATCACCGCAACCGACATAGCTAGGATTCTGTATTTATGGTTTCTGTTTGTCAATGGGTTAATATATGATGATATGCTGTGATAATTCAATTACTGCATACAGGGTGTTCACAAAATGATGGACTTCTGATAGGACATTGAAAGGCAAGTAACTCGGAAATTTCAAATGGAACAGCCTGTATTTTATAATGAAATAAGCAAGATTAATTCATGTCCATTCTAAAAGTGCTGGGCGATGTAGTACCTATTCTCAGCGGTTTTCGACTTATAAGCAAAAATAGAAAATATTGCAAGTAAAGTGTTAAATAATACTAATTTTTAGTTCCTCAACCAATTGCTTTGTTAAAATCTGATTCATTATTCAACACTAAAAAATCACACCATTGACAGCTGGCTATATTCTCATATAAAATAACAAGACGAAAATAAACATACAAACAAATAAATTAACAAACACAAATAAATAAATAATGAAATGAACATCAATAATTAAATTGCTTGAATCGTCCTCCTTCAACTCTCAAACATTCTATGACTTGTGTCAGAACATGAGTTGTTGCTGCTTCTATCTCACATCCCCCTAGAGATAGTAATGCGCTCGACACTCTATTTTTGAGTTCTTCCTTGGTGTTAATGGGCGTCAGATAAACAATTTGTTTGATTCTACCCCAAAGATAAAAATCCAGTGGGGTAAGATCTGGTGACCACGGTGGCCAAACCCAAGGACCTCCTCGACGTATCCAACGATCTTCAAACATTCCCACAAGTTCATTTGTCACTTGGTTTGTGCAATGGACTGGAGAACCATCTAGCTGATACCAGCAATCTCGGAGAGTCTCAAGATTTAATTCATCGAGGAAGTCAGATACTGTGGTCCGTAATATCTGAAGATATTTTTCCGAATTTAAATTCTCTTCGTAAAAGCAAAATTTTATTTGGTCGTTCATCATCAAGCAAAAGACATTGAACTCAAATTTATGTTGAAACCCTGTCTCTTTAACGAAGTGTGGATTTTCCGCTGCCCAGTAATGTGAATTTCTTCGATTGAAGATGCCTTCTCTAGTAAACTTGCTTTCGTCCGTCCAAATAATTTTCTTCAGAAAATTTGGATCTTCTTGAGTACGAATTAACATCATTTCACATAAATTTACGCGTTTTTCCGGATCAGTTGGCTCAATGGCTTGAAGTCTTATGAATTTATAATTATGCATTCCATAGTTATGCATTATTCTTTCTATGGATTTATAGGATATTCCTAAGTCTTTCTCGGCGGAATGAAGTGATGCATGAGGAAATGCAGAAAAATATGCTAGGACAATTATTATATTGTCATCGTTACCTGTAACAGGTTTCATTTGGAGTCTTGGATTGCTCATGTGACCGTTATTCAAAAAGTTGGCTTGTAACCTCTTGAATTTCTTCCCATTCATCGGAACAATGCCTGGATACTTTTCGTTGAAGTTTCTGCATGTCCTTGAAATAATCTTGTTACACTGGCCATGCATGAAGAACAAGTCCAAAATTTGCTCATTTGTATATGAATTTGCCATTTCCAATAAAAGATCACTAACAATATGTATAACGAACAGAGTTATAAACTGACAGTTTAATTCTGACAATCGATCTTGACAATTTAGAAGCATCGCCTACTGTTTATAACAAATCTATTCAAGGCAAGGCAATATTTTCTATTTATGCTTATAAGTCGAAAACCGCTGAGAATAGGTACTACATCGCCCAGCACTTTTAGAATGGAAATGAATTAATCTTGCTTATTTCATTATAAAATACAGGGTGTTCTATTTGAAATTTCCGAGTTACTTGCCTTTCAATGTCCTATCAGAAGTCCATCATTTTGTGAACACCCTGTATGCAGTAATTGAATTATCACAGCATATCATCATATATTAACCCATTGACAAACAGAAACCATAAATACAGAATCCTAGCTATGTCGGTTGCGGTGGTAATCGTTTTTTCATTGAGGAATGAAAGTTGCCAAATTTCCTAGATATTGTTTTTTATCTCCATAACGGCTCTAGATAGGTGAGAAATAACTTGTATAAAAAACTTTGTAAATGTTCCGGGGGACCCGAAAATGTCATAATATATAGGGTGTTTCATTTGAAAAAACAAAGTTAGTATCTATTTAGGGTAGATGTGGCAACACTGCATTGTTAAAAATATTTTCGAAACAAAGATCGCGACCACTTACAAAAATAACCCAAATTTCAGATCTCTATCTCTTTTGATGCTCTAAATACTTCTAATAGGCCATCGAGTTTATATATATATATATATATATATATATATATATATATATATATATATATATATATATATATATATATATATATATATATATATATATATATATATATATACGCATCGGTGCGATAACTCAAAAAGTCTGGACGCAGCAAGCGCGTTATGGTAGCGAATTTTCATTAGTTGCTTCAAATTTGTATAAAGCAATTATCTATAAACCTAGAAAGTTGAGTTTTGGCGGAGTAAGGTATTTACGAGGGCAACATACCAACCAAATTTCATCAAAATAACTTGGTAATTTTTTTAATACAAATTTCTTTTTCTGATAAAATTAATTATTTAATTTTGTCAGTCGCACCAGAGATACCTCTCTATTAGCGTTTAAAAAAAAACCGCTTAATTGTTTAAATAAAGATTTGATAATAAGAACAAAACAGAAATGTCACTACCTAAAAAAAGGTAACAGTAGATGATGCTCCCAGGTGGTCATCCTTTCAAGCACTGACCACGCTCAAGGTTGCCTAACTTTTATGATCGCACGAGAATCGGTTTTTACAACGCGCTATAGCTGTTACCTTGAAGTGATCGTTTATCCAATGTTTATATATTCTTTATTAATTTTTAAATTTCGATTTTTAATAAAGAATTACATTATTTTCAAATTTTGAAATCTTTACACAATATTTAATAGTCCTGATTTCATACGTACTATTCCTGTGTAAAAGAATTTAACATAATTTATTTTAAAGGTTAGCGTCTTGGACAAGTCACTCATTTCGCAATATGATCAAGCAAAGCAATGATCTGATTCACAAGCTTTTCATATAAACTAAAACTATTAATCGAAAAACAACCTAAAATAAAAATAAATTGATATGACATATGACGCTACATAAACCGCGCCATTTGCTATAAGAAAGCAAATAACAAAACAAACCAATGGCAATTCAATTTTTGACCACGTGACTAAGAATTGTGTTAAGGGATATTTCAGAATGGCATTATCTATAGTTAAATCTCCCTAGAATAAATTCACAAAAAATGTTGTAATTGTAAAAGTTTTATTCAACTTATAAGCTTTTTATTTAGTTGTTGTTTGGATCACAATTTAAAATTAGGCTTAAACTCTCTAGCTGCCGATTTTATCATATAGCTTTTTGAATAGCAAATCAATTCTAGAAATAAATATAACCGTTAATTTTACGAAGGAAACTTCTCAACCTTGTGTAATAAAATTTTGAAACTGACAACACTGGCTGTTTCAATTTGTTAGGTAGATTTTGTAGCTTTCCAACATTCAAAGAAAACAAACTAAGACATGCGTTATGTCAACCTCTCCCACACATTACACAACGCCTTAATAAACTTTTAGGAGCGTGTCATAGCTTTTAAATTTCTTTAATTCAGGATAACTTAAATTTGTGTTGAGACAAACGCCTCAAAATTAATATATGAGAAGATCTTTGAATGCTCTATATATGCAAAAAATGCTTTTCCACTCACTTTAATAATTTAAAAATATAGCGTTTTCAAAAAGTTTTCCCTGATTTTCCACTGAAAAAAGTTGAACATAAAGGCTGATTAACGAACTCGACTTCGGTTTTCGCCCAAACAAGATTTTTGGCAAGTTTTTTTTTAAAATGTCAACAACACACCACGAGGGCTTACAGCCTAAATACTAACGTACCGTGGGTGTTGACAAGGAGGAAAGAGGCAACTTGTTAATTCTGGACTTGAAGGTTTGGAGGTTCGGAGGAGAAGGAAAAACATGTGCCGGCAAGGAATTCCACAACTTGGAAGTCCTCGGGACAAAAGAGCGGGCATAACAAGATGTTCTATGCCTGGTGACCTGGACATTAAAAGGGTGCATTCGCTCTGTTCCCCTGGTAGATCTGCTGGGGGCAGCAGGTGGGGGAATTATGGAGGAAAGCTCCTCTGAGCAGTGCCCGTGCAGATATCTATAAAAGAGAGAGAGGTCACCAACGGCACGTCGGTGGGCAAGGGATGGAAGCCTTTGGGTGAGGGTAGGGTCACCGATGAGACGTATAGCTCTCTTTTGAATGGAGTCCAGGATAGCGAGTGTAGAAGCGGCAGCTGCACCCCAGATGTGGGAGCAGTATTCGAGGTTTGGTCTTATTTGTGAAGTGTATAAGGTATAGAGATTAGTTGGTGAAAAGTATTTGCGAGCCCGGAAGAGGAAACCCAATTTCTTAGCAGCCGCTTCTGCAATTGATGTAACATGTTGGTGCCAATTAAGATTTCGATCCACAGAAATGCCAACAAGAGAGAAGAACTCATTACTTTGAATAACTTGGTTGTTCATTGTGATGGGTCTAGGGCTGCTGTATCTCTTGTGAGAAAGAAAGCAAGACTTAGTTTTGGTGGGGTTGAATTGTACAAGATTTCTACTTCCCCAGTCTAATATTTTTTGGAGGTCCACGGAGACAGAACCCTCCATGAGTCTGCGATCCTCATCCAATTGGGCGAAAGAAACAGGCTTAGAATATTGTATATTTGAGTGGAGGGTGCTGTCGTCCGCGTAACTGTGAACTGGGTTGGATGTGCTAGAGAGGAGGTCATTGATGTGGAGAAGAAACAAAGTAGGGGCTAAAGCTGAACCTTGAGGAACTCCTGCATTATTTGGATAAAGTTTAGAGGAATGGCCATCCACAACAACAGATATGCTCCTGTTGGAGAGGAAATTTGCTGTCCAGGTACAAAGTTTTGGTGGTAGGCCATAGGTCGGAAGTTTATTAAGCAGCGCTGCGTACCAGACCTGGTCGAATGCTTTGGATATGTCTAGAGCAACAATCTGGGATTCACCGTGTTGTTCCATAGACTTGTTCCAAGAATGGGTGACAAAGGAAAGGAGGTCGGCAGTCGATCTGCGCTGACGGAATCCATACTGCCTGTCGTGGATTAGACTGTGTTTTTCAAGGAATTTTAGTAGTTCGGTGTTTATATACTTTTCCATCACTTTAGAGATGACTGAAGGAGAGAAATAGGCCTGTAGTTGCTAGGAAGCGCTTTGGATCCTTTTTTGGGGATGGGTTGTACTCGAGCAGTTTTCCAGTTACTAGGGAATATGCCTTTATTGTAAGATATCTGAAACAGACGAGTCAGGACAGGAGCAAGTTCTGGTGCGCATATTTTGAGAACAATTGCTGGGATCTCGTCAAGGCCAGAGGCTTTCCTGGTATTAAGAGAAGAGAGCATCTTTCGTACCTTTTTAGTTTTGAAAATGATATCAGTCATTTTATGCGCGACATTGGGGACTGTTGGTGGTTGAACATTTGGAGGTGGGTTGAGAGTAGAATTTTCGGCGAACAACGAAGCAAAAAGTTCAGCCTTGCCCACGGCGGTAGAAACAATTTCATCCCCTAAGACAAGAGGTGGGAACGTGCTCTTGCAGAAATTATTCCCAATAGACTTAGCAAGAGTCCAGAAGGGTTTGCCGCCGTTGGAGCTTGAGAGGACTTTGTTTTTGATGTGGTTATTAAACGAGTTTTTTGCCTCAGAAAGAATGCGGACATAGCGGTTTCTTGCGTCGTTGAATGCTTGACGATTTTCTTGACTGGGATTGTGTAGAAGCGTTTTGTGAGCTTTGACCTTTTCAAGTCTGGCCTTGTCACAGGATTTAGAGAACCAGGGCTTTTGAGTGGCTGAAGAGGTTTTCTGTGTACGTGGAATAAATAATTCCATGCCAGCTTGGATAATTTCGGTGACGTTTTGTGAGATATCAGAGGGGTCAGGATGAGAGAAGCAGACAGACTCCCATGGAAATGAGGAAAAGTAATCCCGCATTTCGTCCCAGTTTGCGGAGTTGTAGTGCCAAACGATACGTGGGTGTGATGACTGTGTGACCTCGGGTTGCATTGCACAGGAAGCAGTGACCATGCCGTGGTCTGAACGACCAAGGGGGGCGGTGACTGATATCTTATAGCATTCAGGGTTTGTAGTAAGAAGGAGATCCAAGGGATTTGAGCTGTGTGTTGGGATACGAGGAAAGTAAGTAGGTTGCTGAACCATATTGGCCAAAGAATTGCTGACTGCAAAGGCCTCCGCTGTTCTCCCTTGTGGATCGGTTTTTGAAGATCCTAGCCATTCCTTATTATAGACATTGAAGTCGCCAAGAATAGTGACCTCGGAGGAAGGATATTCAGAAATCAGATAGTCGGTTTTTTCAGAAAGGTAGTCAAAGAGCTGGACAAAGTTGTTGTCAGAAGGTGACCGGTAAATGCAACAGATGAATTTAGTTGCAGCCCTGAGAGAGAGTTTTATCCATAGTATGTCTTTTCTTCCAGCTTCTAAATTGGGAAGTCTGGTGCAGGGTAGATTGCTACGGACGTATGCGCACACGCCTCCATGCAATCTAAAGGCAGTAAGGAGCTCATACCCCGGGAAATTAAGGTGATTAGTGGCTGTTTTGGCACTGATTTGGGTTTCGGTGAGGAAGAGGAGTTGAGGCCTGTTAGCCTGGAGGAAATGGTGGACGGAGTTCAGGTTAGAATATAGGCCACATATATTCGAAAAGGATATGTTAAATCTTGATGTTGGCGCCCCCTGTACACCCCTTGCCCGGAGATCCGAATGGAGGGATATTTTGCCTCCGGAATATTTTATACAAGGAGGAGCCATCATCATTTTTGCTTATAAGGGAAACCGACTCATACACCAGAACCGGAAACGTCCGTTGGGACTTCACCGGCCCCTTGATGTAAGGGGTGGTACCTCCTCAGGCGTGAAAAAATCCTTTACTATTACATAAAGGAAAATTCCACTACCACCTGCTATGGATTGGATCAATGTCTACCCCTTTAAAAATAAGATTAATAAAGGGACTGTCAATTGTCCAGTAGTTATGATTTTCGACATAGTAGGAGGATACAAAACATTATCATCATTTTGCATCCATGCCTATTGTCGGTGACTGAAGTTTAGTATTTTTCGAGTTATCGCTCGGCTACATACACACACAAATATATATATATATATATATATATATATATATATATATATATATATATATATATATATATATATATATATATATATAAACATATATTGTTCCTAAACGTCAAAATGTTTGGGGTTGACATTTTTGGGTAAGTTGAATAAAAAGGCTTTTTCTTTCCAAACAAATGTTTTATTCCTTGTCCCGACGCGTTTCGACCTTTTCAACTGGTCATCTTCAGGGGAATCTAGAAATTTACAAAAGGCTTATCAGAAAAACTGAGTTTTCCGGTAGGCTACTTCTGCGAGGGTACAATACAGAGTACAAAATACAAAATGAGGCGACAAAAAGCTGATGTCAAGAGCTAAAAAGCTGACCTCAAGAGCTACAAAGCTGACCTCAAGAGCTAAAAAGCTGTTTGGAAACAAAAAGCCTTTTTATTCAACACACCCAAAGATATAAACATATAGAAATGTTAACGGACCTTGGTTTTGGGTTCTACTGACCCAAAGTCGCGCTAATCTAAAGACATTTTGTCAAAAGCTTTTCATCGTGTCCTCTCTACTAGTGAATTTTTCTTAATGACAAATGTTGTGATAATTGAATTTTTAATTATTCACTTATTACACTATAACAAATTCATTATGACTGAAACTGTCAACCTTATTATTGCCATAACCACCTACTCTTTTATCTTTCTAAAAATAAAACGTTCATAACAGGTACACTATCGCAGATAGATATAGGATATGCTGTATCTAGTTGACGTAAAGTTTAATTTTCTATTCAAATATGTAAAAATATACAGGGTGTTCTATTTAAAAACATGAGTTTTTAATCTTTTAAGTTTTCCTGATTCGCCATTAAATTTTGAGCATACTGTATAAATTGGAGCAATTATCATTACACATTCTACGAACTTAATATCTGTACTAGCGACTAACAAAATTTTACTTCTTAATTATAAAAAATAAATGACAACGAATGCCTTCAATATTTCAATGCAAATGAATAAACATTTTAAAAAATCACAATAACTTTGAAACAATTGAAAGTAGATAAGGATAGTTGACGTTGGTGTACACAGAATTTTACGCACAATCCAAATATGTGAAAATATATAGGGTGTTCTATTTAAAATAGCAAAGTTGATCGCTACTTCCAGTTAAACAAGAAGTGATCTACTCCAAATTATTTTACATGGAAAGAGCGTAATCTCTTATACATGAATGCAAATTGTCAGAATTGAAATACGTTAATAACTAGAAAAATGTCTAACCAATGCATTTCGTGATATACCCTGATGAATATACAGGGTGATTCACAACGGAATGGACACAGAATGTGTGCGTGTAGAAGACCTCAAAATATGCCGATTTTTATTGGTTCCATGAGTGGTCCCATGAGTAATGTGCTGAAAGGAAAGTGGTATCAGGGTGTGCAGCGCTTGTCTTTTTTTGTTCTGACTGTAAGAACTGCAGTTCATGCGAAGGGTTTTTCTAAGTCGCTTGAGATCAGTACGTGAAAAAGGAGCCATAAATCGTCATCTGACAGCTCCCCGTGGTGGAACCGGGCAACGGCGTAGCTGACAAACGTCAAGGGCGTACTAAGTGGTTCTACTATTTTTAGGTAATTCACAGCAGACTCCTTCCACCTGGAGCTCTGGTAACCTAACTAATTGCCAAATTGCCGCGACTTCGAACCACTTAGTTATTTTTATTGCAAACAGACTGTGGCAACTCACTGTTTCCAGTGGGTCTTTTAAACGAAGGTAGTGAAGCTCCACCCGTTCGATTAAAAAGGTGGACAGTTTCCTTTCCGTCCACCAAAACTACTTTCACTCTCAGCGAAACCATTAGCTTACGATGGTAATCTGCATTTGCGGCAAGTCTTTTGCCAATGAAGTAGGTATGCAGACCCATATTTTTCTCTGACGCCCATGGTTGGGGAGATATTCTTTAATAATTACAGGAAGCAGCTGTATTGCAGCAGTGCCCTAAGGTAAAACAACCAAATTTGGTAGATGGTTTTCTTTTATCAACATCGTTATTTGACAAAAATTTGAAGTAGGTTAAACTCAAAAAGGGGGTGAATTAGGGGTGGGTCACCCTTTTAACCTTTTGACTGCTGAATTGCTCTCGGCGGGCATGTCGCCTGTGCGGCGTTTTCCCGCGCGAAACGTTTATATACGTCTACAGCAGTGTGAACTCAATGGTTAAGACAAGAAAATCGTAAATTTCTGTTAGTAAAAGTGTTTCATTATGCTCATTAATGAAATAAACATGAGAAGGGTTTAAACATAAAACTTTATTACCTAACAAGAAACATAATGTGGAAAATATAAAAACAATTTGACAGAGAAAACTTAATAATGCTTATGTGTGTGGTATCTTTCGAAGCAAGTTGACAAGCAAAGCGGTACATCACACTTGGCGCACATATATCTTGTATCACTTCTTTTATCATGTTTGGCACATACAACACATTTTCGTTGAGCATTCTTCTTTTTATTTGTTCCTGGAACGAGGGATACAAAATGGCGATCGGTGAGACGCATAGGATTATCTCCGTCCGTAGATCTTCTTCCAGGTCTAGAGTCGTTACGTGACTTGTGGTATATTTCTAAAATATTTTTTATTAGCTCATACTGAAAATCCAAAATGGAAATATTTTTTCCTGTTTGTGTTTTATATATGGCATGAGCATTTAGTAAGGACAAGTCCACCAAGTGGAAGAAGACTTTTTTATACCATTTTACGGTTTTTCTTACACACTCAACAGAACTTAGCATCATATCAGATCTGTCAACTGAACCCATATTTTGGTTATAGTCCACTATGCAACTAGGCTTCTTTACTTTTTGCTTTGTGTTCCTGTCAATTTTCTCCGTATTTATCATACTGTTTTTATGAAAAGTTGTGAGCATCCTAACCTCTCTCTTATCTTGCCACTTCAAAGCAAGGAGCTGATCTGTACTTTTGTACTCAACATCCCCTCTGTTTAATTTTTTGGGCAAATCAGGCATGTTTTTTCTGTTTTTCTTCACCGTTCCACAAGCATTTGTTTTTTGGTCATGTAAATGAGAGAACAATGAGGGACTCGTATACCAATTATCGACGAATAAAGTATGACCTTTTCCTAGATATGGTTTCAACAATGTGAGAATAATATTTCCGGATATTCCAACATCAGCATTTACATTATGGCATTTGTCTATCTCCGTTGACGCGCCCACATATATAATAAAGTCCTGTACATATCCTGTCTCACAATCACAGAGTATGAAAAACTTGACACCAAATCTATGACGCTTTGACGGTATGTATTGTTTGAAAAATACACGTCCTTTGAACAGAAGAAGGCTTTCATCAACACATAGATTTTGAAATGGATAGAAAGCTTCTAAAAATACTTTTCTGAGATGATCAACGATAATTCTCAACTTCCACAATGGATCGTTTTCGGGCTGTTCATTGTTGTCTGCGAAATGCAACATTCGCAAAATTATTAGGTATCTATCCCTCGCCATAATTTGAGGAAAGCTGGGAGTAGCCAACAGTGAGTCCGTCGTCCAGTAACTGTTTATTACATTTTTCTTCACCTGTGCCATTAGAAAATTTATTGCCAAGAAGCAGTAGAGTTCGTCACAATCAGTGTCCTTCCAGTTCTTTACTCGTGATCGATTTGACACATTATCACCGACACAAATGTTGCTGGCATACAAATTAGATTGTTCTGCAATCTGCGCCATTATTTGGGGCGTAAAAAACACTTGAAAACAGTCGAGAGGAGTACATTGATTATCTAAGGCTGGAAGTTTGCAACCGGAATCATTTCTATTGAAACTAAATATTTCGGGGTCTAAATCGGAGTTTCTCCACTCGAAACCACTTATTTTTCGTTTCTTAGAAACCACGTGTTCTTGTTCTGATTCAGATGACGAATCAAAAGAGGTGGCTGTAACATTGTCTGGTAGAAAGTTATCACAAGGAACTGGTGGTTCGTCATCATCGTCATCTATCCAGCCATAGTCAGCTGGATCATCCAGATCGACGTTATCGTCTTCGCTGTCGCTATTTTGTAAAATAGCGAGTAAACTTTGCTCGGTAAGCCCACGACGTGACATCTTCCTATTCAAAATGCATACTAAATTATAATTAGATCACTGCATCAGCCCAGTATATACAGTGATTTGCTCCGCCCACTTTCCCACTTCATCGGATTTGCTGTAGCTGCAATCTACGCCCACTTTGCCACGTCATCTCATATGACGTGATGCAATAATGTGTTCCACGGTACTGTCTAGACGTAGACATGCGTTTACAGCAGTTTACCCGGCTTTAAATAATTTTTAGAGGCCGAACGTCGATATACGCCTATAGCAGCTTATTAGATATTCGTATATATACGCCTATAGCAGCGAAAAGGTTAATGATATGATTTTTTAAACCCTCACCTACTAAAAGTTAAAGTCCATCAATTTTATAGGAAATTAAATTTTCTATCTTTTTCTCGCCTTGTCAATTTTGACTAACTACCCGTTTTTGAGATAAATGAGGTCCTTAGAGTTAAGATAAAAACAAAATTATGTGCCTTGAAGATTTTATAAAACATTAGTCTCATAGGGGATGGCTTGGGCGCTCTGCAAGTCTTTTGTTGCTAGGTTACAGTCGTTGTCAAACCTGACATTACTTAAATTTATTAAGTTTTACAATAATTATTGTCTTTTGTTTCTTGTTTTCTTTTGTGATAATAATTCGTTGCTCAAAATGGCTGGAAAATTCTTGGTTAATGAAGAAGTTGACAAGCCTATGGTATTAAGATTTTTTAGGGTAATTGCCGCAGTGTAGAGGTATATCGAAGAAGATTTCATAATCGTAAAATACCACGCTGTCAAACGTTTGCCAATATTGAACGTAGAGCTCAATAAACGGGTCCTTTTTCATAAAAAATCCTGGAGGACACGTTGATGCAGTCAACGCACGAGCTGAGGAGCGTTTTCTAAACAGTATTGAAAGTGAGCCTCAAACCAGCACCAGACGACTATCCAGGCAGTTTCATATAACACAGCCGACGGTCCATAGAATTATCCAACGCAATCTGCTGCATCCCTATCACCTTCAAAAAGTACAAGAACTGCTGCCGTAGGATTTAGAGGCAAGAGTGGTTTTTTGTTGTTGTAATTTCATGTTACATCAGAACGGTGATTTTTCCAAGATCATTCTTTTTACGGGTGAGGCTTGCTTTAGAAGGAGAGGGATTACGAATGTGTAGAACTGCCATGAACATTGGCCAGCACGATCCTCAGACTCGAATAAATGTGACTTTTTCTCTAGTGGGCTTTAAAAGAATCTGTGTACTTGACACCAGTTCAAACTGCGGAAAATTTGTTGAGTGGACCATTATTAAAAGTGACATTTAATGACTTAACAGAGTCGACTTTAAGTTAAGGGTGCAGTTATGTGTAAGAGAAAATGGAAGTCATTTTGAACAATATGTTTAGTGTTTTTTATGGTTTTTCTATTTGTTAATTTTTACTAGCGTTTGTTAAATTTCAGATATGTTAGTGTTTAATAAAGCCTTCAAAGGACATAATTTTGTTTTGATCTCAACTCTATATGTAGTCCATTGTTCCAACTGTTATCTTCATAATCAGCGTGTCCTTCTTAGAAGAAATATTTAATAACGACACACAGTATTACAAAGGCAGGTATGCAATTTTAGTTACAAGGATTTAAGACTCAACAGTGAGGGGTATGTCTGTATACCTTCCTAAACGATGCTGTTCGCAACTGCTTGGTAACAAACCTATAAATAGTAGTTCTAGTCTTTATTAGCTTAGTTTATTCATCCCTCTGATGACGCTAACTTTGTTAGCGAAAGGATCGTCAGGTTTAAAAACCGTATTGTGATGAATTGGATTCTCCAAATTGTACTTGACTTACAAAATTGTTCGTTGGTTGTACACAGTCTCTATTTTATAACATTTTGTGTTATCTTGTGCTGCCGTGACAATATATTACCTGGTGTCGCACCGAGATGGCGACCATGTCGTACACCTGACAATGTTCTAGCAGGCTAGCTACTATAGCCGTATTACTGTGTAGGTGTGTTCTTGTTTGTTACGGTCATTTTTTTATCACAACCGTAACGTTTTTACTGACACAACAAAAATATCAAGCAAAATCTAAATGATAGTACGTTGCCTCAATGTCAGACAACAAATTGATGTTTGCAGTGAAAAGATTTTTATGAAAATCTGCTTTTGAGTCGCTATCGCAACGCCCTTACTAAATCTTCTCTCATTTACCTAGAATATTTAAGGTTTGTAGATTGGAAGTTATACACGCAAGAAATATCGTTATTTAAAATAGAATTTCCAGGTAAACACAACATATAAAAAACCGGAAGTTTCTAGAATAACATGGGAGCGGGTAAGAACAGTAAACCACTTGTATTCTGAATCTTGGACGATCCCATTTTAGCTCTCTAAATGTTAACATTAACTATCCACCTTAGGGCAAGAATAAATAACGTTGATTCGTTTAGCGCCTCAAGGGTACTGTAATCGGTCGATATTCAGCTCTGTAGATTCTTCTACTTATTAGTTTCTCATATCGCGTAAATGTAACCGAAACTTTTTCGTCTTGACCAATGAGAGGTGACTTATTACCACAAGCACCAAATCTACCATTTGAGGGATATGTGCTTTATAAAAAGCAATCGGCAAAGGCAGATCGAGGAGAATTTACTCGACAAGCGATCCAACAATAGAGCTCCAGTAGTTAACCGTCACTACGTAGAGTACCTAGTGTGCCTCATTCGTTGGGGTATAGTACAAGTGGTTTGTTCAAAGTTAATAATTTGTGGGCCCCGTTCTCTGGTTAGGAAAGCGATAAGTTTGCAACATTTCTTTGATATAAAGGGCGAGTTTCTTCGAGCACTTTTTCTGTTGCAATTGCAGGGGTCTAAGTCTAACTCTAAGTGCAAGATTTCAATTAATGTGTTCCCACTAAGTACACTGTCCCTTGCTAGTTGACCTGTTCCCTGTGAGATAACAGTTATTTCTGAAGTTAAACTGCTTCCACTTAGTAAATCCCTGCTTCCTTTAAGATATTAGCATTTATTGTCGTTATCATTGTTCTGGCACGTCTGAATCCTCATGAGCTGATGCCGTATTATGTGGGCTGTACCTTAAGCTTGCAATTTCAATCTGCAGCTCTTAACTGCGTGAATTTTTCAACGGACTGCAAGATTTCCTGTAGGGCCTGATCTGGCTCACACATCAGCTGGACGTGCCCCTTTTGTCAGATATCTGAGATTTTGTTAACCTGTTGAATGTGTTATAAGATTTAAGTCATATATACATTTTATTTTATTTCACCTGATGACTTTTAAAGAAATTGAGATCAAATTAGATCATTCAGTTCTACAGACTTTGAACAGTGAGGCTAATTATTAAAGGAATTCCTTTGTGCAGATTCTAATAATATAAATTGCAGTGATTTCCTTGTAAATTGATGGCATGTTTTCTTACAAACATGTTTTAACATAATTTTTAACAATAAGTTATTTTGATTTAAGTACTGCTGCTCTAAATAGCTTTATTTAATATGGCCAAAATGCTGACAGAAATATAAAAAAGGAAATTTTAATAAATAAGGACTTTAAGCCATCAGCAGGAATGTTAATTAATTTTGTAGCAAGCAAGCAGCCTCACTAAATTTCACTAAACACATCTGGCCAGAAAAATTTAAGTGGATAAATTCTAAAAATTAACTAAGTGTAAGTACATTATTTGATTTAACTCATAACTTTTTATTTTAAATGTTTCTCGCTCTCTCTTTTCTAGAAATTTGAATATCATTCGTTTCAACTAAAATTTGTTATGGTAATAAAACCTAATTTTTGTGTTTTACTTTCTCATTTTGAATGAATAACTAGTTTCCTACTCAAGTCCTCATTAGCATAGAAACTTTATAACTGGGCTTTTACTTAGATTTCGAAATATCAAGTGTATGCAGTTCCAGCGTCTTAAGCCGGGGGCCTTAAAAATACAAGACCTTGGATAAGACGAATGAAACGTACAGTAGGTATTCATATTCACATATCTTTACTGACCTAAGACACTTTGTATCTTACCTTTGTCAAGTAATAAATTTGTGAGATAAACTATAAGCTAGGATCTGGGTGAGTGAATATTTATGTTACCCTTTATAGTCCAGATTTATATCCATTTGGAAAACTTAAAAAACGGAACACGCTGTAACTAGTATACCGTACTGATGCGCTCTAATTAGAGCGAAACCGGTCTTCGGTTGAAATTATGGTGAGAATACATCTAGCCTTAAATACTGAGTTTATAAAGTAAGTACAACTTATTTTACATATATTTTTCATATGTTGTTTTCAACACTGGAAAATCATTTCAAGACATGTCAAGCCCCAACTGTCAAATGCAATTTCTGGATTTTAAATTGGTTTCTTAATGCAGCCTTTGGCCCCAATTAAAAGTTGACACTTTATATAATTTTCCTGCCACCTTGTATTATATGCGAATTTGCAAACGGTAATAGCTAGCTAGTAACTTCCATGGTATCGCAGGAATTTCAGCTGAGCTTGATTAATTCCGACATCGCATGTTGAGCTTGCTGTGTGGTTGGTAAATAATAAATGAAACTTCCGGTTATCCAATATGGAATATAAATCGGTTTAATACTTTGTTACAGTTAAAATTGTATTTTAATAGGAAATCTAGGTAAACAACCTTACACACTTTTTAATTATTGTAATTTAATTAATTTATATCTTTTACTGCTTTAAATAACCTGCCACCAAGTGGTTAGTGAGGGAGGAGACATTTCTGTTGACGGGTCAAAGAATGGAATTTTTTTTTCTCAGGGGAGTTTCATGGATTTTCAGAAGCTAGTCGCCGCGCATGAAAACAGACACTGGAGAAACAGGCAATAAAAGTAAAGACAGAACCTCGGTGGTTCAGGGGTAAAAACGTGTGCCTCTGAACCGAAGGGTACTGGGTTTGATCCCAGGCTTCTCCTTTAACTTTTTCAGTACAAGCTGTTACATTAACACCAACCGAGGTTCTGGCATTGTATTTAAGCAAGTTGAATGTCTGCACGTTACGCCCTTCGGAGGGGGCGTAAATCCGTCAATCCCGTATCCATGCAATGTTGGGCACGTTAAAGATTCCTACCCTCTTTACAGAAAGGCAGTGGTTCGGAAAAATTTCCTGGATAGGTTAAACTGCTCCCTGGCGTCGGTGATTGGCCATAGTCGCGGAAATAGGCCGACGTTAAAGAAACAAAACACACACGTAAAAGTAAAGACGGTTCAATAACAAGATAAAGAGGTTATCAATTTTATCACGACATGAAAGATTAAAATTAAAGTTACAGCCAGAGATTAGAAAGATAGACTAGAAAAACAAAAAGAAAAAGAAGAAAGGCTATTAGAAGAAAAGAAGACATGAGAAGCTAGACTATCAGAAAAAAAGAAGAAGAAAGATTATTTAGATAGACAAAGAAGGAATAGAGATTGCTCAGACAGGAAAGGGAGAAAGAAAAAAATGTTAGAACATAGATATTTGAGAGAAAAACGTTTAATCGACTTGGAATTGAAGTAAAAATTAAGTCAAGTAGGTAGTAGAGTTCTAAGCGAACTTGATTATAAGAAAGTACACAACTGGACAAATGACGCAAATTCTCATAAAGCAGAAAAACGTGAAAATTTCAGTGTGAAGTTCGAAACACCTCAAAATAAAAAGCCAGAAATTAAAGTAAGGCAGTTAGAAACTTTCTACGCTGGACAACCTGTTAAATATCTACAAATTTTTTGTGGTGATCCAAAAGAATGGTCTCTGCTTAAATCACAATTTACAAGATCTAATAGCACCAGTTTCCGGATGATAAGATGAGTGCTCTAATAAGTTTGTACCGAATGAAAAGGAATATGAACATTTTTCTGACCCTTATTGTTTAAAAATAGAATATGGAAGAACTGAATGACGATACACAAAAAGTTTGGAATTTACCGCACTTGTACAAGATCCCAACAAATCAAAATTAAGATTCCTTTTTGATGCAGCAGCCAAAGTAAGCAGCATAAGTTTAAATTTAGAGCTACTACAAGAACCAAATATGTTAAAAACGTTAGCAAGTGCCTTACTATTATTCAGATAACAGAAAATAGCATTTATAGATCTTAAAAAAATTTTTCATCAGGTGAGAATTTAGAAGAAAGACACAACAGCTCAGCGTTTTTTCCTGGCGGGCAAAAGATGGAAACAGACAACCTGGCGTTTATGAAATGCAGTGATGCAGTTTGTTTAGCATGTTAAAAATTAAAATAAAATTTGATCAAAATCGACATATAAAAATTGAAACTGACCCTGGATGTGGTTCTAGAGGGCCTAGTTCGCACTCATTTGAAGAAATTTTTTCAAAATTCAAAAGTCGAGATCTCCTTATTAGTGAATTAAAAAAAAATCATTAAAATCACAAATATATAATATTATGTTTAGTGAAAATTCACTAAAATTCGAACGTAACGTTTAATTACTTCATTATATTTGTAGTTACTTTTTAGGAATTGAAAAACTGAAGTTTAATATTCAGTATCAACGTATATTTTACATCTGTTCGACCATAGAGTAACATGTGTTTTACATTGACATAATATATTAACCGGCAGCTCAAACCTGGACGAGCATCTCGCGACAGTAAAAACTTGGTGAAAGCATCAGTTTGCCTAATTAAGTGATATATGACAGGGTTGGTTTTTTCTTCTTTTAGCTTTTAATTAGGCAAAATGATGTCAGGGCAGGTCAGGAAGGTCAATTGGGAGGGTTGTGTGTAAACAGCACCTCAGGAGGTATTTTATTTCGTTAAAATGACCAAAAACTCACCAAGTTTTTACTGTCGCGAGACCCTAGTAAACCTGGATATTCTATTGTCTAATTATGACAAAGCATTGTTTAATCTATTTGTAACACACACACACATATATATATATATATATATATATATATATATATATATATATATATATATATATATATACATTTTATCTTTCTTCTCTCCTTCCTTATATGGACTTTAACTATGTCAAATCTCACACTGCTCCGTGCGCACAATGTGCTTAAAAAGGGGTACATAGTTTCTTCTTCATTATTACAACCCTATAATTGAAACTTCTACGAAAGCATCAGATAAATGGTTGGCTTGAAATTCACTTTCTGCAAATATTTGAGTAAAATGAAGGACAATGACGGTTTAAGCTGAAACATAAGGCTTTATAGAACACACTTACTACGATATTTCTTTTCACATAAGCCTGACTAGTTTCAGGTTATTCATCTAGAACATGTCAATTTTGACGTTTAGAATCGCGACTTTAAAGTTTTAAGAAGAAAAACTATTATGCTTATAACTTTTTTCCTTATAACGTAGAGATCCAAATTTTGGTACTTGGTTTTCTTTTTATAGTATGAACCGGCGTACCAAATTTGGTTGCCATAGCTTTGTTCTTTCCGGAGTTATAAAAATTTCCTGAAAGAAAACACATAATTTTCCACGAAAAACTAGTCTGATTTCCCTGGTTAACGAACCTATCCAAGCGACTCTCAAAAGGAAGGTACTCACTAAATTTTATCACAATCGGTCAATTATTTTTTGAGTTATTGGTGTGACCAGCAAGATTTAAAAGCAGATAAAATTTAGTCCGTGAAGAGCCATCATAGGGGGAAGAATGTAATGGAATATTAAATAAAGCACACTGCTAAACCAATTGTCAGAATTTTTTAAAAATAATTTTGTCATAAAAATATAACTTAAAGAAAAGGTATTTGTTAGGCAGCAATTTGGTATGGAAAGCAACATCCAGGCAGTGAAGGTTTTGATTGAGGTTTAAGATAATCAAAAAAGGAAGAATTTACATTCAATAAATTTTGGTATCTCAAAATTTGAAGTGTATCATTAGGTGATAGATATCAAACGTATTTAGAACGATCTTTGCAAAATTATGTCATAATACGCCACACGTCATAGTACAGGGCTTTCATTAATTCCCGAGTCCCACGTGACTGGATTCTGTCTCTGTCTTAGTGGAATATGATTTTATGAGTTGGCAGTCAAGAAGTAACCAAAAAAACCCACTAGACTAGGGACCTCAAAATTACTAAATCAATTGACAATTGACAGTTCAGTCCATTGGCGCTCATATCCCTTTTGACCTGTTATTTTGTATGTATATTGTGCATTTTCCAAGTTCGACCAGTATTTACCTTCTTCAAATAATTTTCTATCTGTTGGACAATAAAAATAAACAGTTTTTATCAAAACTTAGCATTTTCATTGCGTTTTTACGTAAGTTAAAACTGTAGGTGTGTTAAGGTTATGTTCATTTATTTGTTCCATTTTTTTAGACTTGATTGTAAAGATGCCTTTCACACCGGAGCAGGATGCCTTTATTTTAATGACCCATTTTCGCAGTGGTACAAAAAATCCAAATTTAAGTTGGTCTTATTCGATACAATTATGCATCGAGCAATATTCTGAAGCTTTTCCCGAGGATAACATTGCACACGATATTTTTAAATACCACAGATTGGTCCTTATTAAACGTTATGAGGAAAAGCACTGTATTTGCAAAGGCAAATATACAGGCAGGCCAACTATTCTAACAGAGAATGTTGTTGACGATATCCGACATCGCATAGAACGAAGCCCTACCAAATTTGTTCGTCGGTTATTTGCCCAAACAGGTACATATTTGTTACATGTTACATAGTACACAATCCTAAACCCGTAAATTAGAAGTTTAAATAATCGGGCCTCAATTTGTTTACGTACATTACAAAATTTCAAGTTTAATAAAAATGTATGTAAAATTTTATCATCTAATTCGCTATGTGAAAACTGGAACCTGTGATGAGCACTAATAAGTACACTTGGATAACACCCAAATCACCACAACACATATTTCAGAGACCTTACGATCGTTTCGTTGACAAAGTCAACATCTTCAGAGGAAGAAAAATTCTAACATAAAAAACTAGATCCCGTATATTTATATCACGTCAAGGTAAACGAACTAGTCCGAAGTAGAGTTGTCGTCCAAGAACGATCGTTTGTTTATTGCGCAGTGAAACAGGTCGGAGACCTGCTTTAATCTTTTGGTCAGCAAATTTATGACCCTTATCTAATATAGGTATTAAAAGGACCAGAGTTCTTTAAAGAAACGGCACGTTTCTTTTCGATCTAGAAATTTACTATGTGGATATTGGTTCATGCCGATAAAGACATCTGGTGAGATAAATAACATAAACTCAACTCATCTCTTTTAAAAATAGATAACTAAAAACAGATGTCTGTCTCACCGTGTTAACTTTAACAAAGGAAAAATAGTTCAACTAAAATACTACATAAAAACTATATTTATATTGATTTTAATTCTACGTGAAAATATTTATATTGACTACATATATACAAAAAACCGAACCGGTATTTAAATCAAGACAAACATAGTGATTAGTATATGTATAAACCGGTCGAGTTATTGACAACAATTTATTTTTTACCAGACAAATTAGGAGTATTTAAGCGGTCAAATGCAAAGAGAAAACAAAGAGCTAGAGATTACAGGTGCCACACGATTTAATGAAGTTTTGTTCTTAATATAAAAATACTTTCTAATGAATCAAGCATAGTTTGATGTCTGACATTTTTGACAAGTTTCAAATTTTCTTTGTCAATGTGGTGGTTATTATCCCATATATGTTGTGCCACACATGATTTGTCCACCGTACCATATCGTAACTGTGCGAGATGTTCACGAAATCTGGTGGCTATGTTTCTCCTAGTTTGGCCCACGTATTTAAGATCACAATCTTTGCAACTAATCTCATAAATTCCAGACATTTCAGTGACTTTGTCTTTGTCTTTGTCTTTCAACAAATTTTTTAAATTACTTTTCGTCGAAAACGTCAAATGTAAATCGGCTTTCTTAAAAATACTTTCCAAACCCTTTGTGATTCGTGGTTCATAAGGTAAACACACAAATTTTTTCTCGATTTTATCATTCTTAAATGTCGTACATTCAGATATCAACTTCTTTGTTCTGTGTTTGTGAACTAATTTGTCTATTAAACCATCCGAGTAACCGTTATATCTCGCCACATTTTTTATGTTAGAATTTTTCATCCTCTGAAGATGTTGACTTTCTCAACGAAACGATCGTAAGGTCTCTGAAATATGTGTTGTGGTGATTTGGGTGTTCTCCAAGTGTACTTATCATCTAATTCGTTTTAGCTTCTGTACTTAACTACGTTTCACAAAAGTATTCCATCAATTACGGGTGCGTGCAATACCATCTCAAAGGTGTTAGTTCATACCACTTCAAGTTTTGTAACCTGTGAAACATATTTTTCCACGTAACCTTTTAGAAAGTATTTTACATTCGCAAAGTTTACTCTACAAAGAAAAGTTATTTTATGCTATAATTGTTTTTCTAATTATTGTAATTTTTGTTCTAGGTCTGTCGATTGGCTCTTGCCACAAAGCACTAACCAAGGTCTTGCATATGCATCCCTATAAAGTTTCCAAATGAATTGGAATATGTTTTTGAGTGCATGAAACGCAGGGTAAATTTATGTTTACAAAACGAGGGTGGTCATTTTGAACCCTTTTTATAAGAAATGCAAAATTTTTTAAAAACTTATTTTATTTACTGAACACTAGGTAAAATGTTTTTTCTAATGCTAGTTTTGTTGGTTTTATTTTGATATCTATACAAAATATAAGTATTATTTTATAATGTTTTTAATTTATTTTTTTAACAATCCATACAGTAAACCATACACAAATAGACTTGCTGTTAAAAATACTAAATAATAAATACATTTAAGACATTTACTCTTCCACCTTATTATAATTTTTATATTTTTTATAAAACTGCAAAGGAAATATGCGACGACACTGGCAACTTAGGGATTTCATTTATTCAGGTTGTACAATCGTGTATGCCGGGTTGCCTAACTTAAGGGGTCACGTGTGACTCGGGAATTAATGAAAGCCCTGTACTTATTTTTATTGGCATATTGTACAATTTGAAACAATAAAGATTAAAGATTAAATTTAACTGTGTGTTATATTGTGTTGTTGATAATAATTGAATTTTGATAGAAATAAAGTGTCAGAAAGTGAGAACCTTCTTTTGTAATTGCTTTTTTTAAAATTATTATTACATATACAGGACCAAGACCTTTAGTTAGCCGTTTCTCAATAACTACTGCGCTTTGAAATTTAAAAATTTACACACATACGATTTAGATAAATTCCAGTTCAGTAAAAATAGTTTATTTTATGTCAAACTTCCGGTTTAACCGGAAGTGACCATAAACTTGCTACTTTTAAATACAACATGGTAATTTTCATTATATTTTAGAATTATACATTGAATTTGAGATAAATTATTACTATTGCTTATGTAAGTTGTCTTTAACCGATTCCAAAAAAAAATTGAAAAAAAACCGTGGAAGAGTGTTTGCTCCGCATAACTACAGTATATTTTCACAACTATGTGCAACAAACAGCTGGGATTATATATTGAATTCTTCAGATCCCTTAAGCGAGTTCCATAATAGATTAATATACTTCTTCAATATTGCATTTCCTTTGAAGGACATAAAGAATAAAATAAAGAAACCATGGATTACTAAAGGATTGAAAGTATCATCAAGAAACATGCGTTGCCTGCATACAATTAGAAAATATGCTGGTAACAATGCCTCCTTCATATTCTATTTTAATAATTATCGACGGATATACAGAAGGGTTTTAAAGGTTGCAAAACAACAATATTATAGACAAAGGATACTGCGGTCTTCAAACAGGCAGAGAGAGTCATGGTCGATTGTTAATGATCTTTCGGGAAGGCATGGTTCGCAAAGGGTGACTCCTGAACTGGATCCTAATCATCTCAATGATTATTATTGTTCTATTGCTTCTGGGCTGATACAGTGGAGGGTCCTTCGGATGGATCCACTGGGCTTCATGGATGATGTTTTTATCCTTGACACCTTCTTTTTTACGCCGGTCGATTCTGCTGAGATTCATGGAGTGCTCCATGACTTTAAGAACAAGGATTCTATCGGGTGGGATGGTATATCTGTCAAACTGCTTCTTCACCTTCCTAACTTGGTTCTTGAAATCTTGGCAGATGCAATTAATAGTTCGATTGTAACGGGATCTTTTCCTTCGTCTCTGAAAATGGCTAGAGTAATTCTTGCATATAAAGGAGGTGAAACAGATTCTCCGAATAGTTTCCGTGCTCTGTCTCTACTTCCTACCATCTCTAAAATAGTTGAGAAATTAATTAAAAATAGAATGCAGGTATTTATTTGTAAGCACAAGATCCTAACACCTTCCCAGTTTGGATTTCAACCTAAAAAAGGTACAAATGATGCAATATTTTCTTTTCTTGAAAATCTGTACCTTTCACTGAATAACAATCAGGTGGCTGCGGCAGTGTTCTGTGATCTCACTAAAGCATTTGATTGTGTTGACCATGGGATACTGTTACGCAAGCTTCCTACTTATGGCTTTAGGGGGACTTTGCTTGAATGGTTGAGGTCCTATTTATCTGATCGTCAGCAGAGTGTTCAACTTGGTCATATTAGCTCTGGGTACCAACATATTCACCATGGTGTTCCGCAGGGGTCTGTTCTTGGCCCACTGCTGTTTTTACTCTATATTAATGACCTGTCTATGTTGAAAATTAAGGGTCATATGACTATCTATGCTGATGATATAACCATCTTGTGGAGTAGTGATAGTGTCGGAGCACTGGAGTGCACTGTGGCAGAGGATATGAAGATGATAGAAAACTGGTTTATTTCAAATCTGTTAACTTTGAATGTATCTAAGACTAATATCATGCATTTTAAATGTAGTCAGCCTGCTGTGACTCTAGCAGCTGAGGAACTTGGAAACGAGAGCTGTGTTAGGTTTTTGGGACTATACATTGATCAATCGTTAAAATTTGAAACACATATAAATCATCTATGTAAGAAGCTTTCATCAGGTTGTCACGCACTAAGAGTTGTTTCAAAAAGCTTGGACAAGAGTACATCTAGAAGTGTTTACTTCTCACTTGTGGAGTCCCATCTAAGACATGGCATTTGTTACTGGGGCTCTTGTGCAGGTTATCTTTTCAATTCTGTATTTATTCTGCAGAAAAGAGCCATCAGATATTTGTGTGAGGTTAGTGTCCGTAACTCTTGTAGACCTTTATTTGTTTCTGAGCGGATACTGACCCTACCGTCTCTGTTTGTTTTGGAGACTGCATGCCTTATGCATGAAAAATATAAAGATGAAATCAGGTCAGTGTCTTCTCATGATACAAGACAAAAGAACTGCATTCCCCTTCCTATACCGTCCACATCATTATTAAAGAGGTCATTAATATATAATAGTAAAAAGATATTTAACCAGATACCACTAAACTTGAGGAGGATTGGTGACATTGAAATTTTTAGGAAAGAGCTTAAGGAATTTTTAATTGAAAAATGTTATTATTCAATAGATGAATTTTGTAATGATGCACTACTGTGACAGATTCGATTGGTTGTTTTCATTTGAGCTGCTTTCTATATATTGTGTGTTTTTATTATATTGTTAGTTAGCTGTGTATTTATGTTTATATTGTTTTTTATATTGTTATTTATATATAGTTATACTAGTTACATATGCACTTATATTACTATTTGTTGTGAACTTATATTTTTGTGTTTTTATCTTTTGACAACTTTTACTTTTATATGTTAACACTTTGCTTGTTAATAAGATTTTTATCTTTGGACAATAAAGCACCTATCTATCTATCTATCTAATACACCATATGTCAAAAATCAACCGTTTTCGAAATTTTCCGACTTTTTTGAAAATTGTCGCGAAAACCAATGTGAACGTTGCACGCTCTCTCTCTCTGCGGAAATACAACTGAGAAGACTCAGTTTTTGTACAGATTACCCTCAGATTGGCACCTAAACAACACGTTTGATAGCGTTTCTTTTAAGTATACAGGGTGATGAGAATTAGCCGTGCCATTTGGTAAAATTGAAATCACAATTACTCGCTTATTTCAAATAAAACACCCTATACTTTATGAGCTATTTCGGTTCGCATCCGGTTTCCCTTTCAACGTGTATTAGCATTTACTATACCTAAATTCCACCGTTTCCCGAATATTTCAATTTTATTGGATTTACTTGATTCAAATTGTCACAATAGATTTAAAGCAGGCTTTGGAACTTGATAATATGCTTGCTGACGTCTACATGTCAAGTCCCACCCCTTACAAATGAGAACATAACATTTGTTGGACCTTTTCGCGTAAAAAAGAGAACACTTTGTATTTGCATCCAAATCGCTGCATTTTTCTTGTTTTAGTTCTTTAAAATCAATGTGTTGTTAACTAACTTGTAAAACCAAAATACAACTCAACAATATATGTAGTTATTTATTGTAAATGAGTATAGAACTTAACTAATAGCTAGTGAAAAACTAAAACATAAAAACAAATAAAAAATTATGGAACAAATGCTCAAAATTACTCCCACTGACATGGAGGCATTTTGTTATTCGTCTTATAATGCTTTGGTTCGTAGCCTTTCTGATTTGTCTCGAAATCAGTGAATTGAAGACACGTAAAACTCTACCTACCTTGTCTTCTTTTGTGGTGGCAGGTTTGTGGTAAACTTTATTTTTGATGTAGCCCCAGATGCTTGTATCCAGAGGTGTTAAGTCAGGGGACCGTGGTGGCCATCTATGTGGGCCGTTATTGGCAATCCACCTGTATTCAAAATGTTGTTGCAAAAAATCATGAGCTAAATGGAAACTGTGGGGCGGTGCTCCGTCTTGCTGATACCAGCTTGTTCTAGCTTCTTCTAAACTTAATGTGTTGAGAGAAACTAGAATCACTTCGTGCAAAATATCATTATAACTCATACCAGTGAGATTTTTATCGTATATTTTAATCCCAAAAATCTTATCGTTCTTAATTGCACAAAACACATTGAATGATCACCTGTCTTGGAAATAGTTGATCCTGGCGGTGCTCCATCTTGCTGATACCAGCTTGTTATAGCTTCTTCTAAGCTTAATGTGTTGAGAGAAACTAGAATCACTTCGTGCAAAATATCATTATAACTCATACCAGTGAGACTTTCATCGTATATTTTAATCCCAAAAATCTTATCGTTCTTAATTGCACAAAACACATTGAATGATCACCTGTCTTGGAAATAGTTGATCCTGGCGGTGCTCCGTCTTGCTGATACCAGCTTGTTCTAGCTTCTTCTAAACTCAATGTGTTGAGAGAAACTAGAATCACTTCGTGCAAAATATCATTATAACTCATACCAGTGAGACTTTCATCGTATATTTTAATCCCAAAAATCTTATCGTTCTTAATTGCACCAAACACATTGAATGA
The DNA here is from genome assembly GCA_964006375.1 of Tillus elongatus. NCBI lineage: Eukaryota > Metazoa > Arthropoda > Insecta > Coleoptera > Cleridae > Tillus > Tillus elongatus. The sequence goes on along the minus strand of OZ023265.1, from coordinate 172,129,475 downwards.
TCACCTGTCTTGAAAATAGTTGATCCTGGCAACACGGGGATTCTCATCTGACCAGAAGTGACTATTGTGGCGATTGTGCATGCCATTTTTGGAGAACGTAGCCTCATCGCACCAAATAATTCTCTTGCAGAAATTCTAATCTTCTTGTGTTTTCAATAGGAACCATTCACAGAACTCAACACGTCTAGGAAGATCGTTTGGTTGCAAACCATGTATCGGGTGGTAAGAAAAGGGTCTCCAATGATGTTTTTTCAAAATTCTGTGATTCGTTCTCGCTGACAAGCGTAATTCTTCTTCGGAATCCCTGATAGATGCCTTGGGATCAGCAACAAAAAATGCCAAAACGTTCACTTCGTTTACCTCGTTATCGACCAGTGACTTACGCTTCTGTACTTTTGGGCGAAAACTTCCATGCTGTAAACAATTTTGCAGCAACCTCTTTATCATGTCGTGACTGGGTTTCGGTTTATTAGGGTACTTTTTGCAAATGCACGACATGTTCGGCCCACAATTAGTTGACACTCACCATAAATAATTAGAAGCTCCAAAAAGTCGTCGTTTGTGTACTGCAAATTTGCCATTTTTGCACCGCGTTGAGTGATAGTATCTCGATTTTTATGACAATAAGCTTCGCTTGACGCTCTTTTGACATGTAGATGTCAACAAGCATATTATCAAGCTCCAAAGCCTGCCTTAAATCTATTGTGGCAATTTGAATTAAGCGAATCCAATAAAATTGAAATATTCGGGAAACGGTGGAATTTAGGTATAGAAAATGCTAATACACGTTGAAAGGAAAACCGGATGCAAACCGAAATATCTCATTAAATATAGGGTGTTCTATTTGAAATAAGCGAGTAATTGTGATTTCAATTTTACCAAATGGCACGGCTAATTCTCATTACCCTGTATACTTAAAAGAAACGCTATCAAACGTATCGTTTAGGTGCGAATCTGAGGGTAATCTGTACAAAAACTGAGTCTTCTGAGCTGTATTTCCACACACAGAGAGAGAGAGAGAGAGAGAGAGAGAGAGAGAGAGAGAGCGTGCAACGTCACCTTGGTTTTCGCGAGAATTTTCAAAAAAATCGAAAAATTTCGAAAACGGTTGATTTTTGACATATGGTGTATTTGTAATAATTTATCTCAAATTCAATGTAGAATTCGAAAATATAATGAAAATTACCATGTTGTATTTAAAATAAGCAAGTTGATGGTCACTTCCGGTTAAACTGGAAGTTTGACATAAAGCAAACTATTTTCACTGAACTGGAATTCGTCTCGATCGTATGTGTGCAAATTTTCAAATTTCAAATCGGAGTAGTAGAGTATATATATATATATATATATATATATATATATATATATATATATATATATATATATATATATATATATATATAAATTTAAAAGAACATCGAAAATGGCTTCCAAAGCTCTTATTTCCACTCATTAAAAAAATTCAAAAATTGTAAATTTGTTCCTCTCTAAATGCGAAATCAATGGAGATTCGCCAAAAACATTATATGTTACCTAATTAGAAAAGATGTCGTGAAAATTATAAACATGACAGTCCCGCCGTGTTAATAAGAAGCATTCGTCGACTAATAAGTTGAAAGTACGTTCTTGAAGCCAGAAAGAGGCTATCCGGCCGTATTTAGCTAGAAAGAGGAGTCACAAATACATTAAATCTAATTATGACCGTGTGAAAGTAACGAGGAGGTAGCATAAAAGTAACCAGGACCTTATCCTTAACCTATACCAACGAGGAGCGTGCTTTTCGCAGAACATCTGAGCAGGCGCCTGTTTCAGATCTTTACCGCCAACAATGTTCAAGTAAACCAGTGACACACATGCCGGCGCGTCGGTTGGTCGTCTCGACGCCTAGTAACATGACACGCGCTCCTTGTTATCCGTGGTTGCACATTCGACAAGTGGTCGCTCTCGGATTTTCTGCCAATGCAATTTATGACCTTTCCAAGTAGATTTTTGTTAGGAAAGTCACTTATTTAAGTATTATAAAAGAAAGTAGGGTAAAAAGTAGTATACGCTAGTGATTTCGTTAAAAATTGTACAGTTAATCTTATGGTAAGTTTATATACGTTTTTTTAAAATAACAGATGCACACACTAGAATTTACACCTTTAAGAAAGCTATTACCAAAGAAAATTAGCTATAATAAGAATCTCTTTTTATCCCCTTATGGTTAAACAATGTAATTAAATTAAATTAAATTCTAATAAAAAGACACTATATTATGGGCAAAATTATAAAAAAAATAGTGCTGCAAATTGAATCATAACTTCCACATAGCTGTGATAATTTATTCGCTTCAGAAAGACATTCCCATGGAATGAATTTAGAATGACTTGAACACAAAGAAAATATTTGTATTCCTGTACGCATAAACTTTTAAAACCTTATATTACTCGAGTTTTATTGAAAAAATGTCAATTTTCACCAAATCGCCTATTACCCAAAAACAATTTCTTTGTCAGGTGCTAATGGATGCCAAATTTGAAGACGATATCTCAATTCGTTCGAAAGTTATTGCGCCTATTAACAGACAGACATACATGCCGACAGATAGACCGACCGACAGAGAGAAAAAAATCGTTCCAGAATCAAGTTTTCTATGTGTTTTGAGACGTTTCATGCCGTTTTAGCACAAAAAAAATTGTCAACAATATTCCACCCCCACATATTCAACTCTTAATTTAATTTCAGCACAGCATACCAGATGTTTGATGAAATTAAAAGTTTTCTAATAAATAAACCCTAAAACGTTATATTACTCGGGTTTTGGCGAAAAACTGTCAGTTTTATCCAAATCACCCCCAATTCATCCCCTACCCCCTAAAGAGATTTTACTCAAAAACAATACGAACCGTTAGTTTGTCGGGTGCTAACTGTATACCAAATTTAAAGACGATATCTCAATTCGTTCTAAAGTTATCGTGGCTACAAACAGACAGACACACAGACAAAACAAATTTTCGTTCTCAAATGATGTTTTCTATATGTTTTGACCTTTTTTACGACGTTGTGACGTGAAAGTAAAATCGAATTACAGTCTAACAACAGTTTTTATAAAAATACTGGTTTTCTTAAAAATACAGTCTTGATAAATAAAGCTTTTCAAATCGCCATTAAAAAAAAATTAGAATCAATGTAATTTAACGGTCAAAACTAACAACAGTGAAAAAAAAATTAATACTGTTAAATAAATAAGACATAAGACGTCATAAGAAAGTAAAATAAAAAAACCTGGTATTTTGTAAATTAATAAAAACATTTCGGGACGCAGCAAGTGCGTCATGTAGTGAATTTTGATAAGAATTGTACATTATACAGCATATTACTAAAATTAATAGTTTAAACTTACACAGCCCTTGAAGATCGATTTTAAAGGTCATAGTACGCGCACATTTGAAGAATTCGTTCGAAAGTGTCACCACCGGTATCTTTCTATTATAAAAAAAACCTTGATTTCTAACTCCTTTTGAAAAAAAAGCCCAAAACTCAATTTTCTATTAAGCTAAGAAATATTATTTGCCATATCTGTACATAGTATAAATCTCTTTAAAAGAAACTTGTATTGCAAATCTCATTAAAGTTAGAAAAGCTTTCCAGAAGGAAACCTAATTCATATTTAAAAAAGTCAAGTATCTGCCAAATTATAAACGTAGCAGTTATTTTTCCTTAATTATCCAGCCAGAATTATTTTGTTTCAGTCAACCCAATCAAACCGATTTTTTCAATATCAGCAATAACAAAATATCTGCTAAAAATTATAATTCCAGACTCAAAGGTGACAAGTTATTCAGGCGTTTTAAACAAAAATGAGATAGGACTCTGTACACCATTGTTTTTCGAAATGTCAGAGTAAAACAAAAAAAAAACATACATTCATCGAGCGGAATCGATCTCGGAACCTTCTGCGTAGAAGACAAGCACGCTACCACTGAGCTATTTAAGGACACGTTAACTAACGTTTTGTTTACATGATATTTGACGCTGACTTCTTGCCCCGGGATATTCTATATTGTATTAAAAGTAAACGTAACAATGAATTATTTTTTTCAACATCAACAATAACAAAATGTCTGCTAAAAATGTAATTTCATACTCAAAGGTGACAAAGTTATTCGGGCATTTTAAACAAAAATGAGGTCTTGTTCAAAACGTATCAAATCTGTACACCATTGTTTCTCGAAATGTCAAAGTAAAACAAAAAAACATACATTCATCGAGCGGAATCGATCTCGGAACCTTCTGCGTAGAAGACAAGCACGCTACCACTGAGCTATTTAAGGATACGTTAACTAACGTTTTGTTTACATGATATTTGATGCAGACTTCTGGCCCCGGGATATTTTATATTGTATTAAAAGTAAACGTAACAATTAATTACATAATTAATAGAATTGTCACTTAAGACACATTCAACGACTGTTTCGATCGTAAATGACGTCTTATGTTTAAGCTTAAAGATAAAAGAACAAACTGTTTTAAAATCATTTTAATAGAGACTTCATTTTGTCTACATTTCCACCATGAGGGTCTTCCGAATGTTGCTGCAAATGTGCACTGGTTGCCTGTTGTGACTCCGTGTGTTTTGCATCTTCATCCAGAGTGTTCCCATCTTCACCTGGCTATACCGTACTGATAATGGCTAATAAGCTTGAAACACGTGTATGCGGTTGTCTCCTTGCGGCTTAGCCCTTAACCTTTCTCTTGTATATATATATATATATATATATATATATATATATATATATATATATATATATATATATAAACATACAAACATTCAACCGGACCTTGGATTTGGGTTCTAGGGGCCCTAATAGGCCAGTGCCGATAATTTTTGAGACCAAAAAAATTTAGAACAGGATGACACCCATTGGAAAAGGAAGAAAATCAAAGAAAAATAAGTGGAAAAATAAATTACGGGCGATTTGAGGTCGGGAAGTGGAAGGCGGTGGACTTTTAAGGGTGGAAAACGCTTTATCACGATTTCCGGCAAAACTACAATTCCTATCGAAAAAAGTTTAATAACTAAGTTGTAGGTAATAAAAATATCTACAAGCTCTGTATCTACACTTTTTTCATAATACCTCAAATTTTCTGCGAAAAATCAAAATAACCGACTTTTTGGTTTTTAATTTTTCTCTCCCACAAAGAAAACTTTTTTTACACGAAATTTGGTGTGAGCTTATCTTGTTGTCTCAAACACGCCGTAATTTTTTCGATTCAAAATTTTTGTTTTTTCCCCTAATTTTGATTTTATATCGAAAAAGTAACCTCATTTTAAATCGAAAATTCTCACGTCAAAAAAGCTGCTTTTAAAAAAAAGTCGGTACGCTTTTTATTCGCTGAAACCTCTTGGTGTACAAAAAATTATACAGTACTATGGAAAATTTTCTCAGAAGATGCAAAAAAATGAAAAATTTCGATTTCGAATGTCTTTTTAATCATTTTTTAAAATTTTGAGCTATTTACTGAAATTTACACCTTAATTAATCGAAAAATGTAAGATTCCATGTTACATTGATAAACTAAGAAATTGCAAATCCATGAATCATAGAGTTTGCAAAAAACATGCGAAAATAGTTAGTTTTCTAAATATTAAAGATGGGATTTAAACAGGATTTAATTTTAAAAATGTAACTGCTGCAATTTTTTTCGATACAAAAGATGATTTATTAAATTCTAATTACATTTATGAAATAGAAAATCTTATAATATATTTGTTAGGCATTTCATTTGAAAAAAAAAGCTTAAAATTGTACGATTCTATTTAAATACTTATGAAGTTATTCATTATAATATTTTGAAACACAATTATTACCTTATCTGGAAATCTTATCACTTATCTATTAGTTTTTGCCCCTTTGATGGCATTTCTTCATCGTTAGATTCGACAAATCTTTCCGATTATAGTGGATCTCCGGAATCTTCAAGACCATCATTGTCTTCGTCTTCAATATTTTTTCCAGTCTGCATTGGTTCTTCATCCACAATTTCATCTGAATCATTTACTTCCTCGTAGGTTTTTTCTTCACAATTGGAGCATTTTTCAGAACCATGACAATTTGAACATACATTTGTGCATCTCAAACAATTTTTTTGGGCAGCCACATTTTAGACTGTTACATCTAGTTGCACAGCTGCAGCAAATAGTTTTGAGCAATATTTCAGGAATTAATTCTTTATCTGTCAATTTGGGCTCAATTCCACGTTGATGTTGCTCCCAGCCACAATCTGTTGCTGTCAGTTTCTTACCCAGCCATGTTTGAAGGTGATAATATGCCCTGTAACAATGTTGTTCTGCTGCGCCTTCAGTTGGTGGGAGATTTGCCAAAATAAAAGATGATTTTATATATATCTTAATGGATTCAGTGTGATATTTTCATTTTTACATTTATAAATTGATTTGATTAATTGAAATCCATTTTTTGCGATATTTTCTTTGTTTGCATATTTTTTATAAAAAATATTGGCTAAATTTGACAAATTTTTATAGTCTAATAATGAATTTACGTGTATTTTTATAAACGATGTTGTTCACTGCTCTGCGACTTGAATACTGGCTAACGCTTTTTTCAGCTGCATCGAAATGATCTCAGGAAAGTAGGTAGTAAGACCCAGACCCTCCCAGTCCCTTCCCAACTTCTCTATGACAGACCTTTCGATAGGATAAAATTTCCCGTAAGCCATTCTGGTATAGAAGTTTTCTTAGAATGGCAATAAATAGGCACCTACATATATAAATTAAAAAATTTCCCATAACTTTCTCAAAATATTGTAGATATCTTCTAAACTATTAAGTTTATTAACTTATCTGGTTGTTAATTATATATATATATATATATATATATATATATATATATATATATATATATATATATATATATATATATATATATATATCGATTTGAACTTTCTTAGTTTATCAATGCAACATGGAATCTTACATTTTTCTTGTAATTAAAGTGTATATTTCAATAAATAGCGCAAAATTTTAAACAATGTATAAAATGTTTTTTTCGAAATCGAGATTTTTCGTTTTTTTGCATTTTATGTTAAAAATTTCCATAGTAATGTATATTTTTTTATACACCATCAGAAGGAAGAGGTTCAAATGAATAAAAAGCGCACCGACTTTTTTTAAAAACAAGGTTTTTTAAGGTGAGAATTTTCGATTGAAAATCAGGTTAATTTTTCGATATAAAATCGAAATAAGGGAAAAAAATAAATATTTTGAATGGAAAAAATTACAGCGTGTTTGGGATTTAACAGGGTAAGTTTTCACCAAATTTCGTGAAGAAAGATTTTTTTTTGTGAGAGAGAAAAATAAAAAACCAAAATGTCGGTTATTTTGATTTTTCGCAGATATTTTCAGGTTCTGTAAAAAAAGTGTAGACAGAAAAGTTGTAGATCTTTTTATTCCCTACAATCTTACTATTTAACTTTTTCCGGTAGGAATTGTAGTTTTGCCGAAAATCGTGATAAACCGTTTTCCACTCTTAAAAGTCAACCCCCTTCCACTTCCCGACCTCAAATCGCCCGTAATTTATGTTTTCTCTTATTTTTGTTTTACTTTATTCCTTTTCAAATGGGTGTCATCCTGTTTTAAATTATTTTCACTTTTTACTATTTTCAAAAGCTTCGGCCCTGGCCTAAAATTCGCGCTCATTTGAAAACATTTTCCGTAAGTCTTACCATCGTTACCTCTCTATTAGTGAATTTTCGTCATGAAAATTCACTATAAGGGAATATATTCCAACATTTTATGTAAGCTTTGAGGTTTTCTCAAAACAGTAACACAAAGCGTATTCTGTTCTTATTGGTTTTGAAATGACATACAGCTCAACCAGCGTTTGTTTCCTTTGTATCTTTTTTTTGTTCTGAAAACATAAACTTATTCAGGTTTCCATATTAAAATCATTTAAAAAGATACTTTCGTCCCACTCACCCTCTTAAGGTCTGATATCATTCTGCTACTTATACTTACCTAAATGGAAAAGTAGAAACGTAATATTATGAATGGATATTTTAGCTAGTTGTTTCTTCTCATTATGATCTATATTCAGAGCTCCTTAAAATATTATTCCCACGTTATTCATGAATGAATGAAACGGTCTTTGGGATCGGTAAAAAATGAACGCAGACCTCCCTTGACGGTAAACTGTATGTCAAAACAATGTTTCAGAAAATAAACATTTTCCATTAGATGGAGTCTCTGGGGGTGAAGCAGCTTTCACGGAGGTAATTTCGGGAAAATGTTTGTTTTGTCCTTCGCCCTCTCCTTATTGCGACTAATTTGTGTACTCTCTCATTGGTGAGCGATTTTTACGTGATAAATGACAACGTCGTATAAATATTTACAATGTGGATCATTGTACCAACAAACAGAGAAAGTTTGGTTTATGTAAAATATGTCAGAGATTGCTGTATATAGGTGCGTAAATAATATTGCACCAAATCAAATTATGGTCGGTTGTTGTTGGGGATGAATCATACATAAATACTTCAAAAGTTGTAGAATTTTCACCGTTTAAAATAAACATTTTTGCTTACTCCGACCAGTAATCGGTTTGCGTGAGACCTCAGGTAATGAGTCGACTCTAGGGAAAGAATTGATCGTTTACATAAATTACACGAACAAGTAACCAACACAACTATATTAATCCAAGCAGCCTAAATACTATCGTACCGTGGGTGTCGACAAGGAGGAAAGGGGCAACTTGTTAATTCTGGACTTGAAGGTTTGGAGGTTCGGAGGAGAAGGAAAAACATGTGCCGGCAAGGAATTCCACAACTTGGAAGTCTTCGAGCAGGCATAACAAGATGTTCTATGTCTGGTGACCTAAACAGTAAAAAAGTGCATTCGCTCTGTTCCCCTGGTATATCTGTTGGGGACAGCAGGTGAAGGAACTATGGAAGAAAGCTCCTCTGAGCAGTGTCCGTGCAGCTATCTATAAAAGAGAGAGAGAGGTAACCAACGGCATGTCGGTGTGCGAGGGATGGCAGCTTGTGGGTGAAGGTAGGTTCACCGATGAGACGCATAGCTCTTTTCTGAATGGAGTCTAGGATATCGAGTGTAGAAGCGGCAGCGGCACCCCAGATGTGGGAGCAGTATTCGAGGTTTGGCCTTATTTGTGAAGTATATAATGTATAGAGATTAGCTGGTGAAAAGTATTTGCGAGCCCGGAAGAGGAAACCTAATTTCTTAGCAGCCGCTTCTTCAATTAATGTGACATGTTGGTGCCAATTGAGATTTCGAACTACAGAAATGCCAACCAACAGAAGTGGTGTATCTCTTATGATATAGAAAGCAAGATTAAGATTTGGTGGAGTTGAATTGCGCAAGATTTCTAGTTCTCCAGTGTAATATTTTTTAGAGATCAACAGAGACAGAACCCTCCATGAGTCTGCGATCCTCATCTAATTGAGCTATAGAGACAGGCTTAGAATATTGTATATTTGAGTGGAGGGTGCTGTCGTCCGCGTAACTGTGAACTGGGCTGGATATGCTGGAAAGGAGGTCATTGATGTGGAGAAGAAACAAAGTAGGGGCTAAACCTGAACCTTGAGGGACTCCTGAGTTAATTGGATACAGTTTAGAGGAATGGCCATCCACGACAACAGAAATGCTCCGGTTGGAGAGGAAATTTGCTGTCCAGGTACAGCGGTTTGGTGATAGGCCATAGGCCGGAAGCTTATACAGCAGCGCTGCGTACCACATCTGGTCGAATGCTTTGGATATGTCTAGAGCGACAATCTGGGATTCACCGTGTAGTTCCATAGACTTGTTCCAAGAATGGGTCGGCAGTTGATCTGCGCTGACGGAATCCATACTGCCTGTCATGGATTAGACTCTGTTTTTCAAGACATTTTAGTAATTTGGTGTTTATATACTTTTAGATTACTTTAGAGACGACTGAAATGAGAGAAATAGGCCTGTAGTTGCTAGGAAGTGCTTTGGATCATTTCTTGGAGACGGGTTGTACTCGACTAGTTTTCCAGTTACTAGGGAATATGCCTCTATTGTAAGATGTCTGAAACAGACGAGTCAGGACAGGAGCAAGTTCTGGTGCGCTTTTTTTTGAGAACAATTGCTGGGATCTAGTCAAGGCCAGAGGCTTTCCTGGTATTAAGAGAAGAGATTATCTTTCGTACCTTTTTAGTTTTGAAAATGATATCCGTCATTTTATGCGCGACATTGGGGACTGTCGGTGGTTGAACATTTGGAGGTGGGTTGAGAGTAGAATTGCCGCCGAACAACGATGCAAAAAGTTCAGCCTTGCCCAGGGTGGTAGAAACATTTTCATCCGCTGAAACAAGAGGTGGGAACGTGCTTTTGCAGAAATTATTCCCAATGGATTTAGCAAGAGTCCAGAAGGGTTTGCTGCCGTTGAAGCTTGAGAGGACTTTGTTTTTGATGTGCTTATTAAACTAATTTTTGCCTCAGAAAGAATGCGGACATAGCGGTTTCTTGCGTCGTTAAATGATTGACGGTTTTCTTGACTGGGATTGTGTAGAAGCGTTTTGTGAGCTTTGACCTTTTCAAGTCTGGCCTTATCACAAGATTTAGAGAACCAGGGCTTTTGAGTGGCTGAAGAAGTATTCTGTGTACATGGAATAAATAATTCCATGCCAGCTTGGATGCTTTCGGTGACAATTTGTGAGATATCAGAGGGGTCAGGATGAGAGAAGCAGACATACGCCCATGGAAATGAGGAAAAGTAATCTCGCATTTCGTCCCAGTTCGCGGAGTTGTAGTGCCAAACGATACGTGGCTGTGATGACTGTGTGACCTCGGGTTGCATTGCGCAGGAAGCAGTGACCATGCCGTGGTCTGAGCGGCAAATGCAAATGCAAATGCAAATAGTAATTGAATATTCAAAATGACTAACAGAATATAATAGGAAATGTCTACGGTAATATTAGAAGTAAATGAAATTCTTTTACATTGCCCTCTGGTATATACATAAAAAGAAATTTCGGGACGCAGTTACTGTGTTATGCTAGTGAATTTTCATAAGAATCATATATTATTGGTTTCGCCTTGTATTAACAATTATAAATGATTGCATTTAATTTTATTCATGGAATTAGGAATAGTAAAAAATTAGCTGAAAATGGCAAACAAAAATATGATCTCTAACATAAATACTTATATTCAGTTTCATACAAAAGTAAAAAAAAAACAGGATATTTATCTATCAAAAAATACAATAGAAAGCTGAACAAAAAAAAAAGAATACATTGAATATTAAAATTCGCATTCAGTGTGATTTTTAACTATTAGCTTATAAAAATGTTTCTGAATTTAAAGTGCAGGGCCTGATTTTAGGTATTTTTTTTAATTCACACATCCTGGTCACCATACTCTAATTATAAAACCTGTACAAAGCTTGTTTTATAAATATACGAAGTGTTTCTTTATAATATACAACTGAGCGCGCTCAACTGCATTGTTTTTAGCGAATTTTCATTAAGAAAAATTCGCTAATAGAGAGATCACGATGAAGTATCGGAGCGATAACTCAAAAAATACTAAACTGATTTCAATCAAACTTGGAAAAAATCTTGCTTGGGCGAAAACCGAGGTCGAGTTCGTTAATCAGCCTTTATGCCCAAGTTTTTTCGGTGGAAAATCGAGGAAAACTTTTGAAAACGTTATATTTTTGTAAGTATCAGAGTAACTGGAATGAGACTTTACATGTGACTAGAAATAGTGCAAATAAACTTACGTTGTGAATTTTATGTAAGTTAGTACACCATATTTAGAGATTTTTCCAAATTAAAAACAAAATCCCAAAGACATGCGTTGAAACGACTTACTGGTTGAAGTCCAATGCTTGACAGACAGAACTTCTCTGTCTGTCAGGCATTGGACGTTACTAAAATCCTAACGTAACGTTCAATTAATTTATTAAATTCGCAGTTACCTTTTCAGAAACTAAAAAACTGAAGTTTAATATTCAGTATGAACGTATGAACGCATCCATATACATCTCTTCGACCATAGAGTAATATGTGTTTTACATTGCCATATTAATATATTGAACGTCAGCTCAAACCTGGGCACTGAAAATCCTACTGTCTAATTAGAACAAAGCATTGTTTAATCGATTTGTAACACATATTATACATAGATTTTATCTTTGTGCTCTCCTTATTTATATGAATGGTAACTATGCCAAATCTCACACTGCTCTGTGCGTGCAATGTGCATAAAAAGGGGTTTTTCAAAGAAAATTGCCATGCGTAGATTGATTCATACAACAGGTATAAACCATACATCAACGGTAACCAAACTAAATATATACCAGGCATAATACATACTACCCGAACCAACAATCGTGAAATCTCGTTTAGTATGTTTTATTTTGACATTTGGTGAAACAATAGTGCACAGATTTCATACGGTCTGAACAAGAGTTCATTTTTGTTTAAAACGCCTAATTAAGTTTGTCACCTTTGAGTCTGAAATTATAATTTTGTTATTGTTGACATTGAAAAAAACCGGTCTGACTAGGTTAACTAAAACGAAATCATACTGGAGATTAACAAGGAAAAATAACTGCTACTGCTTACTTTTCTAAAATGAATTAAGTTTCCTTGTGGAAACTTCTGTATAACCTTATTGAAATTTGTAATACAAGTTTCTTTTAAAGAGACTTACACTATCTACAGATATCTCAAAATTTAGTTCTTTAGCTTCATAGAAATTTGAATTTTGGGCATTTTCCTCAAAAGGAGTTAGAACGCAAGATTTTGTTGATAATAGAGAGATAACATATATTATTATGAAAATTCGCTACTATAATGCACTGGCTGAAGCAGATTCAACTATAGAAATTTGAATAATTTAAGGAAAATTCGCTACCAAACCGCGCTTGCTGCGTCTCGATTTTATTGCTTGCAAATATGCATCGTAGTTCCATAAAAAATGCGATGATATAAGGGTGTTCGAAAACAAAATTGTAGGTATCATCAACGACTTATTGGCCAGCCTGTAATTGTCAAAATAATTTTATAAGATGCAGCTTAAGACACCCTATAATTAACGTATACAACTTTTTCTCGTATCTTGTATAACAACAATGATATTGAGCTAAAACTACCGCCAAAGCATCAGAGAAAGTGTTTATTTGAAATGAAATGTCTGCAAATATTTTAGTAAAATGAAGGACAATGACGGTTGGGGCTGAAACTTAAGGGTTTGCAGAACATTTTTCCTGCGATATTTTCTTTACATAGTCTGTATTTGTTGCATTCTAAGGATATAGATAGGGTCTATTTGAAATGAATTTTGTGCAAATATTTTAGTAAAATGAAGGGCAATCATGGTCGAAGCTGAAATTTAAGGATTTGCAGAACACTCTTTACATAATTCGTATTTCTTTCAGGTTTTTTGCTTAAATGTTGCAAATTTTGACGTTTCAAATCGCGTCTTTGGCGTTTTGAGGAAAACCCCAAGTTTTTTTCTTTAAATGCCTATAACTTTTTTGTCTAAATTTTGGTACGTATATATATATATATATATGTATATATATATATATATATATATATATATATATATATATATATATATATATATATATATATATATATATATATATATAATTCAAACTGACCTGGATATGGGTTCTAGGGTGCCTAGTTCGCGCCTATTAAAATATTTTTTTTACATTCAAAAGTCGGGATCTCCTCATTACTGAATTTTTTAAAAGAAAATTTACTAAAACAAGCACTTGTGAAGCCACGGGAAAAGTCTACGACTGTATTAAATATGAAAGGGTTTCAATAAGTTAGGGCAAGAACAAACAAACAGATATGCTATTCAAATTGAAATATTAAAAAATGTAATCTCTTCTCTATTAAATTATTTTTTTATACAAAAACTCGCTTAAAATTCATCGAAATAACAACAATCTAATCAAATGACAGAACAGTGAAATGAGGCTAAAAAAAATTGATAAGTGTGAAGTGAAGTCACTAACTGGGATTAGAACTCGTCATACAGGAATCGATAATCACATGTAGAGGGCTACGTTTGATATGACATATTAGCAGGTATATCCGGTGGTATGTTAATTGTTTACTGTTTACACCAAACAATTTTTATTTACAATGGCTTTTTTTGCACATATTTGAACGGAATAAAGGAAAATAACGACTCAGACACAGATCTAGGAGCTCGTTAGTTATTTTGTGTCGTATTTTTCACTCACATTCGCACTCCTACCATAATTATCAATTTTGACGTTTTAACTTTCTTAGACTTAATTAATTAAAAATTAATTTACCTCTAACTTTTTTGTTTTTTAACATAGAGATCTGAATTTTGGTACCTGGAATAATCTTTATGACAAAAACTAGCGTACCAAACTTGGTGGCCCTTACTTTCTTATTTACGGAGATATAATTTTTTTTCGAAAGGGAACACAAAATTTCCCGGGAAAACCTGGACCCATTTTCCTGGTTAACGAACTTATCCAAGCCACTTGCAAAAGGAAGGTATTTACCAAGTTTTATCAAAAATCGACCTATTATTTTTTGAGTTATCGGGTTGATACACACACAATTTTTTCAAAATTCAACAGTCAGGATCTCCTCGTGAGTGATTTTTTTAAAAAAATTCACTAAAAACGATTATCTAGTTCGAGGTTGCAGCAAAAACAATACCGCATCCAGTAACGGTGTTGTTGGTGGGAGGTAATTTAGATTCCAGTAGTAGCAGCTCGCAAGTGGAGCGTCAGAGGCGGGCAAGTGTAACAACAGTGACTGTAGTGATTTATTTGGTCATTAATTACCGACACCTTGGCTTAGTCATTCTTCTTCACTCCTGTGCCCCGTGAACATAATAGGTGATTCATTTACACACCGGCTTCTGCTAACTAATGTGTGAATGGGCTTAAGCTCCCTAAAGATTGAACAGTGCTGCCAACTAACTTGCATACCAGAAGCGAGATTTATCGCATAGCATCATAATCGACTACTTCCTATTGGTAATAGAAATTGATGCCAGGGCTAGTTCAATATGAGAGGTCGCCATTAATTCAAGCTAAAATGAAAATTTAAGTGTTTACTTTCTCCAAATTTATACGAGGTGTGGTTATGCATAAGTTTATCTTGTTGAGATCACAGCCTAAAGGGATTATCGCCTGGTCGCAATTATTGTTAGTGAATTTTCTTTAAAAAATTTACTAGTGAGGAGTTCGATACTTGTAAATTTAAAAAAAATCTTTAAATGAGCGCGAACTAGACCTCTTGGAACACAGCTCTTTAATAGTTGGCTGGTGTGGTATACTTACAATATAGTAGGTGGTAGTGGAATTTTCCTTTACGTAATAGTAAAGGATTTTTTTCACGCCCGAGGAGGTACCACCCCTTACATCAACGGGCCGGTGAAGTCCCAACCGACGTTTCCGGTTCTGGTGTATGAGTCGGTTTCGCTTATAAGCAAAAATGATGATGGCTCCTCCTTGTACAAAAGATTCCGGAGGCAAAATACCCCCTATTCGGATCTCCGGGAGAGGGGTGTACAGGGGGCGCCAGAATCGAGATTTACAATATCTTTCTCGAATATATGTGGCCTAAATTCTAACCTGAACTCCGTCCACCATTTCCTCCAGGCTAATAGGCCCCAACTCCTCTTCCTCACCGAAACTCAAATAAGTGCCAAAACAGCCACTAATCACCTTAATTTCCCGGGGTATGAGCTCCTTACTTCTTTTAGATTGCATGGAGGCGTGTGCGCGTACGTCCGTAGCAATCTACCCTGCACCAGACTCCCCAATTTAGAAGCTGGCAGAAAAGACATACTATGGATAAAACTCTCTCTCAGGGCTGCAACTAAATTCATCTGTTGCAACTACCGGTCACCTTCTGACAACAACTTTGTCCAGCTCTTTGACTACCTTTCTAAAAAAATCGAGCATCTGATTTCTAAATATCCTTCCTCCGAGGTCACTATCCTTGGTGACTTCAACGTCCATAATAAGGAATGGCTAGGATCTTCCCAAACCGATCCACAAGGAAGAGCAGAGAAGGCCTTTGCAGTCAGCAGTTCTTTGATCAATATGGTTCAGCAACTTACTTACTTTCCTCGCATCCCAACACACAGTTCAAATCACATGGATCTCCTTCTTACTACAAATCCTGACTGCTATAAGATATCACTCACCGCCCCACTGGGTCCCTCAGACCACGGCATGGTCACTGCTTCCTGCGCAATGCAACCCGAGGTCACACAGTCATCACATCCACGTATCGTTTGGCACTACAACTAGGACGAAATTCGAGATTACTTTTCCTCATTTCCATGGGCGTATGTCTGCTTCTCTCATCCTGACCCCTCTGATATCTCACAAAACATCACCAAAATTATCCAAGCTGGCATGGAATTATTTATTCCAGGCACATAGAAAACCTCTGCAGCCACTCACAAGCCCTGGTTCTCTAAATCCTGTGACAAGGCCAGACTTGAAAAGGTCAAAGCTCACAAAAAGCTTCTACACAATCCCAGTCAAGAAAACCGTCAAGCATTTAACGACGCAAGAAACCGCTATGTCCGCATTCTTTCTGCGGCAAAAAACTTGTTTAATAACCACATCAAAAACAAAGTCCTCTTAAGCTTCAGCGGCAGCAAACTCTTCTGGACTCTTGCTAAATCTATTGGGAATAATTTCTGAAAGAGCACGTTCCCACCTCTTGTCTCAGGGGATGAAATTGTTTCTACCGCCCTGGGAAAGGCTGAACTTTTTGCGTCGTTGTTCGCCGGCAATTCTCAACCCACCTCCAAATGTTCTACCTCCAACAGTCCCCAATGTCGCGCATAAAATGACGGATATCATTTTCAAAACTAAAAAGGTACGAAAGATGCTCTCTTCTTTTAATACCAGGAAAGCCTCTGGCCTTGACGAGATCCCAGCAATTGTTCTCGAAAAATGCGCACCAGAACTTGCTCCTGTCCTGACTCGTCTGTTTCAGACACTTACAATAGTGGCATATTCCCTAGTAACTGGAAAACTGCTCGAGTACAACCCGTCCCCAAGAAAGGATCGAAAGCGCTTCCTAGCAACTACAGGCCTATTTCTCTCCTTTCAGTCATCTCTAAAGTGATGAAAAAGTATATAAACACCTAATTACTAAAATTTCTTGAAAAACACAGTCTACTCCACGACAGGCAGTATGGATTCCGTCAGCGCAGATCAACTGCCGACCTCTTTTCCTTTGTCACCCATTTTCGGAATAAGTCTATGGAACTACACGGCGAATCCCAGATTGTCGCTCTAGACATATCCAAAGCATTCGACCAGGTCTGGCACGCAGCGCTGCTTAATAAACTACTGGCCTATGGCCTACCACCAAAACTCTGTACGTGGACAGCAAATTTCCTCTCCAACCGGAACATTTCTGTTGTCGTGGATGACCATTCCTATAAACTGTATCCAATTAATGCAGGAGTTCCTCAAGGTTCAGCTTTAGCCCCTACTTTGTTGCTTCTCCACATCAATGACCTCCTCTCTAGCACATCCAACCCAGTTCACAGTTACGCGGACGACAGCACCCTCCACTCAAATATACAATATTCTAAACCTGTCTCTTTAGCCCAATTAGATGAGGATCGCAGACTCATGGAGGGTTCTATCTCCGTGGATCTCCAAAAAATATCAGACTGGGGAAGTAGAAATCTTGTACAATTCAACCCCACCAAATCACAGTCTTGCTTTCTTTCTCATAAGAGATACACCAGCTCTAGACCCATCACAATAAACTACCAAGTTATTTAAAGTAATGAGCCCTTTTTACTTGTTGGCATCTCTGTGGATCGAAATCTCAATTGGCACCAACATGTCACATAAATTGCAGAAGCGGCTGCTAAGAAATTAGGTTTCCTTTTCCGGGCTCGCAAATACTTTTCACCAGCTAATCTCTATACTTTATATACTTCACAAATAAGACCAAACCTCGAATACTGCACCAACATCTGGGGTGCTGCTGCCGCTTCTACACTCGCTATCCTATTCTCTATACGTCTCATCGGTGACCCTACCCTCACACAAAGGCTGCCCTCCCTAGCCCACCGACGTGCCGTTGGTGAACTCTCTCTCTCTCTCTCTCTCTCTCTCTTTTATAGATATCTGCACAGGCACTGCTCAGAGGAGCTTTCTTCCATAGTTCCTTCACCTGCTGCCCCCAACAGATCTACCAGGGGAACATAGCGAATGCACCCTTTTACTGTCCAGGTCACCAGACATAGAATATCTTGTTATGCTCGCTCTTTTATCCCGAGGACTTCCAAGTTGTGGCATTCCTTGCCGGCACATGTTTTTCCTTCTCCCCCGAACCTCCAAACCTTCAAGTCCAGGATTAACAAGTTGCCTCTTTCCTCCTTGTCGACACCCACGGTACGGTAGTAGTTAGGCTGTAAGCCCTCGTGGTGTGTTGTTGAAATAAAAAAAAAACATATCCGGGGTCAGTTTCAATTTTTATGTTTATATATATATATATATATATATATATATATATATATATATATATATATATATATATATATATATATATATATATATATATATATATATATACAGGCTGTCCCACGTAGACTTTCCATTAGCCGTTTCTGGAGAACGGCTCACAATTGAATCCTGAAATTGCACGCACGTGGGTTTCTCAAAATTTACAGTTCACTAAAAATATTGACGTTAGTATGGTTATACCTGAAGAGACGTCAACTTTCTTATTTTAAATAGAAGATGATGTTTTTTATTTCGGATCTATATTACTCGACAAATTTTATGGTAGGTTTTACAAACATATTATGTCATTTTTCTCAACCGTTCTCGAGATACTTGCCTTTTTTTTTTAAATGTTTTAATAAGCATTGTGACATTTACACACCTGTATATCTCTTATTTTTTAACCTGAAGAGTTGAAATTTTAAAGTACAAATTCTAAGATGCCACAAAATATTTTAAGTTTACTAAAGCTAGTACAAGTTAGACAGGGTGTCCGGAATAGAACTGTTAATCGTGACAATTTTAAAACCTAATACCTTTCTTATATTAAATAGAACAACCTATATTTTATAACGTTAGTTCATGTACTTTTTATTGTTCTTTCGATTGGTATCAGCATTCTGCATACTTAAGTCCCACCTATTTGAAGATATTTAAACATTATTTCCGGTCAGCAATAATTGTTAGTCAGTTTATCAGGTTGCCTATGAGATGAAAATTTTAAACGTCGTCTTCCGACATAAGTAAAATATGCGATGACTTTTGAATATAACTTTTATTTACGAGGAGTATAATCGAATTATTAACAGAAGATGTCATGTGGTTGCAAAGAAATTTCCACATAAACAGAGATCAACTCGTCACATGATCAGAATATTACTAAAAAATGCCTAAGAATGGAGTGTTTCGTCCAAAATGTCATAAGAGTAAAGCATTATTAGGGAACAAAGAACTCTGTGTGTTATCATTTCACAATAAATGTTAGAAATTTGCAACGTTCACTTCGAGGAATATTTGCGATAAGAAATAACTATCAGTCAGTTTATCAGGTTGCCTAGGAGATGGAAATTTTAACCGTCATCTTCCGACAGTAAACGTAATGGTTGTACTGTAAAGTCTATTTGTCAATTGTATTCTAATAAAAGAGAGTATTTTCCACAATAATGGCACACTTCAATTACTCAAACGATGACTTTTTGAATTAAATTATTATTTACGGGTAGTGTAATCGAATTGTTAGCAGAACATGTTGTGTGTTTGCAGAGATATTTCCAGATAGACAAAGACCAATTCCTGACATGATCAGAAGACTATTGAAAAATTGTTCTGAGAATGGAACGTTTATTTCAGAAGGTAATAAAAATAAACTGGTATTGGACAATGAAGAGACACAAATAAATGTTTTGACATTTTTTACTGCTGATCCGCATGCGTCAGAGACCGCAGTAGAAATTTGCATCTTTCAAGAGGAACTATTCACATAATTCTAAAAATTAACAAATGGAGACCATTTTCATTCGCTTTAACACACCATTTACAACCTGGGCGTGTAGAATTCTGCGAATGGTATCTTTTGGAAACTCAAGAAGAGAAAATTTCTCAAGAAAAATTATATGGTGCGATGAGTCAACATTTTCAAAGAGGGAATGTTCAATCGTCACATTACTAGGGAACGAAATTTCCAGGACTGTTGGAGTTTCAATGTATTTTGCACAGTAAAATACAATAGAATTTTTGTCCTTCACATTTATAATGAGAACTTAACAGGTTGGTAACAATAATATTAAGCAATACTGAATTTCATTTGCGTATTAGTACATTATGTTATTAAAATATTTATTAGACTCACTGAAACTAAATTTGAAAATATGACCCTTTTATTCATATCAGTAATAATGGTAAGATTAAAGAAAAAGGTAAGAACGAATTCTAAACGTGCAGTCTTCACAGGTCCTGGATATTATCGCATTCTGCAGCAAGTAATAATACCAGCGCTGAACTCCTTGCATGAAGACGAAGCTGCAGAAGTTTGGTATCAACAAGATGGAGCTCCACCACACAACTCACAGATAGTATGCGACCTATTCCAGGAAATGCACGACATAGTTTTTTTTTAAATCTTTTAAGGTCATTTCATTGATAGAATCAATGTTTTCGTAAGTGGTCAAAGAAATTGGTCTTCCAAAACGGTCGGATAAAAAATACAATACAGGTGAAAGCTACCTAAGACACCGCTTGAAAGCACACATGATCCACCACCTACTTGCTAAATTACCTGCATATTGCAATAAATATAATGGTGCTTAAAATTGCTTTCTGAATTTGCAACAATTAAATGAAACGAGACTTGAAGTGATATTGACAATATTAGAAAATTATCACCTCAAAATGTGAAAACTTACAATCTACAAAGTTGCCTCTACGCTGTAAATAACCGTATTATGAGGTACATAAATCAAAACAAGTAAAACGTCAAACTGATCTTGTACTACCTACGGCAAGTCAATTTATAAAGCACTTCACATCGATGCAGTCAATGGGAGCAGCATCCAATCGAATTGTAATGCATCTGATGGATCTATCTCTTATATCTATCCAATTAGTCTTATATCCTGAACGGTTGAGACACAATTTCCTGTTTTAGATGTTGTAAGTGTCACATTAAGAGCTATATTTCTCTAAAATTGATAGGTTAAATAGACTTATAGCAGTACTCTGAGCCTTTCTGCGATTACGAACCGCTTGTTTGTGCAAAAGAATCGAATTGATTCCAAAAGTTTTAATATCGTCGGCTTGGGGCAAAACTATCCTAAGTCCATTTAGAAAGAATTTGAGTAAATCGCAATTAACGATTTCTGGCCCTTGTAACTACATTGTTTTTTAAACTGAATTTTAACAATTTTAGGAGTTATTGGTACTTAAGGATACCTAAGAGATACAATATGTTTAATTTCAATATGATAAGGGAGATAGGATGTAAAAAAATAATTACTGCTGAACATAGGCTTATTTATTTTTTAATGTTTATTGGTAATAATAAGGCAGATTTTAAGTTTTCTAATATTTTTTTATTTATTTAAATATAGCAAGTTAACAAAGTTTAAACTACATAATGATAATATACAAAAAACTTTTGGCTTGATAACGGTAGACTTATTCATGTGGCAAATTTTTAAAAAAGTCCTGGTATTCCTTGGCGACAGCACTCTTCTTGCAGTAGTAAATTATAGAATCATACTTTATCTTTGAAATGGGTATTGATTGATCTCTAAGAGGTTTTAGAGTGTATTCCAGAATTGATTTTTTTCTAGAGCTCTGATTAATGTTAATTTCAAAAAAATCAATTTTCAGTTTGCATGCAAATTTGAAAATATGGGGGTTAGCAAAGTCCACTTGCACACAGCTAATGTCTGTCACCTTAACAATATTTCCTGTGGTGTCTGTCTAATCTTTTGGTACATTGTACCAGTATGTCGTTGATATAAAAAACTCAGTTTGATTTCACTCATTAACAAAATAGGGTTTTCTTACACACGCCTTGCGTGCATCGGTGGCCCATTGCCCTGGAGTGTATATTGGAATGCGTCTGGCACATCTCTCTATATGGCACTATGCCATATAGAATCTCCTTCATTCTGTGTATGACCAATCTCCATAAAGCTTAAAGTTATTTTAATTTGGTATGTAACTGCAGCATAAAGTAGCATAATGTACATAAATTTGTTTTTATTCTAGCCTGCGCAATTATCAGAATAAAGTGATATTTCTTTGCAACAACTGTCTACCTTCATTTTAATAAATTTTAAAATGCAACTGTCTATCTCGCACGTTCCTCAGGAAGCTACTGCCTCATGCCATAAATAACAATGCCCCTGTTTTTTGGCAGCTTTGTAAACTGTTAAATTGCATGTAGCTATTTTTGACTTGTAATATGCTTGACCGACCTCTATCTTGGGGCATTGTAACACTTGCAGAAGATCAAAAATTGCCAAGCAGAAGCTGTTATTGGAGAAGCTTTTAACTTGTTATTATCTTTTTTTTTCGCATTGTTTCTTTATTTAATAGGTGATTTTCGACATCATGTTTCAACTGAATTTTCTCGGCATCATTTGAGTTTTGGCAATTGACGCATAAATCGCACTGACCTTTTTTAGGAATATGAAATTCTATATTAAATTTATTTACAAATATCCAGCGACACATTGATTTGCGAACGATGTCTTTACTATTATCAACTCTGTTTTCTTTACAATAATCAATATACATTCGGAAAATTTTTGAAATATTTAATGATCCTGGTAAATATTTCTTTGAAAAGTCTTTTCTAGTATAATGAATGAATTTATGTGATTTTTTACTAAAAGTTCTTGTTTCTCGCTTATGCGGGTTTTTGTTCTGTTTCTACCCCTATTGTCTCTATTGTCAATAGATTGTTTTCTGAAATATTGACCTTCGCAGCTATGGTTTTAACAACTTGGTGACTTATTCCCAGTGTATTTAAGAAAAAAGTTTGACAAAAATTTTCTCTATTTCCTTCTTCTGAAGACAAATGGTAAAAATAAGTAATTTTTCTACGATTATTATGACCCAAATTGGAATTCTCTTCATCACTATTATCAACTGGTACTTGGTCATCTTGGGTTCGACGAAGGCGCTGTAGATTGTTCTTTATAAAACTAACAAACCGCATAATAAAATCTCGTTGGCGATTAACTTCTTCTAAAGCCCAATATTCAGAAAATATAGAAAGTCGCATCTTTCGATATCTTATTCACACATTTTAGTCAACAGGTATTTTTACATGGCTCTCTTAAATTTTTTGCCCCTTGAAGTCATGTTGTTTGCACTTAAAACCGAACAAAACTATTATAATAAACAAATAATACACTGGCCCTCTGGCTGGTCTGGGTAACACTGTGTAGATGGCTCACGCGGTCAGAGAGCACCACGTAGTGTTGGTCGGCAAATGCTCTTTTTAGTGCATGCTATCCTATGTCCACAGTTTGGACATAGGCTACCTTATATTAATGAAAAAATCATGTGATGCTGTTAGAATACTTTGGATTTTATCAATTTAAAGGCGGTAAATTTAAAAATTTGGACTTTACAGCAAAATATTGATCTGTTTTACAACAAGCACTAAATAACCCATTTTTAGGAAAAAATGGACTTAGAATAGTTTTGCACCAAGCCGACGATATTAATGGCTAATACTACGACGTGTGCTGAATCACATCACTCGCTAGCTACCATTACTTCAGGACTTGCGGCAAGATGTATAACAGGGGACCTAGACCGGTTTCGTCCTTGTTTGAACTCTCCATGTACTTGCATTATTGAACAAATTCCTTCATTTATTTCTTATTGTTTTCACTAACATTAAATTAATAATTAATTATATGCAAAAGCTGGCAGATTACTGCATATTTTCTCAAATCGTTGAATTAAACTGGAAGCGGCCACTCTTAATTTATTTGCCACGATGATTTTTGCTTGATACTTGATCTTTATCACACCGACCGCCGAAACCCAGCATCGCGTAAATGCGACGACGAAAATGGAATTTCTTTTACATACAGACTTGGATACTGCTTCTCTGTCTTGACTGTTGGGTTTCGTTTTTGTAAATGAAGGACGTAGCCAGCGCGTAAGCTAACTGGAACAAGTGGCCCTTCTGAATTCTAGACGTTGCTGTAACCGGTTTCGCTGCTTGACAGCATCCCCAGACAGATAAAAATTGAATTAATACGAAATCGTTACAACTACAAATAAAAACTTGTTGCTGTGTTATAATGTTTTGATAAAAAAATTCTTTAAAAGTCTGGACGCAGCAAATGCGTCGAAGTGAATTTTGATAAAAATGTTTGCAATAGCAAATATGTCTCTTTAATGCACTAAGGCATCAATTTGGTCACCGATATAATCTTTGTAGTAGAAACAATGTATCTTAATTCATCAAAATAACTTATTGTTTAAAAATGTACACAAATTTTCCGAAAATAAACTTAAGATATTTCCGACAAAACTTGTTTCGTAGCCATGTCGTGGTCGTAGTATGTTGTCACTAGAGCTTGCCTGGACCATTTCTTCCCTAATATAGGGACAATGTATGTAAGGCTATATGTATTCTCACCATAATTAGAACCGCAGACCGGTTTCTCTCTAATATAGAGCTCATCAGTACGGTATACTAACTTCAGCGAGAACACACCTATAAAGTTATATGGCTATAGTATCCAGCCTCCTAGAACATTATGAGATGTACGACAGGGTCGCCATTTCGGTGCGAAACAAGGTATTATGTTGTCACGACAGCTTCAAATAACACAAAATGATATAAAATAGAGAGTGGTGAGAATACATCTAGCCTTACATACATCGTGCCTATATTAGGGAATAAATGGGTCAGAGCTGACAATTTACAAAATTGTTAGTTGGTTGTACACAGTCTCTATTTTATAACATTTTGTGTTATTTGGAGCTGCCGTGATAACATATTATCTGGTTTCGCACCGAGATGACGAACTTGTCGTTTATCTCATAATGTTCTAAGAGGCCGGCTACCACAGCGGTATTAGTTTATAGGTGTGTTCTCGCTGTAATTAGTATACCGTACTGATGAGTTCTAATTAGAGCGAAACCGGTTTGCGGTTCTAATTATGGTGAGAATACATCTAGCCTTAAATAATTCCGTTGGATCTTTTTCTGTAAAACTTAAAAGGGCTTCATTATACACTGTTGCAAGTTTGTTGAAATAGGCATCGCCCCCATTTTTCCTTACTTCCTATTTTACATATATATATATATATATATATATATATATATATATATATATATATATATATATATATATATATATATATATATATATAACATTTTAATGTTATTAGGTTGGAATCTCGTTTCCCAGACACATTTTATGGTACAGCGGTCCGTACACGGCGACTGCGATCGCGACCAATCCATAATATGAGAGACCTGGATATTTTTATTGTAAAGCTATTAATGTGGGGCTTATATTTAATTTTCACATTTAATTGTGTGATTTTTTTATACGTTTATATGTGTGTCTAATTTAATTTTCTGTATTGTATGTTCTTTTTGTGTTTACTCCCTATCCCCAATTTGGCATACTAATTCTGTTGGATTGTGTATTTAAAGTAAACAAAAAATAGTGCTGCAAATTAAATCATAACCTCCACATAACTGTCATAATTTACTCTCCTCAGAAAGTATTTCTCATGAAATGAATGTATGACTTGACCACAAGAAAATATGATAGATCGATAGATAAAAAAGTTTCGTTCCAGAATCAAGTTTTCTATGTTTTGAGACTTTTTACACCATTTTAGCAAAACAAATTTCTGTCACTGATATTTCACACCTACACGCTCTACCCCCAATTTAATTTAAGCACAGAATACCAGATGTTGGATGGCATTGAAAGTTTTCTAATAAACGAATCCTAAAACGTTATTTTACTCGAGTTTTAACGAAAAATGCCAATTTTCACCAAATCACTCCCCATTTATCCCCTCTCCGCTAGAGTGATTTTACCCAAAAACAATCCGAACCGCCTGTTTGTTGGGTGCTAACTATACCAAATGTACAGACGATATCTCAATTCGTTCTAAACTTATCAGCACTACTACCAGACATACAGATCGACAGACAAAATAAATTTTTGTTCACAAATCATCTTTTCTATATGTTTTGACACTTTTTACGAAGTTTAAGCAAAAACATTTTTTCGACATTTCTGTCACCGATACCATACTTCCACACGTATTGGCGATGTGGAAGTAATAAATAAATGCGAATCAAATGAGCAGCCTTATTATTATCCGTAGCCGCATCTAGCAATCCAAATTCTATCGCTTTGCTTTTAGTGAATTTTTATTAAAAAAATTTGATAGAGAGGTATCGATGGTGAGACTTTGCAAAATGTTTTTCAAATGAGCGCGATTTGGGACCCCTAGGACCCATATCCGGGGTCAGTTTCAATTTTTATATGTTTATATATATATATATATATATATATATATATATATATATATATATATATATATATATATATATGTATCCGTCTGATAACTCAAAAAATAATTAACCGATTTAACCGATTTCAATGAAACTCGGCAAGTGCCTTTCTTTTATTAATGGCTTGGATTAGTTCGTTAGTCAGGAAAATCGGACGGGTTTTTCCGGGAAAATTGAGTTTTCTTTCACAAAAAAAATTTTTTCTCCGAAAATAACAAAGCTGTTTTAATGAAATTTACTATATATGTTGCCTTGGGAGAGGACTTACTAAGTACCAAAATTCAACTTTTTCAGTTTATATAAAATTGAGTTATTCAAATTTTAAATTTTCTTTTGAAACAATTTTTTCTCCAAAAATTACAAAGTTATTTTAATGAAATTTGGTGAATATCTTGTTCTAGGAAATAGATTACTACCTACCAAAATTAAACTTTCTAAGATTATGGAAAACTGAGTTAATCAAATTTTTATAGCTCACTGCAGTGTTAAAATCAATGGTATTTTCCTCACTATTGCATAAACACGTGTGTCGGGGACTGACCGAATTCATTCCCAGTTGCTTTGATCTACTCATATTCTCTGAATATGCATTCCAAGTCACTATTAACCGACTATTTATGAAATCAAATAAGTAAATTAAATCGATTGTCATAAAATATGTAGTGTATTAAGACTAAGGGAAAAAGAAATAAAAACATACATAACTCTGCACATTTTGATTATATTTTAGGGTGTGCGGCGCACACCTAGCACACTAGGAGAAATCGCCACTGCTTGAGAGAGGTATTGTCACAGCATAATATCTTATTAAAGTTCCATTGTAAATAGGTTTAATTTTTATATGTTTATATATATATATATATATATATATATATATATATATATATATATATATATATATATATATATATATATATATATATATATATATATATGTATCCGTCTCATAACTCAAAAAATAATTAACCGATATCGATGAAACTTGGCAAGTGCCTTTATTTTATTAATGGCTTGGATGAGTTCGTTATTCAAAAAAATTCTGGACGCAGCAAGTGCGTTATGGTAGTGAATTTTCATAAAAATGTTTTCAATAACAAAAATGTGTGTTTTTTTTTAAGAAATCAGGCATCAAATTTGGTTACCAGTATAACCTATATAGTAAAAACAATGTGCCTTGTTTCATCAAAATAACTTTATTGTGTGAAAATGTACAAAAATTTCCAAAAGTAAACTTAAAGTGTTCCCGAAAAAACACGTTTCTTGGTCAACCTTATGGGTTAATAGCAAATTGAGCTGTTCAAATATGAAACATTTGATCAAAATTCGCTACCATAACGCACTTGCTGCGTCCAGAATTTCTTTTATTACAAACATGCATTATATTTCGATGGAAAATGCAAAAATGCAATAACATAAGGCGTGTTTGATTTTAAAAAAATGGAAATTTGTATCACCAACGACTTGTGGGCCATCCTGTGATTGTAGAAATATTATTTTAAGATGTAGCTCAAGACACCCTATAATTAATATATACAAAATTTTTTCATATTTTATATAATAACGGATATATTGAGCTTTATTGATTTTTTACGAAAATTAGACAAAAAATATATACCATTAAACGATAAACTCTATAGCTAAGGCTACTGCCAAGCATCAGAGACAGGGTCTATTTGAAATGAATTTTCTGGCAATATTTTAGTAAAATGAAGGACAATGACGATTGATACTAAGACTTTAGGGTTTGTAAAACGTCCTTCTTGAGACATTTTATTTCTATAGCCCGTATTAGATTCAAGTTCTTTGCCTAAATGTTGCCAATTTTGACATTTTAAATCGCCACTTTGACGTTTTGAGGAAAACCCCAATTTATTTTTCTTTAAATGCCTATAACTTTTTTATGTTTTGACCTACATAGCTAAATTTTGGTAAGTAACTTACCTATAAGGATGTAAATCTGCGTGCTAAATTTGGTTGCCCTTACTTTGTTAATTCCGGAGATATAATTTTTTTTTCAAAATTTTCCGGGAAAACCTGGGCAGATTTTCCTGGCTGACGAACTCATCCAAGCCATTTGCAAAAGGAATTTTTTCACCAAATTTAATCAAAATCGGACCATTATTTTTGAGTTATCGGTGTGATACATTAATATATATATATATATATATTTATATATATATATATATATATATATATATATATATATATATATATATATATATATATATATATATATATATATATATATATATATATATATATATATAAACATATAAAAATTGAAATTGAGCCCGGATATGTTTTCTGGAGGGTCTAATTAGCGCTCATTTGAAGAAATTTTTTCAAAATTCATAAGTCGGGATCTCCTCATTAGTGAATTTTTTTAAGAAAATTCACTAAAATCGGACGGGGTTACCCGGAAAAATTTTGAGTTTTCTTTCGAAAAATTTTTTTTTTCCGTAAGTAAAAAAAGCTGTTTTAATGACATTTACTATGTATGTTGCCTCAGGAGAGATATTACTACGTACTAAAATTCAACTTTCTAAGTTTAGAGAAAATTGAGTTATTCAAATTTTAAGTTTCCTTTCGAAAAAAATTGTTTTCTCCGAAAATTACAAAGTTATTTTATGAAATTTTGTGGATATCTTGCCATATGAAAGACCTTACTACGTATTAAAATTAAACTCTCTAAGTTTATAGAAAATTGAGTTATTTAAATTTGAAGCATTTAATAAAAATTCACTACCATAACGCACTTGCTGCGTCCCGAGTTTTTTCAATTAATTGATCGTTGGGTCCGCCGCCATTTGTTATATTTTACGACTAATTGTGCTATTTGGACGATGGAGCTTTTGAAACCAGTTTCTGAGCAGACTGCCCAACCATGATGTTTACCATGTCTACAGCAGCCGGTAGAATAAGTTTTTCTGCTATGGTATCTTACATTTCGCTAATCTATGAGCCACCTTGTAAGATGCCAGCTAAGCGTTGCTTGATATTGAGGCAGTCTTGAAAAACGTAGTTCTTTTAACTTCCTGGAAACGGACTCACGAGATTGTCCAACCATGTGGTTGCGATTAGTTTGTAAATGGCAGTTCAATTTACTCGGAAGCATACTTTCCTGCACAATATACATTGTGGTCTCTCTTTACCATGTTACATTTTAAAACTCACACAAAATTCAAAACAAAAACTTATAACCAAACAATCACTCTCTTGTCATTAGATTGTTGTTTACATTTTGCTTTAGGGAATTTGGTTGACATCTGACCAATTAATCAACTGTCAATATATCCTTTTCTGATCCCGGAAATATTTTTTAAAAATCACAGAAAAATGTGCGAATGGCAACCTGCCGCAGCCATATATTGCCCTAAGAACTAACTAACTAACTATCCTTTTCTGATATATTTATTTTCTCTCTGAAAAAATGTGGAACTTTTTATTTTGATAAAGGACAGATAAGGAATGTCACTTTTCACGGAATGGTCAAAGATGGTAAATGCTGTTGTGAAAGTTTTTGGTCAATCTCTTCATTTGAAGGATATGTTGAACTCATTCCACGTAAGCAAATGGTTTTTCTCTTGTGGTAGTACACGATTTTTGTGAGAAAACCAAGCCTTCATGAGATTCGTTACTTTGGCCGTGTGAAGTAAAGTCATCCAACCAAGAAAGATCAGTTTTAATATTGTAGTCGCCACAAAAATGAACAAAAACCCTCCAAGAGGTCAGTAAACTTTAATAATTAAAACTTAGGCACATGTGCTCATCTCAATTAAAACATTTTGGTTTTTTTCCCTTTCCTTTTGCATCTTCCCTTTCGCCCTGTCTTATGTACACTACTGTTCACTTTGATTGCATTTTCGTTGACACTACACTATCTCACTGTTTCACTATTCCCTGTTAATATCACCTTCCTCTTAAATCTTCCCCTGTTGCTGCTTCACCACTGGATATCTGGCCACAGTACTCGATCCACCAGCTTGCTGTCAAAGATCCACTAGAGGTTCGTCTCACGTCACACAGCTACACTAGATGCCCCATTGGGCGGATTTGCAAAGCTAGGATACTGCACCAGGGAAGTGCCATTGTTAGTTTTTGTGTACAGCCATCTAAAACTAGAGACATTTACTCATCAGCGGATAGTCAGAATGCACCTGTAAATACTTAATCACTTTATCCTTTTAACGTTCTTTCAAATCTCTTCGTCAACAATTAACTAAGTCATTTTAATTATCATTAGTACTTACGTAAACACATTGTACCTAATTAGACTAAGTGTTGAGGATTACATTCGTATGAGTGAGATCTTAAATTACTCACACCTTCCTCTTTGTTGATATCTCCATTATATTGACACATGTGTAAGTCGACCGTACATGCATGAGCGAGAGATATATAAATATTGCCACCTGTAAACAAGCATAGACCATATGTAATTGTTAATTACTTTTCACTTTAAGATTACATAAATGTGTTAAAGGTCATTAAACAAAGGCTTTATAGCGTATTACTCCTTTTTTTATTTACTAACCTGTTGTATCTTTTTTTAAACATAAATCAATACCATATTTCAGCATTTTATTAATCTTTGGTGTAACTTTAACTCTAATAAATTCAGGCTGTCTCTTGATTTTTTTTGTGGTTAGATATCAGATATATTAATATTAGTGACGTCTCTCATAGGCCATAGAGTACGTAACACTCTATGTTAGCTACCATCGAGTAAAAACTGTGGGTTATTGATTATTTCCTTTTTCATTACGCGTTGTTTACGCTTATTATCACTTGTCAGTTTAATTTCAGGGTCTGTGTGCTTCTTGAACAAAACACAAGAGCTTTCTGGTTTAAGCGGTAAGCCAGTGGCACCTCCTCAGGCTGGAGTATGCTTCCTTTCGTATCCACGCCTAGTGTCTTGCTCTACATGAGCTAACTGGTGTAATTACACCGCCTCACTACCAGCTCACAGCCCTCTTTGTCGTCTCTATTTGTCTCTGTTTCATCCTTCTTCTCTTTCGCGCAAGGCAGGTGTAACAACCATTAAATTTTGATCGACGTAAAATCAAACTCTAAATAAACGTCATCATATTTACGAATATTTTGTTTTTTAGTTAGTTTTCTTTTAAAAATTCACTAATGAGATCGCGACTTTTGAATTTAAAAAAAATTCCAATGAGCGCGAACTAGGCGCCCTAGAACACATATCCGGGATCAGTTTTAATATTTATGTATATAGATTTTGATGAAATTTTATAAGTACCTTTCTTTTGCAAGTGGCTTGGCTAAGTTGGTTAGCCAGGAAAATAGGCCCAGGTTTTCCCGGAAAATTCTGTGTTTTCTTTCGGAAAAAAATGTGTATCTACGAAAATAACAAACTAAGGGCAACCAAATTGGTACGCGTGTTTGTATTATAAAGAGTGAATGATGTACCAAAATTTAGGTCTAAGTTTAAAGACAAAAAAGTTATGGGCACTTAAAGAAAAAATGGGATTTTCCTCAAAACGTCAAAGTCGCGATTTGCCGGTTGACCATCGAATTCTCAAATTTCTCTAAAAAAGAATTCTTAAAATTGGTCTGCCATGTTGTCACTAGAATTATTCTCACTTGCAAAGTTTTCTACTACAATATTATCGCTGATACTGATCGATCTAAGTCTATACTCTAGGTTTACTAAACTTTGTGATTCGTCGTCTGAATCAAACATACAATATATATATATATATATATATATATATATATATATATATATATATATATATATATATATATATATATATATATATATATATATATATATTAATATAAACACAAAATGCAGGAAATGGAAAAAAATATGGAGTAGTAGCAAACAACTTACGTTAATATAACGGCTTCTACTTGGCTACTGCTTTTGCTTCTGCTTGGATCTGCTTGGCTCGAATCGGTTATTAGGCGTCGGTAGGCTTAAAAATCAATATTCTTTTGACTTTTTAACCGATACAAACGACTGCGCCACTTAAATTTACGATTAAGACGTTTAAAATTTTCAAACCATTTATTTCCTGATTAACACAATACTTAAGATATAAAAACTTATATAAAATAATTACAAATACAAATAACAGCATAAGTGTGATATATTAAGTTTAGCACACGAAGTGCAGAGTCTGAGGTAAGAAACAGGAATGAAGGCGGGGCGTCTATTTATAAGGTTTCACCTCCGGCATAGCACTATTGTTCTTAGAGGCGACTTCTATTATATTGACACAGCTTCCCACACTTTACTGCGTATTTTTCCAAGGTACCTTCTGATCGTGCTGACTTGGGTGTCTGCATACTTGGACTGCTACTTTGTATTATAATGGCTCTTCGTGGATGGTCCATTTATCTCGTGATTACCCTATCTGAAATAAGTTGCAGATTCAAATTAGAAGCATAAGTTAAATGGGAGAAATTGTGGCACACGTTTGTATCAACGTCGAAAAATTATTATGTGCAAATTCATCCTACAATTTCTTATAGAATACTGCACATAGAACAACGTAACACCCCACGATGTTATATTCGGTCTCTTACAAGAATGTGAGGTTAAACCACGGACGGTTCCCAGCACACCTCCATAAATAGGCCTTGAAACCAGCCCAAAATGTCCCAGGGATAATGAATCTTTAGCTGATTTGAATCAAATGCTATTCTGCAATCATTATAATGCACGTAGACAATCACTTATGGAAAATCTGAAGAACGCTGGCGTACAGTTCTCAACAAACATCGTTACACTGTTAATCCAGGAAAATATCACCATATACAGGGTGGCGCATTGAAAATGAAACAGACCGATTTGCGTCCAGAGAATTTTTTTAAGA
This sequence comes from Tillus elongatus, assembly GCA_964006375.1. Classification (NCBI taxonomy): domain Eukaryota; kingdom Metazoa; phylum Arthropoda; class Insecta; order Coleoptera; family Cleridae; genus Tillus; species Tillus elongatus. Next base: position 172,096,045 of record OZ023265.1, on the reverse strand, counting down.
AACGCTGAAATACGTCATTTTTAATATTAAGGGGGACATGTTTTGAGATAAAACTCAACTTTGTCACATCAACCCCATAAGGGTGGTGATAACAACCCTTATATTTTACATAAGGAACATGGGTCGAGTGTTATATCAATTGAAAGCTCTTTCTTTTATGAATTCAGCACACTAATTTTTTGGAAGTTTTATCAACTCGTTTAAAAATTATTCACAGTTGGAGTTGCAAGAACGTATTCCATTCATTGTGATAAGAAATGCATTAGTTATTCAATTTTTAGTCAAACAAAACTAAAAAACTAAACCAAACGTTCAAAAATGTTTATACAGTTAAATAAGTGTTCAAATTGTTGACCACCAGCTTCCATACAAAAGTACAAATTTTGTTCAAAGCGAGCTCTGACATTCTGTAGCATTTGTGGAGATATTAGACGGCATTATTCAACAATGCGTCGTCGTAATTCTTCCAGAGACTCCAGTTCTGTTGCGAAAATTCTACTCTTTAAATGGCCCCATAGAAAGAAGTCTAAAGGAGTTAAATCCGGTGATCTAGGGGGCACTCAATGGCACCTCTACGCCCAATCCATTGTTCTGGAAACTCTCTGTTTAAAAACTCCCTAACACGTTGTGAAAAATGCGGAGGAGCTCCATCTTGTTGAAACACTAATTGATTATAGTAACTCCAAATACGTTTCGCCACTCAAATTGCCATCAAGAAAAATTGGTCCGATTAAACGGTCTCCAAAAATGCCAGTCCAGACATTCAATTTTTGTGGAGTTTGAGTGTGGACTTCGTGAAAATTTTTTGGATTATTATCTGCCCAATAACGACAATTATGACGATTGACTGTAGAGTTTAATAAAAACGTACACTCGTCCGAAAAACAGATATTGAACAGAAAGTTCCCGATATCAGCTATTCGTGCAGTCATAACTTCACAAAACTCCAGCCGTCGATCAAAATCATCGTCATTCAGTTGTACAAGATGAATTTTATACGGGTGAAATTTATGAAGTTTCAAGATTCGCTGAATAGTTCTTCTTTTGATGTTTGAAACAGTGGCCAATTTTCTCGTGCTTAAAGTTGAGTCTGCAGCAATTTGTCCTAAAACTTGAATCTCAGTAGTCTCATTTCTAACTGGAAAATCACGTTCAGGATCCTGTTTTCTGTTGGCTACTGAACCACTTTGTCGAAACTTTGCAACTAACTCCAAAATGTATTTGCTGTTAACATGTCTGTTCGGATGTCGTTCATTAAACAAATTTGCGGTATAGTTGGCACAGTCATCGTTTTAAAAAAAATAGTAATTTTTTCAACTCTTTCTTCTACAGAATAGACCATTGTGAAATTAATTTTCGGTAGTACTATCAAGTATCAAACCGACCGATAAACTGAAATAATAAACCGCTCTCATTCCGATAAGAAATGTTCTGATAGTCAATTTTTTGTTTACAAACCAACAAAACATCGAGTATCAGCACATTTCTTATCGAAATGAGTGAAATGCGTTTTTGCATCTTCAACTGTGAATAGTTTTTAAACGAGTTAATAAAACTTCTAAAAAAATTTATGTGCTGAATTCAGAAAAGAAAGAGTTTTCAAATGATGTAACACTCGATCCATGTTCCCTATTTAAAATATAAGGGTTGTTATCACTACCCTTAAGGGGTTGATGTGACAAAGTTGAGTTTTATGTCAAAACATGTCCCCCTCAATATTAAAATTGAGGTGTTTCAGCGTTTCTTAAAAAAAATATTTCTCTGGACGCAAATCGGTCTGTTTCGTTTTCAATGCGCCACCCTATATATATATATATATATATATATATATATATATATATATATATATATATATATATATATATATATATATATATATATATATAGAATATTAGTCAAGTCTCTACGACAGGCAGATATATCTTTATAAAACTGCATTCACATACTGGCACACACTTACAGATTAAAGCACACCGAGTCAAGTTTTGTCATACTTTGATGTAGTTTAGTTTAGTTTAATTTAGTCTATTCTCCTAGGATTCAAGCTCCATGCAGATCTGATATAGATCATTAGACTTGTAAATTAGGTTAGTTTTTTTCCTCATGTCTTACCTTGTGCCAAACTCACCTTATAGTGGCCACGTCTTGTACCGTAATGACAAAAAGTAGCCCTGATTGGCCCCTGGGCTTGAAGACCTGTGTCCCTGTCTCTCCTATAGTTAAATAAGGCAAACGTACTTACAATTTTAAAATTAGGGGTATATATATATATATATATATATATATATATATATATATATATATATATATATATATATATATATATATATATATATGTGTGTGTATTATTTTACGTAAAAAAGGTTTTGATTACATTACATAACTAGATAAGTTCAGATATGTAAATTTAATTTAGTAATCCCCAAACACTTTGCCAACTTGCTTATTACTAGCTAGTATATGTGAAAATATGTGTATATGCATATATAAAAACTCTGGGCGCAGCAAGTGCGTTAGGGAAGTGATTTTTCATAAAAATGTTTTTAATTACAAATATATCCTTCTAATGCGAACAGGCATCAATTTGGTTACCGGTATAACCTATATAGTAGGAACAATGTAACATATTTTATCAAAATAATTATTTGAAAATGTACACAAATTTTCCGAAAATAAACTTTAAATGTTTCCAAGAAAACTGGTCTCCTAGCCAATGAACCTGAGGTTAATAGCAAATTGAGTAAATGAAATTTGAAACATTTAATGAAAATTCGCAATCAAAACGCCCTTGCTGCGTTCAAACAAAAATTTTCCGAAAATAAAGTTAAATGTTGGTTTTCTAACCAACAAAACTTACGTTAATAGCAAATTGAGTTATTTAAATTTGAAGGATTTAATGAAAATTTTCTACCAAAACGCACTTATTGCGTCCAGATTTCTTCCTTACAAACATGCATCATATTACGATACAAAATGCTAAAATGCAGTAACGAATTTGTTCTACGAAAATTAGCTAAAAATTATAGACCGTTAAACCATAAAAATTATAGACCGTTAAACCATAAGCTTCACTAAACCTACAGCGAAAGCATCAACTTAACTAAACCGACAGCCAAAGCATCAGAGAAAGTGTCTATTTGAAATGAATTTTATGTAAATATTTTAGTAAAATGAAGGGCAATGACGGTTGAATCTGAAACTTAAGGGTTCGCAGAACAATCTTCTTGCAACATTTTCTTTTTACAATCCGTATTTGTTTCACATTTTTTGCCTAAACAGTGCTAATTTTGACATTTTAATTTGCGAGTTTGACGTTTTGAGGAAAACTCCAAAATTTATTTCTTTAGCTGCCCGCAACTTTTTTGTCCTTAAACTTAGAGACCTAAATTTTGTGGCATGTTTCACTCTTTATAATACAAATACGCACACCAAATTTGGTTGTCCTCACTTTGTTGCTTCCGGAGATATAATTTTTTTAGAAAGAAAACACAAAACTTTTCGGGAAAACCTAGTCCGATTTTCGTGGATAACGAACTTATCCAAGCCACTTGCAAAAGGGAGGTACTCACCAAATTTGATCAAAATCGGTCCATTATTATTTGAGTTATCGGTACGATATATATATATATATATATATATATATATATATATATATATATATATATATATATATATATATATATATATATATATATATATATATATATATATATATATAGTATTAAGTTTTCGTGACGGTAATAGTGTTATTTTCTTAAAAAATTGTGGGAAAGCCGTCAGTTGCAAAATAAAACTCTTTATTAAAAGCCGAGCTTTCGGAAAAGTTTATTCCATTCTCAAGGCTACAACATGGAAAGGAAAAAGTTTTCAATTTACTTAGGAAAAATATAAAAGTTTTAAAATACTTACATCTAACGTGAGTTTTACTATAACTAATTATGAAAATACAAACATGAAAAAAACCGTTTTTTAAAATTTGACTGAAGTCGGAAAGTGCCAAACTGACATATGAAGCTAACAATTGTCTATTTGAATTTGTTTTTTGTTTTTGTCTAGGAAATATAAATAGGGGTAGTGATTTCTAAAATTATTATCTTTCTTTAAGTTTATTAACGACAATTTAATAAACTTAAAGAAAGATAATAATTTTAGAAATCACTACCCCTATTTATATTTCCTAGACAAAAACAAAAAACAAATTCAAATAGACAATTGTTAGCTTCATATGTCAGTTTGGCACTTTCCGACTTCAGTCAAATTTTAAAAAACGGTTTTTTTCATGTTTGTATTTTCATAATTAGTTATAGTAAAACTCACGTTAGATGTAAGTATTTTAAAACTTTTATATTTTTCCTAAGTAAATTGAAAACTTCTTCCTTTCCATGTTGTAGCCTTGAGAATGGAATAAACTTTTCCGAAAGCTCGGCTTTTAATAAAGAGTTTTATTTTGCAACTGACGGCTTTCCCACAATTTTATCAAGAAAAAAAAAAAAATATATATATATATATATATATATATATATATATATATATATATATATATATATATATATATATATATATATATATATATATATATATTAACACGGATCTCCCTTTTAGTGAATTTTTTAAAGAAAATTCACTAAAAAAGAAAATTTTAATTACCAACGACTTATGGGCCATCCTGTAATTGTAGAAATATTTTTTTAAGATGTAGCTCAAGACACCCTATAATTAATGTACATAATTTTTTTTCGTATCTTGCATAATAACGGATATATTAGACTTAAATTTTTTTTACGAAAATTCGACAAAAATGATATACCATTAACAGATAAACTCTATAGCCAACACTACTACCAAAGCATCAGAGAAATGGTCTATTTGAAATGAATTTTCTGGAAATATGTTAGTAAAATGAAGGACAATGACGATTGAAACCAAGACTTGAGGCTTTGTAAAACATTATTCTTGAGACATTTTCCTTCAATAGCTCATATTAGTTTCAGGTTTATTGCTTAAATATGATGAATTTTGACGTTTCAAATTGCGACTTTGACGTTTTGAGGAAAACCCAAATTTATTGTTCTTTAAATGACTGTAACTTTTTTGTTCTTTAACCTACAGAGCTAAATTTTGGTAGGTAACTTACCTAGAATAATATAAACCCGCACATGAAATTTGGTTGCCCTTACTTTGTTAGTTCCGGAGAAATACTTTTTTTTCAATTTTTTGCGAAAGAAAACACAGAATTTTCCGGAAAAATCTCGGCGGATTTTCCTGGATAACGAACTTATCCAAGCCACTTGCGAAAGGAAGGTACTCACCAAGTTTTATCAAAATCGGTCTATTATTTTTTTAGTTATAGGTGTGACACACACAGATATATATATATATATATATATATATATATATATATATATATATATATATATATATATATATATATATATATATATATATATATATATATATATATATATATATATATATATATATATATATATATATATATATATATATATATATATATATATATATAAACATATAAAGTCTGAAACCGACCTCGGATTTGGGTTTCAGGGGTCCTAATTAGCGCTCATTAGAAGAAATTTTTTCAAAATTTGAAAGTCGGGATTCCTCATTAGTGAATTTTTTTTTAAAAAATTCACTAAAAAGAGAGTCTGTGGCTAGTGGAACCTGCCTTCGAAAGCCATTCACCTACATACACACACATAATAAACCATCATCTTTTATAACTAACTTATGAAGGAATGAATTTTTTTTATTTTAAAACTGTTTTTTAAATTTTACTGCAAGAATTTGGCAGTTATGTAATTGCCTCTAACGTACGGGTGTCGGTGCTATTATAGATGCCCCAGTGGCGTCTATGGTAAAGAAGAAAAGTGTCCTACACTGTTATTAAGAGTAGTTTGTAACCGTTTTATGTTCAACCTTTAAATGTTTGGAATATCTTGAACCATCACCACAACTGCTGTCAGTAATCAAATATGTTTACGTATTCGTTGATTGAAACGCATGCTGAAAACATTTATTTTATCATCAAAATTCCGATAAAACACTTTTTGTTTCAGGCTTTTCTCACTTGATAATGAAATTCCTCTTAGACCACGCAATAAGGCACAGCTTTCGAAGGTCGGGTTTTCTTTTGTAATGATTCATTTACAAGGAAAGGATCAAAAATAATTCGTTGCTCCCAGTAAATTTATAAAGCGATCTCTGAATTCCAGAGTTAGGAAATGCAATACCCTGATTATAAACGAAAGCTAGGGACAAATAAATTAAAGATAACCTCGACGATATCTAAGCTTTAATTTATATATCTTTTATTGCACAGAACTTCATCATTCTGCTGTCAAGCCATGCGTATTGAAATAATTATAATTTCTTTGAACAAGTTCTCTTTAGAGCACTAATTATAATTTCGACTAATTAAAAAAAAAGTCGTTTGGATGGCAACGTGACGATACAACAGAAACATTAAGCCAGTTTCCCCTTATAAAAAAAGTTTTTATTTTACTGATTTACTTTTCAGATTTGTTATTAGTCTCCAGAATTATAACAGTCTAGACGCAGCAAGTGCCTTATGGTAGCGAATTTAGCGAATTCATATATATATATATATATATATATATATATATATATATATATATATATATATATATATATATATATATATATATATATATATATATATATATATATATATATAATATGAACTAAATTAAAATTGTTATAATTAATAAGATAACATTAAAAAAGTCTGGACCAACCAAGTGCGTTATGGTAGTGAATTTTCATAAAAATGTTTTTAATAGCAAATATGTTTTTTTTAAAGAAAGCAGGCATCAAATTTGGTTACCAGTATAACCTATATAGTAGAAACAATGTGCAATGTTTCATAAAAATAACTTTATTGTTTGAAAATGTACAAAAATTTCCGAAAGCAAATTTAAAGTGTTCCCGAAAAAACTGGTTTCTTGGCCAACCTTATAGGTTAATAGCACATTGGAATGGAAATTCGGTACCATAACGCACTTGCTGCGTCCTGAATTTCTTTTCTGACAAAAATGTATTATATTTCGTGGGAAAATGCAAAAAAGCGATAACATAAGGCGTGTTCGATTAAAAAAAAAAAGAAGAAAATTTGAATCATCAAAATTTGGGACACCTGTAATTGTAGAAATATTTTTTTTAATGTAGCTCAAGACAACCTATAATTAATGTATACCATTTTTTTGCATCTTGTATAATAACGGATATATTAAACTTTATTGATTTTTTACGAAAATTCGACTAAAATTATATACCAGTAAACGATAAACTCTATAGCCAAGCTACTGCCAAACCACCAGAGAAAGGGTCTATTTGAAATAAATTTTCTGGAAATATTTTAGTAAAATAAAGGACAATGACGATTGAAACTAAGACTTCAGGCTTTGTAAAACATTCTTCTTGAGACATTTTCTTTCCATAGCTCATATTATATTCAGGTTATTTTTGTCTTTCAACCTACAGAGTTAGATGTTGGTAGGTAACTTACTTATAACGATATCAACCCGCGTACCAAATTTGGTTGTCGTTAATTTGTTAATTCCGGAGATATAATTTTTTTTCCAAAGAAAACACAAAAGTTTTCGGGAAAACCGCGGCGGATTTTCCTGGTTAATGAACTTGTCCAAACCAGTTGCAAAAGGAAGGTATTCACCAAATTTAATTTAAATCGGCCAATTACTTTTTGAGTTATCGCAGTGATATGTGCATATATATATATATATATATATATATATATATATATATATATATATATATATATATATATATATATATATATATATATATATATATATATATATATATATATAAGCATATACAAATTGAAACTGACCCCGGATATGTGTTCTGGGGGGCCTAATTAGCGCTCATTTGAAGAAATTTTATCAAAATTCAAAAGTCGGAATCTCCTCATTAGGGAATTTTTTTAAAGAAAATTCACTAAAAAGGGGAGCTCTTAATAATTTGTTTTAAATAAAATATATATAAAGGTTTAAAACATTATTGTGTATTTGAAAAACCTGTGGAAATTTATAATATTAAATATCAGTTATTAATAAAAGATAAATTTAATTTGGGAGCAACGAACCTTTAAATAGGGCCCTGAGATTAAGAATCGCCGGTGTAATTTGAATTGAGGTAAGATTATATATATATATATATATATATATATATATATATATATATATATATATATATATATATATATATATATATATATATATATATATATATACATTTAAGTTTAAAATTGTTAAATATAGCCATTTTGCTGTATTATTATATGCAACTGTGAATAAACAGATTTTAAAGTGGGTAACAGAAATATTATTTGAATTTTGATTCCTTTAAATATTACAATTTATAGTACCTATATTTAACATAAACATAAATAAATAAAACACAGTTTAACACACAGAAACAAACAATATTTATTTACTTAAAACCACATATCTTAACAAAGATACATTTGCAATATTTATACAAACATATACACTAAAAAAATAATCAATTAAATTACATACATAATCATACCTTATTCGTATAAATTATTATACAGGATGTTTATAAACATAAAATATAACACACAAATATAAAATATTTACAAATAACATAAGACATACATAGATAACCATTTCAATATATAGGTGAACCCCGCAATTACAACAAAGAATGCCATTAGAAACTTTCCGCTGCATTAAAAGATTTATTAAAAACTTACCGTTTAATCCTTTTAAACGGGTCGTAACAATCACTGACTTAACTCAAACTATTTGTAGCACATCGCACAATAGTTACACTAAGTACACGTGACATGAAGACGCTGCACTTTATTCGCCTGTCCGAGAGAGTCTCAGCGTTGATGATCGCTCTCGACTGGTTTTGTTTGACAAACTTCTCCTACGAAGCCTGTAGCGCTTGTTTGAATCTGATTGGATCAGAGTTGCAAATGACACGTTTCTGTAGGAGTCAAATTACGCGGGACATTGTTTATCGATCGGTTAGGCAAATTTCGTCTATCGGAAGCAAACGACTTTATTCAGCACACTCATTAGGTAGAGTGCAATTTTTTAAAGCAGCAACCGTCTTGTTCTCTGCGTATGTTCCCCTACGTACAAATACAAATATATGAATCGATATTTCTAGATTTTATTTTTAAGAACGACACTATTGTTTTCATTCGTCAACAGGCTGAATATTTCACTAGGAAACTGCAGTAAAATAACGATCTTTTCTCTTAGGCAAATATTCCATCCGTGAGTAATACTTGATGTAAATGAAGAGAAGGCAGTAAGAGTGCTAAGATGGTAATTGTCAATAGCAAATTTTCGACAATTCGTTTCAAAACAAAACTTGAATAACTGTTAAATAATGAATCCACCTTTTCTTATTTAATCTTTCCTTGAGGTTCTTGCTCTGTCAACAAGAGAGTTACGTAATGAATAAAACATAACCGTTACAAACAATAATATAAATACACAAATAACATATCAATATAATACATAATAACAAATATAACACATACGACAGCTAAGTATATCATTTAAATATATATATATATATATATATATATATATATATATATATATATATATATATATATATATATATATATATATATATATATACAGGGTCGCTGATAAGTCTGGAAACGGTCGATTATCCGGGAAAATATACAAGGTGTCGAAAAAAGTTTTATACAAAAGTTTTTGGGTTCTTCAATGTCTACTAGGCGGTGATAATTTCATTTATACAGGGTTGGTCATACAGGCGTGGCACACCAATATTATTTTTTTTTTAATGGAACACCCTATATATTATTCGATATTTCAATCCTTCTCTTAATTTTGAGCAACATTTATCAGAAGCATGATGTACATAAACTCAATCGTTTCCGGGTAAAAAAATAAATAAAAATAAACGCTATTGTTTTTAAAATCTATTGGATGAAGAACAAAAATAAATGAAAAGTAGAATATCTCTTGAAAACAATCTGTGAGTGTGAAAAGAACCGGTTGCGATGTTTTTAACATTGTTTGAAATCCTATTTTATAAGATGTTCAAAGTGTTCTCCATTGACCTCCTGACAATAATGAATTCGCTTAACAAAACATTGCACTGCATTTACAAGAGCGTTTTGAGGAATGTTATTAATTTCATGCACAATCCTTGCTTGCAACTCTTCAATATTCTGCGGTCTATTTTGGTAAATTAAATTTTTTACATGACCCCACAAAAAAAAGTCAAGCGGCGTCATGTCGGGAGACCTAGCTGGCCATTCAAGAGTTCCCCTGCGCCCTATCCATCTGCCAGGAAAGGTTTGATTCAGATATTCCCGTACCTCAATTCCAAAATGAGGGGGTGTCCCATCCTGCTGAAACCATATTTCTTCCGCTGGTAGATTTGGGTCGTTATTGTTCGGAAATAATCGACTAACGTCTGGAACAATTGATTCTTCCAAAAGTGTCAAATATCGAGCAGAGTTCAAATTACCGTGTATAAAATAAGGTCCTATGATATGTCCACCAATAATAGCACACCAAACATTTACTTTTTGCGGTCTTTGGGTGTGAATTTGTTCCATCCAATGTGGGTTTTCGTCTGACCAGTACCTACAGTTGTGTCGGTTGACTTGTCCATTCAAACAAAATGTAGATTCGTCGGAAAACAAAATGTGGTTGGCAAAGTTAAAATTTTGGCGTAACTTCTCCATAATAAGTTCACAGAACTCGATTCTGCGATCAAAATCGTCTTCACTCAGTTCTTGCAATAAATGAATTTTATATGGACGGAACTTTTCCCGCTTCGTAATCTTTTGAATTGAATATCGACTCATATTGTGATTTAAAGCCAATTGCTGTGCCGAAGTTTTCGGATTTTCCACCACATCCAATATTACATTCAAAGAATTTTCTTCATTTGTAACGGTTACTGGCCTTCCAGTTCTAGGTTTATCCTTGATACCGCCAGTTTCGTGAAAACGATGCAAAGTTTTCGAAACTGTGGATTTGGAGATCGATTCCCGCTCAGGATGCAACTCATTGAACATAATCACCACTTGAGCAAAACTTCGTGTTCTATCACCGTACCCTATCATCATTAAAATTTCGATACGTTCGGTTTCACTTAAACTTGCCATTTTGCACAAAAACTGTTGACACTAAATTACTAATGTTTCAAAACTGTTGACACTGAATGAATGTTTGACATTCGTTGTCCTGGAAACATTTTAAAACAAAAGAATAATACTGCGTTTCTTATGGGCATCTTATCTTATCTTGGGATTCCAAACAATGTTAAAAACATCGCAACCGGTTCTTTTCACACTCACAGATTGTTTTCAAGAGATATTCTACTTTTCATTTATTTTTGTTCTTCATCCAATAGATTTTAAAAACAGTAGCGTTTATTTTTATTTATTTTTTTACCCGGAAACGATTGAGTTTAGGTACATTATGCTTCTCATAAATGTTGCTCAAAATTAAGAGAAGGATTGAAATATCGAATAATATATAGGGTGTTCTATTAAAAAAAAATTAATATTGGTGTGCCACGCCTGTATGACCAACCCTGTATAAATAAAATTATCACCGCCTAGTAGACATTGAAGAACCCAAAAACTTTTGTATAAAACTTTTTTCGACACCTTGTATATTTTCCCGGATAATCGACCGTTTTCAGACTTATCAGCGACCCTGTGTATATATATATATATATATATATATATATATATATATATATATATATATATATATATATATATATACAGTGAGGACCAAAAGTCCGTCCCCCCTTCTAATTTTTGAACCGTCCGGTATATTGTGATGCAATTTGGAACGATGATATATGAGAAAGGTCTGCATTTTTGGACATATCAATGACAGCTTTAAATGTCAAGGTCACAGCTGCGCGCGCTTTCGGAATATTTTTTTAATGGAAACGGGGGTCGAGTGGTACCTCATTTTGTAAGTCTTTTTATTCTCATAACATTCTCCAGTTTAAAAAACATTTGGTTCGTTATTTTCCAAATAAGAATCAATAATATCTATTTCTACGTTATGACTACCGTTGTTTAATATAACACACTTTATCTAAAAAATATTACTTCTATTCATCAGTAGCAAATTATGCACACATTTACATGTTGTTTGGAGAACCACAGAGGCTATTCAGCTCATCTGTGGTTTCTCCATTTTCTACACTTTTCTACCTATTACATGTCATTATTGATTGTTCCTGTCATACTGTTTTTTTAATCTCGATTTAGTATTGACAAAAAGTATTAGTTCGAAATTGTTTTAAATGGCTTGTTCTTTACAAGATAAATTTGAAGCGGTTATTATTTTTGGCGAAGCTAAGCAAAATTACTATGATGCTGTTCGTATGCTCAATGTACGCTATCCGGAACGCCAAATATGCAGAAAATTTTTACGAAAACCAATTTCAAAATTTCAAGAAATGGGTACGGTGAAAGACGCTCCAAGGTCTGGGAGGCCTAAAATTGTGAAAGATGTAAAAGTCCAGGTCTTAGCTTAAATGATTGTTAATCCCCAACAGCCAACGAAGCACGTGGCTGAGGCATGTAATATTTTGCGTACTTCTGTCAAAAGAATTTTGAAAAGTCATAAGTTTCACCCATACAAAATGAAAATTATACACGAAATAAGAGAAAACGATCCTGATAGACGACTCGAATTTTGCGAAATTATGTCAGGAAGAATCGTAGGGAATCATCAATACTTGCAGAATGTCTGTTTCAGTGACTAGATTAATTTTTTTTACATAGAAAAGTTAATACCCAAAACTGTAGGTACTAGAGTGAGGAAAACCCCCATGTTTTCCAGGAAGGACACACACAGTTCCCCCAGAAAATAAATGTATATGCGGGCATTTTGGGTAATCACATCATAGGTCCCATTTTTCAGGAAGAAAATCTTAATGGCCCCAAATATCTGGATATGTTGCAAAATACAATTACTCCACTTATTGATGATGTTGTTGCCCAAAACCCACATGATTTTCAAGAGGTTATATTTCAACAAGACGGACCCCCCCCCTCACTATTTTAGACAAGTCAGAAATTACCTGGATGAGGGTTATGAAAATAGGTGGATTGGTCGTCGAGGTCCTATGGAATGGCCAGCTCCATCCCCAGACCTCACGCCTCTAGATTTTTCTTTAGGGGTACGTTAAATCTGAGGTTTATAAAACGGCTCCCGGCTCATTAGATGAACTTAGACAACGAATTACATATGTTTGTTCAAGAATAACGCCATTGATGGTTCATAATGTCAGAGAAGAATTTACCCGTAGAATATTTATTTGTCAGGAGGTCCATGGTGGTCATTTTCAACATCTGTTGAAGGAACCACTTCAACAGTTTGTGCCTTTAGATTTTATTTGAATTGTTTTTCAATTTTCTTAGTTAGGGTTAATTTGTTGTTATTTGTCTACTGTTAAATTGTATTTTATTTTGAAACAGATAATTTAACATTATCTATGTGTACTTTACTGGGGAAACAGTATGACAGGAACAATCAATAATGACATCTAATAGGTAAAAAAGGTGTTATAAACAAGGGTAGTCATAACGCAGAAACCGATATTATTGATTCTCATTTGGAAAATACTGAACCAAATATTTTCAAAACTGGAGAATGTTCTGAGCATAAAAAGACCTTTAAAATGAGGTATCACTCTACCCCCGTTTCCATTTAAAAAAATATTCCGAAAGCGCGCGAAGTGTCACCTTTAAAGCTGTCGCTGATATGTCAAAAAATGCAGACTTTTCTCATATATCTTTAGGTCCTCACTGTATATATGTATATATATATATATATATATATATATATATATATATATATATATATATATATATATATATATAATTTTATATGGAAACACATAAAAATTGAAACTGATCCTGAATATGGGTTCTAGGGGCCCTAGTTCGCGACCGTTTAAATACATTTTTCTACGAAAATTCGCCAATATCAATTGTTGGTTTTTAAAGGACCAGTGCACTAATTAGATTCACACAAGAAATTATCTCAACTTTTTTTGCCTGCGATAATAAATAAAACTGTTATCTGCCAGAGCCCTTGATACTTACGAGTACAATATAAGCTGTTATCACTATTACATTAATCTCTCTTTTTGCGTAAATTTCACAGTAGATAATCACAAAATAACATTCTTTTTCCTTTATTCCAGGTAGTAAATGATAAGCAACCTGATGCAGCTCCACCAACAACAAACATCTCGTACGGGCATTCGCTGTGAAGATAAAACTCGAAGAGCCGCGTTCTATATAAAGCAGTAATCACTTGAACCGGGTCGATCAATTTTCATAGTGAATTTCCTCGAATTTCCGTGACAAAGCCCACAGGATAATCGGCAGATATGATAAATAGTGCTCTTGTGGCAATCCGTTAATTAAAACTCGCCGTTAGATCGTGTGTGTTTTGTGTAATTAGTGAATCGATCGATGGTCTATTTGTGTTTCCTAACGTGTCTCAGTGTTCCAATCCCATTGCTCCCCCTCTTTTTATTATCTGATTCCTGATTCGATTTCGGCTTAGGTTATTTGTATATTTAAGGTGATTTTGTGCATGTATGTAAATAAATAGAAGTGTACAGTGCTTTACGTTTAATTTTAAGTTAGACGGATAGTTTTGTGGACTAGTTTAAAGAACTCTGCAAAACGAGTGTATAAAAGTAAGTATAGTAATTATTTTAGGCAGGTTATATAAGGGTTTCAAGTGCATATAATAAAAACTCTGAACGCAGCAAGTGCGTTATGGCAGTGAATTTTCATAAAAATATTTTTAATAGCAAATATGTTTCTTTTAAGTAAGCAGGCATTAAATTTGATTACCAGTATAACCTATATAGTAAAAATAATGTGCCATGTTTCATCAAAATAACTTTATTCTTTGAAAATGTACAAAAATTTCCGAAAGTAAACTTAAATTGTTCCAGAAAAAACTGGTTTCCTTGTCAACCTTATAGGTTAATAGCAAATTGAGCTATTCAAATTTGAAGCATTTAATGAAAATTCGCTACCATAACGCACTTGCTTCGTCCCGAATTTCTTTTCTTACAAAGCTGTATTATATTTCGATGGAAAATGCAAAATTACAATAACATAGGGCGTGTTCGATTAAAAAAAAAAGAAAATTTGAATCACCAACGTCTTATGGGCCACCCTGTAATTGTGGAAATATTTTTTAAGATGTAGCTCAAGACACCCTATAACTAATGTATACATTTTTTTCCGTAACTTGCATAATAACGGATATATTAAGCTTTAATGATTTTTTACGAAAATTCGACAAAAATGATATACCATTAAACGGTAAACTCTATAGCCAACACTGCTGCCAAAGCATAAGAGAAAGGGCCTATTTGAAATGAATTTTTTGGGAATATTTTAGTAAAATGAAGGACAATGATGATTGAAATCAAGAGTTCAGGGTTTGTAAAACGTTCCTCTTGAGACATTTTTTTTCCATAGCTCATATTACTTTCAGGTTCATTGCCTAAATATTACCAATTTTGACGTTTACATCGCGACTTTTTGAGAAAAACCAAAATTTATTTTTCTTTAAAAGCCTGTAACTTTTTTGTCCTTTAACCTACAAAGCTAAATTTTGGTAGGTGTCTTACATAATGATATAAACCCGTACACCAAGTCACGGGAAAAGTGTACAGCTGAATTAAGTATGGAACGGTTTCACTAAGTTAGGGCAATAACAATCAATAAGATGTGCTATTCAAATTGAATTAAGTCTTAAAAGTTTTCATCTCGTCCTAATTGAATTTTTCATACAAAAACTTGCCAAAAAAATTCATCGAAATTACACAATCTGATCAGATAACGGTAAAGTGAAATAAGACTAAAAAAATAGAAAAAAAGTGAAGTCACTAACTGAGATTAGAACGCGTGTTATAGGAGTCCATGATTAAATCCACACTGCTTCTTTCACCTCTCGGCCATAGTCAACATGACATATCTATCTACTAACAGGTATATACTCTAGTATATTACTTTTCTAATGCCTTGATTATTTACACCATACAATTTTTGTTTAAAATTGATTTTTTTCTCATATTTTAACGAAATGGGGAAAAATTACGGCTAAGACACAGATCTGGGAGCTTGTTAGTATTTTTAACTCACAAAGCGCTAATGCGTACTAATGTACGACTACCAGAATTATTAATTTTCACGATTCACCTTTTTTTAATCAGATGCTTGTTATTTCTTTCTGTTTTAACTTAGAGATCTAAATTTTGGTACAAAGGATGCCCTTTATGACCAAAATCAGCGTGCCAAACTGGGTTACCATAGGCTTTTAATTTTAGGAGATATGATTTTTTTTCGAAAGAAAATCCAAAACTCCAAAACTTTTCCAGGAAAACTTGTCCGATTTTCCTGGCTAACGAACCTTTCTAGCCCATTTACAAAAGAAAGGCACTCACCAAATTTGATCAAAATCGGCCCATAATTTTTTGAGTTATCCGTGTGATACCTGAATATATGTATATATATATATATATATATATATATATATATATATATATATATATATATATATATATATATATATATATATATATATATATATATATATATATATATATATATATATATATATATTTAAGGGCAAAGCCGCAAGGAGACAACCGCAAACACGTGTTTCAGGCTTATTAGCCATCATCAGTACGGTATAGCCAGGTGAAGATGGTAACACTCTGTATGAAGATGGAAAATATACGGAGTCGCAACAGGCAAACAGTGCACAATTGCAGCAACATTTGGAGGACCCTCAATCCGAGGAAACAACCAAAAAAGCTACGGAGGCAAAGAAAACACCTGCGTGAACATCCGGAGCCCAGGAAGTTATATTAATTAGAACAGGATTGATAACACGGCATTTATGTACTATACAAGGAGAAAGGTTTAAGGGCAAAGCCGCAAGGAGACAACCGCAAACACGTGTTTCAGGCTTATTAACCATCATCAGTACGGTATAGCCAGGTAAAGATGGTAACACTCTGGATGAAGATGGAAAATATACGGAGTCGCAACAGGCAAACAGTGCACAATTGCAGCAACATTTGGAAGACCCTCAATCCGAGGAAACAACCAAAAAAGCTACGGAGGCAAATAAATCACCTGCGTGAACATCCGGAGCCCAGGAAGTTATATTAACTAGAACAGGATAGATAACACGGCATTTATGTACTATACAAGGAGAAAGGTTTAAGGGCAAAGCCGCAAGGAGACAACCGCAAACACGTGTTTCAGGTTAATTAGCCATCATCAGTACGGTATAGCCAGGTGAAGATGGTAACACTCTGGATGAAGATGGAAAATATACGGAGTCGCAACAGGCAAACAGTGCACAATTGCAGCAACATTTGGAAGACCCTCAATCCGAGGGAAACAACCAAAAAAGCTACGGAGGCAAAGAAATCACCTGCGTGAACATCCGGAGCCCAGGAAGTTATATTAATTAGAACAGGATTGATAACACGGCATTTATGTACTATACAAGGAGAAAGGTTTAAGGGCAAAGCCGCAAGGAGACAACCGCAAACACGTGTTTCAGGCTTATTAACCATCATCAGTACGGTATAGCCAGGTAAAGATGGTAACACTCTGGATGAAGATGGAAAATATACGGAGTCGCAACAGGCAAACAGTGCACAATTGCAGCAACATTTGGAAGACCCTCAATCCGAGGAAACAACCAAAAAAGCTACGGAGGCAAAGAAATCACCTGCGTGAACATCCGGAGCCCAGGAAGTTATATTAACTAGAACAGGATAGATAACACGGCATTTATGTACTATACAAGGAGAAAGGTTTAAGGGCAAAGCCGCAAGGAGACAACCGCAAACACGTGTTTCATATATATATATATATATATATATATATATATATATATATATATATATATATATATATATATATATATATATAAACATAAAAATTGAAACTGACCCCGGATATGGGTTTTTTAGGGGTTCTAGTTTG